>CM038678.1:748471625-749071625 GCA_021605205.1 Aegilops longissima | reverse complement strand
CCATTATTAGTACTAACATGTTACTGAAAAAGGGTTTCCCCGCTTTATATTGTAAAGCAACCATCACCGAATACATTCGAGAGACCGAACAACGCAGACACTCAAGATACAAATATGCCGGGCGCCGACACACCACCCCATCGACAACAATAGAGAGGTGAACCGGACAACAACGAAGCCAGGCCTCCAAAGCGGTGCCTCCAAGAAGGGTACGATCAAGGATAGCCGCCACCGCCCGATCCGTGAAGATCAGGTTTTCAACCGGAGCAAGACGGCATGAGTGTGGAAGCACCGCGACGGATCCTTTAGGAAGGGTACGGCGTCAAGGGCCGCCGCCACCGTTGGCCAGTCAAAGTACTGGGCAAGTGGTGTACCCCCAGAGCTCACACCCGACCATCGCACCCTAACTCCGTCAACCACCCGCAACCACGCCACCCGTGAGGCCATGGTTGCTCGCCCACACCTAAGATGCACGCTCCGCCCACAAACGCCACGCCTCCCGCCGCCAGAGCCGCCGCCCTGCAACCAGACAACCTCGAGACCTACGGCCCTCGACCGACAGATCCACCTGCAGATGCTCCACTATTTGATCTGCGCTAACCCACCCGCGGTCAAGGAACGGGGGAGAAAGGGGAGCAGACGAATCCGGGCCGGCGACAGGTGACGCGACCGCATCGAGGCCACCCATCCCTCCAACCAAGCTCCCTGGCGAACACGAGGAAAGGGAGAGGAGGAGGAGCGCCGCGCCATCACCACCCGTTGGCCTGTAGCACCAGGACTGCAGTGCCGCCATCCCCCACCAGCAGACCGCCACAGCAGAGGGCAGCCGCCCGCAGCCAAGGGCGACCATGCCCCGCGCCGCGTGCAGACTAGATCTGAGCGCCGCCGCCATGCCATCCCCGACCTGCACGCGCGCACCACCACCGTGCCGCCTGTCACGCTGCCAGCCCACACCGCCGCCGCACCTTGGCGCCGATGCACCGCCGCGCCCGCTGCCAAGTGCCGCCGGCCTCCACATCCCGCGCCGAAGCGGGTGACGGGATACGAAAGAAACCCGACACCGGCGGTGACGACCGGGCTTCGCCCTACTGCACCCTCGAGCGGCGGCGAGGGAGGATGAGAATAGGGAGGGAGGCCCGACGGCGGCTAGGGCTCCCTCTCAGTCGCGCACGGGGCGACGCGAGAGGGAGAGGGGAGGGGGAGGGGCTGCTTTCTAAGTACTAACATATTTAGGAGGACAAAAGAAAAGCAAGAGTGAAAATGTGTCATTAGTCCATTAAATGTTTTGGAGAAATGGTTGGTACTCAAAGCAAGATTAGTATATGGATTAACTTCTCAAAGGATAATCTTTTGAGAAGTTAAAACTTTTAAAGGGAAGGGTTAGAGATGCTCTTGTAACCTCATTCCACTGTCCATTTGAAGTATTTCAAGTGAATGTACATATGAAAATGGTGAGATGCAAAAAAAGAAGTACTAGACAAATCGCGAGGTGCTGCCCTCCATGGTATTATGCATCACGTACACTCATACTATCTTGTACACGGGCAAACAATCAATCAAACTGCAACAAATGGGACCCCAATTCTCTCTGAACAAATTAATTAAGCACTCTCCAGAATGATGGATCGATCTACTAATTAAATTGCAGACTCCTTGGAACCTTCAGCAGTGGCGTATGCCAAGAACTCCATGAGGTGCTGGTTGTAAACGCAGGGCCTCTCCAGGTGCACGAGATGTCCGGCCTTGTCTATGCTCTGCAGCACCGTCTTCTCGCCGAGCTGCCTGCGCGCGTAGACCCGATAACCATTTGTTAGTATCTCAGCTCATATGCTAGCTCAAGTCTGAAATCCTAGGAGCATATATGGCTTACTCTTTCATCGTCTTGGCGAGCTCTATGTTGAAGATGTTGTCGTTGTGTCCCCAGAGCAGCAGAATTTTCTGCGGCAAAACGGGGACGGTGGCGTCTTTGTTGCTGACCACCAGACCTTCCAGCAGCTCCGCTCTTTCCTTGCGGTTGGTGAACATCACCTCCAGGAAGTCCCTGTGAAGGCGCTCCGGGAACCAGAGCCTCCGGTGGGCGGCGATGGAGAGCAGCGCCTTGAGCCCCTTGACGGACTCCGGCAGCAGCAGCTCCGCCGACGACCTGACGCCGATCCGCTCGAGCGTGGCGTCGCTGATGGAGTCGGTCATGGCGACGACGGAGCCCGACACGACCAGCGAGCGGACGAGGTCCGGGCGCGACTCGGCCATCTTGAAGGCCACCATCCCGCCGTAGCTGAACCCCACCACCGTGCACTCGTCCACGCCCAGCTTCCCGAGCGCGGCGGCCAGGCACTCGGCCTGGAACGACGGCGACCGGTCCGTGGACGGCGACGTGGAGCCGCCGAAGTAGAGCAGGTCCGGGATGTACACGTCGTAGTGCTTCGCCAGCGCACCAACCTGGACAGCATGAATGGATTGATCAATCATAACGACGGAATGTACGTAGCATAACAAACTACCGCTGCAAGTGCAAAGTGCAAACCTGGAACTGCCAGGTGACGATGCCTTCCGCCGCGAAGCCGTGCACGAGCACCACGGATGGCCGGCGCGCTCCTTTGGCTTTGGACATCTCGCTCTGCTTCTCTTCGGGCGCGACGGTGGAGTTGTTGCCAGGGACCTTGTCCTTGGGCACCCAGAAGGTGAGCACCGTGCCGGCGCCGTCGACGTCGACGGTGTGCTGCCGGAGGCCGGCCCACTTGATCAGGAAGTGCAGCAGCGGCTTCTGCGCCTCCACCAGGTTCACCATCGTATCCTAGGCTACCTGTGCTAGCTCCTTGACTGCTAGGTGGTTCCTGGATCTACGCACGATTCAATGCTGCTGCGTGGGAGAGCCAGTGTAGGTGGTGGTGATCTTATATAAGAGTGGCAGGCGAGCTGGCTGCTGCACGGCGGGTCAAGGATACTATTCAAGGGAACTTTTCTTGAAGGCATTCAACTCCTTCCGGTGGTAGTTGCAAGTTCCTCTTCTACCGGTCTGGAAATTTTCTTGAAGGCATTCATTTCCTTCTGGTGGTAGTAGTTGCAAGTTGTTCTTCTACCGATCTGGAAGAAATAAAAATGTTTTCACGCACCGAACGCGACACTTTATTTTGCAAACCTATCACTATCGGCAGGGCCGTTATCGAACGGATCAGACACAACTATTGTTGGTTAGCAATTGTGGATGGGTTAGATGAGCTGCCCTTGCCTACTCAAAGCAACTGGAGGGCCAGTGCTCACTTTGGCGTGCAATGCTGCCATGGACGCGAATTAATTCCGCGCTCAGCAATGCTACGCGGACGACAATTTAGGACGATTTGCAGACGACGATCAAATCCAGTGGTGGGAATCTAGACCACAGAGGAGCAGCGGCCGCTTGATTGTTTTGTCGTGCACAGATCGGCCAGGACACATCGTGTGTACAGCAATTTCATTCCGCGCCACATGGAAGATGACATCCTCATGTCTGTTAGAAATAAATTAATATATGTCAATAGTTAATTAGCATATGCTAATTAATGAAGCATCATTAGTGAAGCGATGTCCAAACCCAAACAGTCATGTCCTATGAACGCATCCCTTTACCCTCAACATGTACTCCCTCCGTTCCAAAATAGAAGACCCAACTTTGTACTAACTTAAGTCATCTATTTTGGAATGGAGGTAGTAACTGCCATATCCCTTTGGAGGCATCCCCTCACCGGACTTGTTTGATCTGCAGTGTACGCGCCTTGCTTGATTCTATGGAAAATGAAAAGAGAGAATTTCTTATTTGACACTGTGTTTAATTTTGTTTTCCTATTTGACATCAAAAATTTATTTCTTTCCTATGTAACACTGAGTCCAAAATTTATGCCTTTTATGACACTTCCATCCATTTTGGGCCTTAACGGTGTTTAATGACACCTAAAAAGACTCTTTTACCCCTCATATAGTATATGACTATAATTTTAACATATGCTAACAATTAAATTAAATACATGTCCAACCAGTTTGGCTTGCTGTATCAGGCTACGTAGCTGACTAGCTGCATACTTATTTAAAAGAAAAGAAAACTGCATGCATGGATCTGTCATTTAATAATAATAAAAAGCTGCATCCGGGACGTACATTAGGCTGGCCAGCCTGCAACGAATAAATCAGGACATGTGCGTTAGTTTCGATAACAGTTGTCTGTAGGTTCCTCCCTACAACGATAACTACAGTCTAGAGACGCGCCTGTACACTAGGCTGCCTATTTGGCTATCTGCAACACAACACGATCCGCCTTTTATTTGTGTGTATGCTGAGTTTTAGAGGCAAGAGAAAAACAGAATAAGAGATTTTTTTTAGGGCGATGATAGACAACCTATCCATACAACAACAAATACAGCGTCGGTAAACAGCGATTTATAAGGGAATAAATAGTCGGTATTTCTACAGACAGACTTGTTCTCTGTCTACCTTCTCTCTCGTCCCATTCACGGAAATATTACCATGCAAAAAAAAAGTAATGAAAGTATCTGTGTGGAACCTCCTATAGACAGCTGCGTCAAATGAGCAGGCGTCTTCGGCTAGATGGCCGGTTCCATTTTTTTGGATGGAAGATGGCCTGTTCAGTTCGTATTACATGAGGGGTAAAAATGTCTTTTCATATGCAATTTAGCAGCATTGGATGGAGAAAAATAGATGGGCGTGTGATAAAGGCCATAAAATTTAGAATTGATGTTAGATAGGAAAGAAAAAAAATTCAGTGTCAAATAAGGAAACGAAATTTAAAGTAGTGCTAAAAAGGAATTCTGTCAAATAAAAGGGACTCCAAGCAAATGATCAGTTTTCGTGATTGTCACTAGATTCATCAACTCAAGCCAGCTTTTAACTGGTAGAGCAACCTCGTCCTGATGCTTTGGCCAGATGGCATGATGCTCGACAGTTGCACTATTTGCAAACCTATCACTATCGGTTGGGCCGCTATGAAGCGATTCAGACGTTGCTATTGTTGATTAGCAATTGTGGACGGAGTTAGATGAGCTGCTATTGCCTACTCAAACCACCCAGAGTATTGCTCGGCCAGTGCTCACTTTTGCTGCAACGCTGCTATGGACGCAAATTAATTACGATCCACGGGATAGACGACCTCCTCGTAGGGGATAAATTAGCACACATCTATTATTAATTAGCATATGCTAATTACCAAACCGTGATTAGTGAAGGGGTCCAACCCCAAACAGTTCCCTGTGGACGGCATCCCTTCTCTCTGCCCTAATATGTACTCCCTGAACTAAAACCACGACAGTTATTTTCGAACGAAGGATTGCCATCGCTTGGAGGCATCCCCTCAGGGAATTTGTTTGATCCGCAGTGTACGCGCGTCACTTTATCCTTCAGAAAATAAAAGGGACTTCAAGCAAATGATGAGTTGTTGTGATTGTCATGAGCTTCATCAAGTTGAGCTGCATCCTGGAGTTGAAATTCACACAATCAACAGTCGGTCACATGGATTGGACGCTTGAACTGGAATAGTATTGTCAAACCTATCACTATCGGCAGGGCCGCTATCAAGCGATTCAGAAACAGCTAGCAATAGTGGATGGAGTTAGTTGAGCTGCTCTTGCCTACTCAAAACAATCATAGTATTCCTCTCGGTCAGTGCTCACTTCTACGTGCAATGCTGCCATGGACGCAGTTAATTCCTCGCCACAGGGAAGGCGACTTCCTGGTAACTTAATTTATGGATATTATTAGTTACCATATGCTAATTAATGAATGGTCATTATTGAAGGGTTGTCCAACCCCAAACAATCACGTCCCTATGGACGCAACCCTTCTCTCTCTCAACATCTGGTTTAAGATATGAACTTTGTTTAAGGTTTTAATATTTATTTTGAACTTCGTTTAAGGTTAATGGGCTGCAAATTCACCAGCCAACGGCCAACCTTCCTTCACGTAATCATGGCCCACTCCTATAAGGCACAGAGATGCACCTTTTCCTAGTTTTACATGTGGGCTATTTATGCACCTACTCATACTCCCTCTGGTTCAAAAAAATAATTCAATTTATGGACATTCTTTAGTCAAACACTGAAACCGACTTCTTGCTATCATATTTAAAATTTTGTTTGAAATATGAATATTTATATTTTTTTCAAATATCTCCAAAATTACATTAATGACTTCGGAATTAAAGACATATACCATCATGAAACTATTGTTCAGAATTGCATTTTAGAGGGTGAACAAACCTATGGTTGGATGGTTAGGTGGACAGTGCTATCCCTAGCCCATCAAGGTTCAAGTCCTAAATTTGACACCCGTGAGCAGATTTTCCTTGATTTATTTCAGGCTCTCCAGTGATATGCGTTCAGTGGGAGGAAATATTCCCATCGTCCACGAAGGTGTCTATGGTGTCTTCGTCAATCTCAGATCATATGACAGCTCAGTCCCTTGGAAGTGATCATAGGAGTAGGCTGTGCATGCATGCGTTCATAGGAGTGAGTGCATAGACGTCTGCGTCTTTATTGTGTTAAAAATTACATTTTAAAGAAGACATTAGTTAAGAGTTTTAAATACGTCACGGTGCTTAACTGATGGATTACTATGTAGCAACATCCGAAACAACACAAAGGGGGCAAGGCCCATTAGAGGTAGACACTAGTAGAAAAAGGACCTATAGTCCCGGTTCGTAAGGGCCATTATCCCGGTTTTTGAAGCGGGACTAAAGTGCCGGTACTAATGCTGTTGGAGAACGTAGCAGAAATTCAAAATTTTCCTACGTGTCACCAAGATCTATCTATGGAGAAACCAGCAATGAGGGGAAGGAGAGTGCATCTACATACCCTTATAGATCGCTAAGCGGAAGCGTTCAAGAGAACGGGGTTGATGGAGTCGTACTCGTCGTGATCCAAATCACCGATGATCCTAGCGCCGAACGGACGGCACCTCCGCGTTCAACACACGTACAACCCGGGACGTCTCCTCCTTCTTGATCCAGCAAGGGAGAGGAGAAGTTGAGGAAAACTCCGACAAGCGACGACGCGTGGTGGTGATGGAGCTCGTGGTTCTCCCCCAGAGCCGCTAAGCACTACGGAGGAGGAGGAAGTGTTGAGGAGGAGGGCTGCGCCAGGGAAGGTGCGGCTGCCCCTCTCTCCCTCACTATATATAGGGGTAAGGGGTGGAGGAGGCACCCTAGGGTTCCCTAGGGAGGCGGCGGCCTGTGGGGAAACCCTAGATGGGTTTGGGCGCCCCACCCCTAGGAAACTTGCCCCCAAGCGGGAAGGAGGCTGCCCTAGGGAGGCGCCCCACCTCTCCTGGTTACGTGAGAGGGTTGGGAGGGCGCACCACCCCTTAGTGGGCTGGTTTGCCCTTCCCTTTGGCCCATGAGGCCCTCCAACACTTGCCGGGCTCCCAAACACCTTTCGGTCATGCCGCCATAGCCTGGTACCCCGAACACTTCCGACTCCAATACCCTTCGTCCAATATATCGATCTTCACCGCGGACCATTCCGAACTCCTCGTGACGTCCGGGATCACATCCGGACTCAACAACCTTCGTAACCACATACTATTTCCCATAACAACTCTAGCGCCACCGAACCTTATGTGTAGACCCTACGGGTTCGGGAATCATGCGAATATGACCGAGATGTTCTCCGTCAATAACCAACAGCGGATCTGGATACCCATGTTGGCTCCTACATGTTCCACGATGATCTCATCGGATGAACCACGATGTCGAGGATTCAATCAATCCCGTATTCAATTCCCTTTGTCTAGCGGTATTGTACTTGCCCGAGATTCGATCGTCGGTATCCCGATACCTTGTTCAATCTCGTTATCGGCAAGTCTCTTTACTCGTTCCGTAACACATCATCCCGTGATCAACCCCTTGGTCACATTGTGCACATTATGATGATGTCCTACCGAGTGGGCCCAGAGATACCTCTCCGTCAACCGGAGTGACAAATCCCAGTCTCGATTCGTGCCAACCCAACAGATACTTTCGAGATACCTGTAATGAACCTTTATAGCCACCCATTACGTTGTGACGTTTGGTACACCCAAAGCATTCCTACGGTATCCGGAGTTGCACAATCTCATGGTCTAAGGAAATGATACTTGACATTAGAAAAGCTTTAACATACTAACTATGATCTTTGTGCTAGGCTTAGGATTGTCTTGTCCATCACATCATTCGCCTAATGATGTGATCCGTTATCAATGACATCCAATGTCCATGGTCGGAAACCGTAACCATCTATTGATTAACGAGCTAGTCAACTAGAGGCTTACTAGGGACATGGTGTTGTCTATGTACCCACACATGTATCTGAGTTTCCTTTCAATAAAATTATAGCATGGATAATAAACGATTATCATGAACAAGGAAATATACTAATAACTAATTTATTATTGCCTCTAGGGCATATTTCCAACAGTCTCCCACTTGCACTAGAGTCAATAATCTAGTTCACATCGTCATGTGATTAACACTGATAGGTCACATCGCCATGTGACCAACATCCAAAGAGTTTACTAGTGTCTGTAAACTAGTTCACATCATCATGTGATTAAGACTCAATGAGTTCTGAGGTTTGATCATGTTTTGCTTGTGAGAGAGGTTTTAGTCAACGGGTCTGAACCTTTCAGATCCGTGTGTGCTTTGCAAATTTCTAGGTCATATTGTAAACGCTGCTTCCACGCTCCACTTGGAGCTATTCCAAATGGTTGCTCCACTATACGTATCCGGTTTGCTACTCAGAGTCACTCGGATAGGTGTTAAAGCTTGCACCGACGTAACCCTTTACGCTGAACTCTTTATCACCTCCATAATCGAGAAACATGTCCTTATTTACTCCAAGGACAATTTTGACCGCTATCCAATGATCCATTCCTGGATCATTCTTGTACCCTTGTGACTCATGGCAAGGCACACTTCGGTGTGGTACACAACATAGCATCTTGTAGAGCCTACGCCTAAGGCATAGGGAAGACCTTCGTCCTTTCTCTCTCTCTGCCGTGGTCGAGCTTTAAGTCTTAACTTCATACCTTACATCTCGTGCAAGAACTCCTTCTTTGTGATCCATCTTGAACACCTTCAAGATCATGTCAAGGTATATGCTCATTTGAAAATACCATTAAGCGGTTTTGATCTATCCCTATAGATCTTGATGCTCAATGTTCAAGTAGCTTAATACAGGTTTTCACTTGAAAAACACTTTTCAAATAACCCTATATGCTTTCCAGAAATTCTACATCATTTCTGATCAACAATATGTCAACAACATATACTCATAAAAAATTCTATAATGCTCCCACTCACTTCTTTGGAAATACAAGTTTCTCATAAACTTTGTATAAACCCAAAATCTTTGATCATCTTATCAAAGAGTATATTCCAACTCCGAGATGCTTACTCCAGTCCATGGAAGGATCACTTGAGCTAGCATACCTTTCAGCATCCTTAGGATCGACAAAACCTTTCTGATTGTATCTCATACAACCTTTCCTTACGGAAACTGGTAAGGAAACTCGTTTTGACATCCATCTGCTAGATTTCATAAATGCAGCTAATGTTAACATGATTCCGACGGACTTAATCATCGCTACGGATGATAAAATCTCATCGTAGTCAACTTGTGAAAAACTCTTTGCCACAAGTCGAGCTTCATAGACGGTGACATTACCGTCCACGTCCGTCTTCTTCTTAAAAATCCATTTATCTCAATAGCTTGCCGATAATCGGGCAAGTCCACCAAAGTCCATGCTTTGTTCTGATACATGGATCATATCTCGGATTTCATGGCCTTTAACCATTTGTCGGAATATGGGCCCACCATCGCTTCTCCATAGCTCGTAGGTTCATTGTTGTCTAGCAACATGACCTTCAAGACAGGATTACTGTACCACTCAAGCAAGACGCATCCTTGTCACCCCACGAGGCACGGTAGTGACTTGATCCGAAGTTTCATGATCACTATCATAAGGTTCTACTTCAATTGGTGTAGGTGCCACAGAACAACTTCCCGTGCCCTGCTACACACTAGTTGTCTTGACGGTTCAATAACCATATCAAGTCTCCACCATCCTCCCACTCAACTTTTCGAGACAAACTTTTCCTCGAGAAAGGACCTGATTCAAGAAACAATCCTATTGCTTTCGGATCTGAATTAGGAGGTATACCCAACTGTTTTGGGTGTCCTATGAAGATGCATTTTATTCGCTTTGGGTTCGAGCTTATCAACCTGAAACTTTTTCACATAAGCGTCGCAACCCCAAACTTTTAAGAAACGACAACTTAGGTTTCTCCAAACCATAGTTCAAACAGGGTCGTCTCAACGGAATTACGTGGTGCCCTATTAAAGTGAGTGCGGTTGTCTCTAATGCCTAACCCATGAACGATAGTGGTAATTCGATAAGAGACATCATGGTACGCACCATATCTAATAGGGTGCAACTATGATGTTCGGACACACCATCACACTATGGTGTTCCAGTGTATTAATTGTGAAACAATTTCCACTATGTCTTAATAGCGTGCCAAAGCTCAGAACTCAGATACTCATGTCTATGATCATATCATAGACATTTTATCCTCTTGTCACGATGATCTTTAACTTCACTCTGAAATTACTTGAACCATTCAATAATTCAGACTTGTGTTTCATCAAGTAAATATACTCAGATATCTACTCAAATCATCGTGAAGTAAGAACATAACGATATCCATCTGCGTGCCTCAAAGATTCATTGGACTGCACACATCAAAATGTATTACTTCCAACAAGTTGCTTTCTTGTTCCATTTCATTGAAAACGAGGCTTTCAGTCATCTTGCCCATGTGGTATGATTTGCATGTCTCAAGTGATTCAAAATCAAGTGAGTCCAAACGGTCCATTTGCATGGAGTTTCTTCATGCATATACACCAATAGACATGGTTCGCATGTCTCAAACTTTTCAAAAACGAGTGAGTCCAAAGATCCATCATCATGGAGCTTCTTCATGCGTTCTATACCAATATGACTCAAATGGCAGTGCCACAAGCAGGTGGTACTATCATTACTATCTTATATCTTTTGGCATGAAAATGTGTATCACTACGATCGAGATTCAATAAACCATTCCTTTAGGTGCAAGACCATTGAAGGTATTATTCAAATAAATAGAGTAACCATTATTCTCCTTAAATGAATAAACGTATTGCGATAGACATAATCCAATCATGTCTATGCTCAACGCAATCACCAAATGACAATTGTTCAGGTTTAATACTAATCTTGATGGTAGAGGGAGCGTGCGATGTTTGATCAAATCAAACTTGGAAAGACTTCCAACACATATCGTCAGCTCACCTTTAGCTAGTCTCCGTTTATTCCGTAGCTCTTTTATTTCGAGTTACTAACACTTAGCAACCGAACCGGTATCTTAATACCCTGGTGCTACTAGGAGTACTAGTAAAGTACACATTAACATAATGTATATCCAATATACTTCTATCGACCTTGCCAGCCTTCTCATCTACCAAGTATCTAGGGTAATTCTGCTCCAGTGGCTGTTCCCCTTATTATAGAAGCACTTAGTCTCGGGTTTGGGTTCAACCTTGGGTTTCTTCACTAGAGAAGCAGCTGATTTTCCGTTTCATGAAGTATCCCTTCTTGCCCTTGCCCTTCTTGAAACTAGTGGTTTCACCAACCATCAACAATTGATGCTCCTTCTTGATTTCTACTTTCAAGGCCAAACATCGTGAATACCTCAAGGATCATCATATCTATCCCTGATATGTTATAGTTCATCACGAAGCTCTAGCAGCTTGGTGGCAATGACTTTGGAGAAACATCACTATCTCATCTGGAAGATCAACTCCCACTCGATTCAAGTGATTGTTGCACTCAGACAATCTGAGCACAAGCTCAACGATTGAGCTTTTCTCCCTTAGTTTGCATGCTAAGAAAATCGTCGGAGGTCTTATACCTTTTGACGTGGGCACAAGCCTGAAATCCCAATTTCAGCCCTCAAACATCTTATATGTTTCAAGAAACGCCTTTGGTGCCTCTACTCTAAACCATTTAACCGAACTATCACGTAGTTATCAAAACGTATGTCCGATGTTCGCAACATCCACAGATCGACGCTTGGGGTTCAGCACACCGAGCGTGCATTAAGGACATAAGCTTTCTCTGTCCGCAAAATCGCCATGTCAACTTTCAACTATATTTTCTCTAGGAACATATCTAAACAGTGGAACTAAAGCGCGAGTTCACGATATAATTTGCAAAGATCTTTTGACTATGTTCAGGATAATTAAGTTCATCTCATGAACTCCCACTCAGATAGACATCCCTCTAGTCATCTAAGTGATTACATGATCCGAGTCAACTAGGCCGTGTCCGATCATCATGTGAGACGGACTAGTCATCATCGGTGAACATCTTCATGTTGATCGTATCTACTATACGACTCATGCTCGACCTTTCGGTCTCTTGTGTTCCGAGGCCATGTCTGTACATGCTAGGCTCGTCAAGTCAACCTAAGTGTTTCGCGTGTGTAAATCTGGCTTACACCCGTTGTATGTGAACGTAAGAATCTATCACACCCAATCATCACGTGGTGCTTCGAAACGACGAACTTTCGCAACGGTGCACAGTTAGGGGGAACACTTTCTTGAAATTTTAATGAGGGATCATCTTATTTAGTACCGTCGTTCTAAGCAAATAAGATGTATAATCATGATAAACATCACATGCAATCAAATAGTGACATGATATGGCTAATATCATATTGCTCCTTTTAATCTCCATCTTCGGGGCTCCATGATCATCATTGTCACCGGCATGACACCATGATCTCCATCATCGTGTCTCCATGAAGTTGTCTCGCCAACTTATTACTTCTACTACTATGGCTACCGGTTAGCAATAAAGTAAAGTAATTACATGGCGTTGTTCAATGACACGCAGGTCATACAATAAATAAAGACAACTCCTATGGCTCCTGCCGGTTGTCATACTCATCGACATGCAAGTCGTGATTCCTATTACAAGAACATGATCAATCTCATACATCACATATCATTCATCACATTCTTCTTGGCCATATCACATCACATAGCATACCCTGCAAAAACAAGTTAGACGTCCTCTAATTGTTGTTTGCATGTTTTACGTGGCTGCTATGGGTTTCTAGCAAGAACGTTTCTTACGCAAAACCACAACGTGATATGCCAATTGCTATTTACCCTTCATAAGGACCCTTTTCATCGAATCCGTTCCGACTAAAGTGGGAGAGACTGGCACCCGCTAGCCACCTTATGCACCAAGTGCATGTCAGTCAGAGGAACCTGTCTCACGTAAGTGTACGTGTAAGGTCGGTCCAGGCCGCTTCATCCCACAATACCGTCGAAACAAGATTGGACTAGTAACGGTAAGCATATTGAACAAAATCAACGCCCACAACTACTTTGTGTTCTACTCGTGCAAAGAATATACGCAATAGACCTAGCTCATGATGCCACTGTTGGGGAACGTAGCAGAAATTCAAAATTTTCCTACGTGTCACCAAGATCTATCTATGGAGAAACCAGCAATGAGGGGAAGGAGAGTGCATCTACATACCCTTGTAGATCGCTAAGCGGAAGCGCTCAAGAGAACGGGGTTGATGGAGTCGCACACGCCGTGATCCAAATCACCGATGATCCTAGCGCCGAACGGACGGCGCCTCGCGCTCAACACACGTACAACACGGGACGTCTCCTCCTTCTTGATCCAGCAAGGGGAGAGGAGAAGTTGAGGGAAAACTCCGACAGCACGACGGCGTGGTGGTGATGGAGCTCGTGGTTCTCCAGCAGAGCTTCGCTAAGCACTACGGAGGAGGAGGAAGTGTTGGAGGAGGAGGGCTGCGCCAGGGGAAGGGTGCGGCTGCCCTCTCTCCCTCACTATATATAGGGGTAAGGGGGGTGGAGGAGGCACCCTAGGGTTCCCTAGGGGAGGGGCGGCGGCCACAGGGAAACCCTAGATGGGTTTGGGCGCCCCCACCCCTAGGAAACTTGCCCCCCAAGCCGGGAAGGGGCTGCCCTAGGGGAGGCGCCCCCACCTCTCCTGGTTACGTGAGAGGGCTGGGAGGCGCACCACCCCTTAGTGGGCTGGTTTGCCCTTCCCTTTGGCCCATGAGGCCCTCCAACACTTGCCGGGCTCCCAAACACCTTTCGGTCATGCTGGCCATAGCTCGGTACCCCGAACACTTCCGACTCCAATACCCTTTGTCCAATATATCGATCTTCACCGCGGACCATTCCGAACTCCTCGTGACGTCCGGGATCACATCCGGACTCAACAACCTTCGTAACCACATACTATTTCCCATAACAACTCTAGCGCCACCGAACCTTATGTGTAGACCCTACGGGTTCGGGAACCATGCAGACTTGACCAAGATGTTCTCCGGTCAATAACCAACAGCGAGATCTGGATACCCATGTTGGCTCCCACATGTTCCACGATGATCTCATCGGATGAACCACGATGTCGAGGATTCAATCAATCCCGTATTCAATTCCCTTTGTCTAGCGGTATTGTACTTGCCCGAGATTCGATCGTCGGTATCCCGATACCTTGTTCAATCTCGTTATCGGCAAGTCTCTTTACTAGTTCCGTAAAACATCATCCCGTGATCAACCCCTTGGTCACATTGTGCACATTATGATGATGTCCTACCGAGTGAGCCCAGAGATACCTCTCCGTCAACCGGAGTGACAAATCCCAGTCTCGATTCGTGCCAACCCAACAGATACTTTCGGAGATACCTGTAATGATCCTTTATAGCCACCCATTCGTTGCCAGACGTTTGGTACACCCAAAGCATTCCTACGGTATCCGGAGTTGCACAATCTCATGGTCTAAGGAAATGGTACTTGACATTAGAAAAGCTTTAGCATACGAACTATGATCTTTGTGCTAGGCTTAGGATTGGGTCTTGTCCATCACATCATTCGCCTAATGATGTGATCCCGTTATCAATGACATCCAATGTCCATGGTCAGGAAACCGTAACCATCTATTGATTAACGAGCTAGTCAACTAGAGGCTTACTAGGGACATGGTGTTGTCTATGTACCCACACATGTATCTGAGTTTCCTTTCAATAAAATTATAGCATGGATAATAAACGATTATCATGAACAAGGAAATATACTAATAACTAATTTATTATTGCCTCTAGGGCATATTTCCAACAAATGCCCTATACCTTTAGTCCCGGTTCTTGCATAAACCGGGACAGATGGGCCTCCACGTGGCCGGTGCGGCGAGCCCAGGCAGGAGGCCCTTTGGTCCCTGTTGGTGGCACCAACGGGACCAAAAGGCATCCATGCGTCAGCATTTCAGGGGCTGGGTTTTTTGTTTTTTTGAAGGGGGAGGGGGGTTGGGGGGTTAATTTAGGTGTTTCATATATTGTGTTAGCTAGCTAGCTAATTAATGGAGAGAAGTGTCCTCTCTTATGTCCGTGCTTGGTCGACGCTACGTACTGTACATAGAGAGGCCCTCGACACGCTAGCTAGTAAGAAAATGAAGGAAATCATTAAGTACAGAAGTTCGTCATGCATACCGAGAGAAGTGATCGATCGACCTCTCCTTCTCCGAGAGATTGGTCCAACAACATGTTTTCGTATTATCTATCCGACGCTACTGGCTACATACATATATACAATATGTAAGATCTCTTACAATCCCCTAGCATTTGAAATCAACTTCCACATGGTATTCTCCGGCTTTATTGGTGACGTGGTCAAGAAAGAATCCCGCCAATTCCTCTTGAATTGCTTTCATGCGATCTTGTGGTAGGAGTTCATTCCGCATCTGCCACGTCTAATTTGAAGAAGGGGGTTAATACATATATATGAATGAAACTCAACAGAAATGATGGTGTAATAAAATGAAATTGTGAATATTATTGCTTACACACTTCATATTGTCTTTTAGAGTTGCCCCGCTTATTTTTCAAAGTCGCGTTGTAGATGAACTCGCACATGTAGTATCCACAGAAATCAGTCCCGGGTTCCTGCCACAAGCAGTTTACGAGAAATAGAGGTCAATCAAACTGATAATGAAGCATTATAAATGGCATTGATGAAAGTATAGCTATAGAATCAACGGGAGATGCGCGCAACTAGCTAGCTAGTAGTACTTACTTTCGGGTATGTATATCGCAGCTCCTTCGGCAGTCCCGGAGCTTCTGCCGTGAACTGTTTCCAAACCCTGCAAGACAAAGAAAATAATTATTATTACTTGAGACAACAGGAAATGAATAAAAAGTTGCCGATATGGTGCGATAATGATCGATTGAACTTACTTGTTGAGCATTTTAGTCATGTTCGCATAGGTTTCGGGATCTTTTCGTCTCGAGTCTAAGACGGTTACTAGTCCCCGCTCAAGCTTAATCTCCAGAAGAACATAGTGGAAGCTGCGCACACATGCATAACTCATCAATTACATTACTATAACCTCGCTCAAGTGTCCGTCCAGGGTGCTCAGGATTCCCGAGGGCCATTGTGAGCTCGTCCTTCTCTCTGTCTAGAACGAACATCCCTTCCTGCACTTTCTCGATATACTCCCGAAGCTTCCTGATGGGTATTCGCAGTTGCTCTTCCGTCCAAACGCACTTCCCTGATACAGGGTCCAAGGTTCCGCCAACCCCGAAGAACCAAGTCCGGCAACGGTCTGGCCATCTCAATGTCTCTGGTTCAACCCCTTTAGCAATCAGGTCATTCTCAGCCTTGTCCCACAAAGGTCGGGCTTTGAGGTAACCACCTGACCCCGTGCGATGGTGATGCTTCTTCTTCGCAGCATTAATCTTGTTTGTCGCTGACATCTTCTTACTCTTTTTTGATGTCTTGTGGGCCACAAATGCGGGCCATTGATCTCTGATCTTCTCAAACCGACCGGTGAATTTTGGTGTCTCTTCTTTGGACACAAACGTTTTCAGCTCATTCTTCCACCTCCTGAATAGTTCTGCCATCTTCTTAAGAGCATGAGACTTGATCAATTCCTCTTTAATTGGCTTCTCTGGATCCTCCTCTGGCGGTAGGGTGAAATTTGCCTTAAGCGTTGTCCAAACATCTTCTTTCTGCATATCAGAGACATAAGACGTCGGCACCTCAGGGTCTTCCTTCTTTGGCTTTAACCATTGCTGGATACTGATTGGGATCTTGTCCCTAACAAGAAACCCATACTGAGCACGAAATGCATCCCTTGTCCGGATGGGTTCAATCGGCTTGCCATCGCGCGCGATTGTTGTGATCTCAAACCTTTCATCCGAAACTTTTTCTTCGGGCCTTGTTTCTTTACCGAAGTTGAGCTCGATCCAGAGGGCTAGAGAAAAAAGAAGAAAGATGACAGTTAATTAATATGTGTTCATATGAAAACAATATATATACCTGGCCGGACTCGGTTCGATCACCAGAGCAGTCAGCACGGTCTCCTTCTTGTACCTTCATTGGGTCACCGGAGCCATCATGAACATATCCCTCTTCTTGTACCGGCATTAATGGGCCGGAGCCATCATGAACATAGCCCTCTTCTTCACCCAGTCCTTCCTGACCATCGGTGTCGTTGAGAAATGACGCAACGACATTACTTCCTTGTGCGATTATGTCCCCCAACATCGCTTCTATTGCTTCGTCTCGGGAGTGCTCCATAGTTTCTGCAAATATTTACAACATGCCAATTATTATTCAAACATGGTACAGATGGATACATATTAGTGGCAAACATAGAACTAGCTAGCTAATCACAATAAGGAATCATGTTAGTGGCCTCGACGCTGCTTCTCTAGGGTTTGGGGTGGCCTAGACAACGCTTCAAGGGTTTGGGGTGGCCTCGACACAACACTTCAAGGGTTTGGGGTGGCCTCGATGACAACGCTCTTTTAACTTGGTAAATTTGGGTGGCCTCAAAAGAGTTTGTCGGGTAGGGGCGCGGCGGGAGGGGATAGGAGACCAACATCGTTTTTTCTCTAGGGTTTGGGTGCCCTTGAGAGTTTTGATCGAGCGAGAGGGCCGAGGGGGGTGTTGCCGTGGTATAAGTTATCACGGTCGAGAGGGGGTATATATATGGACCGCCCCTCATACAAAAGAAGAAATAAAAAGAGGAGAAGAAGAAAGGAATAGAAGAGAAGCAATCGAAGAAAAAAAAAGAGAAGAAGAAAGGAATAGAGGAGATAGAAGAAAAAAATAGAAAAGAAAGGAATAGAGGAGAGAGAAGAAAAAAATAGAAATTTTTCTATTTTCTTCTTCTTTCTCCTCTATTCCTTTCTTCTTCTCCTCTTCTTTTTCTTCTTTTTTTTCTCTTCTTATTTATTTCTCCTCTTCTTCCTCTCCTCTTCTTCTTTCTTCCTCTTCTTATTTTCTTTTTTCCTATCCCGTGGTCTAAAATCGGTCTATGCACGATAGAAAATTCTGAAAAAATTACATCATATCTATGATCCCTCGACGTCCCCGCCTCTCTCATGAACAAAAAAAACTATGAATAAAAAAACATCATGTTCTATGAACAAAAAAATATCATATATTTCATCCACATCCATGCATACATCATATATATATGTGATCTTTGAAAAAAAACATCATATTCTATAAAAAAATCATCATATATATATGAATAAAAACAATTATGATAACAAGCATATATATCATCATATATATGAAAAAACAAGCATATACATATATATGCTAGTTGAGAGGGGCGCGCAGTGGTTTATAAGCCCCACTGCCGCACCCCTCTCGAGCTCCTCTCCACTGCAGGCTTACGGGCTTAAATGCTACTGCTTTGCCTGATGGGCCTTCTGGGCCTACTGCGGGCCTGAATCCTGGCCCTTGGATGGGTTTCTAGTCGTATTCAGGCCGTGGTGGCCTAGTTGGTGGCAAATTTTTTATTTTTCCCAGTTTTTTTTGTTTTCTTTATTTATTTTGTTTTGTTTCTACTTACAACAAAATACTTACTTATTTTATTTTATTTTGTTTATAATTACTTATTTATCTTATTTTATGATAATTCTTTTTGCTATTAAAGTTTCTAACAAAAAAGTTCTTTATGAATATTCTTTTTGCTTTTAATGATTTTGAACAGAAAATACTTTGATAATTTTAGTTGCATCAATTTTGTATTATTTTAGTTTCAATAATACTAGAAGTTGCTTATAATCTTTTGAACAGAAAATACTTTGATAATTTTAGTTTCATAAATTTTATTTATATTATTAAAGTTTTTGTTTCTAATTATAACAAAATACTTTTTATTTTATTTATAATTACTTATTTATTTTATTTTATGATAATTCTTTTTGCTATTAAAGTTTCTAACAAAAAGTTATTTATGAATATTCTTTTTGCTTTTAATGATTTTGAACAGAAAATACTTTGATAATTTTAGTTGCATCAATTTTATATAATTTTAATTTCAATAATACTAGAAGTTGCTTATAATGTTTTGAACAGAAAATACTTTGATAATTTTAGTTTCATAAATTTTATTTATGTTATTAAAGTTTTTTGTTTCTAGTTATAACAAAATACTTATTTTATTTTATTTTATTTTGATTATAATTAGTTATTTATTTTATTTTATCATAATTCTTTTTGCTATTAAAGTTTCTAACAAAAAGTTCTTTATGAATATTCTTTTTGCTTTTAATGATTTTGAACAGAAAATACTTTGATAATTTTAGTTGCATCAATTTTATATAATTTTAGTTTCAATAATACTAGAAGTTTCATAAATTTTATTTATGTTATTAAAGTTTTTTTTTGTTTCTACTTATCTATTTTATTAAAGTTTATATCATTTTGTTTCAAATTACTTATTTATTTTATTTTATTTTGTTTCTGACTTCATTTGTTATTTTTCATGCATTTACTGATTATTTTGAGCTATAAGACCATGAAATTGAAAAGCATTTGAAATGAACTCTGAAAAGGTTCCAAGTTGGCATCGTATCATCATTTCACCCACATAGCATGTGTAAGAAAGTAGAGAGGCTTACGGCAAAAACTGGATGCACTTCGTGTACAAAACAGACAATCTCCTTCGAAGTATGAGGGTTTCATACGGAAACTCGTCTGTTACAAAGGGATTTCATTTTTTTGAATTTATTTGAACCCTCTTGTTTTTCTGTGTTCAAAATGCACCATTTAAAGCCACATCATCAATTTACAACCCTTTCTGACTTCATTTGTTATTTTTTATGCATTTACTGATTATTTTGAGCTATAAGACCATGAAGTTGAAAAGCATTTGAAATGAACTCTGAAACCAAAGTACATACATAGTTCTCCAGAGCATTAAAACCAAAGTACATACATAGTTTTCATTGAACAACATATAGCTCTCCAGAGCATCTAATTAAACCATACATTGAAATTATGTAAAACATTTCAATGCAAAAACAAATGCGATCATAACCGCAACCAAGGTAACAACTGATCCAACTGCATAATGATACCAAGCCTCGGTATGAATGACATATTTTCTAATCTTTTTAATCTTCAACCACATTGCATCCATCTTGATCTTGTGATCATCGACGACATCCGCAACATGCAACTCCAATATCATCTCCTCCTCCTCAATTTTTCTAATTTTTTCTTCAAGTAATTGTTTTCTTCTTCAACTAAATTTAACCTCTCGACAATAGGGTCGGTTGGAATTTCCGATTCAACAACCTCCTAGATAAATAAAATCTATGTCACATTGGTCGGCATAATTGTCATAAACAATAAATGAACCAAATAGTTATGAAAAGATAATATATACCACATCTGAATCATAGAAAGGACGAGGGCCGACTGGGGCGGATACCAAAACCGTCGCATTATATAATAACAAGGAATAATTAGACAAGTATCTATCTGAAGTTAGAATTTTTTCTTTCAGAAAGAAGATAAGAACAAGAGGCTCACCACGGTGGTGCCGGCGACGAGATCGGCGCGGGCGATCGACGGCGGTTTTGACGGGGCCGGGACGGGGCGTGACGGACCACTAAATCTAGACAAATCTCGTTGAAAATGGAGCTCAGAGGTCGAGTTTCGAGAGGAGAAAGCTTAACTAGTGTGGCTCGGGCATTTTATCGAACACCTCATGTGCATAGGAGGTGAACTAGAGCACCCAAATGCCCTCCCCTCGCCGGCTTGACAAAGCAGAGCACTGTGGAGTGCTCTGCCGCGGCGATGAGGTATATATAGGCAAGTTATTGGTCCCGATTCGTGGCATGAACCGAGACTAAAGCCACCCCTTCTGTCCCATTAACGTCGAGCGAGATGTTGTTGGTACGACAACTAGTCAATGGGTGGCAAAAGGCTTCAAGTGTTCTGAACCGTGAGGAAGAAAGCTTGAACCGGTGAGGAAAAAAGCTTTCACTGTGAAACTTCGAAAACCGGCGCCATATGCTGACGATGGTATGAGCGGCGATGCTGGGAGCGATGGCCGGCGACATGGTGGTGTTGCCACGGGCGTGCTACGACGGCGGCGGCTAGTTGCTGCAACGACGAAGGGGTCAGGTGTTCTACAACAGCGGGCGGAGAAAATCTTTTCGGTGTTTATCGGAGAAAATCTTTTCTTTTATCAGAAGAATTAATTATATAATATTCTTCCTGATCTTTATTTTCTTGAAAAAGGGTTTCCCATAGTTTTATGGTCCCATTTGTACTACAACCCTTTTATAAATTCATTCAAAAATCCCACCAAAATTTGGAGATGTCATATGGAGTATTTGAACCACTTTTGTGCAAAAATATCTTCTGCCCATTGAATATTTTGAGCTCTACACCATATTTTAAAATCTGGTCCAGAGAGCATTTTTACACTATAACCTATTCAAATATTTCTTTAAAACTTGTACCAAAATTTTGGGATGTTAGTAGGAGCATACTATTCCATTTTATGCAATAACCTAATGATATCCTTTGGAAAAACTGAGTGAATCATCCTCTTTTCTATTCTGGTCCAACTTGAGGTTTTGTTCAGCAACCACCTTTTTAGTTGCTCCTTGATCCTTGATTCCTTTTCCTACTAGTAGTCCTCCTTGCCAAACCCTTAAGTCCAGGAGAGTGAACCCATTGGATGATTCTAAGTGCTTGCAACAATGCCATTTGCTGTCTGTCCAGAATTGAAGTTTTGCAAAACTTGCACTAGCAAGTTTGTGCTTTGGACAAACTAACCTTACCACCCTCTCTTTCATCTAAAGAGACCCCACTCTGGAAGTTCTGGCCACTCCAAGAAATGCCTAGGTGCCCTTGGCATTTTGTCAAACACCTTATGGGCATGATCTGTTTTGACATGAGTTTTTGTTTACGCTGTGAACTTAATCCCCTGACCAGACCAGCATGACCAATGGTTTTGCCTTAGACTATAACCCAACCCTGCTAACTCTCTTGTGGTTTGGAGCCCCCTAACATGCCTTAGCATTTCGTCGAGCACGTCTCGTGCGTGCTCTGGGCGCGAGCAGAGTACGCGTATTGCACGTGCCGCGCCCGAGCCGACGCGTCGCAGCCCCGGTTTGCCACCACCCTGCGGAGCCACGCCACTCACTAACCTTCTCCCCGCATCACGCCAAGCAGCCCCTGGCGCCCTACAGCACCGCCGTCAAAGCCCTTGGCGGCACGCCGGCGTCCGCAGCGCGTCTCGGCCAGGTCGGTGCCGCCCAAGCCGCCAGCGCTCGCCACCTGCCTCCTCGAACAGCGCGAGCTCATCCACAAGCTTGTCCTATAGCACACGTCGCCGCCACGTCGCCCAAGCTACAGAAATACGGTCGCCGGCGACCTTATCCGCGGCCGCCGCTGAACTGCCTCGACTCGCCTATTTAAGGAAGCCCCGAGCCTGTCCCCACAAGCAGGCAACCTCAGGCCACCCCAATGGCGCTTCCCTAGCCTGCAATCGTCGAGGGAAGACCGTCTTCCCCAACTCCGGCCGGTTCGGCTGCCGCCACGTCCCAGCTCCGTTCACCTCAACCAGGGCCTCCCCCACTCCACTCTCTCCACCAGAAGCTCTCTCTTCCTCCCGTGAACCCTTCCCCCTGCTCGATTTTGATCGGGAACCACCGCAGCCCCAAAATCACTTTGCTCGACGACCACCGCCCGCCGCGAAGCTCACCGCCGGCAGCTCCGTCCACCCCAGAGACCATATCAACCACCGGAGTGACCGTCTTGATCCCCTGAGCCCGCAGATGGCCTCCGTTTTCCGAACAGTGCCGTCATTCGCCGGCGAGCCTCGCCGGAGCTCCGCCTCTGTTTCGGCCGGAGGAGGCAACGCGCGCGTGGACTAGTCAAACCTGACTAGTGGGCCACCTGGACCCACTGTCAGTGACTCCCCGCGCCGTCCACGCTGGATAAGTGGAAGCGTACTTCCCGAATACGCTTTCGACGTGTATGTGTTTATTCAAATTGTTTTCTTTTTCTGTTTTAAATTAAATAACAGATTTTGATCAAAACTTTGAATGGCTGTAACTTTTTAAATACAACTCCAAATGAGTTGATTCTTTTTCCTACCTCTCTCAAATATTGTCTAGTTTATTTAAGATTTATTTCAAAATAATTCAGACAACTTTTTGGTTCTGTTTTGAAACTATTTATTGATTCAAAAATATTTTAATAGGATTTTGGAGAGAGAAGAGAAAACTTTCAAAAGTTTTGGAGAGCACCTCACCCCTCCACAACTTGAAGGCAAGCATTCTGAACCCCGGCATAATACTTTTGATGTGTTAGCCAACACGTTTATAACACCACCTCATTTCGAAGAGCTCGTTATTTCATGTGATATGATCATTTGCATGAATGCATATTAGTGATCTCCTTGTTGTTGGAAATGAATATACTTGTGATGGTAACCATTCTCATGTGCCTTGCATGCATGCCGGAAAGGAATCCGGGAAAGCCTCTGCCTTGGGTAGGCGTGAGCTTGTCGCCGGTCCCCGTCGGGACAGTTATGTCCGGTATGGCATGGTAAGGTATAGTGAGTGGTGACTTTGTTGGTTGAAATATTTTTGTTATGCTAATCATGCAGGGAATGCTTAAACCTCCTGAGTCGACCATAGATCGAGTCTTGTTCTAGTAAACCCCATACTTGTTTCGTACTACCACTTGTCTCTACAACAAGTAGGGTACGGTTCAGTAAGTCGTTAACCCCCTTCGAGCACACACCGTATAGAGAGGCCATGGTGGAAGTTACCGGTTGTAGCTGGTAGGCAGGCCACCTGGTCCGGGGGCATGGGTGTTTCCGGTTGAGACCGAGAGGGGAGGCCACCCCTTAGAGCGCGCGATATAAATTTGATCCCATGCTACGCGAGGTTGTAGCCTCCCCACTTAGAGTTTTGCTTAACAAGTGTCGTGGGTGATTCCAGACACCGGTAAGTTAAGCTGGTGTGTGCAAGTTAGGTGTGTTTTCAACTAAAAGGCCGTAGACGGAATTAGTCCCGATGGACTAAAGGAATCTGTTACTCGTGGGTAAAGAGTACACCCTCTGCAGAGTTTAAACCTATTCGAATAGCCGTGTCCGTGGTTAAGGATTACAGTCTGGGATGGGTCAAGTGTCGGTCTTAGTGTCGGTCTTCGGAGGAGAAACTGTTAAACCAGAACATGAATCGTGACTTGTGACTTATGATGATTATGATTATTATTTTTATGGACTAACCCCTGTCATTATTTGAAGTTTTGAGTATCCCTAGGATGGTTTTACCCCTGGATATCCACTGTGAATATTTTATAAGCCCTTTATGTGGTGTCGCTCAGACGCCCGACTGTGGCATGCTTGTTATTTATTTTATAAGCCCTTTATGTGGTGTCGCTCAGACGCCCGACTGTGGCATGCTTGTTATTTATTTTATAAGCCCTTTATGTGGTGTCGCTCAGACGCCCGACTGTGGCATGCTTGTTATTTATTTTATAAGCCCTTTATGTGGTGTCGCTCAGACGCCCGACTATGGCATGCTTGTTATTTATTTTATAAGCCCTTTATGTGGTCGCTCAGACGCCCGACTGTGGCATGCTTGTTATTTATTTTATAAGCCCTTTATGTGGTGTCGCTCAGACGCCCGACCGTGGCATTTTTCTCTGTTTACTAACCTTTCGAGGCGTCGCTCAGACGCCCGACTGTGCATTTTAGTACTACTATGATATTGCATATTCAAAAATAACCTGCGTGCATGCTTCAGAGTCTTTATTATCTTTTGTGATTGACGTCATGAGCTTAAAATATTTCAAAGCATCGTTGTTATATTATACCCGTGTTCATAATGTTTGCGAGTACATTCAAAGTACTCACTGGCTTGTCCCTGGCTATTGTCTTGGCCAGACTTCTTGCGCGGAGAGGAGCGTTGCGATGACAGCCTCGGAACCTTAGCAATGGAGATAGCAGCCTCGCGAAGATAGGAGTTAACCTGGTCAGATGTTCCTGTGGGAAATGGAGTCCCATAGACGCTGATGATCCACAAAACCGCTTCCGCCATCAACCACTAGAAACCATTTGTAGTACTCTCAGACCAGAATGGTCTTTGACCACATATTTTGTATTTTTTCTTGAAATTTCTGTATCAAGTTGGTGCCTCATCAGCTAACAGTAATCCTGGGGCTGGTGAGCACAACGGCCATTTTCTGGAATTTATTACCGGAAAACCGGTCGCCACAGAAGTCGCCCATCACTACACTTCGGATTTCAAGCGAATCGCATCTCACACCAAGTAAGATACCACCCGATCTTCCTCGCAGGGGGAGGCAATGCCAATCGAAATCAATACCACCCACAAGAGCAGACAGGAACTGGGGCGCAAAGTTTTCTCTACCAGTCTCCGATAGAGCAATAAAGTCCAGACGCTGCTCTAAAGCTGCCTTAGCAAGAAACCTTCTTTTAGCCAAGTCCTTTAGACCTCTGCTATTCCAAAAGATTCCTTTCATAGTTCATCATAGAATTTTTTTAGTAGTACGAATTCTAGCACTCCTACGGACTGCGGAATCGGGATAGATCTTCCGTTTCCACTTGCGTTTTGGTTTACTAGGTTCTGACGCCCGGTCCTCATAACTGGGTTCAACTGTAATACCAGTATCATTCTCTATGGGCATATCATCGTCCTCAGACTCATGAATGGGGGGTGCTAGATCCGCACACAGATTATGGAGCACTCGAACCCCTAACGCATTAATCTCTACATCATTCATCGGTTTAACCGCTGCGAGATCCGAATAGTCTCTAAAACACGCTCCGCCTCCAAATCTAATAGATCATTCACCGAATTGGTAATCTCACTATTAGTAGCTCCTAGTGACACTCCTAATTGGTTTGCATTATTTATAATCTCGTCATTAGAAAAATGCAATAAAGAATTAGATATGTTGACAGACATACCAGTAGAAATTGCAGCATCCTGAAGCTTGGCCGCCCTCATAGCGCACCGCTGCTGCATATCGTCAACCTCCGGGAGCCCGTGGAGGCGGGCACTCATCCGTGTCCCTGCCAAGGCGGGGTCGGGGATCCCGCCAAAAGCAACGACCTCCTCTCTAGTAAAGCCTCGCGTTGAATCCCTGAAAGGATCAACCGAGGTTATGGGAAAAGGTGGCTGCTGGCTCCCAAGCCCCTCAGATACAAGGCCCACGTCGGGGTCCATGGCCACAGGTACGCGCAAAGAGGGGGAGGAGGAGGCCGCCTGCCCGCGCCCTCCTCCCGTCCCACCTGCCGGCGCAGGGGAGACTGCCGTCGGTGTAGGAGAAGCGGTCCGCCTGACCACCGGAGAAGAAGGGAGAGCCATGGCCACCTGCCCCAGCTGCCCCCCCCCCCAGCGCAGCCGCCGGCGCGAGTGCCACCGCCCCAACCGGAGAAGCAGGAACCGAGGCCTCCTGCCTCGGGCTCACCACCCGGCGCTGGCCAAGCCCACCGGTACCGGCGTCGCAGTAGGAGAGGAGGCCAGGCTACCTCCCCCACTGCCGACCAACACCGGCCTCACTGGTGTGACCTGCGCCACGGTACGAGAGGGAAAGGCCGGGGCCACCTGCCCTAGACTTCCCTCCCCATAGAACACCTCCGAACCTGTCGTCATATCCCAATTTGAAACCATGGTAGGAGAGAGCAGACCCACCTGAGACTCCACCTCCGTAACCATCACAGGACCAGCCACAACATCAAGCTCCAAAGGCGGGAGCATACTCTCAAAGCAATCATCATACTCAACCCTGTCACTCCAAAGCCAGGGAGGAGCCGAGGCTGGCTCAAAGGATCCAAAACGCAACGTACTCATCGGTACCGTCGGGGCATTTAAGATCTGATTCTCTGAAGGCATACCTTCCCACAGATGCCTGAACATGGCGAGAAGTTTTTCCTCTACAACGTGATATGGAGCTGATATTACCTATGGAATAAGCCAAACAAACAGTGTGATTCTCCACATCTCTCTAAGATTGAGCATGAGAGAAATAATAGCAAGAATAGATAGTGAAAAAAACGGCCTGAGATTTAGCATGAGAGAAATAAGAGTAAAATGACAGTAAAAAGAAGTACAATCAAACATCAAAATGCAGGAACAAATGTGTGTGTGTGTGTGTGTGTGTGTGAGAGAGAGAGAGAGAGAGAGAGAGAGAGAATTCACCTTATTCTTCACCAAACTCTTCCCGAAGACTATTGCTCTTCTCTTCTTTCTCAAATCTGCAAACATTTCTAGAAAAACCTAAACATTATTGCTCTTCTCTTCTTTCTCAAATCTGCAAACATATCTAGAAAAACCTAAACATTATTGTTCTTCTCTTCTTTCTCAAATCTGCACATACGTGTATAGAAAAACCACAAATTGAGAAATCAAAATAAGACTATCAAGACCAGAAGAATCGAGGAGTAAAAACTGAGGGAGGAAGACTTCCATTTGTTTTCCTTCTTTTCCATAATCATGTATGATACCACAAGCATATTCCTTGTCAAACTAACAAGAAAATTCACTGAAATCTACAAAGGGATAATTTCTTCACTCCCATAATCATGGGATCTAAAAGTTAAAACCATGTGAAATTAGTATAAGCCTGCTATAACACTAATCGGCATAAGGGTCGCCACTGTCCAACCTGAGTAAAAAAATCATTTGCTTTCAAGACCATCATCGCAGTGCCAATAGTTCTCATGTAAAAAATGCTCGTATCCAGTATTCAATTTACCTAGTTGATGCAAATGTAAAAGCTCTATAATACCTCATAATGCAAGAAGATTTTCAGTATGATTGTCATAGAACTGAGTTGAGTAGTTCACTCCTGGCCCTTCAGGTGCAACATTTTTATCTCTCTAAGCTTCAGTTTGGAAGGATCGGTACAAACAAAAACTGATACCCATGCAGCTACGAAGGCAATATTGTAATTCTCATTTGACACACATTGTAACCGAACCTTGCTGCATACTTCAGATCGAGTTCAGAGAACTACAAGATTTGCGTTGGCATGGACTCTCTCAAGATGCACAGTCAGAACAATTTTGTCAAAACTTTGTGCTAAAAATAAAAGAAGAGGACCTTTGCTGTCCTCCTCAATCTGCAGGCCATGACCATGCTCGACCTGTGCCGTCCTCCTCAATCTTGGGCTGCTTCCCTCCCTGCAATAAGGCATCTTCCTCACTCACCGTCGAGGTGGGCATGGCCATCACCATCTCCCCACCAACGAGAATGATAATGAGAAAGAGAGAGAGAGAGAGAGAGTTAGCAGTCGCCCCGATCCGAATGAAAACAAGAGAGAGAAAGGATGGATGGATGGCGGCATGGGAGCAGGACGGAGCCGGCCATCTATGCGGTCCGTGCTCCTCCTGCTGAGGACGACGCTGACGGTGCCGTGGACTATCACTGTGGCTTGAGCTCCTCTAGATCGTCGCTGTACGTATGGGGATGGAGGACGGGAAGAAGGCAGAGCTGCTCCGGCCCGCCCTGATCTGAGAGAGCCAGGGAGGACGGACGGCGGTGCGAGGGGCTGCGCCGGCCGCCACGCGTGGAGAAGAAGAGGGGAATCGGAGGAGGCGGCGCAGAGGAACGGGAGGAGAGAGACAGAGGAGGTGGAGGCAGATATTTTTTAGGCCTCGCCCCATCTCTCGCACGTACGCTCAAGCAGCTAATTCACTGGACCAGTAGCTAAAGAGGTCCACCCGGCAGCGGCTTTTAAAGAAGACGTGAATGTGTAAAAGAACGGGCGGCTGACCATGCGCCAACAGCCAAAACGGAGCTACAGAAAAAGAATTGAACGGCCCAACAAGCGTCACGTGCGCGGATGCCTCCGAATGGCGGCTTGCGTAGCTTGGTTTATAGGTTCAATGACATGGCCTGTTTTAAAGTACGGCATTCCACTGCCTTGGCAGTCCTCTAGCTTGAATACCAACCTCATGCTACATAAACTGCCTTATCAAGAATGACTGGTGAATTTGGAGGCGCGCGGAAAATGCATGATGGCACGGATGCCCACGAGACTGGTACTCCGGCATTCTTTAAAATATTAATGGGTTCACATGACAAATACTTCCTCCGTTCCTAAATATTTGTCTTTCTAAAGGTTTCAACCAAGTGACTACATACAGGGCAAAATGAGTGAATCTACACTCTAAAATATGTTTATATACATCCGTGTGTGGTAGTTTATTTGAAATCTCTAAAAAAACAAATATTTAGAAACGGAGGGAGTTGTATAGTTGCAGGAACAAATGCTCTCGCATCCATTACTAGCCCACATACGGACATACCTACCAGAGAATTTACTCCAAATATGTTGTAGTTAAATATATACCGAGCTGTCAAATGTTGCTGCCGTCTATGTTTCTAGTCAATTAACTGGCTAGCTAGAACCTGCAGCCAACTCGAACGATTCAGAGATTAAAGACCCCCGCGAAAGAGGGGGAAACACGAATTGTGGATGCATGAAGGGAATGAGACACATCTGGAAGAAATGTGTTTGCTTGTGCTGTAGATTTAGGAGGGTTCCATATATATTGCCACGGATGGGCACTATACTGATAAGGATAACCAGAATGGAGAGTAGACCAAGGAAAACTCCTCGAGGACTCGATCGTGATGAAGGTGCACTTGGAGTCCTGGGGGCTCTGGGACGCGATCCAAGGCAACGCACACCACGTGCGTGATGACAAGACGGCGCTCGGCGTTCTGTTCCGAGCCGTCCCCCCGGAGATGCTCGGCGTCCTCGTCGTCAAGGAGATGGCGAAGGAGGCCTGTGACACGATCAAGGTCATGCGCATGGGGATGCACCGTGTGCGCGAGGCGACCGCACAACGACTGCGCGCGGAGTTTGAACAGATCACCTTCCGTGACGGTGAAACTCTCGACTCCTTCGCCCTAGTCAACCAGCTGCACACGCTGGGGGACATCGTCGACGAGGTGCGCGTGATCCAGAAGATACTCCAATGGCGCTGGCAACGGGAACGGCAACTCAGGCGGCGGCAACCGTCGCCGTGGCAAGCCGCAGAACCAGAGGCGCGGCAGCGGCACCCAAGGCCAAGGTAGCGGCAACGGCCGCGACGGCACCGGCAACGGCTGGTGCGCCATGTCTAAGGTGAAGTGTTATAACTGCAATAAAAATGGCCACTTCTCCCGCGACTGCACCGAGCCCAGGCGGGAACGAAAGGGGCACGCTCACCTGGCGCAAGGTGGGGCTGAGGAGAGCTCGCTCCTACTCGCGACGGCGGACGTGAGCACCGCGGACGAACCCATGCCAGAGCACGTACTGCTCAACGAAGAGCACTCCCAGACACGCGCAGCGGCAGACGGCCAGTCCTACGACTTAGCCTGGTATCTCGACACGGGTGCGAGCAACCACATGTCGGGCCGGCAAGAGATCTTCCAGGCGTTGGACACGGGCATCCGCGGCGCCGTGAAGCTCGGGGACGGCTCGGCGGTTCAGATCGAGGGGAGAGGGACCATCCTCTTCCAATGCCGCAACGGCGAGCACATGGTACTGTCCGATGTGTATTACATCCCAAAACTCTGCAGCAACATCGTAAGGATCGGACAGTTGGACGAAATCACCTACGAGACCCACATAAGTCTCGGCGTGCTCCAGCTTCGTGATCCTGGGGGGCGTCTCCTCGTGCGGGTGCATCGGAACGAGAGGAGGCTGTACGTGTTGCAGCTCACTCCGACCCAGCCAGTGTGCTTCGCGGCACACGGCGGAGAGGATGCATGGCGCTGGCATGCGCGCTACGGCCACGTGAATTTCCGGGCTCTACGCCAACTTGCCCAGAATGAGCTGGTGCGCAGCCTCCCGCTGTTCGACGAGGCGGATCGTGTCTGCAAGGCGTGCCTCGCCGGCAAGCAGCGCCGGGCACCCTTCCCTCAGGCGGCTCTCCGTAGAGCCGGCGAGGTCCTTGAGCTGGTGCATGCGGATCTTTGTGGGCCGATCTCCCCTCCAGCGCCAGGAGGGAAGCGGTACTTCCTGTTGCTGGTAGATGACAGGAGCAGGCACATGTGGTTGTACCCGCTCGCGACCAAGGACGAGGCACAGCCCGCACTGAAGCGGTTCCAGGCCATGGCGGAGCTCGAGTCCGGGCGGCAGCTCAAGGCGCTGCGCACGGACCGCGGCGGGGAATTCACCTCCGCCAGCCTCGGTGAGTACTACGCCGACTCAGGGTGGACGACACGAGCGGGCTTTTTGGCCCGCTCGGTCCCGCCCAGCTCGGTCCTGGCCCGCTCAAAAATACAGCCGGTCCGGTCCATGAATATGGACCGAAAAATCTTCGGTCCGGTCCGGTTAAAGCCCGGTCCGTTCGATCGGACCGAAGAAGAAGCCCAGGCAGACGAGGCAGCACCCGCAGATCGTGCTCACGCGGTCATCGGCCTCCTCCACCTGATCTGCTGGTGCCTTTTTTCCTTTTATTCAGTCGAGAGAAAATGGAAAGAACGAGAGAAACGGGGTTATCACATAATCACGGCGCCATCCCACGATTATTAGTTGCTACACCTATGGAAATAACTGCCCACATGATTCTATGGAAATCTCTCCCTTTGTTTTCATCAATCTAATAACATCTTTCCATGTTCGCGCTATTGTTTCCTTTTACTTTTCAATCTATAAATAAATCTCTCCATTTGTTTTGTATATATGGACTCCCCACTGTTGTTTCCTTTTAATCGCGACTAACGAAAGAAACAGCTTAGATCCGAGAATCACGGTGCTATCCCACAATTAACTCCACGTCCAATTTGATCCATTCATCACGGCGAGGCTGTAGATGGATAATCGTGGGCTCATGCACCTCATAGATTGCTTGCATGCAACAAAAAAAAACTGCTAAGTAATAAACTGCTAACACCACTTTCCACGGCACGTCGTCTACCTCTCACCGCTGGCTCTCACGCACGTCTTCCACATTGCCAAAGCACCCCCTCTCCCTCGCGCCTCTCTCTCCCCGGCGCCGCCGCGCCGCCCCCCTCTCCCTCGCCACCTCTCCCTCACGCGTCACGCGGCCGTGCCTTTACCTCGCGCAGCCGCTCCCCCAGTCCCCTGCGCGGCAACGCTGCTCCCTCTCTCCCCCTCGCCTGTCTCTCGTGTCGCCGCACATCAGGTGCGTCTTCTACGGCTCCGGCCACCGTGCTGCTTCTCCGACGACCTCTCCGACATCCTGGGACCACATGGCAGTGACTGGACATCGTCGGGACCGTGAGGACCGTCGGTCCGCACCGAGCTTCACGTCCGCCGGTCCGGTCCCTGAAATCAGGACCGCTGCAGTGCTCGGTCCGGTCCGGACCGGACCGCCGGCAGCCGGTCCAAACGACGGCTCGGAACGGGCCCGGACCGTGTCCACCCTGAACGCCGACCAGGGAGTCCAGCGCCAGCTCACGGCGCCCTACACGCCTTAGCAGAACGGCGTGGTCGAGCGCCGGAACCAGACCATCGTGGGCATGGCACGCAGCCTGCTGAAGGCAAAGGGCGTGCCGGCGCGGTTCTGGGGCGAGGCCGTAACGACGGCGGTCTACCTCCTGAACAGGTCAACAACCAAGAGTGTGGCGGGGTCGACCCCGCACGAGGCCTGGTGCGGGCGGCGCCCAAACGTCGAGCACCTGCGCGTGTTCGGGAGCGTCGCGCACGTCAAGGTGACACGCCCAAACCTGTCGAAACTTGAAGACATGAGCACACACTAGTAGAAAAAGGGCCTATAGTCCCGGTTCATAAGGGCCTTTAGTCCCGGTTCATGAACCGGGACTAAAGGGTCGGTACTAATACCCTCGCCCTTTAGTCCCGGTTCTATCCAGAACCGGGACAGATGGCCCTCCACGTGACCTGTCCGCTGAGCCCAGGCCGGAGGGCCTTTGGTCCCGGTTGGTGGCACCAACCGGGACCAATAGGCATCCACGCGTCAGCGTTTCTTTGGCTCTGGTTTTGTTTTTTTTTCAAAAGAGGGGGGGGGGTTTGGGGGTTTTGGGGGTTAATTTAGGTGTTTCATATATTGTGCTATAGCTAGCTAATTAATAGAGAAAAGTGTCCTTTCTTTTGTCCGTGCTTGGTCGACGCTACGTACTATACATACGTATAGAGAGGACTAACTAGACATGCTAGCTAGCTAGTAATTAAGCAAACAAGAAGATCGTCATGAACATATATATGCATACAGAGAGAAGTGATATCGACCACCTCTCCTTCTCCGAGAGATTGGTCGAACAACAAGTTCTCGTATATCTATCCGACACTACCGGCTACATATATACAATAGTTATCTTTTACAATACGGACGCGTGGTCCACATAGTATTCTCCGTCTTCAGCGATCACGTGGTCAAGAAAGAATGCCGTCAATTCCTCTTGAATTGCTCGCATACGATCTGGTGCTAGGAGTTCATCCCGCTTCCGAGACATCTAATTTTAAGAAAGGGGTCAATACATATATATGAATGAATGAATGAAACTCAACACAAATGATGGTAATAAAATAAAATTGTGAATATTTTTATTTACGCACTTCATATTGTTTGTCGGAGTAGCCCCTCTCACAGGTCGTGTGGCGGATGGACTCGCAAACGTAGTATCCACAGAAATCATTCCCTTGTTCCTGCCACAACCACTTTACAAGAAACAGAGGTCAATCAAACTGATAATTATATATAGCAAGCACATGCTAAATGGTATTGATGAAACTAGCGCTTGAATCACTAGGAGATGCGTGGAATATGCTACTATATAGTACTTACTGGTGTCTAAATTGCAGCTTCTTGGTAGTCCGGAGCTTTTTGGTGAATTTTCCCAAGCCCTGCCATACAAAGAAAACAATTACTTGATATCAGAAATGAACAAAGTTGCTGATATGGTGGATAATGATCGATTTAACTTACTTCTCGAGCATTTCAGTCATGTCCGCATACTCCTTGGGATCTTTTCGCTTGGAGTCAAAGACAGTTACTACTCCCTTCTCAAGCTTAATCTCTAGGAGAATATAGTGGTAGCTGCGCACACATGCATAACTCATCAATATTACATTACTATAACCTGGACTAATAAGGAAACCGAATATGCCACAAGACAGTAACACTCACTTGAAGTTGTAAGGAAAGAGTATTATATCTTTGTGTTCATTTATTACCAACGATTGTAGCAAGTTGGCCTCGGTATCTTTGGCACGAAATTCAACCTCAGTTGCATCTATGAGATATGTGTTAATGAACCCAATATCACCCACTTGTCTTTTCTTCAATTCGGCGATCTTCAATCTGCATAATATAGTGAGGATATTTATAAATACATGCAATGAAAGGGCTGAGTTATATAGAGATACTTAATGACAGAAGTAGTACTACTTACAGACAGTAGCAGGTGACCATTGCTTTATCGAGGGCCAATTGATTGAAAAACTGATAGAACTCCTCAAATGGAATAGGCAACAGTTCAATTCCAAGGAGGTCATGCTCCTTTTTAACTCTCACATACAAAGTACTCCTCCCCTTAGACTCTTTGCAGGTTTTCATGTACCAATCATGCAACCTTCGTGATCATCGTTGTTAGAGAGCTTTCATCTTTGACGAGAGGCTTCCCGTACTCGTATCTTTGTATCTGCACCTCCAAGAAATCAAATTGTACATCGTCGGGCAAGTAATCTTCAGGATTGCCATAACGGGCACCATCCTCGGATCGACGATGTCGCTAGCAGGCACCTTGAGCGGGGGCACGATTCTTCGCTTGTTCGCCGAGCTGGGCAATTTGTTTCCCAGCTCGTCGTTCTTTCATCCTTTGATCACCGACAGTATTCCCGATCTCTCCGCCTCGGCAAATGCCTTCCAATAATGCGCTCATAGTTGCCTTTGGCGGAGACTTGGGTGGTTTTGTCAGGGCAGCCAGAGTGCGCTTCGCTTTGACCGGATCTACCTTCTCCTCCGGAGGTGGATGTCTCTTTGCTTTCAACCCTTGAAACCAGTCATCCACTTCGGTCTGCGCGATCTTCGCGTTTTCCTCCTCGCTCCTCTCGTACGGTAACTTCTCTGGAGTCTTCAGAGAAGGACCGAATCTGTATCTCCTCCCGCCTTTGGCAGTACTGCTAGACGCCGGCAGAGCAGACGGAGCGGATGTCTTCTTTCCTTGCTTACGAGGCGGAGGAGAAGGACTACGACGCGCCGGAGCAGCCGGAGCGGCGGCGGGTCTCTTCCGCCCTTGCTGACAAGGCGGAGAAGGAGGAGGCTGGCTGCCCGGACGCGCCGGTGCAGGCGGAGAAGGAGACGGAGTGCCGCCACGCACCGGAGAAGGAGCCGGCCGAGTGCCCTGATCGTCACTCGCCGGAGGAGGAGGCGGTGGAGGAGGCGGAGTGCCCTGACTCGTCGGAGGAGGAGGAGGAGGCGGTGGAGGAGGCGGAGTGCCCTGACTCGCCGGAGGAGGAGGAGGAGGCGGAGGCGTCCAGTTCGGAAGGTTGATGAGATCCTTCCGCCATAGGCATGGAGTCTTCAGAGCAGAACCCAGCCGATACTCCCTTCACCGTAGGGTGGTCAAGCCGAGCTCCTCAAATCCTCCGTTATTTCATCGACCATCACCTTAGCATATCCTTCTGGGATCGGCCGGCAGTGAAAAGTTGAGTCGGGTTTAGTGGGATAAACAGAGCCAACAGCCGCCTTGACCTTTAAATTGCTCCATTGCGCCATAAGGTGGCAACTTTCAGCATCCGTGATAGCATCCACGGGATAGCTGGCAGGAGCCGTCAAGGCATGTTGCTCTGGCTGAAGCAGCTCGGTGGAAGCCACGCTGCTTCTCCGCTGAGATGGCGGGGTAGCTTCGGGGGAAGCTTCGGCAGGTCGTTTGTTGTGATCGGCTGCTTCTCGTTCCTCTTCTCGTTCCTCTAGCCCCATTACCCTTTCGTGCAGCGCCTGCATTAGGCTCTGCTCCAGTTTCTTCCTCCTCTCATGGGTTTTGTAACCCCCTGCGTCCGGAAATCCAGCCTTCCACGAAAGGGAGCCTGGCGTGCCTCGTGTCCGTCCAGGGTGCTCAGGATTCCCGAGGGCCATTGTGAGCTCGTCCTTCTCCCTGTCTGGAACGAACTTCCCTTGCTGCGCTGCTTCGATATAATGCTTAAGCCTCTTGACTGGTATGTCCAATTGTTCGTCCGTCCAAATGCACTTCCCCGTTATAGGGTCCAAGGATCCGCCGGCCCCGAAGAACCAAGTCCGGCAATGGTCTGGCCAGTTCATTGTCTCGGGTTCGATCCCTTTATCAAGCAGATCATTCTCAGCCTTGGACCACTTAGGCCGGGCTATGAGGTAGCCACCTGACCCCGTGCGATGATGAAGCTTCTTCTTCGCAGCATTTCTCTTGTTTGTCGCTGGCATCTTTTTACTCTTTTCCGATGTCTTGTATGTTGGGTAACGTAGTAATTTCAAAAATTTCCTACGAACACGCAAGACCATGGTGATGGCATAGCAACGAGAGGGGAGAGTATCCGTCCACGTACCCTCGTAGACCGAAAGCGGAAGCGTTATATCAACGCGGTTGATGTAGTCGTACGTCTTCACGATCCGACCGATCCAAGCACCGTTACTCCGGCACCTCCGAGTTCTTAGCACACGCTCAGCTCGATGACGATCCCCGGCTCCGATCCAGCAAAGCGTCGGGAGGAGTTCCACAAGACGACGGCGTGGGACGATCTTGATGTTCTACCGTCGCAGGCTTCGCCTAAGCACTGCTACAATATGACCGAGGTGGAATATGGTGGAGGGGGCACCGACACGGCTAAGGAACGATCACGAAGATCAACTTGTGTGTTCTAGGGTGCCCCCTGCCCCGTGATATAAAGGAGCAAGGGGAGGGCGGCGGCCGCCCTTGGGGCGCACTAAGGAGGGGGGAGTCCTCCTCCTAGTAGGAGTAGGACTCCCTTTCCTAGTCCTACTAGGAAGAGGGAAGGGAAGGAAAGAGAGGAGAGGAGAGGGAGAGGGGGCGCGCCTCCTAGTAGTCAGTCGGACTCCCCATGGGGGGGCGCCACCTCCTGGTGCAGCCCTCTCTCCCTCTTGGCCCAATAAGGCCCATAACTTCCCGGGGTTCCGTAACCCCTCCGGCACTCCGGTTTTCTCCGAAACTTCCGAACCTTTCCGTGTCCGAATATAACCATCCAATATATCAATCTTTATGTCTCGACCATTTCGAGACTCCTCGTCATGTCCGTGATCACATCGGGACTCGAACTCCTTGGTACATCAAAATACATAAACTCATAATATAACCGTCATTGAAACCTTAAGCGTGCGGACCCTACGGTTCGAGAACTATGTAGACATGACCTAGAACCATTCTCGGTCAATAACCAATAGCGGAACCTGGATGCCCATATTGGTTCCTACATATTCTACGAAGATCTTTATCGGTCAAACCGCATAACAACATACGTTGTTCCCTTTGTCATCGGTATGTTACTTACCCGAGATTCGATCGTCGGTATCCAATACCTAGTTTAATCTCGCTATCGGAAAGTCTCTTTACTCGTTCCGTAATACATCATCTCACAACTAACTCATTAGTTGCAATGCTTGCAAGGCTTATGTGATGTGTATTACCGAGAAGGCCCAGAGATACCTCTCCGACAATCGGAGTGACAAATCCTAATCTTGATTCATGCCAACTCAACATATACTTTCGGAGACACTTGTAGAGTACCTTTATAATCACCCGATTACGTTGTGACGTTTGGTAGCACACAAAGTGTTCCTCCGTAAACGGAGTTGCATAATCTCATAGTTGCAGGAACTTTGTATAAGTCATGAAGATAGCATAAGCAACATACTAAACGATCAAGTGCTAAGCTAATGAAATGGGTCATGTCAATCACATCATTCTCCTAATGATGTGATCCCATTAATCAAATGACAACACATGTCTATGGTTAGGAAACATAACCATCTTCGATTAATGAGCTAGTCTAGTAGAGGCATACTAGTGACTATCTGTTTGTCTATGTATTCACACATGTATTATGTTTCCGGTTAATACAATTCTAGCATGAATAATAAACATTTATCATGATATAAGGAAATAAATAATAACTTTATTATTGCCTCTAGGGCATATTTCCTTCAGTCTCCCACTTGCACTAGAGTCAATAATCTAGATTACACAGTAATGATTCTAACACCCATGGTTCACATCGACATGTGACAAACACCCAAAGGGTTTACTAGAGTCAATAATCTAGTTCACATCGCCATGTGATTAACACCCAAAGAGTACTAAGGTGTGATCATGTTTTGCTTGTGAGATAATTTTAGTCAACGGGTCTGTCACATTCAGAGCCGTAAGTATTTTGCAAATTTCTATGTCTACAATGCTCTGCACGGAGCTACTCTAGCTAATTGCTCCCACTTTCAATATGTATCCAGATTGAGACTCAGAGTCATCTAGATTAGTGTTAAAACTTGCATCGACGTAACCCTTTACTTTTAACCTTTTTTTTTTACTTCCATAATCGAGAAACATATCCTTATTCTACTAAGGATAATTTTGACCGCTGTCCATTGATCTACTCCTAGATCACTATTGCACTCCCTTGCCAAGCTTAGTGGTAGGGTATGCAATAGATCTGGTACACAGCATGACATACTTTATAGAACCTATGGCTGATGCATAGGGAATGACTTTCATTCTCTTTCTATCTTCTGCCGTGGTCGGGTTTTGAGTCTTACTCAATCTCACACCTTGTAACACAGGCAAGAACTCTTTCTTTGACTGTTCCATTTTGAACTACTTCAAAATCTTGTCAAGGTATGTATTCATTGAAAAACTTATCAAGCGTCTTGATCTATCTCTATAGATCTTGATGCTCAATATGTAAGCAGCTTCACCGAGGTCTTTCTTTGAAAAACTCCTTTCAAATACTCCTTTATGCTTTGCAGAATAATTCTACATCATTTCCGATCAACAATATGTCATTTACATATACTTATCAGAAATGCTGTAGTGCTCCCACTCACTTTCTTGTAAATACAGGCTTCACCGCAAGTCTGTATAAAACTATATGCTTTGATCACACTATCAAAGCGTTTATTCCAACTCCGAGATGCTTGCACCAGTCCATAGATGGATCGCTGGAGCTTGCACATTTTGTTAGCTCCTTTAGGATTGACAAAACCTTCTGGTTGCATCATATACAACTCTTCTTTAATAAATCCATTAAAGAATGTAGTTTTGACATTCATTTGCCAGATTTCATAAAATGTGGCGATTGCTAACATGATTCGGACAGACATAAGCATCGCTACAGTTGAGTAAATCTCATTGTAGTCAACACCTTGAACTTGTCGAAAACCTTTCTACGACAAGTCGAGCTTTGTAGATAGTAATACTACTATCAGTATCTGTCTTCCTCTTGAAGATCCATTTATATAATATGGCTTGCCGATCATCGGGCAACTCCATCAAAGTCCACACTTTGTTCTCATATATGGATCCCATCTCAGATTTCATGGTCTCAAACCATTTCGCGGAATCTGGGCTCATCATCGCTTCCTCATAGTTCGTAGGTTCATCATGGTCTAGTAACATGACTTCTAGAATAGGATTATCGTACCACTCTGGTGCGGATCTTACTCTGGAAGACCTACGAGGTTTGGTAGCAACTTGATCTAAAGTTTCATGATCATCATCATTAACTTCCTTACTAATTGGTGTAGGAATCACTGGAACTGATTTCTGTGATGAACTACTTTCCAATAAGGGAGAAGGTACAATTACCTCATCAAGTTTCTACTTTCCTCCCACTCACTTCTTTCGAGAGAAACTCCTTCTCTAGAAAGGATCCATTTTAGCAACGAATGTTTTGCCTTTTGATCTGTGATAGAAGGTGTACCCAACAGTTTCTTTTGGGTATTCTATGAAGACGCACTTCTCCGATTTGGGTTCGAGCTTATCAGGTGAAAACTTTTTCACATAAGCATCACAACTCCAAACTTTAAGAAACGACAGCTTAGGTTTACTGCTAAACCATAGTTCATACGGTGTCATCTCAACGGACTTAGATGGTGCCCCGTTTTAACGTGAATGCAGCTGTCTCTAATGCATGATCCCATAACGATATTGGTAAATCGGTAAGAAACATCATAGATCGCACCATATCATAATAAAGTACGGTTACGACGTTCGGACACACCATAACGTTGTGGTGTTCCAGGTGGCGTGAGCTGTGAAACTATTCCACATTGTTTTCATTGAAGACAAAACTCGTAACTCAAATATTCATCTCCACGATCAGATCGCAGAAACTTTATTTTCTTGTTACGATGATTTTCCACTTCACTCTGAAATTCTTTGAACCTTTCAACTATTTCAGACTTATGTTTCATCAAGTAGATATACCCATATCTGCTCAAATCATCTTGTGAAGGTCAGAAAATAACGATACTTGCCACGAGCATCAACACTCATTGGATCGCATACATCGGTATGTATTATTTCCAATAAGTCAGTAGCTTGTTCCATTGTTCCGGAGAACGGAGTTTTAGTCATCTTGCCCAAACGGCACGGTTCGCAAGCATCAAATGATTCATAACCAAGTGATTCCGAAAGTCCATCAGCATGGAGTTTCTTCATGCGCTTTACACCAATATGACCTAAACGGCAGTGCCACAAATAAGTTGCACTATCATTATTAACTTTGCATCTTTTGGCATCAATATTATGAATATGTGTATCATTACGATCGAGATCCAACAAACTATTTTCATTGGGTGCATAACCATCGAAGGTCTTATTCATGTAAACAGAATAACAATTATTCTTTAACTTCAAATGAATAACCGTATCGCAATAAACATGATCAAATCATATTCATGCTCAACGCAAACGCTAAATAACATTTATTTGGCTTTTAACACTAATCTTGAAAATATAGGGAGTGTGTGATGATGATCAAATCAATCTTGGAACTATTTCCAACACTCATCGTCACTTCCCCTTCAACTAGTTTCTGTTCATTCTGCAACTCCTGTTTCGAGTTACTACTGTTAGCAACTGAACCAGTATCAAATACCGAGGGGTTGCTACGAACACTAGTAAAATACACATCAATAATCTGTATATCAAATATACCTTTGTTCACTTTGCCATCCTTCTTATCCGCCAAATACTTGGGGTAGTTCCGCTTCTAGTGACCAGTTCCATTGCAGCAAAAGCACTTAGTCTCAGGCTTAGGTCCAGAATTGGGCTTCTTCACTCGAGCAGCAACTTGCTTGCCGTTCTTCTTGAAGTTCCCCTTCTTCCCTTTGCCCTTTTCCTTGAGACTAGTGGTCTTGTCAATCATCAACACTTGATGCTCTTTCTTGATTTCTACCTTCGTTGATTTCAACATCACGAAGAGCTCGGGAATCGTTTTCGTCATCCCTTGCATACTATAGTTCATCACGAAGTTCTACTAACTTGGTGATGGTGACTAGAGAATTCTGTCAATCACTATCTTATCTGGAAGATTAACTCCCACTTGATTCAAGCAATTGAAGTACCCAGACAATCTGAGCACATGCTCACTAGTTGAGCGATTCTCCTCCATCCTTTAGCTATAGAACTTGTTGGAGACTTCATATCTCTCAACTCGGGTATTTGCTTGAAATATTAACTTCAATTCCTGGAACATCTCATATGGTCCATGACGTTCAAAAACGTCTTTGAAGTCCCGATTCTAAGCCGTTTAAGTATGGTGCACTAAACTATCAAGTAGTCATCATATTGAGCTAGCAAAACGTTCATAACGTCTGCCTCTGCTCCTGCAATAGGTCTGTCACCTAGCGGTGCATCAAGGACATAATTCTTCTGTGCAGCAATGAGGATAAACCTCAGATCACGGATCCAATCCGCAATCTTGCTACTAACATTTTTCAATACAATTTTCTCTAGGAACACATATAAAAACACAGGGAAGCAACAACGCGAGCTATTGATCTACAACATAATCTGCAAAATACTACCAGGACTAAGTTCATGATAAATTTAAGTTCAATTAATCATATTACTTAAGAACTCCCACTTAGACAGACATCTCTCTAGTCATCTAAGTGATCACGTGATCCAAATCAACTAAACCATAACCGATCATCACGTGAGATGGAGTAGTTTTCAATGGTGAACATCTTATGTTGATCATATCTACTATATGATTCACGCTCGACCTTTCGGTCTCCGTGTTCCGAGGCCATATCTGCATATGCTAGGCTCGTCAAGTATAACCTGAGTATTCTGCGCGTGCAAAACTGGCTTGCACCCGTTGTAGATGGACGTAGAGCTTATCACACCCGATCATCACGTGGTGTCTCGCACGATTTAACTTTGGCAACGGTGCATACTCAGGAGAACACTACTTGATAATTTTAGTGAGAGATCATCTTATAATGCTACCGTCAATCAAAGCAAGATAAGATGCATAAAGGATAAACATCACATGCAATCAATATAAGTGATATGATATGGCCATCATCATCTTGTGCTTGTGATCTCCATCTCCAAGCACCGTCATGATCACCATCGCCACCGGCGCGACACCTTGATCTCCATCGTAGCATCGTTGTCGCCTCGCCAACTATTGCTTCTACGACTATCGCTACCGCTTAGTGATAAAGTAAAGCAATTACATGGCGCTTGCATTTCATACAATAAAGCGACAACCATATGGCTCCTGCCATTGCCGATAACTCGTTACAAAACATGATCATCTCATACAATAAAATATAGCATCACGCCTTGACCATATCACATCACAACATGCCCTGCAAAAACAAGTTAGACGTCCTCTACTTTGTTGTTGCAAGTTTTACGTGGCTGCTACGGGCTGAGCAAGAACCGTTCTTACCTACGCATCAAAACCACAACGATAGTTTGTCAAGTTAGTGCTGTTTTAACCTTCGCAAGGACCGGGCGAGCCACACTCGGTTCAACTAAAGTGAGAGAGACAGACACCCGCGGTCACCTTTAAGCAACTAGTGCTCGCAGCGGTGAAACCAGTCTCGCGTAAGCGACGCGTAATGTCGGTCCGGGCCGCTTCATCTCACAATACCGCCGAACCAAAGTATGACATGCTGGTAAGCAGTATGACTTATATCGCCCACAACTCACTTGTGTTCTACTCGTGCATATGACATCAACGCATAAAACCAGGCTCGGATACCACTGTTGGGTAACGTAGTAATTTCAAAAAATTTCCTACGAACACGCAAGACCATGGTGATGGCATAGCAACGAGAGGGGAGAGTATCCGCCCACGCACTCGTGAGACCGAAAGCGAAGCGTTATATCAACGCTGTTGATGTAGTCGACGTCTTCACGATCCGACCGATCCAAGCACCGTTACTCGCACCTCCGAGTTCTTAGCACACGCTCAGCTCGATGACGATCCCCGGCTCCGATCCAGCAAAGCGTCGGGGAGGAGTTCCACAAGACGACGGCGTGGTGACGATCTTGATGTTCTACCGTCGCAGGGCTTCGCCTAAGCACTGCTACAATATGACCGAGGTGGAATATGGTGGAGGGGGCACGCGACACGGCTAAGGAACGATCACGAAGATCAACTTGTGTGTTCTAGGGTGCCCCCTGCCCCGTATATAAAGGAGCAAGGGGAGGGCGGCCGCCCTTGGGGCGCACTAAGGGAGGGAGAGTCCTCCTCCTAGTAGGAGTAGGACTCCCTTTCCTAGTCCTACTAGGAAGAGGGAAGGGGAAGGAAAGAGAGGAGAGGGAGAGGAGGGGGGCGCCCCCCCTCCTAGTCCATTCGGACTCCCCATGGGGGGGCGCCACCTCCTGGTGCAGCCCTCTCTCCCTCTTGGCCCAATAAGGCCCATAACTTCCCCGGGGTTCCGTAACCCCTCCGGCACTCTGGTTTTCTCCGAAACTCCGGAACCTTTCCGTGTCCGAATATAACCATCCAATATATCAATCTTTATGTCTCGACCATTTTGAGACTCCTCGTCATGTCCGTGATCACATCCGGGACTCGAACTCCTTGGTACATCAAAATACATAAACTCATAATATAACCGTCATTGAAACCTTAAGCGTGCGGACCCTACGGTTCGAGAACTATGTAGACATGACCTAGAACCATTCTCGGTCAATAACCAATAGCGGAACCTGGATGCCCATATTGGTTCCTACATATTCTACGAAGATCTTTATCGGTCAAACCGCATAACAACATCGTTGTTCCCTTTGTCATCGGTATGTTACTTACCCGAGATTCGATCGTCGGTATCCAATACCTAGTTTAATCTCGCTATCGGAAAGTCTCTTTACTCGTTCCGTAATACATCATCTCACAACTAACTCATTAGTTGCAATGCTTGCAAGGCTTATGTGATGTGTATTACCGAGAAGGCCCAGAGATACCTCTCCGACAATCGGAGTGACAAATCCTAATCTTGATTCATGCCAACTCAACATATACTTTCGGAGACACTTGTAGAGTACCTTTATAATCACCCATTACGTTGTGACGTTTGGTAGCACACAAAGTGTTCCTCCGTAAACGGAGTTGCATAATCTCATAGTTGCAGGAACTTTGTATAAGTCATGAAGATAGCATAAGCAACATACTAAACGATCAAGTGCTAAGCTAATGAAATGGGTCATGTCAATCACATCATTCTCCTAATGATGTGATCCCATTAATCAAATGACAACACATGTCTATGGTTAGGAAACATAACCATCTTCGATTAATGAGCTAGTCTAGTAGAGGCATACTAGTGACTATCTGTTTGTCTATGTATTCACACATGTATTATGTTTCCGGTTAATACAATTCTAGCATGAATAATAAACATTTATCATGATATAAGGAAATAAATAATAACTTTATTATTGCCTCTAGGGCATATTTCCTTCATTGTAGGCCACAAATGCGGGCCAGTCATCTCTGATCTTCTCATATTTGCCCGTGAATTCTGGTGTCTCATTTTTTTCGACATACGTATTGAGGTCTTTCTTCCAATTCCTGAATTGTTCTGCCATCTTCTTAAGAGCAAAAGACTTGATTAATGGCTCTATTACTGGCTTCTCCGGATCATCCTCTGGCGGTAGGGTAAAATTTGACTTCAGCTCAGTCCAAAGATCATTTTTCTGCATATCATTGACATAAGACACCTCGTGGTCTTCGTTCTTAGGCTTATACCATTGGTGGATGCTGATCGGGATCTTGTCCCTAACCAGAACCCCGTGACCGAGCAACAAATGCCTTCTTTGTCCGGTAGGGTTCAATCGGTTGGCCGTCATGCGATTTGTATGATCTCAAACTTTTCATCCGAGCTCAACTTTTCTTCGGCCTCGTCTCTTTACCGGTTGTGCTCGATCCGGAGGGCTAGAAAAAGAACAAAGACGAGAGTTAATTAATATGTGTACATATATATATACCAAAACAAAGACGAGAGCTAGTCAGCACAGGCTTAACTAATATATATACCTGGCGGACTCGGTTTGGTGATCACCGAGCCGTCCTCACGGTCTACTTCTTGCACCGCATTGGGTCATCGGAGCCATGTAAATCATAGCTAGCTGCTCTTCGCCTAAGCACTGCTACAATATGACCGAGGTGGAATATGGTGGAGGGGGCACCGACACGGCTAAGGAACGATCACGAAGATCAACTTGTGTGTTCTAGGGTGCCCCCTGCCCCGTGATATAAAGGAGCAAGGGGAGGGCGGCCGCCCTTGGGCGCACTCAAGGGAGGAGAGTCCTCCTCCAGTAGGAGTAGGACTCCCTTCCTAGTCCTACTAGGAAGAGGGAAGGGGAAGGAAAGGAGGAGAGGGAAGGGGGGCCCGCCTCCTAGTCATCGGACTCCCCATGGGGGGCGCCACCTCCTGGTGCAGCCCTCTCTCCCTCTTGGCCCAATAAGGCCCATAACTTCCCGGGGTTCCGTAACCCTCCGCACTCTGGTTTTCTCCGAAACTCCCGAACCTTTCCGTGTCCGAATATAACCATCCAATATATCAATCTTTATGTCTCGACCATTTTGAGACTCCTCGTCATGTCCGTGATCACATCCGGACTCAACTCCTTCGGTACATCAAAATACATAAACTCATAATATAACCGCATTGAAACCTTAAGCGTGCAGGACCCTACGGTTCGAGAACTATGTAGACATGACCTAGAACCATTCTCGGTCAATAACCAATAGCGGAACCTGGATGCCCATATTGGTTCCTACATATTCTACGTAAGATCTTTATCGGTCAAACCGCATAACAACATACGTTGTTCCCTTTGTCATCGGTATGTTACTTACCCGAGATTCGATCGCGGTATCCAATACCTAGTTTAATCTCGTATCGGAAAGTCTCTTTACTCGTTCCGTAATACATCATCTCACAACTAACTCATTAGTTGCAATGCTTGCAAGGCTTATGTGATGTGTATTACCGAGAAGGCCAGAGATACCTCTCCGACAATCGGAGTGACAAATCCTAATCTTGATTCATGCCAACTCAACATATACTTTCGAGACACTTGTAGAGTACCTTTATAATCACCCGATTGCGTTGTGACGCTTTGGTAGCACACAAAGTGTTCCTCCAGTAACAGGAGTTGCATAATCTCATAGTTGCAGGAACTTTGTATAAGTCATGAAGATAGCATAAGCAACATACTAAAGCGATCAAGTGCTAAGCTAATGAAATGGGTCATGTCAATCACATCATTCTCCTAATGATGTGATCCCATTAATCAAATGACAACACATGTCTATGGTTAGGAAACATAACCATCTTCGATTAATGAGCTAGTCTAGTAGAGGCATACTAGTGACTATCTGCTTGTCTATGTATTCACACATGTATTATGTTTCCGTTAATACAATTCTAGCATGAATAATAAACATTTATCATGATATAAGGAAATAAATAATAACTTTATTATTGCCTCTAGGGCATATTTCCTTCATTGTAGGCCACAAATGCGGGCCAGTCATCTCTGATCTTCTCATATTTGCCCGTGAATTCTGGTGTCTCATTTTTTTCGACATACGTATTGAGGTCTTTCTTCCAATTCCTGAATTGTTCTGCCATCTTCTTAAGAGCAAAAGACTTGATTAATGGCTCTATTACTGGCTTCTCCGGATCATCCTCTGGCGGTAGGGTAAAATTTGACTTCAGCTCAGTCCAAAGATCATTTTTCTGCATATCATTGACATAAGACACCTCAGGGTCTTCGTTCTTAGGCTTATACCATTGGTGGATGCTGATCGGGATCTTGTCCCTAACCAGAACCCCGCACTGAGCAACAAATGCCTTCTTTGTCCGGTAGGGTTCAATCGGTTGGCCGTCAGCGATTTGTATGATCTCAAACTTTTCATCCGAGCTCAACTTTTCTTGGGCCTCGTCTCTTTACCGAGTTGTGCTCGATCCGGAGGGCTAGAAAAAGAACAAAGACGAGAGTTAATTAATATGTGTACATATATATATACCAAAACAAAGGCGAGAGCTAGTCAGCACAGGCTTAACTAATATATATACCTGGCGGACTCGGTTTGGTGATCACCGAGCCGTCCTCACGGTCTACTTCTTGCACCGCATTGGGTCATCGAGCCATGTAAATCATAGCTAGCTGCTTCTGCACTTCTCCTTCCGTACCATCGTTATCGACGCTGAGAAACATCATCGAGGAGACGCAAAATACTCAGGTGCGATTATGTCCCTCAACAACGCTTCTTGTGCTTTCACCGGGGTGTCCATAAGCCAAATATTTACAACATGGCAATTATTATTCAAACATGACAGATATGGATATATTAGTGCCAACGAGAACTAGCTAGCTAATCACAAGGAATCATATTAGTGGCCTCGACGCTGCTTCTTCTAGGGTTTAAAATGGCCGCAAATAGCGCTTCAAGGGTTAGCGGGTGGCCTCTAGAACTTCAATCTAGGAGGGGTATTGGGACATCGACTCCCCCCCACGTGCGTTGGTGCTTATCGGGAGGGGGTCGGGCGCGGAACAATACATCTATGTCCCACAAGTAGGGGTAGAGGGTCGGACGCCGAGCTACCGAGTCAAGGGTCAAGATCGGCGAGGGCCGGGAGGATTTGCCTAGTGTCAGCGATTATCAGTCCATGTCTTCATCAGCCAGTAGTTACGGCAGCATGAGGTTTAGTTTCAAAGTTGTTTTAATCGAGTTCCGTATAGGATAATTGGCTTTTTGTTGCAAAGTTCAGCAAAAGGCAAATTATCCTATCCAGGGACTCCATTCGAGAACAACTTTGGAGAACTTCTGTATCTGCCATGTTCATGGTCGATACTGCTAATGATGAAGCCATGGATTTCTTCAATACTTTGACACTATAGAATTCCTACATTGCCAGAACCTCGACCCTTGACCCCTTAATGACCTCCCACCTCTACCTGAATTCCCTAATTCTACCCTCGGGCTATTCTATTACACATAATTTATATCGATTAACGCATTTAACATACATATATTATGGGAAAAATAGACGGGATCGGGGAGGGGTAATTTTAACCCGTGTCAAAGTTTCTTCTTTCTCCTCTGTTCCTTTCTTTCTTCTTCTCCTCTTCTTTTTCTTCTTATCCCCTAGAAAGGAAAATAAGGAAAAAGGAAGAAAAGAGGAAGAAGGAAGAAGGAAGAAAAAGAAGAAGAAAAAAGAGGAGAAAGAAGAAGAATAGAGAAGAAGAAAAATGAAAAAATTCTATTTTTCTTCTTCCTCTCTATTCACTATTCTTCTCCTCTCTCTTCTTCTTTCTTCCTCTCATTCTTTTTCTTCTTCTTTCTTCCTTCTTCCTTCTTCCTCTTTTCTCTCCTTTTCCTTATTTTACTTTTTCCTCTACACTAACCTAATTTAAATGTACTAACCTAATTAAATTTGTAACTTTCTATATATGAACAAAAACTAAACTAATAAAATAAAAAACATATACGTTGTATTTACATACACATATACATCATATGAACAAATATGAACTAAAAAAATAAGGAAGGGAAGAGGAAGAGAAAAAGAAGAAAAGGAAGAAAGAATAGAGGAAGAAGAAAAAGTAGAAACAAAATTCTATTGTTTCTTCTTCTCCTCTATTCCTTTCTTCTTCTCCTCTTTTTCTTTCTTTTTTCCTCTCATTCTTTTCTTCTTCTTCTTCCTTCTTCCTTCTTCCTCTTTTCTTCCTTTTCCATATTTTGCTTTTTCCTCTACACTAACCTATTTTGAATGCACTAACCTAATTAAAATTGTAACTTTCTGTAAATGAACAAAAACTAAACTAATAAAATAAAAACATATACATTATAGCCACATACACATACATCACATATGAACAAAAAATAAACAAAAAAAATAAAAAACGGGCGGTTTCGACGGCGGGCTCACAACGGGGCGGCCGGGCGAGGGCGAGGGCGGCGGCGAGGGCGCCGGGCGACGCGACGACGGGCTCGGGCGGCTGGCAGGGGGGCGACGACGGGCTCGGGCGGCGCGGGGGGCGACGAGGACGGCGGGTTTCGGGCAGGGCGACGACGGGTTGGGCGGGCCGGGTAGGGCGGCACGACGACGGGCGCGGCATAACGACGGCGGCGGCGGCGGCAGGCGGATCGAGAGCAGCGGCGACGGGCAGGGCGACGACGGGCAGGGCGACGACGGACGCGCGGCGCGGCGGCGCGACGGCGGCGGCGGCGGGCAGCGGACGGCGCGATCTGGCAGCGGGGCGCTGATGAGCTCGGCCATCGGGGAATCGCGAGGAGATGTGAAATTTTCACAAGTCCTGGTTATATAGCAAGGGCATTGGTCCCGTTGGTGCCTCACCCGACTAATGCCCCCTTTAGTCCGTTGGTGCCACCAACCCGACCAAAGGCCAATTTTCAGCAGCCCAAAGGGCGGAAGCGGCGGTTTGTCCGTTAGGCACCAACCGACTAAAGGGGGCATTAGACCGTGGTAGCACGACCACGACCAATGCCCTTTAGTCCCGTTGGTGCCACCAACCGACCAAAGGCCTGTGCTGCCCGAACCCAAATGTTTAGTCCCACTCGCTAGTTGAAGGCGCCGCACACTGGTTTATAAGCGCTGGTAGCGCCCCTTCGAGCTCCTCTCAAATGCAGGCTGCCTAATCATGCTACTGCTCAGGCCTATTAGCTCTCAGGGCCTGAATCTCGCCCATGTAGGGTTTCTAGTCGTATTCAGGCCGTGGGGCCTAGTAGGTGGCAGTTTTTTTGCTTTATATTTTATTTTTTGCTTTTAGTTTTAGAAAAATATGAACTTTCTATTAGTGCCATTAGTTTTAAAATTTGAAAACACTTTTTTGTTTTCTTTGTTGCTTTATTTATTTTATTTTGTTTCTACTTACAACAAAATGCTTATTGTTGCTATTATTATTTTTTTGTTTTGTTTTCTGCATTATTTATTTTCTTTTGGTTTTTGCTTTATTTTTAATTCTTTTTGCTTTTAGGTCAGCAAAATTATAAACTTTCTGTTAGTGCTTTTAGTTTTAGAAAAATATAAACTTTCTGTTTGTGCCATTAGTTTTAAAATTCAAAACACTTTTTTGTTTTCTTTGTTGCTTTATTTATTTTATTTTGTTTCTACTTACAACAAAATGCTTATTGTTGCTATTATTATTTTTTTTCAAGTTTTTTGTTTTGTTTCCTGCATTATTTATTTTCTTTTGGTTTTTGCTTTATTTTTAATTCTTTTGTTTCCGTAGAAGCCCTCTCAATGCAACCGAAGCAGTATGCCATAATTAGGCACAGCATTTCTCGCTTCTTTGCTGCGTATGTACCGTCGGCAATTCGTTATCCTTGGAAGCTTCTTCATTATTTTCAGTAGCTTCTCAAATCCTTTATCGCACAGCATTCTCTGCCTTCCATCGCAGCAATTCGAGTACGGTACCGAGCTTTGTGTTGCCATCTTCGCAATTGGGGTACAACCTTTTTGTGATCCTCTAACATGCGATCGAACTTCAGCTTCTCCTTTGACTTTCGATTGTGTCCTTGCATCGACAATGACCCGCGGAGATCATCATCATGGGGCACATCGCCTGTTCATCTTGATCTTCAGCAGCTTCGCTCAGCAGCACCATCGCACATCGTCGTGCAACTTGATGTTCAAGAGCATCACCGTATTCAGGGGCACATAGTTGTCATCGCATTCTTCTTCCTCGCCGCCTTCCATCATAACCCCTATTTCTCCGTGCCTCGCCCAAACATTATAGTGTGGCATGAAACCCTTGTAAAGCAGGTGGTGTGAAGGATTTTCCGTCGAGTAAGACTTCAGATTCTACATATAGGGCATGGACAACACATAAAACCATTCTGCTTGTTTGCCTCAGCCACTTCGAGAAAAGCAAAAAGAAAAAATAAATATAGCAGAAAAGAAAAAATCTATATAAAATTCACTATAATGAACATAGATGCGTTATAGAGAATTCAACCTAAATTCCTACTAACTTCAGAGAAATTCAGTATGAATTTAGGTTAAATTTCCTGTATAAGGGCATCTATTTTCATTTTGAGAAGAGCTCAACATGGCGAAAGGGAGGTGCTTATAAACTGGTTTGATTCCCTTCGATTGGCAGGTGGGACTAAACTCGGGCTTAACGAGGACTCAACCTTTAGTCCCGTTGGTAGGACTAACCGACTAACGGGTGCCTTTGGTCCCGGTTCAAGCCGCCAACCGAGACCAATGATTGTGGGCCAGAGCGATGGCCAATGGTCCCGTTCGTCTCCACCAACCGGGACCAAAAGGTCCGGACGAACCGGGACCAATGGCTCCACGTGTCTCGCCGCCCCGGGCTCACGAACCGGGATAAATGCTAGCATTAGTCCCGGTTCTGGATTGAACCGGGACTAATGGGCAAAACAGGCCTCAACGATAGCCCCTTTTTCTACTAGTGACACCCATGGTCTTCATCGGCTACGAGCCGGGATCGGCGGCTTATCGCGTCTTCCACCCGCCGTCGAATCGTGTCCTGGTCTCGAGGGATGTCGTGTTTGACGAGGAGGCTGCGTGGGACTGGACCCAGGTCGCGGCGACGAGCAAGGAGCCACAGTGGGACACGTTCTCCGTCGAGCTCGAACCAGTGCCCGAAAAGGTGGTCGGTTCCAAACCCAAAAAAAAAACCCCAAAAAGGGAAAAAAAAAAAAAAAAAAATTGGGTTTTTTTAAAAAGGGGCCCAAAAAAAAAACCAAAAAAATTTAAAAAAAAAAATTTTAACCCAAAAAAAAATTTTTTTTTTTTTTTAAAATTTTTGGGTTAAAGGGGTTTTTTTTTTTTTTTTTAAAAACAAACCAAAAAAAGCCCCCCCAAAAAAAAAAAAAAAAATAACCAAAAGGGGGAAAAAAATTTTTTTAAAAATTTTTTTTTAATTTGGGTTTTTTCGGGAAAAGGAAAAATCCAAAAAAAAAAAAAAAAAAAAAGGGGGGAAAAAAAAAAACCCCAAAAACCCAAAAAAAATTTTGGAAAAAAAAATTTTTTTTTTTAAAAAAAACCCCCAAATTTTTTTTTTCTTTTTTAAAATTTTTGCCCGGGTTTCCAAAAGGGGGCTAACCAAAAAAAAAAAAAATTTTTTTTTTTTTAAAAAAAAAAATTTTTCCCCCCTTTTTTTTTTAAAAAATCCAATTTTTAATTTGGGGGGAAATTGAAAAAGGGGGAAAGGTTTTTTTCCCTTTATTTTAAATAAAAGGGTTTTAAAAGGCCCCTGGGAAAAAACCCAAAAAATTCAAAAAATTTTTTTTTTTTTGGGGGGGGGGGAAAAAAAAAAAATTTTTTTTTTTTTTTTTCCCCAAATTTTAATTTTTGGGGTTAATTTAGGGGTTTTTTTTCCAAAAAACCCCCAAATTTTAAAAAAACCCAAAAACCCAAAGGAAAAAAAGGGGGGTTTTTTTTTCCTTTTTTTTTCCCCCCCCTTTTGGGGCCAAAAAAGGGAAAAAAAAGGGGGCCCCCCCCAAAACCCGGGGGCCCCGGGGCCCAAAGGGGGGGGGCCCGGGGGGTTTTAAAAGGTTTGGAAATTTTTTTTACCTTTTTTTTTTCCCCCGGTTTTTTTCCCTTTTTTTTAAAACCCCTTTTTTGGGAATTTTTAAAAAGGTTTAAAAGGGAAATCCCCAATTTAATTGGCCCCTTTTGGGAAAGGGGGTTTTAAAAAAAGGGGCCCCTTTTTTTTCCTTTTTTTTTTTTTTTTTTTTTTTTTTTTTTTTTTTTAATTTGAATTTGGGGGCCGGGAAAAAAAAAAAGGGGATTTTTAAAAAAAAAACCAGTTTTTTCCGGGGGCCCAAAGGAAAAGGGGGGGAAAAAAGGGGGGGGGCCCCCCCCCCCTTTTTGGCCCCCCCCCCCCAAAAAAAAAAAAATTTAAAAAAAAAAAAAAAAATTTTTTTTTTTTGGGGGAAAAAATTTTTGGGCCCCTTTAAAAAGGGGGTTTTTAAGGTAAACCCAAAAAATTTTCCCGGGAAATTTTTAAAATTAAAAAAAGGGGGGGGAAAGTTTTTGGTTTTTTTTTTTCCCCTTTTTTTGGTTTTGGTTATTTTTTTCCCCCCTTTGCCCCCCCTTTTTTTCCCAAAAAATTTCCCCCTTTTTTTTTTAAAAAAGGGGGGCCCCCAAAAAAGGGTTTTTTGGGGGGGGGAAAAAAAACCCAAAAATTTTTTTTAAAAAAATTTTTCCCCCTTTTTTTCCCGGGGGAAACCCCCAAACCCCCAAAAAATTTTATTAAATTTAAAGGGGGGTTTTGGGAATAACAAATTTTAAATTAATTCCCAAAATTTCCCTTTAAAAAATTTTCCCCCAAATTTAAATTAAATTTTGAAAAAAAGGGGGGGAAAAAAAAATTTTTTTTTTAAAAAAAAAAATTTTTTCCTTTTTAATAAACCCCAAAATTGGTAGTTGTTTTTTTAACCCCCCCCTTCCCCCCCCAAAGGGGCCCAATTTCCCCCTAATTTTTTGGGGTTTAAATTAGGAAAAAAAAAATTTTCCCTTAATTTTAAAATATTAATAATTTTATTAATTTTATTTTTAAAAAAAAATTTAAAAAATTTTAAATTTTTTATTTTAAAACCAAAATTTTTTTTAAATTTTTTAAAAATTCCCCAAAGGAAAAAAACCCATTAAAAAGGGGGTTAAAAAAAACCCTTTGGGGGGAAAAAATGGGGGTTTTTGGGGGGGTTTTTTTTTTTTTTAAATTAAAATTTTTATAAAATTTTAAAAAAAAATTAAATTTTTTAAAAAAAGGTTTTAAAGCCAAAAACCCCTTTTCCCCCAAAAAAATTTTTTTTAAAAATTTTTTCCAACCCCCAAAAATTTTTAAAACCAAATTTAAAAGGAAAAAAAAAGGGTTTTGGGTGGGCTTGGCCCCCGGGAAAAAAAAAAAAAAAAAAAAAAAAATTTTAAAAACCCCCTTTTTTTAAAAAGGCCCCCCGGGGGAAAAGCCAAAAATTTTTAAAGGTTCAAATTTTCCTTTAAAAAAAAGAAAAAATTTTTTTTTGGAAGGGGGGAAAAAAAAGGAAAAAACCTTTAACCAAAAAAATTTCCCCCCTAAAAGGAAAAGGGGGGGTTTGGGGGAAAACCCTTTTTGGGCCTTAAAAAACCCGGGGGGAAAAATTTTAAAATTGCCCAGGTCGCCGGCGCCTGCACATCCTGGTGCACCAAGCGCGGTCGAACTATGAGTACAGGCAGCCGCAACCCTACGCCGACGTGACGCTGCCGCACCACGGGCATCTGAATCCGGACCGGATCCCCGTGCCGACGGTTCCGCAGACAGAGCGGGCGCACAATGAGGAGGTGCGCATGCACCACGCGCAGTTCATGCCAGAGCAGCGGTGGATGCCGGAGTATGCCGCCGACTCTCCCAACTGGGAGGCTTGGTTTGCCCTTGAACACGAGGAGCAACGGCGTTCAGGCGTCGGCGCCGTCCCCGCAGGTAGAGCCGGACGAAATGGAGGTGGAGGCGAAGTACCAAGCCGCCCTCGAGGAGGACCTGCAGTACACGCTGGAGGCTAGCCGTCTAGAGGAGGACGCGCACTGGGATGGGCTGGAGCAAGCCCTTGCCCTGTCGGCGGCGGGGGACTCCGTCCACACCCCGCTCTTCGTCCCGCCACCGCCACCGCCGCCGCTCGCTGAGCCGGAGCCGGAGCCGACGCGGAAGCGCTTCCTGCCTCCACCGACTTGGCCGGAGGAGGCCTACACGTGGACGGGCCAAGACCGCGAGTGGGTGAGCGCACCTCCTGTCCACTTCGCCGTGACGCCGGAGCAGGAGGCGGCCCACCTTGAGCGCTGGAAGGAGTACTGGCTCCTCCAGGAGCAAGCCGACGGTGAGCAGCAGATGCGCTACGAGGCGATGCTGCGAGGCGACGCGGAGGCGCTCAGGCTTAAGGAGGAGGAGGAGGAGGAGCGCGCGGCGAGCCACAATGCCGCCACTAGAGCAGACGCCGGAGGAGGCGGCCCTGACAGCGTACTAGGCGGCGTTTGGGTGGGCTGGCCCTTCTCCCGTTTTCATCGACCTCACCGGCGGCGATGGCGATGGCGACGTCGACGTAAAGGGCAAGAGCAAGGTCGACGACGCCTAGGGCACCGGGCGGGGCGGCGCAGACTTTTTTGTTTTAATTAACGTTTAATTAGATTTAAGTGGATTTTGGTCGGCGGTTGAAATATTTGCCGTGAAATATTTGCAGACGTTTTTATGATAGCTATGTCCGCATCAGGAAGTGGCCTCTAGCAGCGGCCGACGGGAGCGCTGTTACCGCCATACTGCTGGTAATATGGTGTACTTGCAGCCTTGATAGCGAACGCTGCTACTACGATACAGCTAGCAGCGTTTGGGCTGGACGCTGCTAGTAGTCACCACCTCAGCAGCGTTTTCACATGAACGCCGCTAACTTGTGCCGTTCTAGTTGCGTTTTCTCTGCTCCCTGAGCGCTGCTAACTGTGAGCAATAGTTCTGTAGCAAAAATTGCTTTGGCTGTATTTTTTTTATTAATAATTGAGACAATGCAAGAAAAAAAGAATCATATTAATGAATTTAACATCAACTTCAAACATGCATGGCAGATGCTACACATGAAGTGCTTAACAAAACCAAACATTGTTCTCGTCCAATCACATCAAGCTAGCTACTCGTCAACCTCCCACCTAAATATAATAGGCATGAAGAGGACCGGCCCTTGTTGTCCATGGTGGAGCGCGATGCTCAACTTGCCGCCTTCCTTGCAGCAGTAGTTCTGACAAATGATCTTCCATCCATTGACAACCAGATGTCCATGGTTGCAAAGTTTATTGCGTCAGACATAACAATTCGAATGCCACCACTACACTGAATCTGCATGACTGCATCTGCTGAGGCACCACAGCATGCGCGGGTTCTTATTACAAAACACATGCAGTCAACATATAAACATGTATGTAGGTCTAGAAGTGTCCAGCGTTGTGACAGGTTTTGACATTGTTCTGCCCTCGACCGGCGGCGCAACATTAGGAATGGATTCATATGCTCGACAATGCTACTCTTCGACTCACCCATCATGAGGGTTTCAGGCATCCAAGAATCGCCTGACGCGATATGAATGTGCCTGTCAGATTCTTTCCATACAAAATCTCTTCATCGAACGAGTGCAGTCAAACTATTAAAGTATGACTACATTTATTTGTGCAGTCAGTTGGATATGATGCTGGAATTTATTTATTTTGGGAAAAAGCCCTCACTTCTATTCATCAGCTTTAGACATTACAAAGAACCTCTTTTAAAGAAAGAATTTACGACATAGACATGGGGAACCAGCTATCATCTTCCACCAGATCATGCCGATGGCGCGCCAACGTCAGGAAAACGGTCAAAGCCCTTTGACTGGACGGAAACGGCACAGAAGGACATTTTTATAAGTGCAGCTAATGGAAGAGGGGCAAATTTGAGCACCCTCCGAAGTTAGGGGCAAATCTGAGTAGTGGGATCCAGTTAGGGGCAGATGTGTAAATGGCCCATTTCTTTATATAAATCATAAGGTATAACACTAGCACTAGCACCCATATCACATAAGCCATGATAATAATGATCTCCTATTTTAACAGAAATAACAGGCACGCCTACCACAGGTCTATGTTTATCTTTAACGCTAGGTTTAGCAATTCTAACAGATTCACCACAGAATTGAATAACATGCCCATCAATATTACCACACAAGAGATCTTTAACAATAGCAATAGTAGGTTCTACTTTGACTTGCTCAGGAGGTGTATAAGTTCTAATATTGCTTTTACGAACCACAATTGAAGCTTTAGCATGATCCTTTATTCTAACAGGGAAAGGTGTTTTCTCAACATAAGAGGTAGGAACAATAGGATCATTATAAGTGACAGTCTTTTCTTCAACTTTAATAGGTGCAGCTACTTTTACTTCTATGGGAGGATGATATTTAAACCACTTCTCCTTGGGGAGATCAACATAAGTAACAAAAGATTCACCGAAAGAAGCTACTATCTCAGAGTCAAGTCCATATTTAGTGCTAAACTTACGGAAAATATCGGTATCCATAAAAGATTTAACACAATCAAACTTAGGTGTCATACCTGACTCCTTACCTTCGTCGAGGTCCCAATCTTTAGAGTTGCGTTTAATTCTATCCAATAAATTCCATCTGAATTCAATAGTCTTCATCATAAAAGAGCCAGCACAAGAAGTATCGAGCATGGTGCGATTGTTATCAGAAAGCCGAGCATAAAAACTTTGAATGATTATTTCTCTTGGGAGATCATGATTGGGGCATGAATATAACATTGATTTAAGCCTCCCCCAAGCTTGAGCGATGCTTTTTCCTTCGCGAGGCCAAAAATTATATATATAATTGCGATCACGGTGAACAAGATGCATAGGGTAATACTTTTGATGAAATTCCAATTTCAATCTTTTATAGTTCCATGATCTCGTATCATCACATAGCCTATACCATGTCAATGCGTCTCCCTTCAAAGATAAAGGGAATACCTTCTTCTTAGCAACGTCATCGGGTATACCTGCAAGCTTAAATAATCCACAAACTTCATCCACATATATTAAGTGCTCATCAGGATGCTTTGTTCCATCTCCTGTAAAAGGATTAGCTAGCAGTTTTTCCATCATACCCGAAGGAAATTCAAAAGGAGTTTCATTTTCAATAGGTTCAGTAGGTTGAGGAGCAACTCTTTGCTCTACTGGACGGGGTGAAGATACCCCGAACAAGCCCCTCAGAGAATTACTTTCCATAGTAACAAGTGACAGTAAATTTCAGCACACTATATAAATTTTTCCTTACCAAATTCCACCTACCAAAGGCGCTACACTCCCCGGCAACGGTGCCAGAAAAGAGTCTTGATGACCCACAAGTATAGGGGATCTATCGTAGTCCTTTCGATAAGTAAGAGTGCCGAACCCAACGAGGAGCAGAAGGAAATGATAAGCGGTTTTCAGCAAGGTATTCTCTGCAAGTACTGAAATAAGTGGTAACAGATAGTTTTGTGATAAGATAAATTGTAACGAGCAACAAATAACAAGAGTAAATAAAGTGCAACAAGGTGGCCCAATCCTTTTTGTAGCAAAGGACAAGCCTGGACAAACTCTTATATAAAGAAAAAGCGCTCCCGAGGACACATGGGAATATCGTCAAGCCAGTTTTCATCACGTTCATATGATTCGCGTTCGGTACTTTGATAATTTGATATGTGGGTGGACCGGTGCTTGGGTGCTGTTCTTACTTGAACAAGCATCCCACTTATGATTAACCTCTATTGCAAGCATCCGCAACTACAACAAAAGTATTAAGGTAAACCTAACCATAGCATGAAACATATGGATCCAAATCAGCCCCTTACGAAGCAACGCATAAACTAGGGTTTAAGCTTCTGTCACTCTAGCAACCCATCATCTACTTATTACTTCCCAATGCCTTCCTCTAGGCCCAAATAATGATGAAGTGTTATGTAGTCGACGTTCACATAACACCACTAGAGGCTGGACAACATACATCTCATCAAAATATCGAACGAATACCAAATTCACATGACTACTAATAGCAAGACTTCTCCCTTGTCCTCAGGAACAAACGTAACTACTAACAAAGCATATTCATGTTGATAATCAGAGGGGTAATAATATGCATAAAGGATCTGAACATATGATCTTCCACCAAATAAACCAACTAGCATCAACTACAAGGAGTAATCAACACTACTAGCAACCTACTAGCACCAATCCCGGACTTGGAGACAAGAATTGGATACAAGAGATGAACTAGGGTTTGGAGATGAGATGGTACTGGTGAAGATGTTGATGGAGATTGCCCTCTCCCGATGAGAGGAGCGTTGGTGATGATGATGGCGATGATTTCCCCCTCCCGGAGGGAAGTGTCCCTGGCAGAACAGCTCTGCCGGAGCCCTAGATTGGTTCCGCCAAGGTTCCGCCTCGTGACGGCGGAGTCTCGTCCCGAAAGGTTGCTTAATGTTTTTTTCTTGATGAAAGACTTCATATAGGAGAAGATGGGCGTTGGAGAGCCACCAGGGGGCCCACGAGGTAGGGGGCGCGCCCCCCACCCTCGTGAGCAGGGTGTGGGCCCCCTGGCCTTCATCTTTGGCGAATTTTTCTTTATTTATTTTAAGATATTCCGTGGAGTTTCAGGACTTTTGGAGTTGCAAAGAATAGGCCTCCAATATTTGCTCCTTTTCCAGCCCAGAATTCCAGCTGACGGCATTCTCCCTCTTCATGTAAACCTTGTAAAATAAAAAAGAATAGCCATAAGTATTGTGACATAACGTGAAATAACAGCCCATAATGCAATAAATATCGATATAAAAGCATGATGCAAAATGGACGTATCAGTAGGCAATCAAGAAGTCGTCGTGCTAAGATCTCATAGGACCAACACACTAGAACAACAATCATCGTTGGTGAAGAGAAGTGTTGCTCAGAAGTATCCAACTTGTAGGTACATAGAACGATGATTGGAGCCAAGTAGATCCACCAAACACAAACGCCGACTGAATCCTTCAAGTTCCGCCGGAGACATGTCACCATACGCCCTTCGATGATGCTAGACATACCATCGGGACAGTGGCTAGGAGGGCAGAACCCTATTCAATCTTCAGGGAGCCGCCACTACATCGCCTTACTGAGAAGGAGGCAAACCCTAAACGGACACAAAAAGCGACCTAAAAACATAGTAGGAGTCCTCCTGCCGGCAAGGATGATCGACCTCACCTCCGTGGCCTAAGGCTAGAGGAGGCTGGGTGAACCCTAGTTGCCCTTGAGAAGATACATTCTATTTTCATGACTCTTTATTTCCTTCTCGTTGATGTGCACTTGCATTGCTAAGAATTGTATAATTGTCAGATTGATTGTTTCACCATAATTTATGGACTTTTATGCATTGTTTTCAATTTCATTAAAGTATTTTATGATGATTATATTTTCTGGTATGTTAGCTGCTATAACGTTGCTCTCTTAAGATCCTTGTATAATTTTTTTATCAAGAGCGACCTGAACATCTTCCTGTGCATTGAAGGTATCACCTTTTCCCGTGATAAAATGTGAAGCTTTTGCAAGATCCAGGCCGCTAACCTGCCATATAACAAACACTTCACCTTGTAAAAATGACGATGTGTTCCTGTAGTTATTGATATTATCCCGTGAACACGCTTCCTTTTGCAGGTATGTATAGTTGCAGCAAAAATCGACCAATTTTGCCTAATCATGCGATTTGCGGCACTGTGAAGTTTGCTTGAGAAAATATTTCATGTAGCTGGGATACCGTATGGATTTTATTACATAGTGAACAATTTGGTGACGAAGCAGATACAGACATTCCGCAAACCACACTTGCGACACCACACACACAGCGACTAACTAAGCACTAAGTATACCCCGCAACATGTCATTCAGAAGTATGTATTTCACTGGGTGCAGAGAACATTGAATATAAGCTCATCATTGTTCTTGAAACGACTGAAGTGCAAGTACGACACGCTAAGGCCTCTTCCAATGCACAGGTGCTAAGATGAGGTGCTAAGTACATTAATAACTTTAGCAACTAAAGCCCCCACTGCATAGGTGCTTTACTTGTTGTAGCTAAGCTCCTTCATTTAATGATTTAGCAACTAAATTTCTTCATGCATTGGTGGGTTTCTTTCATTATTTGTTTTGCCTAGGTTCATGCTCTTAGCATTGTTTCTTTCCGGGGTCACCACACTCATATCTCACCTCTTAATTACCTTGCCACATCAGCTTTTTCGCCTATGTGGCAGCCTTATTATCACCTGTACAAGGTGGACCACTGGGAAGGGCCTAAGTCGCTGACACATCACTTTTACTAAAAATATGGTCTTGTTGGCCCACTACCCTTTACAAATAGGACCTGCATATTTTAAAGTATGGCAGTCCACTGACTTGGCAGTCCTCTAGCTTGAATACCAACCTCATGCCTACATAAACTGCTTTATCAAGAATGATTGTTGAATGTGGAGGCGCGGACACACGATGGCGCGGATGCCCAGGAGACTGGTACTCCGGCATTCTTTAAAATAGTAATGAGTACACATGACAGATCGTATAGTGCAGGAACAAATGCTCTAGAATCCATTACTAGCCCACACACAAACATACCTATAAGGGAATTTACTCCATGTTTGTTGTAGGTAGATATATATCGAGATATCAAATGTTGCTGCCATCTATGTTTCTAGTCAATTAACTGGCTATCTAGAACCTACAGCCAACTCGAATGATTTAGAGATTGAAGACCCAAGGGAAAGAGGGGAAACACGAGTTGTGGATGCATGAAGGGAATGAGATACATTTGAAAGAAATGTGTTTGCTTCTGATGTAGGTTTAGCAGGGCTCCATATATCTAGCCAGAGATGGGCACTATACTGATAACGATAACCAGAATGGAGAGTAGACCAAGGAAAACTTCCCGAGGATTCAATCGTTATTTGTCTTGCTTGGCTGTTGAGGCTTGTCGCCAGGCAGAAGACTTTCGGCGGTGAGTGCACATGGGCATCATCAGACCTTCTCCTGTAAGCACTGGTACTCTGGTTCAAGGCATGGATGGACCTGGAAGGTGTAAAAAGAAGAGGACATATAAGGAGCACGAAGTTGTTGGAGTGTGAGTTCAAATGAATTGTGCCATGGGACATATGTTGGGTGATTTTTACTTCTCTAGTTCCTTTTTTTGGTTTAGGTAGAGATGCTCTTATATTCTTATTTGTTTTTTTGTGGGGAAACTTCCGATCTATTCATCAATATTCATGATAGTACAAAGACCACCAAAAGTAAAAATAAATACATCTAGGTCCGTATACCACCTAGAGATGCCTAGAAGCACTTAAGTGATCCGAAGATGCATAATCATAATCGCCCCTTCCTTACCGGAGTCGGGCAAATCTTGTTGTAGTAGACAATCGAGAATTCGTCCGCTAAGACCTCATATGACCAACACACCAGATCAACAGTCATAATTGGTGAAGAGAAGCGTAGGTCAGAAGTATCCAATTTGTAGGTACATAGAACGATGACCGGAGCCAAGTAGATCCACCAAAGACAAACGCCAATTTAATCCTTCAAGATCCGCCGGAGACATGTCACCATACGCCCTTTGATGATCGTAGACGTACCGCCGGGATGGGGGCTAGGCGGGCGGAACACTATTCAATATTCAGGGAGCAACCACTGCCTCGCCTTCCTGATCAGGAGGCAAACCCTAAATGGACCCAAGAAGAGACCTAGAAATAGAGTAGGCGCCCAGCTAACGGCAAGGATGATCCACCTCAGCTCCATGGCCTAAGGCCATTGGAGGCAGGGTGAACCCTAATTGCCCTTGAGTAGCTACATTCTATTTTCATGCCTCCTTATTTCCTTCTCCTTGATGTGCACTTGCATTGCCAAAAATTATATAATTGTTAGATTGATTGTTTCACCATAATTTATGGACTTTTATACATTGTTTTCAATTTCATTAAAGTATTTTTATGTTGATTATATTTGATGGTATGTTTGCTGCTATAATTTCTCTCTCTTATGATCCTTGTATAATTTTGTTTCATCAAGAGCCACCTGAACATCTGCCCATGCATTGAAGGTATCTCCTTTTCCCTTGATAATATGTGAAGCTTCCGCGTGATCCGGGTCACCAACCTACAATATAACAAACACCTCATCTTTTAAATACTACCATGTGTTCCTGTAGTTATGGGAAAGTAGTGGTTGCACCCACCTTCGGTGAACCCACGGTGCAACCACGCAAGAAAACATAGCAAAACATTTCAAAAAATTCTAAACCATTGTGGGAATGATCATCAACAAATATTATGAGTGCTTGCAAAGTTTCTGTTCAAATAACATTCGAGGAGCTCCATATAAAAAAGACAAAATTACAAAATCTGCTCAAACAGTGCACTTACATCTTGACAAATTTTCAGTGATTTTGTCTTTTTTGTACAGAGCTCCTCGAATGCTATTTGACGACCAAACTTTGCAAGTGCCCATAACATTTGTTATGATCATTCCCACTAAGTTTCAGATTTTTTTTTGAAATGTTTTGCTTTATTTTCTTGTGTGGGTGCACCGAGCCGGGGTGTAAAAAACTACTCTCAGTTATTGATATTATCCCAACAACACATGCACTTCCTTTTGCAAGTATGTCCAGTTGCAACAGAACTCAGACTATTTGCCTAATCATGCGATTTGCCATGCTGTGAATTTTGCTTGAGAAAACATTTCATGTAGCTGGCATATCGTATGGATTTTATTACATAGTGAACAATTTGGTGACGAAGTAGATACACAGTAAACAAACCACACCCGCGACAGCACATACACTGCGACTAACTAAGCACCAAGTATTCCTCTCAACATGTCATTCAAAAGTACGTATTTCACAGGGTGCAGAAAACATTGAATAGAGGGTGCAGAAAACATTGAATCTAAGCTCATCATTGTTGTTGAAACGATTGATGTGCATGTACGACACGTTAAGTCGCTGACCGATCACTTTTACTAAAAATATGGCCTTGTTGGCCCATTGACCTTTACAAATATGACCTGGCCTGTTTTAAAGTATGGTTTCTACTGCATTGGCAGTACTCTAGCTTGAATACCAACCTCATGCCTACATAAACTGCGGTATCAAGAATGACTGGTGAATCTGAAGGCGCGTGGAAGATGCATGATGGCACGGATGCCGAGGAAACTGGTACTCCGGCATTCTTTAAAATAGTAATGGGTACACATGACATGTAGTATAGTGCAGGAACAAATGCTCTCACATCCATGACTAGCCCACATACGGACATACCTGCAAGGGAATTTACTCCAAGTATGTTGTAGTTAAATATATATCGAGCTGTCAAATGTTGCTGCCGTCTATATTTCTAGTCAATTAACTGGCTAGCTAGAACCTGCAGCCAACTCGAACGATTCAGAGAATAAAGACCCTAGCGAAAGAGGGGGAAACATGAGTTGTGGATGCATGAAGGGAATGGGACACATCTGGAAGAAATGTGTTTGCTTGTGCTGTAGATTTAGGAGGGTTCCATATATATTGCCACGGATGGGCACTATACTGATAAGGATAACCAGAATGGAGAGTAGACCAAGGAAAACTCCTCGAGGACTCGATCGTGATTTGTCTTGTTTGGCCGCAGAGGCTTGTCGCCAGACAGAGGACTTTAGGCGGTGAGTGCACATGGGCATCATCTGACCTTATCCTGTTCCGTAAGCACTGCTACTCCGGTTCAAGGAACGGATGGACCTGGAAGGTGTAAACCAAAGAAGACATACAAGGAGCAAAAAGCGGTTGGAGTGTAAGTTCAAATTAGATGGGTCATGGGCCATATGTCGGGTGATTTGATTTATTGTGGGTATCACGAGGTGTCTGCGAGAGATATATAAGCTCGAGGTTGTTAACTATGAAAAACAGTGGCCAAATAAAATAATCACCTCCTCCACTCTTTCGTGTTCTTTTGGACCACGAGCAGAGATAGTAGACCCTGGTTTGGGAAAGCATTATGTCAAACTCTGAAAAACAGCGGCCAAATGGAAGCACTGGGCAGAGATAGTAGACCCTGGTTTGGGCGGAACCGGATCCTCTGCCGTGCCGCTGGGCACGGCACAGGTACCGTGCCTTCTTACGATGACCCCAGCGACGCACTGATATGGGCCAGAAAAATAACAAAGCCCATTCACCCAGTCATCCAGCCCGATCTACCAAGCCGTTCTGGCGCCAAAATACGCCGCTCCATCGTCTTCTGGCGCCAAAACACAGAACAGAGCACCCTGAGCGCGCTAAGGCGGCCGATGCGGCGGAGCTTGCACTCCTCCCTCACGAAGCATCGCGAGCACGTGCCGGCAGGTCAGTCGGAACGATTTGATGATTCTTCCTTTGGGGCCGTCACATACCCTTGATTGATCGACCTCTTCTCTGAGCGCTCCGCCGGCCAGGCTGTGCTCCTACTTCATCGTTCATACCAGCCAAACCCTCCACACACTGTGAAAAGGTAATCCAAAAATCAGGTTGACCACATGCATAGATCATACTGTTAGTAACTAGATCCACTTCTCATTGATTCTCAGTGTTATATGTATTTCTTTTTGTAGCCTGCAATATTTGTTGGCCTCTGCCATTCTTCATTGCTCATCAGATGGAAAACCAGACCAGTACAAATTCAAACAAAATTGGTGAAGAGGACAATGAAGGAGCGAATAAGTAAGTCAAATCTGACAAGTACTATATTCAGTCTCCTCTGTTTAGAGTGTTCACACCAATTTCTGAATGGAAATATGGCAAAGGGCAATACAGTATATGTATGTTGTGAACACTATGCTTTTGATGCAACTCAACTAGCAATCAAACATTTGAACATAAATTGCTCTTGACCTGCTCTTTTGTTTTTTGCAGGACAAGTGGCATACCTAGCTGGGCACCACAGATTGGTATGAGATTTAGCACTTTGGAAGAGGCCTGGAACTTTTGGGAGTATTACGGAGGTCGAATTGGGTTTGGTGTCAGGAACAGGTATGCAAATCCAAGTAAGTTTGACGGTATAATCACATCAGTCAGATTCGTGTGTCGCAAAGAGGGACATAAGAAATCAGACAAAAGAGATCACCTGAGTAAGCAACCTCGAGCTGAAATTAGGACCGATTGCCCAGTTCACATTGGCCTTTTGAGAGAATTGGACTACTATGCGCCCATGCTCTAAGAGTTCTTGATTTGATGAACATTAAGTTACTGCCACCAAATTATATTTTAAAGCGTTGGACTCTAGGTGCACGGTGTGGAACTATCCAAGATAGAAGTGGAAGGAATGTTGTTGAGAATCCAATGATGGATGCCATTCTTAGCTGTAAATTTCTCACACACAAATTTGTCAACTTAGCCACTCAAGCACTAAGCTCCCAGCCATGTCGTATTTTACTTGACAATGCACTTGATATCCTCACTAAGGAAGTTGAAGAGCAATTGAAAAAGGAACGTGAAGGTCACCTTGTCGAGGAATGTTATACCCAAGTGGTACCTCAAGAATCAAATCAAGATTTAAGTGATGCACGCCTAAAGAAAAAATCTCCACAGAAAAAAGGTTCGAAGCGAAAGTCAACTTGGATCGATAGGCAACACAAGAAATGGAAGACAAGGCTATCTGAAGATAAAGAGACAAAAGAATTACCTACGGCATGTTATTTATATCCTGAAAAATAATTACTTTGTTGACCTTTCAAATATAGTATGTTTGTATGATTGAATCTCTATGTTCATTTTGTTTTCAGCAACCAGAGAATGAGATTCAGCAACAAATGAAAGGGCGGAAAAGACCAACCAAAGCTAAGAAGACACAAGTATTTCCTATAATATGTCTTTCGTATGCAAAGATATTTACTTTCTTATCCATTCAAGTATAGTCTTTTACTTTGTTCTCCTTTTACATGTAGCAGCAAGAGAATGGAATCAAGAAAACCAACAAAGGAAGGAAAAAGGCTACGAAGACCACCAGTGCACATGACTTGCCTATGGGTTCCCAGCAACACAAAGATGAGACCCATTCATTGACAGAAAAAGATACTGGGAGCATTGAGAATGATTTTCATGGTTATGGATGTATTAAGAGTTACACTGAATTATTGATGGTATGCTTCATCCCATTTACCATTGTGCTTAACTTACGGTTTCAGCAAAATCGATGTTTTTTCTAACATGAGCAATCCTTTAATGATGCAGAGTTCTAGTGTCGAACAACTGTACGTAAATGACATGTTTCTATCAGATCCTTTTTGTCATCAGTAGACTTGAAGATCCATTTTATCACAGGAGGAATTGAAGAGTGGTGAATGCTAAAGATTGGATGGATGCCGCTGGCCATGCATTCATTTTCTTATAGTGTTGGTCATGTACTAATTAGTTAAATCTGCCCTAGGGAAAACATGTGGAAATTCTAGTATTTTAACTTTTGTACTGCTCTTGAATTTGTCAATGCGAGACCAGCAGTTGATTAAGACTATTAAATGGAATTCACTTGGTTGTAACCTGCACAGGTTGATTCTTCAGTTTCGTAGCAGGTTCAGTTCAGAAGAGTGTGATTCTTCAGTTTTGCAGCAGCTTTTTTCTTCAGTTTTGCGGCAGCTGTGAACGACTGATTGCATTAGGCAACGGCTGGGTAGATGGGCTTTCTTGGCCCATGTCAATGCGTTCGCGTTATTTTTCTGGCCCATATCAGTGCGTCGCTGGGGTCGTCGTAAGAAGGCACGGTACCTGTGCCGTGCCCAGCGGCACGGCAGAGGATCCGGTTCCGGTTTGGGCACGCACTATCCCAGAGGCGAGGTTCGCAGAGCAAGTAAGCAGGCTACAAAGATTAGAATATTATATATTTACTTAGTTGTAGGAGAGAGAAGAGAAGCGAGCTCTTGGTTAGCAGCCGGCTTTAGCACGAACCCCAAAATGCTTCGTGAGGTTATAAGATAGGTCAACTACTAATAAGGTAGTACTATCTCCGTCCGGGATTATAGGTCCGGCCGACCAAATCCGCAGGACCAAGGTAGAGCCTACGCGCATGCAAGTTTCTTGGTTCCTGTTGTTGTTAATTGCCGCATGCTCTTTTTTTTCTCGGTTCCTTGTGCCTTATGCTCTGATCACATGCATTGGGTGGCTACTGCGCATGCAACGGACAGAGCACTAGTCCCGAAAACAAGTGTTTGCATGCAGCCAGCCTCCCTCGCATGCAGCGGCTGCGAATTTATTTCCCGTAACTAATGGAATGACAACCGAGGAAAGAGGCCTAATAAAAGAGGACATTGCTTTGTTGCTAAACGGCTCTATAAACCGGACGGAGGTAATACATATATAAAACTTACTACTAAGGTACTCCTTATAGCTGATTGACTATATTATTAAGACTAGCCATAGTGGAAGTAACTTCAGCAGTAACGTCGAGTCCAATTCAGCAAATTTACTTATGTGGCAATGAGTTAATGAGGGGAGAGATAGTTATAGTAACTCAACTAGTTACTGTAACATCACATGTCCCAATGCAATATGAGTCTATAACCTAATAATAAAGCTTTGCATTACCACACTTATGTTACTACTACCCACTATGAAGTTAGTTATATAGTCTACGGATATGTGTATACTACTAGTATATGTTACTTACCATTGTGGCTAGTCCAACCATGCTCAGAAATGCATCAACATTGGGCTGCCGTGTGTCCAATAGAACCCCATGGGATGGCCATCCATGTCGTTCATCGTTGTCATGCTCGGCAGCGACACAGTCTCTCTCGCTGCCCCCCTACAGGCCAGCCTATGTCTTCGACGGGACCACGAGCTACTCAGACACTGCTAAGTCTGGTTGTAATGGGGAGTATCATATACTAGTATCATGCATATGATACTAGTATATGATACTACCTCCCTAATGCATAATATCATATATTAGTATCATGTAGTACTCTATTTATTGCCATGCATGACACAAGGTAGCTTAGCATTTAATATGATACGGTATCATGATATGATACTACACTCTCTCTTTCTTCATTTAATGCTATGACACCTCATTAAAATTGACTAGTTGTCATGCATGATACTACCTGTAATACTGCCATTACGACCAGCCTAAGCTCATCAAGGAGAATACGTCTTAATTCCCAGCCTCACTCATCGATCTCGCAGCTTGAGCCAATGTAGGTAAATAGACTCACGCGCCATGTTCATCCTGTAAATATATATATATATATATATATATATATATATATATATATATATATATATATATATATATATATATATATATATATATATATATATATATATATATATATATATAAGAACTTCAGTTAGAACGAGTATAATATTTCTTCATTCCCCAAACCGCTAAATGAATACTTGCATTATTTGTAGAAGTGTGTTCCGTCACTAGTACAGGACCCCCTCATTAGCAGTGTTGACTTGATGTAAACTGGGGCGATCTTTCGATGAGAGAGAGATAAACTACGATTTTGGGTGGGACTTGAACCTCACGATCCGTCTACTAACCGTACATGAAAAAACGTACACAACTGATATCCACGGCAATCGCTGAACCAACTCCATGGCATTATCGAGCTAGCCAACGACGCGTTTGACCTATCCACAAAGGATTTTCCTGCAAGAACATGCAAGAAAATATTAGCCAAGCAATCTCAAAATTGCGAATATGCTAAATGAAATAGATCTCATAAGATAAAGTTCCGATAGGATGTCTTGACGGTCGCACTAGCCGCTACGAGCGAAGATAAATAAAAATAGCTAAAACTAAATTTCTGTACACAAAATCGGAGTCTAAATCCTAACAAACGCTAAGTATTTATTAGAGATGGCACCGCCGTCGACGGTTGGTACTGTGCGCAGTCGTGTCTATAAGGATCTCATCTATATCTTCATGAGAATTCGAATCAAGTTCTTACAATTGGATCTCAGGGAGGCGAATTGAGGGGAGGAAGGAGAACACGCTATCTAGCTGGTCATAATACCATTTGCCTTTTGCCACCTGACACTGGGAAGGGAAGGGGGTATTTAAGGGATTACAAGGCCCAAGGCCCATTCTGGGCCTGCAAGCCGAGTGGGCAGGCGAGGCTTGCGGGTAGACCGTTTGTTGAAATCATCTTCATGTTGGCGCGTCGCTTGCCCATTGTCGCTGACAATCCCCCCTTGTTGAGATGAGGCTTGTCCCCAAGCCGGCGTCCGAGGAAACATTTGTTTGAGTGATTCCAAGTCCTCCCAAGTAGCCAAATCTGTTGAGATGTCAGACCACTGGATCAGGGCTTGCATGATCTTTTTAGCACCCCGAGTAACAACATGTCGCTGCAGAACAAGTTCAGGTATCTGTATGCTGTCTGTAGGTGATGGAAGAGCTAGCAGCACCTGATGTTCTGGCTTTAGGACCTTGCGGAGTAAGGAGACATGGAAGACAGGATGTACCTTGCAAGAAGTTGGCATGTCCAGTCGATAGGCAACCTCACCAACGCGTTCCACAATCGTGTATGGACCATAAAACTTGTATGCTAGTTTGTGATTGGCACGAGGGGCAACTGAGGCTTGAATGTATGGTTGCAATTTCAAGAACACCGAATCACCAACCTGAAAAACTCTTTCTGTGCAGTGTTTGTCTGCCTGCACCTTCATACGCTGTTGAGCCCTCTCCAGTTGCTGCTTAACAGATCTGAAGACCATCTGCCGCTGGTCCAACCACTGAAAAACATCTTCAGAGGCCATAGTACAATCAGGGCCAATGCCAAAGTGTCGGGGTAGGTGGCCATAGATAATTTCAAAGGGAGACTTGTTGGTAGCTGAGTGCCAATTTGTGTTGTACCAGTACTCACAGAGGGAAAGCCATTTAGCCCATTTAGTAGGATGAGTGCTGACAAAGCAACGCAAGTAGCATTCGATTTGCTGATTAACTCGTTCTGTTTGTCCGTCAGTTTGGGGATGCCTCCTGAGCTCATACGCAACTGAGTCTCGTGGGCATGGTGGAACAACTCTTTCCAAAATGTGCTAGTGAAAATGCGGTCTCGATCAGAGACGATGGAGAGAGGCATACCATGTAATTTGTACACAGAATCCAAGAATGCTTCTGCGACTGTTACTGCAGTAAACGGGTGCTGAAGAGGAATGAAATGCCCGTATTTAGAGAACTTGTCAATCACCACCAAAATACAATTGTACCTGCCCGAATTTGGAAGCCCTTCAATGAAGTCCATGGTAACCATTTCCCAGGGTAGATTTGGAAATGGCAACGGCTGGAGAAGGCCCGGATAGGGTATCCTTTCAGGTTTAGCTTGTTGACAGACCAAACATTGCTTCACAGCTGTTCTGACAAAAGATTTCATGGTAGACCAGCGAAAAAGTTGCTTCACTCTTTGATAAGTTACTGGAAATCCGTAATGTCCACCCAGGGGTGTATCATGGAAGGCCATAACAAGCTTGGCTTGGAGTTCGGAGTCAGCACCCACCCAGATGCAATTTTTAGTACACAACAATCCATTTTTGATAGTGAACTTGGTTTCAGACGAGGGGTCCATGGCAAGTTGCTGTAACTTCTGCTGACAAAATGCATCATGTTCATAGCTTGCTTGTATTTCAGATAACCAGAGCGGCTGCAATGAAGAAATATCTAGCAATTCTGCTTCAGGATGAGGTCTGCGTGAAAGTGAGTCAGCTGCATTGTTGTCAGTGCCCTTCCGATAAGTGATCTTATACTGCAGACCCATGAGTTTGGTTAACGCCTTTTGTTGCCATGGAGTATGGAGACGTTGATCGGACAAGCTCGTGAGACTTTTGTGGTCTGTTTGAATAACAAACTCACTTAATTGCAAGTATTGACGCCAATGTTCCACAGCCAACAAGATTGCCAAGTATTCTTTTTCGTAGACTGACAGTGCATGATTTCTAGGTCCTAGAGCCTTGCTGACATAGGCAATAGGGTGACCCTCTTGAGTGAGAACTGCACCAATCCCCACATCACACGCGTCCATCTCAATGACAAACGTTGTGTTGAAGTTTGGCAGGGCCAATACTGGAGCAGAAATGAGGGCTTGTTTTAGCGCTTGAAACGCTTGTTCCTCAGTTTCAGACCAACGGAAAACAACTGCCTTCTTCAGCAATGCTGTCAAGGAACGGAAAATGATGCCATAGTTGCGAATGAACTAGCGGTAGTAGCCAGCGAGTCCCAAGAACCCACGTACTTCCTTCACATTGGATGGGGTGGGCCACGTCTCAATCACAGAGATTTTGCTGGGGTCAGTGGACACGCCAGCCCCGCTGATGATGTGACCAAGATATCCAACTTGACGTTGTGAAAAAGCACATTTCGACAGCTTCACCTTCCATTGATGTTCAGACAGAAGGGATAGCACTTGCCGCACATGTTGTAGGTGATCCTCGAATGTGATACTGAAAACAAGGATATCGTCAAAGAAAACGAGGACATACTTTCTGTTTCCAGGTTTTACTGTAGCATTCATTGCAAACTGAAAAGTATTGGGTCCTCCCGGGAGTCCACATGACAGAACAGTGAACTCATAGTGCCCCAAGTGTGTTTGAAATGCTGTTTTGTACTCTTCGTCGGGAGCCAGACGAATTTGGTGATAACCTGAGCGCAAATCCAACTTGGCGAACCAATTAGCACCCGAGAGCTCATCCAGAAGTTCATCGATCACGGGTATTGGAAACTTCCCTTTTTGTGTCTTAGCATTCAAATGCCTATAGTCGATCTCTGGACGCCATGTATCATCTTTCTTTTTGACCATAAGCAGAGGTGATGAAAATGGGCTGTTGCTTGGCTGGATAACTCCACTGTCCAACATCTCTTGCATCTGTTTTTCCAATTCAGTTTTGAGGATTGGAGCCATTCTGTAAGGTCGAAGAGAAACAGGAACAGCCCCAGGTATTAATGGAATCTTGTGGTCATATGGGCGTCACGGGGTCAATCCTTTGGGAGCTTCAAATACATGCTGAAATTCATATAAAATCTTCTGAATCTCATCTGGAATTGGTGTGTTTGTAGTTGACAGCAGCGAACACACTTCGACCAAGGCAATTTCAGGAATAACTGCTGCTGCTCCCAAGATTGTGATATTGTCATTATTATGCTGGAAGGATATCCAATGGTTTTCCCAATCAACTAGCATTGGACTATGAGAAGAGAGCCAATCCAGTCCAATGATTCCATCATAACTGCCCAAGGGGAAAAATTTAAAATCAGACACGAACTTGTGACCTGAACAACTCCAGTTGCAGTTCAGCAGTTGACTGGAACAAGTAACAGTATCTCCATTAGCAATTCTAACAGAAACAGGTTTCATAGGTACTGCTCCTTTCAACTCAGCTTGCAACGAACTGTGAAGAAATGAGTGTGTGCTTCCTGAGTCCATCAAAAAGGTGTAATTGTGCCCCTGTAATTGAATCTTCAGTTGCATAGTTCTGGCAGATTTTCCAGAGTTACTGCCAAGAGCTGCCGCAGAAATGGAAATCATGTGTACTGATGCATTTTGGTCAACATCTTCAGTCTCAGTCACCTCTGTGTTTTGTAAGATCTCAATCATTTCCTGTACCACGTGCAATTGCACTTCCTGCTTGCACAAATGATCCTTGCCCCAACGTTCACCACATATGAAACAAAGCACCTTGGCTTTGCGGAATGCTCGCAGGGCACCCCACTTATCTTCAGTTGGTGGCCGTCTGTAATTGTCAACAGTTTTCTTCTCTTCAGGCACTCTAGCCCCGGAACTGAGTACCGACGAACTGTTGGGTGGTGGAGGAAGGGGAAGAGCGGCTGCTCGACGCGTTGAGTGGCTGCTGCTGGTGACTGCAGACAGACTGCTTGCGCCCAACTCCTCATGCAACAGGGCCAATTGGTAGGCCGTGTCCAAGTCTTGTGGTTGCTGTATGCCTACTGCTACTTTGACCACTGGCTTAAGCCCCTCCATGAATCGTGTGACACAGTGCACAGTGTTGGGGTATTGCTCATATGCTGTGAGCTGATCAAACAAGTCTGAAAAACGCTCTACATAGTCTTCCACTGTGCCAGTTTGCTGAATATTGAAGAATTTCCTCAAAATCGACTGATGCAGGTTACGGCCGAACCTGGACTGAAGCAAACGGCAGAACTCGTCCCAGGTCACATTGGGGACTCGACGGCGCACTGATTCCAGCCACCATGCAGCTTGACCTTCAAACAGTGCTGTGGCAAGAGATATCCATTGATTCATAGGTGTGCCGCAAAACTTGAAATAGTCTTCACTGCGGGTCTGCATAATTTTGGGTTGGAGCCATCAAAACGAGGAAGCTCGATGCGAGGTCCAAACCCAAACACATCAGAAGTAGACTGCCAAAAATTTTTGATCGAATTGAGCACAGTTTTCTGCGGGGCTTGGTCGAACTGCGTACCTCTGACCGGAGGCGGCACATACACCTTATGCGCTGGCCCCCGGTTTTCTGTGTCGACACGGTGCCCATCGGGGCCGATCGATCCACCTCCTGATGGCCTTAAGGGAGTGGAGGACTCGCCCCTGGTTGCATCCGGTGGAGGGTGCGGGGACCGATCCAGACCTTGCCGCAGTTCGTCGATGTCGACACCAGCGAAACCTTGACGTCGTCGATGCGGCTTGACAACTGGTCCAGCTTGGAGTCGAGCTTGGAGATGGCTTGCGCGGTGGAGTCGATGCGGTCTCGCTCGGACTTGTCAAAGTCGGCGCGGAGCAGATCATGGATAGCCTTCGTTTCTAGCGAGATGCGGTCCATCGCCGCCGCGCGCTGCTTGTCGGCGAGCCGGGTATGCCTCGAGTGGACCGGCAGAGCCGCGGGATGAAAGGGCTCTGATACCAGATTGTAAGGATCTCATCTATATCTTCATGGGAATTCGAATCAAGTTCTTACAATTGGATCTCAGGGAGGGGAATTGAGGGGAGGAAGGAGAACACGCTATCTAGCTGGTCATAATACCATTTGCCTTTTGCCACCTGACACTGGGAAGGGAAGGGGGTACTTAAGGGATTACAAGGCCCAAGGCCCATTCTGGGCCTGCAAGCCGAGTGGGCAGGCGAGGCTTGCGGGTAGGCCGTTAGTTGAAATCATCTTTTTTTTTGAGCATCAGTACAGACACAAGCACTTATATACACGCGCATACAATCATCCCTATGAATGCACACACGCATATCCTACCCCTATGAGCACCTCCGAGAGACTGAGCCGGCATATCATCTTGAGATTTACGAAGTCATCGTAGGCGCCTCGTCCTCGACGGGAACGTCTCCTCCCACTAAAAGCACATCGCCGGAAATGCTGAAATAAATCCAGAAATAATGCGAGCACTAGGATTTGAACCCTGGTGGGTTGGGGATACCACTGTCCACCTAACCAACTCAACCACAGGTTGATTTACGAAATCATCTTCATGTTGGCGCGTCGCTTGCCCATTGTCGCTGACAGTGTCCAATATGGACAGCTACGAACGGTCGAAGGAATCACCAGCCGGGCCACAAGTTGACCGAATTCCGTCATTAATTAATGAGATGGGCTGGTGTGTGCGCGTGGCTCTAGTCTATTAAGCCCAGTCCTCTTTCTCTTGTCTTGTATTTGAAACATTAATCACGTAGCATGCAACATGTCTGGGCATGCATCTAACACTGTGTTATCTTCTTTTGTCCTCTCTTCAACACCTTTGTTCCTGAGTACAAGCAGATTACAACACGAAGACAATATCAACTTCTTAAAGCAACTTCAATGGGGTGACCCATTTCATCCGCGTGCGTCTGTTTAGGACGGCGCGGACAAAAGTGGTGGCCCAACGCGCCGACCTAAACCAAAATCTTGTTTGCCTTGCGTCCGTGCCAATCAATTTTCGGTTCAAAATTGAACCTGGAATGCGTCGGTGGTACGCAAAGCGGACGCGCCGCGCTTCTCCTAGGCGTTCTCCGCGGCCGCACCTGTAGGCCAGCCAACTACCGCCCGTCATCTTATTTATGACGACCACCAACAGAGAGCCCACTGTTCAGCCAGTGGAAGCGTCCTTTTTTAAGCACGCATGCGGCGGGGCCGGCCTCATCCACTTCCGTCCACATCTGCCCCCCCCCCACCACTCCCTTTGCTTCCTCACCGGCGACAACAAACCCTAGCGCACCATGGGATTCTTCGGCAGCAGCAGCGGCATGGGCAAGGGAAAGGGCACACCCGGTGCCTCGTCCTCCCGTGCTCCTCCTCCCCCTCCTCCTTCGGCACTGGCGCGTTTCCGCCCAGGTCGCCGGCGCCTAGACATCCTGGTGCACCAAGCGCGGTGGAACTATGAGTACAGGCAGCCGCAGCCCTACCCCGACGTGACGCTGCCGCACCACTGGCATCTGAATCCGGACCGGATCCCCGTGCCGACGGTTCCGCAGACAGAGCGGGCGCACAATGAGGAGGTGCGCATGCACCACGCGCAGTTCGTGCCAGAGCAGCGGTGGATGCCGGAGTATGCCGCCGACTCTCCCAACTGGGAGGCTTGGTTTGCCCTTTAACACGAGGAGCAACGGCGTTCAGGCGTCGGCGCCGTCCCCGCGGGTAGAGCCGGACGAAATGGAGGTGGAGGCGAAGTACCAAGCTGCCCTCGAGGAGGACCTGCAGTACACGCTGGAGGCTAGCCGTCTCGAGGAGGACGCGCACTGGGATGGGCTGGAGCAAGCCCTCCGTCCACACCCCGCTCTTCGTCCCGCCACCGCCACCGCCGCCGCTCGCTGAGCCGGAGCCGGAGCCGACGCGGAAGCGCTTCCTGCCTCCACCGACTTGGCCGGAGGAGGCCTACACGTGGACGGGCCAAGACCGCGAGTGGGTGAGCGCGCCTCCTGTCCACTTCGCCGTGACGCCGGAGCAGGAGGCGGCCCACCTTGAGCGCTGGAAGGAGTACTGGCTCCTCCAGGAGCAAGCCGACGGTGAGCGGCAGATGCGCTACGAGGCGATGCTGCGAGGCGACGCGGAGGCGCTTAGGCTTAAGGAGGAGGAGGAGGAGGAGCGCGCGCGGCGAGCCACAATGCCGCCACTAGAGCAGACGCCGGAGGAGGCGGCCCTGACAGCGTACTAGGCGGCGTTTGGGTGGGCTGGCCCTTCTCCCGTTTTCATCGACCTCACCGGCGGCGATGGCGATGGCGACGTCGATGTAAAGGGCAAGGGCAAGGTCGACGACGCCTAGGGCACCGGGCGGGGCGGCGCAGACTTTTTTGTTTTAATTAACGTTTAATTAGATTTAAGTTGATTTTGGTCGGCGGTTGAAATATTTGCCGTGAAATATTTGCAGACGTTTTTATGATAGCTATGTCCGCATCAGGAAGTGGTCTCTAGCAGCGGCCGACGGGAGCGCTGTTACCACCATACTGCTGGTAATATGGTGTACTTGCAGCGTTGATAGCGAACGCTGCTACTACGATACAGCTAGCAGCGTTTGGGCTGGACGCTGCTAGTAATCACCACCTCAGCAGCGTTTTCACATGAACGCCGCTAACTTGTCCCGTTCTAGTTGCGTTTTCTCTGCTCCCTGAGCGCTGCTAACTGTGAGCAATAGTTCTGTAGCAAAAATTGCTTTGGCTGTATTTTTTTTATTAATAATTGAGACAATGCAAGAAAAAAAGAATCATATTAATGAATTTAACATCAACTTCAAACATGCATGGCAGATGCTACACATGAAGTGCTTACCAAAACCAAACATTGTTCTCGTCCAATCACATCAAGCTAGCTACTCGTCAACCTCCCACCTAAATATAATAGGCATGAAGAGGACCGGCCCTTGTTGTCCATGGTGGAGCGCGATGCTCAACTTGCCGCCTTCCTTGCAGCAGTAGTTCTGACAAATGATCTTCCATCCATTGACGACCAGATGTCCATGGTTGCAAAGTTTATTGCGTCAGACATGACAATTCGAATGCCACCACTACCCTGAATCTGCATGACTGCATCTGCTGAGGCACCACAGCATGCGCGGGTTCTTACAAAACACATGCAGTCAACGGAGAGCGGCCATAGAGCGCCCGGGCTCGCCTGCTCGTGGAACGCGTGCCAATAGAACAGCGCCGCGTGCATGCGTGTAATCAATACGACCGTAGGAAGGACGTATCATGCGACCAGGGAACAGTGTTATACGGCACGCCAACGTGAAAAACAGGGGTTATGTGACGGCGCCTTTCTGTCTGTTCCGTTGGTACATGTCCCGTCCTGGACGTACCAGCGAAGACGAACTACCGCCGCAACGGCGACGGACGACCGCGACTTTCACCCGTATCTCCTCGAGCGCGAGCTTGAGTCACGGTCAAGGAATCCCCCGAGTTGAGCTCTGGCTGCCGTTCGAAGCAAGAAGATAAGCTGCGAGTGGAGCTTGAACATCACAGTTAACCTTCCCTTTTTTTAGAAACAAGAGTAACAGGTTAGGGCATCTCCGACGGTAACCCGCAAAAAACCTCCCGGCGTCCGTCCGCGGATAGGGATCAGTCCGCGGACACAGATGCAGAAGATCGACATCCAACGCTAGTCGCATACAATTTTTACAAGAACTCAAACCAACCTGGCGAAATTCGTGTAAACACGGCGAATTTTGACATAAACACAGCTGATTTCATTGAAGTAGGATAATTCGTACATAAAGCCGGACACTATTTCGTCCGATGAACTAAAGAGGATTTTAATATGGCCTCTCACCTCCTCTTTTCATATGAGAGGTAAGAGTATATAATAGAGCTGAGCCGTTGATTTCACTCAGTTGTGGATTTGATTACTCTTGCCTTCTTACCTCCCATGCGAAAAGTGGGGTAAGAGGGACTATGTTAAAATTGCTCGAACTAAAAACCTAAAAACCTAAAACTAATATCCTAAACTATCATATACCACTAGTAGAAAAAGGGCCTATAGTCCCGGTTCATAAGGGCCTTTAGTCCCGGTTCTGTTTGTGCCATTAGTTTTATAAAATTTGAATTCTTTGAAATTTGTGTGAATCACAAGTTTGTGAGCTCAACAAGGCGTAGAGGGACGGGCTTATAAACCGGTGTGAGCGCCCTTCGGTTGGCGAGGTTCTCAAAGTTGGCATAGTATGTTCATGAACAAAACGGACAATGGTATCATACTCGTGTGTTACAAAGTTGGCATGGTATCATCATAATAGTTGCGGGAGAGAGTCTTCACTTTTTCTTCGCTTGTGTCGTTTGCTTATTGCGCCGTAACCATGGATAATCTTCATCGTTTATCAGGATGCTTGGGTCAGCCTTGACTTTGAAGGGGAATTTCATGAAACTTTTCATACTCTTCAGACATGTCTGTCTTGCCCTCCACTCCCAGGATGTCCCTTTTTCCTGAAAGAACTATGTGGCGCTTTGGCTCATTGTATGATGTATTCGCTTCCTTATCTTTTCTTTTTCTCGGTCTGGTAGACATGTCCTTCACATAGATAACCTGTGCCACATCATTGGCTAGGACGAACGGTTCGTCAGTGTAACCAAGATTTTTCAGATCCATTGTTGTCATTCCGTACTGTGGGTCTACCTGTACCCCGCCTCCTGACAGATTGACCCACTTGCACTTAAACAAAGGGACCTTAAAATCTACTCCGTAGTCAAGTTCCCATATGTCTACTATGTAACCATAATATGTGTCATTTCCCTTGTCGGTTGCTGCATCAAAGCGGACACCGCTGTTTTGGTTGGTGCTCTTTTCATCTTGGTCAATCGTGTAAAATGTATTCCCATTTATCTCGTATCCTTTCCAAATCATTACAGTCGAAGATGGTCCCCTGGACAACAAGTACAACTCATCACAAACAGTGCTGTCACCTCTGAGACGTGTTTCCAACCAACTGCTGAAAGTCCTGATGTGTTCACATGTAATCCAGTCGTCGCACTGCTCCGGGTGTTTGGAGCGCAGACTGTTCTTGTGTTCATCGACATACGGGGTCACCAAGGTAGAGTTCTGTAGAACTGTGTAGTGTGCTTGAGACCAAGAATATCCGTCCCTGCATATTATTGAGTCTCTTCCAAGCGTGCTTTTCCAGTCAGTCTCCCCTCATACCGCGATTTAGGGAGACCTATCTTATTAAGGCCAGGAATGAAGTCAACACAAAACCCGATGACATCCTCTGTTTGATGGCCCATGGAGATGCTTCCTTCTGGCCTAGCACGGTTACGAACATATTTCTTTAGGACTCCCATGAACCTCTCAAAGGGGTACATATTGTGTAGAAATACGGGCCCCAGAATGACAATCTCGTCGACTAGATGAACTAGGACGTGCGTCATGATATTGAAGAAGGATGGTGGGAACACCAGCTCGAAACTGACAAGACATTGCGCCACATCACTCCTTAGCGTTGCTACGATTTCTGGATCGATCACCTTCTGAGATATTGCATTGAGGAATGCACATAGCTTCACAATGGCTAATCGGACGTTTTCGGTAGAAGCCCTCTCAATGCAACCGGAAGCAGTTGCGTCATAATCACGTGGCAGTCATGAGACTTTAGGTTCTGGAACTTTTTCTCTGACATATTTATTATTCCCTTTATATTCGACGAGAAGCCAGTCGGGACCTTCATACTGAGCAGGCATTGAAAGAATATTTCTTTCTCTTCTTTCGTAAGAGCGTAGCTGGCAGGACCTTCATACTGCTTCGGAGGCATGCCCTCTTTTTCGTGCAAGCGTTGCAGGTCCTCTCGTGCCTCAGGTGTATCTTTTGTCTTCCCATACACGCCCAAGAAGCCTAGCAGGTTCACGCAAAGGTTCTTTGTCACGTGCATCACGTCGATCGAAGAGCGGACCTCTAGGTCTTTCCAGTAGGGTAGGTCCCAAAATATAGATTTCTTCTTCCACATGGGTGCGTGATTCTCAGCGTCATTCGGAACAGCTAGTCCGCCGGGACCCTTTCCAAAGATTACGTGTAAATCATTGACCATAGCAAGTACGTGATCACCGGTACGCATGGCGGGCTTCTTCCGGCGATCTGCCTCGCCTTTGAAATGCTTGCTTTTCTTTCGACATTGATGGTTGGTCGGAAGAAATCGACGATGGCCCAGGTACACATTCTTCCTGCAGCTTCCCAGGTATATACTATCGGTGTCAAGTAAACAGTGCGTGCATGCGTGGTATCCCTTGTTTGTCTGTCCTGAAAGGTTACTGAGAGCGGGCCAATCGTTGATTGTCACGAACAGCAACGCCTTCAGGTCAAATTCCTCCTTTTTGTGCTCATCCCACGTACGTACACCGTTTCCATTCCACAGCTGTAAAAGTTCCTCAACTAATGGCCTTAGGTACACATCAATGTCGTTGCCGGGTTGCTTAGGGCCTTGGATGAGAACTGGCATCATAATGAACTTTCGCTTCATGCACATCCAAGGAGGAAAGTTATACATACATAGAGTCACGGGCCAGGTGCTGTGATTGCTGCTCTGCTCCCCGAAAGGATTAATGCCATCCGCGCTTAAAGCAAACCATACGTTCCTTGGGTCCTTTGCAAACTCATCCCAGTACTTTCTCTCGATTTTTCTCCACTGCGACCCGTCAGCGGGTGCTCTCAACTTCCGTCTTTCTTACGGTCCTCACTATGCCATCGCATCAACTTGGCATGCTCTCCGTTTCTGAACAGACGTTTCAACCGTGGTATTATAGGAGCATACCACATCACCGTCATAGGAACCCTCTTCTGGGAGGCTCGCCGTCAACATCACCAGGTCATCTCGTCTGATCTTATACCGCAATGCACCGCATACCGGGCATGCGTTCAGATCCTTGTAGGCACCACGGTAGAGGATGCAGTCATTAGGGCATGCATGTATCTTCTCCACCTCCAATCCTAGAGGGCATACGACCTTCTTTGCTGCGTATGTACTGTCGGGCAATTCGTTATCCTTTGGAAGCTTCTTCTTCATTATTTTCAGTAGCTTCTCAAATCCTTTATCAAGCACAGCATTCTCTGCCTTCCACCGCAGCAATTGTACGGTACCGAGCTTTGTGTTGCCATCTTCGCAATTGGGGTACAACCCTTTTTGTGATCCTCTAACATGCGATCGAACTTCAGCTTCTCCTTTTGACTTTCGTGATTGTGTCTTTGCATCGACAATGACTCGGCGGAGATCATCATCATGGGGCACATCGTCTGGTTCATCTTGATCTTTAGCAGCTTCGCCCGTTGCAGCACCATCGTGCACATCGTCTGGTGCAACTTGATGTTCAGTAGCATCACCGTATTCAGGGGCACATAGTTGTCATCGTACTCTTCTTCCTCGCCGCCTTCCATCATAACCCCTATTTCTCCGTGCCTCGTCCAAACATTATAGTGTGGCATGAAACCCTTGTAAAGCAGGTGGGTGTGAAGGATTTTCCGGTCAGAGTAAGACTTCGTATTCCACATATAGGGCATGGACAACACATAAAACCATTCTGCTTGTTTGCCTCAGCCACTTGAGAAAAGCATGCACGCCCTTAATGTACTCGGAGGTGTGTCGTCATCGTACATCCATTGCGGTTCATCTGCGTGCATTATATATAATTAAGTGTGTCAAAAATCATTACAGAACATCATGAATAGATAATTAAATGACCAAATTAATAGAAGTTCATCATCACATAAAACCAAAGTACATACATAGTTCTCATCTAACAACATAAAGCTCTGCAGAGCATCTAAATTAATTAAACCATACATTGAAACTATGTAAAACATTTCAATGTGAAAACAAATACGATCATAATCGCAACCAAGGTAACAACTGATCCAACGGCATAATGATACCAAGCCTCGGTATGAATGGCATATTTTCTAATCTTTCTCATCTTCAAGCGCATTGCATCCATCTTGATCTTGTGATCATCGACGACATCCGCAACATGCAACTCCAATATCATCTTCTCCTCCTCAAGTTTTTTTATATTTTCCTTCAAGAAATTGTTTTCTTCTTCAACTAAATTTAACCTCTCGACAATAGAGTCGGTTGGAATTTCCGGTTCAACAACCTCCTAGATAAATAAAATCTATGTCACGTTGGTCGGCTTAATTTTCATAAACAATAAATGAACCAATAGTTATGAAAAGATAATATATCCCACATCCGAATCATAGACAGGACGAGGGCCGACGGGGGCGGATACCAAAACCATCGCACTATATAAGATGCAATAATAAAAGTAAGAAAATAATACAAGTAAGAATATTTTTCCTTTCAGAAAGAAGATAAGAACAAGAGGCTCACCACGGTGGTGCTGGCGATGAGATCGGCGCGGGTGATCGACGGCGGTGAAGACGGAGACGAGGCGTGACGGACCGCTAAACCTAGACAAATATTGAGGAAAATGGAGGTTAGAGGTCGAGCTTGAAGAGGAGAAAGCTTAAGTAGTGTGGCTCGGGCATTCCATCGAACACCTTGTGTGCATAGCAGGTGAGCTAGAGCACCACCAAGCCCCCTCCCCCTCGGCCAGAAAAAAACAGGCAGTGTGCTCTGCTCTTGCTTGAGGGGCTATATATAAACAGCACCATTAGCCCGGTTGGTGGCATGAGCCGGGACTAAAGGAAGCCTCTGTCCCGGTTCATGCCACCAACCGGGACCAATAGTGGTGGGCCAGAGCAGGACCATTGGTCCCGGTTCGTCCCACCAACCGGGACCAAAAGGTCCGGACGAACCGGGACCAATGGCCACGTGGCCCGGCCGCCCCCGGGCTCACGAACCGATAAATGCTCACATTAGTCCCGGTTCTGGATTGAACAGGACTAATGGGCAAAACAGGCCTCAACGATAGCCCTTTTTCTACTAGTGTACTTCACGGTGACCTCGTAGCGAGTGTCGGGCTGGCGGGCTCCTCCTCCGTCATCGTCACCCGACCAGTGGTCGGAGTCGTGGGAGTCGGGCTTGGGGTGGCGGAAGTTGGTGGCGCCGCGGTAGGGCTTTTCGGCGGCCGCTTGATACTCGCGGATGACCCTCTCCGGCTCCTCTTGCGTCGTGTGCAGTGCGATCGCAGCCACCGAGAACATGGGTTGGGGGAGAGGGTGGCGGTCGTTGGAGGCGTCGTCTTCGGCGGCGGCGATCTCGGCGAGGCACAATTCCTCGCCGTACCTGTCCATTTCCCTATTGAAGCGGCGGAGACGATGCTTAGCCATCTCCGACGTCGTCACGAAGCGGTCTAGGGCTCAGGCTACACCAGGTCTGGGTCCGCCGTGATCTTTGGCTGCGGACGTCGGAGACCACGAACTGGGAACGGCGCACGGCGTTGCGCTTGTCCTGTCGGCGCTGCTCCCGGTCGGCGTACTCGTGCGGCCTCATTGTGCTCCGGGACGACGACGATGAGGAGGAGCCGCCGCGGAGGTAGTGCAGGATGCGCCTGCACGCCTTTGGCAGAGGGCGGTGGTGAGCGGCGCTCCACATTCACGATGCGCCGGGGCGGCGGCGAGAACCGCTCTTCCTTGACGCGGCGTTCGATTTGGATGCCACTGCCGCGCGGCGGCGGAGAGCGTGGAGGAGATGCCGGCTCCGGCTTCATGGGGAGGAGCGCCCCTAGTGGCGGAGCCAGGCCATTGGTGTGGACGACGGAGCAACGGAGCATCAACTCCATCTACTCCTTGAACTCCGCATCGGTGCTAGCGTAGACCTGGCCCGGCACCGCTGGCGGCAGCTGCTGGTCCTCCTCGTCACAGGAGTTCGAGGGCGGCGTCTCCACGAGCCACCAGATCCCGCCCACAACCGCCTGTCGACGCTAACGCCCAGGACTTGCCCATCTCTGGAGATGTGGAGGGGGAGTGCCGCGAGGAGGAGGAGGAGGAGGATGCGGTGTGGATGGGGCCGGAGCACGGCTTAAATAGCCCCGGCCATGCCATGCGAAGGGCCGGTCAGCCACTTAAATGCGGCGCAGCAGCCATAGCTGGAACCTTGGGAACCTGCGTCTGCATTGAAGCGGCGGCTACCAAGAGGTCGCGTCGGTCAGCGCCGCCTTTCCTCCCTCCGCCACATCGCGGCATCAATGCCGACCTCCGCGTGCTCTGGGCCGGCATGAATGCGGCGCGCTAAGCGGCGCGTGCATCGAAAGGGAAGTGCGGGAGGGGCGTGACGGATTTTTGATGGACTCATGTGTGGTCAATCATTCTGGTTCGTTTGGGGTTGGATGATTTTCGTGCTCTCCTTTTTGGTTTCAGGAAATTTTCTTTACCTGAAATTGAAAGTTAGGACAGAACCCGTTAATGTGTTACCTGAAGAACAGAAACTGCAATCTCCTGGTGGAGTTCACGTTCCATGATGCAAAACAGGAGTTTGTGTAGTCGTATTTTGCGATTTTCTCGAATAACAAGCCTGTTATGTGTGCTAAAATTGGGTAGAGAAGTTTATGCAGTCATGTTTTTTGTGATTTTCTTGAATAACAAGCCTGTTATGTATGCTAAAATTGGGTTCTGCACAGGCCCAAACTTTGACAATATCAAGCTCATCATCATTGTCGTTTGAAGGTATGCAAGTTGGAGATAGTATTTGCCCATCTACCGGTGTGGAAATATCATCAGGTGGAGCAGATATTTGGGAAATGGACTTGAAGCTGCTCAAGTTTTGGAACAAGGTTACATCTGGATCAAACGACAACATGCAAGTCCCAGTTTGTTTTCCGATTGCAAAGTGAAAACAGTAGAAACTTAGAAAACCTAGAAGAGTGTCGTTTGATGTTTTAGTTTCTTAGGCACCGCAGACCATACTGTAGTCAGGATGTAGCCATTAACATCGGTATAGCTTTTGCCTCCGTTTCAAAAAAAAAGATATGTGTAGGTTAGTGTAAAATTTTGTTCTCCAATAAAATCTCTAGCTCCCATTTGTTGCAAATTCGCTGGTGTTCAAATGTCTTGCTGAGTTAAGTTACATTTAGGGGCAAAGCCCTTTTGGTTAACCCGGTTTTTCCTTTTTCCGGCCCAATCCTTTACCCCCAAAAAGGGGTTTTGTCCGGTGCCCCTTGGCCCGTCCAAGGGGAGGGCCCGGGTTTCCAACCCAAACCCCAAAGTTTGGGTTCATTGGCCCAACGTCCCAAAAGGCGGCCTCCTGGCCGGCCCAAAGCGGGCCCGGTTGGCTTCTAGAATAGGGTTGCAAAGGGGATTCCACACCTTCCCACAAAAGGTTCCCAGCGCCCCCTAAGTGCCGCCCATACTTTTGCAGGCAAACCAGGCTTTCCTTCCACGGCACAACGCCCCGGGGCAACTCCGCCGCGCCCCGGGAAGGTCCCAGGGCGCGGGCGTTAAAACGGCCCGGCGGCCCAAGGCCCGATTTGGGGGGGGCGGGAAACACCGCCGGCCCAGCCCTCCCGGGCGTAGGGGGCGTGGGCGAACGGGGGCGGCGAAAAGGCGGGGGCCGCGAAGTTTTTCTTTTTGTTTGGTTTGGCCCCATGTTGCTTTTGGGGCCGTAATTGCCGCTCCGGGGCGCGCTGGGGCCCGGCCCCGCCGGTTTAAGCCTGGGCATTTTTGCCCTCCGGGGGCCAGGGCCGGAGAACCCCCCTTTTGGGGGAAAAAACCGGGGGGGCCCCCCCCCCCCCCCCCCGGGCCCCCTTTTTTCTTTGGGGGGGGGGCCCCCTTGGTTCCCCCCGGGGGGGGCCCCCCGGTTTGCCCCCCCCAAAAAGGGCCGTTTCCCGGGGGTCGTGGGGCTTTTGGGGGGGAAAAAAAAAATTTCCCCCAAAAAAGGGGGGGGGGGGGGAAGGGGAAAAAAAGGGGGGGGGCCCCCCCCCCCCCCCCCGGGGGGTTTTTTGGGGGGGCAAATTGGGGGGGGGTTTTTTTCCCCCAAGGCCCCCCGCCCCCGGGGGGGGGGGGGGTTTTTTAAAGGGGAAGGGGGCCCCCCCTTTCCCTTTTTTCCCCCCGCCCCTTTTCCTTTCCCGGGGGGCCCCCGGGGGGTTTTCCCCGGCGGTTTTTTTCCCCCAAAAAGGGGCCCCCCCCGGGGGGTTCAAGGGGAAAAAAACCCCCCAAAACCCCCCTTTTTCCCTTTTTTTTGGGGGGGGGAAAAGGGGAAAACCCCGGGGGGGGGGGGGAAAGGGGGGTCCCGGGAAAAACCCGGGCCCCAAAGGCCCCCCCCCGGGGGGGGGGTTTGGAAAAAAAAAAGGCCCCTGGGCCCCCCTTTTTTTAAAGGCGGGGGGGAAAAGGGGGGGGGAAACCCCTTTCAACCTTTCTTCCCTTTTTTAATTTAGGGGGCCCCCAATTTTTAAAAGGGGGAAATTTTTGGGGAATTTGGGGGGAAAAAATTTTGGGCCAAAACTTTTTTTTTAAAAAAACCCCCTTTTTTTTTTGGGGGGGGGGGGGTTTTTTTTTTTTTTTTTTTTTTTGGGGGCCCAATTTTAAAATTTTTTAAAGGGGAAAACCCAAACCCAAAAAGGGGTTTTTTAAAAAAAAAACCCCAAAATTTGGGGAAAAAAAACCCCCAAAAATTTAATTTTTTTTTTTTTTGGGGCCTTTGGGGGGAATTTGGGGTTTTCCCTTCAAAAAATTGGCCCCTTTTTAAAATTTAAAATTTTTTTCCCCAAAAAGGGGGAAAGGGGGGGGGGGTTTTTTTTTTTTTTCCCCTTTTTTTTTTCCTTTTCCCCGGGTTTTTCCCCTTAAAATTTAAACCCCCCAAAAAATTGAAAAACCTTTGGGGAATTCCCGGGGGCCCCAAAAATTTTTTAAAAAAAAACCCCCCCCGAGTTTCTGGGCCCGGGAACCCAAACCCCCGGGGGTAAAAAACCCCCCGGGGGGGGGAAAAAACCCCCCCCTTTTTTCCCAAAATTTCCCCCCTTTTTTTTTTTTTTTTTTCCCCCCCGGAAAAGGGAAACCCCTTTTTCCTTTTTGGGGTTTTCCAAAACCTTTTTCCCCCCCAAAAAAAAAAAATTTTCCCCTTTTTAAATTGGTTTTAAAAATTTTTTTTTGGGGGGAAACCGGGTTTGGTTAAAAGGGAAAATTTTCCAAACCCCAAGGCCTTTTTCCCCAAAGGGGAAAAACCTTTTTTTGGGTTTTTTAAAATTTCCCGGGCCCTTTTTTTTTTCCCCCCCCCAAAAAAAAAGGGTTTAAACCCAAAAAATTTTCCTTTTTTTTTTTTAGGTTTTTTGGGGCCCCTTTTTGGGGGAAAAAAAACCCCCCGGGGGGGGGCCAAATGGGGGGGCCCCCCGGGGAGGTTTAAAAATCCCCTTTAAAAAACCCCTTTTTTTTTTTGGGGGGGGGAGTTTTTAAAAAAAAAGGGGGGGGGGGCCCCCCTTTAAAATTTGGGAAATTAAAATTTTTTGGGGATTCCTTTTCCCCCCTTTCCCAAAAAAGGGGTTTGGGGGGGAAACCTAAAAGGTTTTTTTTAAAAAAAAAATTTTAAAAAAAGCCTTAAATTTTGGGGGAAAAATTGGGGGGGAAAAAAAGTTTTAAAAATTTTTTTGGGGGAAACTGGGGGGGGGGAAAAAGGAAGGAAAGGGGCCCCCAGTTTTTTTCCCCTTAAAAATTTTTTTTTTAAGGGCCCCCAAAAAAAAACCCCCAAAAAATTTTTTCCCGGAACACCTTTCCCGGCCCCCTTTTTTTAAAAACATTGGGGCCCCCCGGGGTTCCCCCCCCCAAAAATTTTTTCCCCCCCCAAAAAAAAACCCTTTTGGGGGGCCCCCCCAAACCCCCCTTTTTTTTCCCCTTTTTTTTCCCTTTTCCCCCTTTTTTGGGCCCCCCCCGGGGTTTGGGGGGGGGAAAAAAATTTTTTTTTAAAGGGTTTTCCCCCCCTTTTTTTTTTTTTTTTTTTTCCCCGGTTTTAACCGGTTTGGGCCCCCAAAAATTTTTTTTTTTTTTTTTAAAAAGGGGGAAAATTCAAAAAAAAAACCCCCCCTTTTTTCCCCGGGGTTTTTGGGGGAAAAAAAAACCCAAAAAAAAGGTTTTTTGGGAACACATTCCACACGTCTATGCGAGTCCCCTTGGTAAGCTTCGCATGAACTGGCCAACGACATCGGCTGACACATGTGTAAGATAGCCATGCTGTCCTGTGGATCATGAGGCAACCACACAACCCACACCCGGTCGAATCCCTACCATGGCGCTGTCTGTCGAGATGGAAGTGAAACCACGAGCTCCCAGCCGTTGCCGTTCGTGGAGACGAGGATGTAGGTCTAGAAGTGTCTTGCTCTTTGTTCATTCCAGTTTATAACGAGAGACGCTTCCAAGAAGAACCGGTTGTAGCTTGAGATCCTCAGGAACAGATGGCGCCAAACCAAAATAACTTCCCCAGAATTTAACTATGTCTACTCCTCCACTATCACATATTAGGAGGGATAAAGCTTACTACACTCGCTCCAATAATTGTAATTCGATCAGTTACAATCCTAATGTCATCTGGCACAGAATCATGAGGTATACCGTACCTTGCAGTAATAGATGTTCAAAGTGCAGGCCAACGTGCAGTTACTGATGTACCTGTAATTTTTATTTTCTACATTATATTTACTTGTGATGTTAGAGCATGTCTATCCGATTGCTTATAATTTAGTACCTTTTTTTCGATAAAGGACGATTTTATTATCTCAGAATGTAGCATCAAATGGATAAAAAACATTATAAATAACACCCGACCTTTGCATGACTAAGATGCACACAGCCAAATTAAAAAATGTAACAAATTGTGAAATAAAAACCGACATATTGGCAACAGTAGAGTCCTATAGGCCGACATTATGCCTATGTCGATGGTGGTGGTGGATTGATTCGGAGGTTATGCCCCATCACTTATATGGATTCTTATCCTTTAACTCCTTATATTTGGTCCGTTAAATAAAAGCGGTTCCTAACCGGTCCCCTAATCTTAACTTCATATTTTTTTCCCGACAAATTCCTAGTTTTAGTTTGCATACTAAATTTCAACTATATATTTGCATATATATTAAATCCAAATATAATAATTAAGGTTAACACAATTCATGAATATTACAAATTCAAAGTTTACAAACCAACTTATTCAAAGACAAACATACGTAAGGGTTCAAATGAGGTAAAGAGCATGATAAAGGTGCAACTATGAAGTACTATAGAGTAGCCACTGATGCTCAAATAAACATCTTGGAGCTGGGTATGAACTTCTCGGCTCTCGATGCTTCGATGTGCTATGAGGAATCTCTGCATCCTGTTTGCATTGTCTTCCGGCTCAGCAAGATCCCCATTGGAGATGTACCAAAAGTTCTCTGGCATGCCTCTGTCTTCTTCAATTGTCATGTTATGCAAGATGATGCAACACATAATTATTTGCCATACTTGGGATTCCAATAATTGGCCAGGCCCAGGATAATTGCAAGACGCTTCTGAAGCACATTGAGAGCTTTCTCCACATTCTTCTGCATCGACTCTTGACGCATTGCAAAGTGAGATATTTAGTTCCCTTGAGGACACTGGATTGTACTGACAAATGTGGTACATGAAGATAGATGTCATCTGCAAGGTAGTAACCCATTTTGTAATGGCGAACGTTGATATCATAGTTGAAAGGACAAGCATCTCAGGCCTGGTGAACCGTGGTAATCTCGGCGGCATTTTTAGGTCATTATGATAGCTAGGCAATCCAAAGAATAAATGCCATATCCATAAATCCTCTCATGCAACAACCTAAAGAATGATAATTGGATCTTTGTAGTGGCCTTTCTTTTGAACTTTCCATCTCGCAGGATAATTCTTCCATGTCCGGTGCATGCAATCAATTGATCTAAGCATCCCGATCCATCCTCATTCTTCACTCTATCCCAACAGCCTATCTGTGTCTTCATCGATGGGTGCCCTCAAGTACTCCGGCCCAGAGATCGCAATCATGGCTTTTGTGTACCTTCGAACGGCCTCCAGGACTTTATATTCTCCAATGCAGACATAGTCATCAACGGTGTCGTCCGATCACCCATACGCAAGCACTCAAACATTCGAGATACATTTCATTAATAGGCTTGGACTTATCTGTCCTGATGCACTCCTCCTTAACTTAGGCTAATAATCATGCTTCTCCACCACTTGTGAGCATCTGAAATCACCGTGAAAATATTTCTCCCCCCTATCGGGGTTGAAGTAATCTTCATAATCTTGGTAGTGCCCTCCCCTCTATCTCAATTGATGTGCATTCAGCCGAATTGTGATTCTACTCCCGGCCGTCCAAAATCATTGTTGAAGATCATGGTAATGTCCATTTCCATGTTGAGATCATCTTGTTCCCCCTCTTCGGAGGAAGAATCGTTGGAAATCATCTCCCTAAACCTATTCATCTTTACGTGAAATGACAAGGTTCAATTCAATTGCCAGAACGAAAATGAGATGGAAAAGCACAAAGAAACTAACCTAGCAAATCCATCGAACACTTCAAGGACGGATGAGTTGTCATGCTCGGCCGGTGGCATTAGGTCGATGCTGAAACTAGTAGTCAGCAGGGCATCGACACTGTCATTAGTCGATGGAGGGACTTAGAGGAAGAAGATGTGGTGCATTCTTCTGGCGACGGGGTCGATGCGGCGGAGGCAATATAGCATGATTCTGGTGACGTAAGCAACCAACAAGCATCTCGGAGTGGGGCAGGTGGGCGGCGGAGGCAGTAGGGTGCCCGTAGAGGCAAAGGGTGGCCGCCGGAAGCAATGCCGAAGATGATGCCGCACGCGGTAGGGAGAGTGTTGGCGCGGGCTGGAAAGTGAAATTTTAATCGACGGGCGGACGACCGAGTATATTGATACTCCGGGCGGCCTAGGAGTAAATTTTCTACTCCTCGAACACTGATAAGGGATCGGCTAGGTGTGGTTTAGAGGAGGAAAACAATTTCTTACTCCTTTAACACCTTTTAAGGGATCAGTTAGAGATGCTCTTACATTCTATTTTATTTTTTTGTGGGGAAAACTTTTGATCTTTCATTAATATTCATGGCAGTACAAAGAACACCAAAAGTAATAAAAAATACATCAAGGTCCGTAGACCATATAACAATGACTACAAGCACTTAAGCGAACTGAAGACGCGCCCATCGTCATTGCCCCTCCCTTATCGGAGTTGGGAAAACCTTGTTGTAGTAGACAATCGGGAAGTCGTCATGCTAAGACCTCACAAGACCTGCACAGCAGAACAGCAATCATCGTTGATGAAGAGTAGCATAGGTCAGATGCATCCAACTTGTAGACACATAAAGCAAATACCAGATTCAAGTAGTTCCAAGAAAGTCTAACACCGACCGAATCATGCAAGATCCACCAGATACACACCTCCACATGCCCTCTGGCAATGCTACATGGAATCTTGGAAGCAGATGGAAGCGGAAGTATGATTTATTTTGGTGTTTTGATGATTTTGTTGTTTTGGTTGTCATTATATATTAAAGTTACATCTTGAAACTATGTTAATTTAAAAGATGTCAACTTTTTTACCTATTGCGGGTATTTAGCAACACAAAAGAACACAAAGGAATCCAGACAAGTAGAGATAGAGTACTCACAAATGAGCAAAGTAGGTTAGTTGGGTAAAGTTGAATGCATGTACTGCATAGGAAATGTGAGGTATCTAGATGAACATACCTTTCTATTTTCACGATAATGTTGCTTCTTTCCACTTTTTACGACAGAATATTTGAAATTTTCCCCGTTTTACTTAAACGTTGCTTTAGTTCTGGTAGCATGCACAAGGGACAAACACGAGGCCTTTCTACTGATCCATGAGAACAACAAGATACATTAGATGATGCCTTAACCACTAGCGGAGCTACGTTGGGGCAATACTATGTCATGGCCTGTCCAATCCAAAGCAATTGCATGAGTAATACTAGATAATCTCCCATGTACGTGTTGCAAGAGGAGCAAATAGATTCCAGTGGGTGAAAAAAATTCATGTCTTTTTTTTGAAAAGGGGGTGATCCCTGGCCTCTGCATCAGAACGATGCATACGGCCATAATTATTAATAAGGAAAAGGTTTAACACAAGTCTTCATGTCTTGAACAAAGAAACGAAAAAGGCTTACAAAGAGCTAAAAAGTAAAGTAATAGAAAAGCCACAACCGGATGGCATAAAAAGATAGGATCACTAATTGCCTATCCTATTACATGACCGCCATCCAACCCGATTGAAAATAGCTCCTGTACCATCTCCCATCGGGTAGATCTAGTAACCATACACGCTCCCTGGCCTCCGTCGGAGTGAGTAGCGACCGCATACAAATCAACGCAGTGGCTCAGAAAATAACCTGCAAAAAATGAATATTTGTTGTGCTGTTAAAGACCAAATCATTTCTGCAGTTCCAGACTGCCCATAATAAAGCACATACACCTATACGGATGTGTCTCGCTGTTTCGGAATGTATCCCGTATAGCAGCGTCCCAAATAATGTGTTGATAGTATTAGGAGGAGTAATATTAAATGCTATGTGAACCGTCCGCCACAATTTTTTTGCCAAAGGGCAGTCAAGAAAGAGGTGTTTGATGGATTCATCATGGTCGCAAAAACTACATCTAGTAGATCCTGTCCAGTTGCGCGTCGCCAAACTATCGTTGTTTAAAATGACCTGTTTATGCACAAGCCACATAAACACTTTAATTTTCAAAGGTACTTTGACTTCCCAAAAATGTTTCGAACGAGGAATAGCGCTAGTGTTGATAACATTCAAATACATGGATTTAACCGAAAACTCTTCGTTCTTAGTTAGTTTCCAGCACAACTGATTGGATTGTTGAGAGAGCTGAACATCCATCAATCTTCTCACAAGATGGAGCCAGGCCTCCCAACGGTTTCCCGCTAGCGTCCTCGTAACACTACTAGGGAAAAGCCTAGCAGCAGCGTGGGTTTTGGTCCTATTAGTAGCGCGGGGGCCGGCGCTACTAATAAGGCGCTGCAGCTAACGTATAGCAGTAGCGCGGGTGCCACCCGCGCTACTACTACGTCCTTTAGTAGTAGCGTGGGTAAAAACCCGCGCTACTACTACCAGAGCGGGTTTTTCTTGAATTTTTTCAGAAAAATATTTCATTTTTTTCCCTAATTTTCAAATTTCTGAATTATTTTAACCTCAAATCTCTAATCACCCCTCATCGCTGCTCAATTTAATCTCTAATCACCCCTCATCATTCCAAATCATCTAACTTCCCGGTCACCCATCCTCTCACTACTCCAGCCTGAGCACGCTTAACTTCCGGGTTCTATTCTCCCTCGTTTCCAAGTCTGCACTTGTTGTTTTCCTGACAATAGTAAGATGTCAATCGTATTAACCTCAGGAATTTAGCTTGAGCATGAAGTCACACATTTCACTATTTGAGTTTGAAACTATTGTTCTAAAAAATTAGTAACACTAATATTTCTTGAATAATTAGTTTGACCACAGTTTGGCCATAGTTTGACCAGATTTGACCAAAATTCAAAAAAACTAAAATAATTATTTAGTAACACTAATATTCTAGAATAATTAGTTTGACCATTGTTTGACCACAGTTTGACCACACAGTTTGAAATTTTTTCGATTTTTTCCACTCTAGATCTTAAAAGCCCCGTAACTTTTTTCTGTTAGGTTTTTGAGGATTTTGAAAATGTTTAGCGGGGTTCCCCTGTTAAATTTGGATGTAACTTTTCGAGTAGATGATTTTTCATATAAATTTTTTTTTCATCCGAGTTAGTATGCAAAAGTTATGCCCATTTTTACAAATTCTCGAGAGATTTTGCAAATAATGTCAAAAGTCATATTTGCAAATTTTCCCAACAACTAGACCACATATCACATGGGAAACTTATTTTCTTTTATTTTTTTGACATTTTCATCATTTTCTTTTATTTTTTTTAAACTGAAAAGGCGATCCATGGGGGGGGGGGGTAGATTTTGAAAATGGGACCTTTAGTAGTAGCGCGGTTTTTTACTCCCTCGCTACTACTATGGCACCACTTAGTAGTAGCGAGGGCTAAAAACCCGCGCTACTGCTATCAACTTAGTAGTAGCGAGGTTTAAAAACCTGCGCTACTGGTAAGTAGCAGTAGCGAGGGTTTTTAACCCTCGCTACTAGTAACTTTCTGTGTATAGGCTTTTCCCTAGTAGTGTAAATTGAATATTGAGAGTACTGGACTATAGTACTGTTGCAACGTAAGTGTCTCTTCGCCGAACAATGCTATAAAGAGAAGGATATTGTAGTGCGAGGGGCATCTCCCCTAGCCATGTATCCTCCCAGAATCTCGTAGTGGTACCATTTCCAACTATAAACTTTGTCCTGTTGAAAAAGAGTGATTTAACTCTCATCAATCCTTTCCAAAAAGGCGAATCATGCAGCCTCACTATCACCTGGGACAAGGTTTTAGAGTGAAGGTACTTATTACGCAAAATCTGAGCCCATGTGGCCTCCGTCTCTACAGATAGCTTATACAGCCAGTTGCTGACAAGACATTTGTTCTTCACCTCAAGATTTTTAATACCTAGAACCCTTGGTCTTTCGGCCTACAAATGATATCCCATTTAGCGACTCTGTATTTTTTTAGTTCATCACTCTACCAGAAAAAACATGATCGATAGAAGTCAAGCCTTTTCCGAACTCCGACTGGTACCTTGAAAAAAGGACAAGAGAAACATGGGCATACTCGTGAGAACCGAATAAATAAGAATTAATCGGCCTCCATATGACATTAGCTTACCCTTCCAGCAACTCTGTTTCTTCTCAAATCGATCTCAATGCACTTCCATTCTCTGTTTGTCAGCTTACAATGGTGGATTGGTATAACTAAATACGTGAAAGGTAAAGCCCCCAATTCGCACCCGAACAATTGTTTGTATGAATCTTGGTCTTCATTAGCTCTTCCAAAACAGAACAATTCGCTTTTATGAAAGCTAATCTATAACCCAGTCAATTATTGGAATAAGCATAACACCAGCTTCATGTTTCGCGCTTTTGCCAAGTCATGCTCCATAAAGATGATAGTATCATCAGCGTACTATAGAATAGACACACCTCCGTTAACTAAGTGCGGAGCGAGACCTGACCAGCATCCTTAGCCATTTCTATTAGAATTGTCAAAATATCGACCACTATGTTGAACAGAATAGGTGACATCGGATCTCCTTGTTGGGGAACGTAGTAATTTCAAAAAAAATCCTACGCACACGCAAGATCATGGTGATGCATAGCAACGAGAGCGGAGAGTGTTGTCCACGTACCCTCGTAGACCGAAAGCGGAAGCGTTAGCACAACGCAGTTGATGTAGTCGTACGTCTCCACGATCTGACCAATCAAGTACCGAACGCACGGCACCTCCGAGTTCAGCACACGTTCAGCTCGATGATGTCCCACGAACTCCGATCCAGCCGAGCTTCGAGGGAGAGTTCCGTTAGCATGACGACGTGGTGACGATGATGATGCTCTACCGACACAGGGCTTCACCTAAGCACCACTACGATATTATCGAGGTGGAATATGGTGGAGGGGGGCACCGCACACGGCTAATAGATCTCAAGGATCAATTGTTGTGTCTAGAGGTGCCCCCCTGCCCCCGTATATAAAGGACCAAGGGGGAGGGGGGGCGGCAAGTGAGGGCGCGCCAGGAGGAGTCCTACTCCCACCGGGAGTAGGACTCCCTCCTTTCCTTGTCCAAGTAGGAGAGGGGAAGGAAGGGGAGAGAGGAGAGGAAGGAAAGGGGGGCGCCGCCCCGCCCCTCCTTGTCCTATTCGGACTAGAGGGGGAGGGGGCGCACGGCCTGCCCTGGCCGCCCCTCCTCTGCTGCACTTTGGGCCCATGTGGCCCATTAACCCCCCGGGTGATTCCCGTAACTCTCCGGTACTCCGAAAAATACCCGAATCACTCGGAACCTTTCTGAAGTCCGAATATAGTCGTCCAATATATCGATCTTTACGTCTCGACCATTTCGAGACTCCTCGTCATGTCCCTGATCTCATTCGGGACTCCGAACTACCTTCGGTACATCAAAACACATAAAATCATAATACAGATCGTCACCGAACTTTAAGCGTGCGGACCCTACGGGTTCGAGAACTATGTAGACATGACCGAGACACGTCTCCGGTGAATAACCAATAGCGGAACCTGGATGCTCATATTGGCTCCCACATATTCTACGAAGATCTTTATCGGTCAAACCGCATAAGAACATACGTTGTTCCCTTTGTCATCGATATGTAACTTGCCTGAGATTCGATCGTCGGTATCTCAATACCTAGTTCAATCTCGTTACCGGCAAGTCTCTTTACTCGTTATTTAATGCGTCATCCCGCAACTAACTCATTAGTCACATTGCTTGCAAGGCTTATAGTGATGTGCATTACCGAGAGGGCCTAGAGATACCTCTCCGACAATCGGAGTGACAAATCCTAATCTCGAAATACGCCAACTCAATATGTACCTTCGGAGACACCTGTAGAGCTCCTTTATAATCACCCAGTTACGTTGTGACGTTTGGTAGCACACAAAGTGTTCCTCCGGTAAACGGGAGTTGCGTAATCTCATAGTTGTAGGAACATGTATAAGTCATGAAGAAAGCAATAGCAACATACTAAACGATCAAGTGCTAAGCTAACGGAATGGGTCAAGTCAATCACATCATTCTCCTAATTGCCGCATGTAGCAGCAAGAGAATGGAATCAAGAAAACCAACAAAGGAAGGAAAAAGGCTACGAAGACCACCAGTGCACATGACTTGCCTATGGGTTCCCAGCAACACAAAGATGAGACCCATTCATTGTGAAAAAGATCTGGGAGCATTGAGAATGATTTTCATGGTTATGGATGTATTAAGAGTTACACTGAATTATTGATGGTATGCTTCATCCCATTTACCATTGTGCTTAACTTACGGTTTCAGCAAAATCGATGTTTTTTCTAACATGAGCAATCCTTTAATGATGCAGAGTTCTAGTGTCGAACAACTGTACGTAAATGACATGTTTCTATCAGATCCTTTTTGTCATCAGTAGACTTGAAGATCCATTTTATCACAGGAGGAATTGAAGAGTGGTGAATGCTAAAGATTGGATGGATGCCGCTGGCCATGCATTCATTTTCTTATAGTGTTGGTCATGTACTAATTAGTTAAATCTGCCATAGGGAAAACATGTGGAAATTCTAGTATTTTAACTTTTGTACTGCTCTTGAATTTGTCAATGCGAGACCAGCAGTTGATTAAGACTATTAAATGGAATTCACTTGGTTGTAACCTGCACAGGTTGATTCTTTAGTTTCGTAGCAGGTTCAGTTCAGAAGAGTGTGATTCTTCAGTTTTGCAGCAGCTTTTTTCTTCAGTTTTGCGGCAGCTGTGAACGACTGATTGCATTAGGCAACGGCTGGGTAGATGGGCTTTCTTGGCCCATGTCAATGCGTTCACGTTATTTTTCTGGCCCATATCAGTGCGTCGCTGGGGTCGTCGTAAGAAGGCACGGTACCTGTGCCGTGCCCAGCGGCTGCGGCAGAGGATCGGTTCGGTTTGGGCACGCACTATCCCAGAGGCGAGGTTCGCAGAGCAAGTAAGCAGGCTACAAAGATTAGAATATTATATATTTACTTAGTTGTAGGAGAGAGAAGAGAAGCGAGCTTTTGGTTAGCAGCCGGCTCTAATATAAGCCCTAAAACGCTTTGTGAGGTTGTAAGATAGGTCAACTACTAATAAGGTAGTACTATCTCGGTCTGGGATTATAGGCCCGGCCGACCGAATCCGCAGGACCAAGCTAGAGCCTACGCACATGCAAGTTTCTCAGTTTCCTGTTGTTGTTAATTGCCGCATGCACCTTGTGCCTTATGCTCTGATCACATGCATTGGGTGGCTACTGCGCATGCAACGGACGGAGCACTAGTCCCGAAAACAAGTGTTTGCATGCAGCCAGCCTCCCTCGCATGCAGCGGCTGCGAATTCATTTCCCGTAACTAATGGAATGGCAACCGAGGAAAGAGGCCTAATAAAAGAGGACATTGCTTTGTTGCTAAACGGCTCTATAAACCTGGACGGAGGTAATACATATATAAAATTTACTATTATACATGCAGGCTACCAGGTACTCCTTATAGCCGATTGACTATATTATTAAGACTAGCCATAGTGGGAGTAACTTCAGCAGTAACGTCGAGTCCAACTCAGCAAATTTACTTATGTGGCAATGAGTTAATGAGGAGAGATAGTTATAGTAACTCAACTAGTTATTGTAATATCACATGTCCCAATGCAATATGAGTCTATAACCTAATAATAAAGCTTTGCATTACCACACTTATGTTACTACTACCCACTATGAAGTTAGTTATATAGTCTACGGATATGTGTATACTACTAGTATATGTTACTTACCATTGTGGCTAGTCCAACCATACTCAGAAATGCATCAACATTGGGCTGCCGTGTGTCCAATAGAACCCCATGGGATGGCCATCCATGTCGTTCATCGTTGTCATGCTCGGCAGCGACACAGTCTCTCTCGCTGCCCCCCTACAGGCCAGCCTATGTCTTCGACGGGACCACGAGCTACTCAGACACTGCTAAGTCTGGTTGTAATGGAGAGTATCATATACTAGTATCATGCATATGATACTAGTATATGATACTACCTCCCTAATGCATAATATCATATATTAGTATCATGTAGTACTCTATTTATTGCCATGCATGACACAAGGTAACAGCATTTAATATGATACGGTATCATGATATGATACTACACTCTCTCTTTCTTCATTTAATGCTATGACACCTCATTAAAATTGACTAGTTGTCATGCATGATACTACCTGTAATACTGCCATTACGACCAGCCTAAGCTCATCAAGGAGAATACGTCTTAATTCCCAGCCTCACTCGTCGATCTCGGAGCTTGAGCCAATGTAGGTAAATAGACTCCCGCGCCATGTTCATCTTGTAAATATATATATAAGAACTTTAGTTAGAACGAGTATAATATTTCTTCATTCCCCAAACCGCTAAATGAATACTTGCATTATTTGTAGAAGTGTGTTCCGTCACTAGTACAGGACCCCCTCATTAGCAGTGTTGACTTGATGTAAACTGGGGGCCGATCTTTCGATGAGACAGAGATAACTACGATTTTGGGTGGGACTTGAACCTCACGATCCGTCTACTAACTGTACATGAAAAAACGTACACAACTGATATCCACGGCAATCGCTGAACCAACTCCATGGCATTATCGAGCTAGCCAACGGCGCGTTTGACTTATCCACAAAGGATTTTCCTGCAAGAACATGCAAGAAAATATTAGCCAAGCAATCTAAAAATTGCGAATATGCTAAATGAAATAGATCTCATAAGATAAAGTTCCGATAGGATGTCTTGACGGTCGCACTAGCCGCCTTCTGACGAAGATAAATAAAAATAGCTAAAACTAAATTTCTGTACACAAAATCTGAGTCTAAATCCTAACAAACGCTAAGTATTTATTAGAGATGGCACCGCTGTCGACGGTTGGTACTGTGCGCAGTCGTGTCTATAAGGATCTCATCTATATCTTCATGAGAATTCGAATCAAGTTCTTACAATTGGATCTCAGGGAGGCGAATTGAGGGGAGGAAGGAGAACACGCTATCTAGCTGGTCATAATACCATTTGCCTTTTGCCACCTGACACTGGGAAGGGAAGGGGGTATTTAAGGGATTACAAGGCCCAAGGCCCATTCTGGGCCTGCAAGCCGAGTGGGCAGGCGAGGCTTGCGGGTAGACCATTTGTTGAAATCATCTTCATGTTGGCGCGTCGCTTGCCCATTGTCGTGACAATCCCCCTTGTTGAGATGAGGCTTGTCCCCAAGCGGCGTCCCGAGGAAACATTTGTTTGAGTGATTCCAAGTCCTCCCAAGTAGCCAAATCTATTGAGATGTCAGACCCTTTGGATCAGGGCTTGCATGATCTTTTAGCACCCGAGTAACAACACGTCGCTGCAGAACAAGTTCAGGTATCTGTATGCTGTCTGTAGGTGATGGAAGAGCTAGCAGCACCTGATGTTCTGGCTTTAGGACCTTGCGGAGTAAGGAGACATGGAAGACAGGATGTACCTTGCAAGAAGTTGGCATGTCCAGTCGATAGGCAACCTCACCAACGCGTTCCACAATCGTGTATGGACCATAAAACTTGTATGCTAGTTTGTGATTGGCACGAGGGGCAACTGAGGCTTGAATGTATGGTTGCAATTTCAAGAACACCGAATCACCAACCTGAAAAACTCTTTCTGTGCAGTGTTTGTCTGCCTGCACCTTCATACGCTGTTGAGCCCTCTCCAGTTGCTGCTTAACAGATCTGAAGACCATCTGCCGCTGGTCCAACCACTGAAAAACATCTTCAGAGGCCATAGTACAATCAGGGCCAATGCCAAAGTGTCGGGGTAGGTGGCCATAGATAATTTCAAAGGGAGACTTGTTGGTAGCTGAGTGCCAATTTGTGTTGTACCAGTACTCACAGAGGGAAAGCCATTTAGCCCATTTAGTAGGATGAGTGCTGACAAAGCAACGCAAGTAGCATTCGATTTGCTGATTAACTCGTTCTGTTTGTCCGTCGGTTTGGGGATGCCTCCCGAGCTCATACGCATGGCGAGTCTCGTGGGCATGGTGGAACAACTCTTTCCAAAATGTGCTAGTGAAAATGCGGTCTCGATCAGAGACGATGGAGAGAGGCATACCATGTAATTTGTACACAGAATCCAAGAATGCTTCTGCATTTATTCTGCAGTAAACGGTCTTTGAAGAGGAATGAAATGCCCGTATTTAGAGAACTTGTCAATCACCACCAAAATACAATTGTACCTGCCCGAATTTGGAAGCCCTTCAATGAAGTCCATGGTAACCATTTCCCAGGGTAGATTTGGAAATGGCAACGGCTGGAGAAGGCCCGGATAGGGTATCCTTTCAGGTTTAGCTTGTTGACAGACCAAACATTGCTTCACAGCTGTTCTGACAAAAGATTTCATGGTAGACCAGCGAAAAAGTTGCTTCACTCTTCGATAAGTTACTGGAAATCCGTAATGTCCACCCAGGGGTGTATCATGGAAGGCCATAACAAGCTTGGCTTGGAGTTCGGAGTCAGCACCCACCCAGATGCAATTTTTAGTACACAGCAATCCATTTTTGATAGTGAACTTGGTTTGAGACGAGGGTCCATGTCAAGTTGCTGTAACCTGGCGACAAAATGCATCATGTTCATAGCTTGCTTGTATTTCAGATAACAGAGCGGCTGCAATGAAGAAATATCTAGCAATTACGCTTCAGGATGAGGTCTGCGTGAAAGTGAGTCAGCTGCATTGTTGTCAGTGCCCTTACGATAAGTGATCTTATACTGCAGACCCATGAGTTTGGTTAACGCCTTTTGCTGCCATGGAGTATGGAGACGTTGATCGGACAAGCTCGTGAGACTTTTGTGGTCTGTTTGAATAACAAACTCACTTAATTGCAAGTATTGACGCCAATGTTCCACAGCCAACAAGATTGCCAAGTATTCTTTTTCGTAGACTGACAGTGCATGATTTCTAGGTCCTAGAGCCTTGCTGACATAGGCAATAGGGTGACCCTCTTGAGTGAGAACTGCACCAATCCCCACATCACACGCGTCCATCTCAATGACAAACGTTGTGTTGAAGTTTGGCAGGGCCAATCTTGGAGCAGAAATGAGGGCTTGTTTTAGCGCTTGAAAGCGCTTGTTCCTCGGTTTGGACCAGCGGAAAACAAGCGCCTTCTTCAACAATGCTGTCAAGGAGCGGAAAATGATGCCATAGTTGCGAATGAACTAGCGGTAGTAGCCAGCGAGTCCCAAGAACCCACGTACTTCCTTCACATTGGATGGGGTGGGCCACGTCTCAATCACAGAGATTTTGCTGGGGTCAGTGGACACGCCAGCCCCGCTGATGATGTGACCAAGATATCCAACTTGAACGTTGTGAAAAAGCACATTTCGACAGCTTCACCTTCCATTGATGTTCAGACTGAAGGGATAGCACTTGCCGCACATGTTGTAGGTGATCCTCGAATGTGATACTGAAAACAAGGATATCGTCAAAGAAAACGAGGACATACTTTCTGTTTCCAGGTTTTACTGTAGCATTCATTGCAAACTGAAAAGTATTGGGTCCTCCCGGGAGTCCACATGACAGAACAGTGAACTCATAGTGCCCCAAGTGTGTTTGAAATGCTGTTTTGTACTCTTCGTCGGGAGCCAGACGAATTTGGTGATAACCTGAGCGCAAATCCAACTTGGCGAACCAATTGCAGTTCAGCAGTTGACTGGAACAAGTAACAGTATCTCCATTAGCAATTCTAACAGAAACAGGTTTCATAGGTACTGCTCCTTTCAACTCAGCTTGCAACGAACTGTGAAGAAATGAGTGTGTGCTTCCTGAGTCCATCAAAAAGGTGTAATTGTGCCCCTGTAATTGAATCTTCAGTTGCATAGTTCTGGCAGATTTTCCAGAGTTACTGCCAAGAGCTGCCGCAGAAATGGAAATCATGTGTACTGATGCATTTTGGTCAACATCTTCAGTCTCAGTCACCTCTGTGTTTTGTAAGATCTCAATCATTTCCTGTACCACGTGCAATTGCACTTCCTGCTTGCACAAATGATCCTTGCCCCAACGTTCACCACATATGAAACAAAGCACCTTGGCTTTGCGGAATGCTCGCAGGGCACCCCACTTATCTTCAGTTGGTGGCCGTCTGTAATTGTCAACAGTTTTCTTCTCTTCAGGCACTCTAGCCCCGGAACTGAGTACCGACGAACTGTTGGGTGGTGGAGGAAGGGGAAGAGCGGCTGCTCGACGCGTTGAGTGGCTGCTGCTGGTGACTGCAGACAGACTGCTTGCGCCCAACTCCTCATGCAACAGGGCCAATTGGTAGGCCGTGTCCAAGTCTTGTGGTTGCTGTATGCCTACTGCTACTTTGACCACTGGCTTAAGCCCCTCCATGAATCGTGTGACACAGTGCACAGTGTTGGGGTATTGCTCATATGCTGTGAGCTGATCAAACAAGTCTGAAAAACGCTCTACATAGTCTTCCCTTGTGCGGTTGCTGAATATTGAAGAATTTCCTCAAAATCGAGTGATGCAGGTTACGGCCGAACCTGGACTGAAGCAAACGGCAGAACTCGTCCCAGGTCACATTGGGGACTCGACGGCGCACTGATTCCAGCCACCATGCAGCTTGACCTTCAAACAGTGCTGTGGCAAGAGATATCCATTGATTCATAGGTGTGCATAAAACTTGAAATAGTCTTCACTGCGGGTTCTGCATAATTTTGGGTTGGAGCCATCAAAACGAGGAAGCTCGATGCGAGGTCCAAACCCAAACACATCAGAAGTAGACTGCCAAAAAATTTTGATCGAATTGAGCACAGTTTTCTGCGGGGCTTGGTCGAACTGCGTACCTCTGACCGGAGGCGGCACATACACCTTATGCGCTGGCCAACGATCGATCCACCTCCTGATGGCCTTAAGGGAGTGGAGGACTCGCCCCTGGTTGCATCCGGTGGAGGGTGCGGGGACCGATCCAGACCTTGCCGCAGTTCGTCGATGTCGACACCCAGCGAAACCTTGACGTCGTCGATGCGGCTTGACAACTGGTCCAGCTTGGAGTCGAGCTTGGAGATGGCTTGCGCGGTGGAGTCGATGCGGTCTCGCTCGGACTTGTCAAAGTCGGCGTGGAGCAGATCATGGGTAGCCTTCGTTTCTAGCGAGATGCGGTCCATCGCCGCCGCGCGCTGCTTGTCGGCGAGCCGGGTATGCCTCGAGTGGACGGGCAGAGCCGCGGGATCAAAGGGCTCTGATACCAGATTGTAAGGATCTCATCTATATCTTCATGGGAATTCGAATCAAGTTCTTACAATTGGATCTCAGGGAGGGGAATTGAGGGGAGGAAGGAGAACACGCTATCTAGCTGGTCATAATACCATTTGCCTTTTGCCACCTGACACTGGGAAGGGAAGGGGGTACTTAAGGGATTACAAGGCCCAAGGCCCATTCTGGGCCTGCAAGCCGAGTGGGCAGGCGAGGCTTGCGGGTAGGCCGTTTGTTGAAATCATCTTTTTTTTTTAGCATCAGTACAGACACAAGCACTTATATACACGCGCATACAATCATCCCTATGAATGCACACACGCATATCCTACCCCTATGAGCACCTCCGAGAGACTGAGCCGGCATATCATCTTGAGATTTACGAAGTCATCGTAGGCGCCTCGTCGTCGACGGGAACGTCTCCTCCCACTAAAAGCATATCGCCGGAAATCCTGAAATAAATCCAGAAATAATGCGAGCACTAGGATTTGAATCCTGGTGGGTAGGGGATACCACTGTCCACCTAACCAACTCAACCACAGGTTGATTTACGAAATCATCTTCATGTTGGCGTGTCGCTTGCCCATTGTCGCTGACAGTGTCCAATATGGACAGCTACGAACGGTCGAAGGAATCACCAGCCGGGCCACAAGTTGACCGAATTCCGTCATTAATTAATGAGATGGGCTGGTGTGTGTGCGTGGCTCTAGTCTATTTGCCCAGTCCTCTTTCTCTTGTCTTGTATTTGAAACATTGAGCACGTAGCATGCAACATGTCTGGCCATGCATCTAACTCTGCGTAATCTTCTTTTGTCCTCTCTTCAACACCTTTGTTCCTGAGTACAAGCAGATTACAACACGAAGACAATATCAACTTCTCAAAGCAACTTCAATGAGGTGACCCATTTCATCCGCGTGCGTTTGTTTAGGACGGCGCGAACAAAAATGGTGGCCCAACGCGCCGACCTAAACCAAAATCTTGTTTGCCTGGCGTCCGTGCCAATCAATTTTCGGTTCAAAATTGCGCCTGGAATGCGTCGGTGGTACGCAAAGCGGACGCGCCGCGCTTCTCCTAGGCGTCCTCCGCGGCCGCACCTGTAGGCCAGCCAACTACCGCCCGTCATCTTATTTATGACGACCACCAACAGAGAGCCCACTGTTCAGCCAGTGGAAGCGTCCTTTTTAACACGCATGCGGCGGGCCGCCTCATCCACTTCCGTCCACATCTGCCCCCCACCACTCCCTTTGCTTCCTCACGGCGACAACAAACCCTAGCGCACCATGGGATTCTTCGGAAGCAGCAGCGGCATGGGCAAGGAAAGGGCACACCGGTGCCTCGTCCTCCGTGCTCCTCCTCCCCTCCTCCTTCGGCCCGGGCGCGCTTCCGCCCAGGTCGCGGCGCCTAGACATCCTGGTGCACCAAGCGCGGTGGAACTATGAGTACAGGCAGCGCAGCCCTACCCGACGTGGCGCTGCCGCACCACTGGCATCTGAATCCGGACCGGATCCCCGTGCCGACGGTTCCGCAGACAGAGCGGGCGCACAATGAGGAGGTGCGCATGCACCACGCGTAGTTCGTGCCAGAGCAGCGGTGGATGCCGGAGTATGCCGCCGACTCTCCCAACTGGGAGGCTTGGTTTGCCCTTGAACACGAGGAGCAACGGCGTTCAGGCGTCGGCGCCGTCCCCGCGGGTAGAGCCGGACGAAATGGAGGTGGAGGCGAAGTACCAAGCTGCCCTCGAGGAGGACCTGCAGTACACGCTGGAGGCTAGCCGTCTCGAGGAGGACGCGCACTGGGATGGGCTGGAGCAAGCCCTTGCCCTGTCGGCGGCGGGGGACTCCGTCCACACCCCGCTCTTCGTCCCGCCACCGCCACCGCCGCCGCCGCTGAGCGGAGCCGAGCCGACGCGAGCGCTTCCTGCCTCCACCGACTTGGCGGAGGAGGCCTACGTCAGGCGGGCCAAGACGCGAGTGGGTGGCGCGCCTCCTGTCCACTTCGCCGTGACGCCGGAGCAGGAGGCGGCCCACCTTGAGCGCTGGAAGAGTACTGGCTCCTCCAGGAGCAAGCCGACGGTGGCGGCAGATGCGCTTCTGGCGATGCTGCGGCGACGCGGAGGCGCTTAGGCTTAAGGAGGAGGAGGAGGAGGAGCGCGCGCGGCGAGCCACAATGCCGCCACTAGAGCAGACGCCGGAGGAGGCGGCCCTGACAGCGTACTAGGCGGCGTTTGGGTGGGCTGGCCCTTCTCCCGTTTTCATCGACCTCACCGGCGGCGATGGCGATGGCGACGTCGACGTAAAGGGCAAGGGCAAGGTCGACGACGCCTAGGGCACCGGGCGGGGCGGCGCAGACTTTTTTGTTTTAATTAACGTTTAATTAGATTTAAGTGGATTTTGGTCGGCGGTTGAAATATTTGCCGTGAAATATTTGCAGGCGTTTTATGATAGCTATGTCCGCATCAGGAAGTGGTCTCTAGCAGCGGCCGACGGGAGCGCTGTTACCACCATACTGCTGGTAATATGGTGTACTTGCAGCGTTGATAGCGAACGCTGCTACTACGATACAGCTAGCAGCGTTTGGGCTGGACGCTGCTAGTAGTCACCACCTCAGCAGCGTTTTCACATGAACGCCGCTAACTTGTCCCGTTCTAGTTGCGTTTTCTCTGCTCCCTGAGCGCTGCTAACTGTGAGCAATAGTTCTGTAGCAAAAATTGCTTTGGCTGTATTTTTTTTATTAATAATTGAGACAATGCAAGAAAAAAAGAATCATATTAATGAATTTAACATCAACTTCAAACATGCATGGCAGATGCTACACATGAAGTGCTTACCAAAACCAAACATTGTTCTCGTCCAATCACATCAAGCTAGCTACTCGTCAACCTCCCACCTAAATATAATAGGCATGAAGAGGACCGGCCCTTGTTGTCCATGGTGGAGCGCGATGCTCAACTTGCCGCCTTCCTTGCAGCAGTAGTTCTGACAAATGATCTTCCATCCATTGACGACCAGATGTCCATGGTTGCAAAGTTTATTGCGTCAGACATGACAATTCGAATGCCACCACTACCCTGAATCTGCATGACTGCATCTGCTGAGGCACCACAGCATGCGCGGGTTCTTACAAAACACATGCAGTCAGCGGAGAGCGGCCATAGGCGCCGGGCTGCGCCTGCTCGTGGAGCAGCGTGCCAATAGAACAGCGCGCGTGCATGCGTGTAATCAATACGACCGTGGGAAGGGCGTATCATGCGACCAGGGAACAGTGTTATACGGCACGCCAGCGTGAAAAACAGGGGTTATGTGGCGGCGCCTTTCTGTCTGTTCCGTTGGTACATGTCCCGTCCTGGGCGTACCAGCGAAGCGAACTACCGCCGCAGCGGCGACGGACGACGCGACTTTCACCCGTATCTCCTCGGCGCGAGCTTGAGTCACGGTCAAGAATCCCCGAGTTGAGCTCTGGCTGCCGTTGAAGCAAGAAGATAAGCTGCGAGTGGAGCTTGAACATCACAGTTAACCTTCCCTTTTTTTAGAAACAAGAGTAACAGGTTAGGGCATCTCCGACGGTAACCCGCAAAAAACCTCCCGGCGTCCGTCCGCGGACAGGGATCAGTCCGCGGACACAGATGCAGAAGATCGACATCCAACGCTAGTCGCATACAATTTTTACAAGAACTCAAACCAACCTGGCGAAATTCGTGTAAACACGGCGAATTTTGACATAAACACAGCTGATTTCATTGAAGTAGGATAATTCGTACATAAAGCCGGACACTATTTCGTCCGATGAACTAAAAGAGGATTTTTAACATGGCCCTCTCACCTCCTCTTTTCATATGAGAGGTAAGAGTATATAATAGAGCTGAGCCGTTGATTTCACTCAGTTGTGGATTTGATTACTCTTGCCTTCTTACCTCCCATGCGAAAAGTGGGGTAAGAGGGACTATGTTAAAATTGCTCGAACTAAAAACCTAAAAACCTAAAACTAAAATCCTAAACTATCATATACCACTAGTAGAAAAAGGGCCTATAGTCCCGGTTCATAAGGGCCTTTAGTCCCGGTTCTGTTTGTGCCATTAGTTTTATAAAATTTGAATTCTTTGAAATTTGTGTGAATCACAAGTTTGTGAGCTCAACAAAGGCGTAGAGGGCGGGCTTATAAACGGTGTGGCGCCCTTTGGTTGGCGAGGTTCTCAAAGTTGGCATAGTATGTTCATGAACAAAACGGACAATGGTATCATACTCGTGTGTTACAAAGTTGGCATGGTATCATCATAATAGTTGCGGGAGAAAGTCTTCACTTTTTCTTCGCTTGTGTCGTTTGCTTATTGCGCCGTAACCATGGATAATCTTCATCGTTTATCAGGATGCTTGGGTCAGCCTTGACTTTGAAGGGGGGAATTTCATGAAACTTTTCATACTCTTCAGACATGTCTGTCTTGCCCTCCACTCCCAGGATGTCCCTTTTTCCTGAAAGAACTATGTGGCGCTTTGGCTCATTGTATGATGTATTCGCTTCCTTATCTTTTCTTTTCCTCGGTCTGGTAGACATGTCCTTCACATAGATAACCTGTGCCACATCATTGGCTAGGACGAACGGTTCGTCAGTGTACCCAAGATTTTTCAGATCCATTGTTGTCATTCCGTACTGTGGGTCTACCTGTACCCCGCCTCCTGACAGATTGACCCACTTGCACTTAAACAAAGGGACCTTAAAATCTACTCCGTAGTCAAGTTCCCATATGTCTACTATGTAACCATAATATGTGTCATTTCCCTTGTCGGTTGCTGCATCAAGCGGACACGCTGTTTTGGTTGGTGCTCATTTCATCTTGGTCAATCGTGTAAAATGTATTCCCATTTATCTCGTATCCTTTCCAAATCATTACAGTCGAAGATGGTCCCTGGACAACAAGTACAACTCATCACAAACAGTGCTGTCACCTCTGAGGCGTGTTTCCAACCAACTGCTGAAAGTCTGATGTGTTCACATGTAATCCGATCGTCGCCTTTGCTCCGGGTGTTTGGGCGCAGACTGTTCTTGTGTTCATCGACATACGGGTCACCAAGGTAGAGTTCTGTAGAACTGTGTAGTGTGCTTGAGACCAAGAATATCCGTCCCTGCATATTATTGAGTCTCTTCCAAGCGTGCCTTTCCAGTCAGTCTCCCCTCATACCGCGATTTAGGGAGACCTATCTTATTAAGGCCAGGAATGAAGTCAACACAAAACCCGATGACATCCTCTGTTTGATGGCCCATGGAGATGCTTCCTTCTGGCCTATGCGATTCTGAACATATTTCTTTAGGACTCCCATGAACCTCTCAAAGGGGTACATATTGTGTAGAAATACGGGCCCCAGAATGACAATCTCGTCGACTAGATGAACTAGGACGTGCGTCATGATATTGAAGAAGGATGGTGGGAACACCAGCTCGAAACTGACAAGACATTGCGCCACATCACTCCTTAGCGTTGCTACGATTTCTGGATCGATCACCTTCGAGATATTGCATTGAGGAATGCACATAGCTTCACAATGGCTAATCGGACGTTTTCGGTAGAAGCCCTCTCAATGCAACCGGAAGCAGTTGCGTCATAATCACGTGGCAGTCATGAGACTTTAGGTTCGGAACTTTTTCTCGACATATTTATTATTCCCTTTATATTCGACGAGGAGCCAGTCGGGATCTTCATACTAAGCAGGCATTGAAAGAATATTTCTTTCTCTTCTTTAAAAGGCGTAGCTGGCAGGACCTTCATACTGCTTCGGAGGCATGCCCTCTTTTTCGTGCAAGCGTTGCAGGTCCTCTCGTGCCTCGGTGTATCTTTTGTCTTCCCATACGCCCAAGAAGCCTAGCAGGTTCACGCAAAGGTTCTTTGTCACGTGCATCACGTCGATCAAGAGCGGACCTCTAGGTCTTTCCAGTAGGGTAGGTCCCAAAATATAGATTTCTTCTTCCACATGGGTGCGTGATTCTCAGCGTCATTCGGAACAGCTAGTCCGCCGGGACCCTTTCCAAAGATTACGTGTAAATCATTGACCATAGCAAGTACGTGATCACCGGTACGCATGGCGGGCTTCTTCCGGCGATCTGCCTCGCCTTTGAAATGCTTGCCTTTCTTTCGACATTGATGGTTGGTCGGAAGAAATCGGCGATGGCCAGGTACACATTCTTCCTGCAGCTTCCCGGTATATACTATCGGTGTCAAGTAAACAGTGCGTGCATGCGTGGTATCCTTGTTTGTCTGTCCGAAAGGTTCTCGAGAGCGGGCCAATCGTTGATTGTCACGAACAGCAACGCCTTCAGGTCAAATTCCTCCTTTTTGTGCTCATCCCACGTACGTACACCGTTTCCATTCCACAGCTATAAAGTTCTTCAACTAATGGCCTTAGGTACACATCAATGTCGTTGCCGGGTTGCTTAGGGCCTTGGATGAGAACTGGCATCATAATGAACTTCCGCTTCATGCACATCCAAGGAGGAAGGTTATACATACATAGAGTCACGGGCCAGGTGCTGTGATTGCTGCTCTGCTCCCCGAAAGGATTAATGCCATCCGCGCTTAAAGCAAACCATACGTTCCTTGGGTCCTTTGCAAACTCATCCCAGTACTTTCTCTCGATTTTTCTCCACTGCGACCCGTCAGCGGGTGCTCTCAACTTCCCGTCTTTCTTACGGTCCTCACTGTGCCATCGCATCAACTTGGCATGCTCTCCGTTTCTGAACAGACGTTTCAACCGTGGTATTATAGGAGCATACCACATCACCTTCGTAGGAACCCTCTTCCTGGGAGGCTCGCCGTCAACATCACCAGGGTCATCTCGTCTGATCTTATACCGCAATGCACCGCATACCGGGCATGCGTTCAGATCCTTGTAGGCACCACGGTAGAGGATGCAGTCATTAGGGCATGCATGTATCTTCTCCACCTCCAATCCTAGAGGGCATACGACCTTCTTTGCTGCGTATTTACTGTCGGGCAATTCGTTATCCTTTGGAAGCTTCTTCTTCATTATTTTCAGTAGCTTCTCAAATCCTTTATCAGGCACAGCATTCTCTGCCTTCCACTGCAGCAATTCGAGTACGGTACCGAGCTTTGTGTTGCCATCTTCGCAATTGGGGTACAACCCTTTTTTGTGATCCACTAACATGCGATCGAACTTCAGCTTCTCCTTTTGACTTTCGCATTGTGTCCTTGCATCGACAATGACTCGGCGGAGATCATCATCATGGGGCACATCGTCTGGTTCATCTTGATCTTCAGCAGCTCGCCCCAAATTTCATTGAGAGGAATCAGCAAAGAAAGAAATCTTCTCCGGGTGATGGGCCGCCCGGCAGCGTGCAACACCATCGTGCACATCGTCGGTGCAACTTGATGTTCAGTAGCATCACCGTATTCAGGGGCACATAGTTGTCATCGTACTCTTCTTCCTCGCCGCCTTCCATCATAACCCCTATTTCTCCGTGCCTCGTCCAAACATTATAGTGTGGCATGAAACCCTTGTAAAGCAGGTGGGTGTGAAGGATTTTCCGGTCAGAGTAAGACTTCGTATTCCGATTCTGAACATATTTCTTTAGGACTCCCATGAACCTCTCAAAGGGGTACATATTGTGTAGAAATACGGCCCCAGAATGACAATCTCGTCGACTAGATGAACTAGGGCGTGCGTCATGATATTGAAGAAGGATGGTGGGAACACCAGCTCGAAACCGACAAGACATTGCGCCACATCACTCCTTAGCGTTGCTACGATTTCTGGATCGATCACCTTCGAGATATTGCATTGAGGAATGCACATAGCTTCACAATGGCTAATCGGACGTTTTCGGTAGAAGCCCTCTCAATGCAACCGGAAGCAGTTGCGTCATAATCACGTGGCAGTCATGAGACTTTAGGTTCGGAACTTTTCTCGACATATTTATTATTCCTTTATATTCGACGAGGAGCCAGTCGGGATCTTCATACTAAGCAGGCATTGAAAGAATATTTCTTTCTCTTCTTTCGTAAGAGCGTAGCTGGCAGGACCTTCATACTGCTTCGGAGGCATGCCCTCTTTTTCGTACAAGCGTTGCAGGTCCTCTCGTGCCTCAGGTGTATCTTTTGTCTTCCCATACACGTCCAAGAAGCCTAGCAGGTTCACGCAAAGGTTCTTTGTCACGTGCATCACGTCGATCGAAGAGCGGACCTCTAGGTCTTTCAGAGGGTAGGTCCCAAAATATAGATTTCTTCTTCCACATGGGTGCGTGATTCTCAGCGTCATTCGAACAGCTAGTCCGCGGGACCCTTTCCAAAGATTACGTGTAAATCATTGACCATAGCAAATACGTGATCACCGATGCGCATGGCGGGCTTCTTCCGGCGATCTGCCTCGCCTTTGAAATGCTTGCCTTTCTTTCGACATTGATGGTTGGTCGGAAGAAATCGGCGATGGCCAGGTACACATTCTTCCTGCAGCTTCCCGGTATATACTATCGGTGTCAAGTAAACAGTGCGTGCATGCGTGGTATCCCTTGTTTGTCTGTCCTGAAAGGTTACTGAGAGCGGGCCAATCGTTGATTGTCACGAACAGCAACGCCTTCAGGTCAAATTCCTCCTTTTTGTGCTCATCCCACGTACGTACACCGTTTCCATTCCACAGCTATAAAAGTTCCTCAACTAATGGCCTTAGGTACACATCAATGTCGTTGCCGGGTTGCTTAGGGCCTTGGATGAGAACTGGCATCATAATGAACTTCCGCTTCATGCACATCCAAGGAGGAAGGTTATACATACATAGAGTCACGGGCCAGGTGCTGTGATTGCTGCTCTGCTCCCCGAAAGGATTAATGCCATCCGCGCTTAAAGCAAACCATACGTTCCTTGGGTCCTTTGCAAACTCATCCCAGTACTTTCTCTCGATTTTTCTCCACTGCAACCCGTCAGCGGGTGCTCTCAACTTCCCGTCTTTCTTACGGTCCTCACTGTGCCATCGCATCAACTTGGCATGCTCTCCGTTTCTGAACAGACGTTTCAGCCGTGGTATTATAGGAGCATACCACATCACCTTCGTAGGAACCCTCTTCTGGGAGGCTCGCCGTCAACATCACCGAGGTCATCTCGTCGATCTTATACGCAATGCACCGCATACCGGGCATGCGTTCAGATCCTTGTAGGCACCACGGTAGAGGATGCAGTCATTAGGGCATGCATGTATCTTCTCCACCTCCAATCCTAGAGGGCATCGACCTTCTTTGCTGCGTATTACTGTCGGGCAATTCGTTATCCTTTGGAAGCTTCTTCTTCATTATTTTCAGTAGCTTCTCAAATCCTTTATCGAGCACAGCATTCTCTGCCTTCCACTGCAGCAATTCGAGTACGGTACCGAGCTTTGTGTTGCCATCTTCGCAATTGGGGTACAACCCTTTTTTGTGATCCACTAACATGCGATCGAACTTCAGCTTCTCCTTTTGACTTTCGCATTGTGTCCTTGCATCGACAATGACTCGGCGGAGATCATCATCATGGGGCACATCGTCTGGTTCATCTTGATCTTCAGCAGCTTCGCCCCCAAATTTCATTGAGAGGAATCAGCAAAGAAAAGAAATCTTCTCCGGGTGACAGGGCCGCCCCGGCAGCGTGGCAACACCATCGTGCACATCGTCTGGTGCAACTTGATGTTCAGTAGCATCACCGTATTCAGGGGGCACATAGTTGTCATCGTACTCTTCTTCCTCGCCGTCTTCCATCATAACCCCTATTTCTCCGTGCCTCGTCCAAACATTATAGTGTGGCATGAAACCCTTGTAAAGCAGGTGGGTGTGAAGGATTTTCCGGTCAGAGTAAGACTTCGTATTCCCACATATAGGGCATGGACAACACATAAAACCATTCTGCTTGTTTGCCTCAGCCACTTCGAGAAAAGCATGCACGCCCTTAATGTACTCGGAGGTGTGTCTGTCATCGTACATCCATTGCCGGTTCATCTGCGTGCATTATATATAATTAAGTGTGTCAAAAATCATTACAGAACATCATGAATAGATAATTAAATGACCAAATTAATAGAAGTTCATCATCACATAAAAACCAAAGTACATACATAGTTCTCATCTAACAACATAAAGCTCTGCAGAGCATCTAAATTAATTAAACCATACATTGAAACTATGTAAAACATTTCAATGTGAAAACAAATCGATCATAATCGCAACCAAGGTAACAACTGATCCAACGGCATAATGATACCAAGCCTCGGTATGAATGTCATATTTTCTAATCTTTCTCATCTTCAAGCGCATTGCATCCATCTTGATCTTGTGATCATCGACGACATCCGCAACATGCAACTCCAATATCATCTTCTCCTCCTCAAGTTTTTTTATATTTTCCTTTAAGAAATTGTTTTCTTCTTCAACTAAATTTAACCTCTCGACAATAGGGTCGGTTGGAATTTCCGGTTCAACAACCTCCTAGATAAATAAAATCTATGTCACGTTGGTCGGCTTAATTTTCATAAACAATAAATGAACCAATAGTTATGAAAAGATAATATATCCCACATCCGAATCATAGACAGGACGAGGGCCGACGGGCGGATACCAAAACCATCGCACTATATAAGATGCAATAATAAAAGTAAGAAAATAATACAAGTAAGAATATTTTTCCTTTCGAAAGAAGATAAGAACAAGAGGCTCACCACGGTGGTGCTGGCGATGAGATCGGCGTGGTGATCGACGGCGGTGAAGACGGGGCAGGCGTGACGGACCGCTAAACCTAGACAAATATTGAGGAAAATGGAGGTTAGAGGTCGAGCTTGAAGAGGAGAAAGCTTAAGTAGTGTGGCTCGGGCATTCCATCGAACACCTTGTGTGCATAGCAGGTGAGCTAGAGCACCACCAAGCCCCTCCCCTCGGCGGAAAAAACAGAGCAGTGTGCTCTGCTCTTGCGTGAGGGGCTATATATAGGCAGCACCATTAGCCCCGGTTGGTGGCATGAGCGGGACTAAAGGAAGCCTTTGGTCCCGGTTCATGCCACCAACCGGGACCAATAGTGGTGGGCCAGAGCCAGGACCATTGGTCCCGGTTCGTCCCACCAACCGGGACCAAAAGGTCCGGACGAACCGGGACCAATGGCCCACGTGGCCCGGCCGGCCCCCTGGGCTCACGAACCGGGATAAATGCTCACATTAGTCCCGGTTCTGGATTGAACTGGGACTAATGGGCAAAACAGGCCTCAACGATAGCCCCTTTTTCTACTAGTGTACTTCACGGCGACCTCGTAGCCAGTGTCGGGCTGGCGGGCTCCTCCTCCTCCGTCATCGTCACCCGACCAGTGGTCGGAGTCGTGGGAGTCGGGCTTGGGGTGGCGGAAGTTGGTGGCGCCGCGGTAGGGCTTTTCGGCGGCCGCTTGATACTCGCGGATGACCCTCTCCGGCTCCTCTTGCGTCGTGTGCAGTGCGATCGCAGCCACCGAGAACATGGGTTGGGGGAGAGGGTGGCGGTCGTTGGAGGCGTCGTCTTCGGCGGCGGCGATCTCGGCGAGGCACAATTCCTCGCCGTACCTGTCCATTTCCCTATTGAAGCGGCGGAGACGATGCTTAGCCGTCTCCGACGTCGTCACGAAGCAGTCTAGGGCTCAGGCTACACCAGGTCTGGGTCTGCCGTGATCTTTGGCTGCGGACGTCGGAGACCACGAACTGGGAACGGCGCACGGCGTTGCGCTTGTCCTGTCGGCGCTGCTCCCGGTCGGCGTACTCGTGCGGCCTCATTGTGCTCGGGGCGGCGGCGATGAGGAGGAGCCGCCGCGGAGGTAGTGCAGGATGCGCCTGCACGCCTTTGGCAGAGGGCGGTGGTGAGCGGCGCTCCACATTCACGATGCGCCGGGGCGGCGGCGAGAACCGCTCTTCCTTGACGCGGCGTTCGATTTGGATGCCACTGCCGGGCGGCGGCGGAGAGCGTGGAGGAGATGCCGGCTCCGGCTTCATGGGGAGGAGCGCCCCTAGTGGCGGAGCCAGGCCATTGGTGTGGACGACGGAGCAACGGAGCATCAACTCCATCTACTCCTTGAACTCCGCATCGGTGCTAGCGTAGACCTGGCCCGGCACCGCTGGCGGCAGCTGCTGGTCCTCCTCGTCACAGGAGTTCGAGGGCGGCGTCTCCACGAGCCACCAGATCCCGCCCACAACCGCCTGTCGACGCTGACGCCCAGGACTTGCCCATCTCTGGAGATGTGGAGGGGGAGTGCCGCGAGGAGGAGGAGGAGGAGGATGCGGTGTGGATGGGGCCGGAGCACGGCTTAAATAGCCCCGGCCATGCCATGCGAAGGGCCGGTCAGCCACTTAAATGCGGCGCAGCAGCCATAGCTGGAACCTTGGGAACCTGCGTCTGCATTGAAGCGGCGGCTACCAAGAGGTCGCGTCGGTCAGCGCCGCCTTCCCTCCCTCCGGCCACATCGCGGCATCAATGCCGACCTCCGCGTGCTCTGGGCCGGCATGAATGCGGCGCGCTAAGCGGCGCGTGCATCGAAAGGGAAGTGCGGGAGGGGCGTGACGGATTTTTGATGGACTCATGTGTGGTCAATCATTCTGGTTCGTTTGGGGTTGGATGATTTTCGTGCTCTCCTTTTTGGTTTCAGGAAATTTTCTTTACCTGAAATTGAAAGTTAGGACAGAACCCGTTAATGTGTTACCTGAAGAACAGAAACTGCAATCTCCTGGTGGAGTTCACGTTCCATGATGCAAAACAGGAGTTTGTGTAGTCGTATTTTGCGATTTTCTCGAATAACAAGCCTGTTATGTGTGCTAAAATTGGGTAGAGAAGTTTATGCAGTCATGTTTTTTGTGATTTTCTTGAATAACAAGCCTGTTATGTATGCTAAAATTGGGTTCTGCACAGGCCCAAACTTTGACAATATCAAGCTCATCATCATTGTCGTTTGAAGGTATGCAAGTTGGAGATAGTATTTCCCCATCTACCGGTGTGGAAATATCATCAGGTGGAGCAGATATTTGGGAAATGGACTTGAAGCTGCTCAAGTTTTGGAACAAGGTTACATCTGGATCAAACGACAACATGCAAGTCCCAGTTTGTTTTCCGATTGCAAAGTGAAAACAGTAGAAACTTAGAAAACCTAGAAGAGTGTCGTTTGATGTTTTAGTTTCTTAGGCACCGCAGACCATACTGTAGTCAGGATGTAGCCATTAACATCGATATAGCTTTTGCCTCCGTTTCAAAAAAAAAGATATGTGTAGGTTAGTGTAAAATTTTGTTCTCCAATAAAATCTCTAGCTCCCATTTGTTGCAAATTCGCGGGTGTTCAAATGTCTTGCTGAGTTACTCATAATGATACTTATGCGCACGCATATAGAAAAATAGAGAGAGATTCACTTTGGCTCATAGGTGACTCGCTGTTCATAAGTAGTTTAGGAATATGGAGCATGTACAAGACAACCCAACTTATTTATTTATATTCTAAAGGTAGATTACATCGGGATTAATGTTTATAGTTGTTACCATGATTTCTGAAAAAAAAAATTGTTATCATGCTGCGGATAATGCTAATAGATTTTTGACACATTATCCCCCTTTTTTTTGGTATATGTACATGTTTCAGATTTCCTGTCAGGAGGGTGTGTATACAATTAAAAGAGCAGTTCTTTCAAGCTTGCAGAAATAGAATGGCTAGGGACATCTCTAAAGGAATGAACTACCTACATCAGAACAATATATATAACTCACATGAGATCTCTCAAGACTGCAAATCTTCTCATTTTTCACTTTGTTTGTAAGTAGTATGTGTCTACTTCTAGAGTTAAATTGATAATTGTTCTATTTGTCCAGATCCTTACCGTGTCATGGGAAACAGGCCATCCTTAAGACATCTGTTGTTTCCTGAAATTCATATAGCAGGGAATGCTTTCAGCAAGAAATGCACACGAGAAAGCTTAAATCTGAAACACACAATCCTATGAACAGTGGCTCTCCAGGGGCAATTCTAAATACTAGATTGTGACTCTAGATGCATTGCAAACATTATTGGTGTCCCGCTATACAAGGACACATCATCTACCTATTTGCACTTGGTGCTAAATGCAACTGCTTAGCAAAATAAGCAACTCTGTCGATTAATGTTTGGTTTTGTTCCTCTTTTCATCTAAATAGCCTTACCGTAGATATCCATTTTAGATAACATGTTTGAAAATTTGTAATTTTCCAAGTTACACTTTAGTGACAATAGATCTTTTTGTTAACAAAATCAAAGGTTTATTCTTTTTCTGAACATTATCCTTTTACCTAAATTAAATGGTTATTGTCTGAGATGACCCAATGTGTTTTTCTGTACCAAGAATGGGATGTATGCATTGTTTCTATATCCAAATTACCCAAATTGTAATTTGTGCAATACATTGGCACAACGTGCAAAATTTATGCTGGACTCATGAGCCGGCGTGGCAAAGCTTGCATGTTGCTTCTAGTTAACTATTAAGTTGAACAAACCGGGAGTATATCACACACACTTAAGCTTCATCACTAAAAAAGGTATGCCATCAGCGAACACCCTTAGCTGCGCCTACATGATTTCATACTTGTCAGCTAAGCTAGCATTTCACTTCATCGCATCTAACGCCTTAGGGCATCTCCAGCCGCGCCCCCAGGAAGGCCTCCTCAGGCGTTTTTTTCGCGCCGGCGCCTAAAAAACGGCCCAGTCGCGCCCCCAGGAGCCCGATTTTCGCCGGCTTGAGCCGAAAACAGCGCCAGCGGACCCAGCCCTAACCCGGCGTGCTGGGGGGCGCCCGGGGGCGCCGGGCGAACTGTTTTGGCGCGAAAAAGCCGCGGGCCCGCCGCGTCAGCGACACGGCTCTCTTCTCGGCCCTTGGTCGTCCTCATCGCCTCGTTTCCCGCGGCGAATCAATGCCAAAGCTGCCGCGCGCTGCCGCGCCGGTCAGCCTGCCATTGATGCTCACGGGCGGCGCAGTGAAGACCGGACGACGCGCGCCCCTCGCCCTCCCTCGCCCGCCACGCGTACACACGGTGGCACGCGCGCCTCGGCCTATATATGACGCGCCCCGGCTCGCTCGGCGACTCACACTCTCCCGCCGTCGTCGTTCCTCCCTCTCCTCTCCTCTCGTTCGCCGTCTCCAGTTCACACCCATGGCTGAGCGCTTCCCAGGCGACGGCGCGGCAGCGAACGGCTTCGGCCGCCGCCATCTTCATGAAGACAAGGCTCGCCTCCTTTACGAGGCCGAGTACCCGGTCCCGCCGGACATGCGGGTGCCCGGGGCGTGGAGGATCAGCGCGGGCGGCGTGCCGATGCCCCCGATACCCACCGGAGCGGCGCGGCGTGCGGAGATCGCACGCATCCGCTCGAACCTGCCGCGCGCGGCGAGGGAGGGGCCACGGTACGTCCCCGACAGCCCGCTCTGGGACCCCTACTTCCGCCGCCGTCACGCCCAGCAGCTCGAGGCCACCAACGGCGTCGAGCCCTCCGGCAGGCTCAACGCCGCCGGCCGGCGTCGGTGGTGGGGCGTGCCCGGGCGCACGTTGGAGGCCGTCCTCGAGTACATCGAGGGCGGCAACACGCCGCGCCTCGAGTACCCCGTTCCCCCTTCCTTCTCACGCCGCCGGGGAAGCTCCTGGACCCCGAGGCGCATAGAGACCGGGGGGGTCCTCCTCCTCGTCCGGCGGCTCGCCCTGCCTCCGCCCCGTCAAGCCGGAGCCCCAGGGCGCGCCGGTCAGCACGCGCACCCGCAGCTCCGGCGTCTGCGCCGGCGTAACGCCTCTCCACCCACCGCCGCGCCGTCCTCATCGAGCCCAAGCGGAGCCCGCTTGCCCGCGAGTACGAGGAGGTAGCCAGCGCAGCTTCTCCGACGAGGGCGCCATGCGGTGGCGCGGGACGACTACCTCCGCGACGAGATGGTCGGCAGCGCCGGCCCTCGAGGAGATCGCCGCCGCAAGCGTGTGCGCGAGGATGAGCACGGCGTCGTGGTCCTCGACAGCGGCGACAGCAGCGCCGCCGGACCGCCCAACTCGCCGCGCCAACGGGGAGGATGCAGCAGGGCGGCGAGGCGTGGCGGCGGCGGCGGCGACGGCGGCGGCGGCGACGACGGCGGTGACTACACGCGGTTCTACAGCCTCCTCGGCATGTAGAACCGCGTGGGCGGGCGGCGACGGGCGGCGAGGGAGACGGCGGGGTAGCCCGCTGTAGTTTTTTTCTTTTTTTGTAAAATATGTTTAAGTTTGAATGAACTCGCCGATGTTAGCGTTAAATTTGAGTCGTTTTTGCGTCGTATTTGCCTTTTTTGACTAACCGTGGGCGCCGCGACTGGGGGCATCACGGCCCCAGTGCGCGGTTTAGCGCCGGTGCGCCCCCAGGGGGCGATTTTTTGCCCCTCTTGGGGGGCCAACGGCTGGAGATGCCCTTAGCAAGCACGCCCATGACCACATCGGCCACAACCAACACAAGGATTGCCACGCCAATGACAAGATTCGCCACAGAAACCACCAGATTGATGCAGCGTCAACACCAATGGTCCCCTGGCGCCCTGCAGCAGGAAGCGCGGCGAGAATGTATCCTGCAACGGCGCTAACTGAAGAAACGGCACGCCATTCTGCTGCTCCTGTGGTGCGTGCGGCAGCTGTAGATCTTGAACTCTCAGTCCTTGTCCTCCTTGCTCCTGCGGTGGCTCGATTTGCACCAATGGTGGTGCGGCTGGGCCAAGCGACGCGAGATGGTCGGCGTAGGCTTGCTGCCATCGGTAGAAATCGCATCCCCGGCGTGAATCGTGATGGTTGTATTTGACAAGCGAAAAAAGGTTAAGAAATAAGAGATGGACAGATCCCACGAAAATGATGCATAAATTAGATGCTTACGTTGTGATTCCGGCACTTGTAGAAACACTCGCCGGCGTTCTGCCCTCGCCCGGCTACATTCCTGCCGCAGTCCAAGCAGGGCACGATTGGCAGGGCCGCCGGATCAGCACCTTGATTCGCGTCTGCCATCTCTCTGTGGCACTGCTGTACCTTGCTCCGATTTGGAGATCTGACGAGCAAGCGTTTGCGCTTAGGGTCTCTTCTTCGATTTGGGGATCGATTGGTCTAGACTGACCCACCGTAGTAGATGGTAGCGGCCTTAAATTGGGGGTGGCGGAGTAAAACGTCTCATGTTACTACAGGAGTAAAACGTCGCCGCTATTAGTTGATGACCGTCGCCTCGCGCTGTGCAAACGCCGTCTCTCCCATCCGCTTCTCGCATTAAACTACCCCTCGTTCACGCCCTGAAATACCACACGCGCTTCATATGCCCACTCTATTCAACGCCCAGCGATAAAGTGAGCAGGCGAGCTCATCCACGCCAACGGATTTTCGTGCAGTCAACATATAAACATGTATGTAGGTCTAGAAGTGTCCAGCGTTGTGACAGGTTTTGACATTGTTCTGCCCTCGACCGGCGGCGCAACATTAGGAATGGATTCATATGCTCGACAATACTACTCTTCCACTCACCCATCGTGGGGCAAAATCACCACAGCGTAACCGCCACCTCCACCATGATGTCCATGCTTGGAGCACAAAAGCGCGCTGGATCCGCAGATCCACAAGCACGAGGAACATGCATGTTGCATGGTAGTGTTAAGCTCTAATTAAAACAGGGTTATGAATATAATGGGAGCGCCCTAAGAGGGATTGACTACATACATAAATAAAAAACCATTATCTTTTCATTCTTTTCCCTTGGTCACAAATTGGTTGTCCGTTGTTATTCGCTTTCTTGCATTAGTTATTCTTAGTTAATGAGCAGTAAAATTGATGGCAGATTGGTGCAATTTAAAAGAATTAGAATTGTTTTATTTAGAACTTCTATTTCTGTCATTGTCTTTGATATTTTGGTTGAAACTTGAAATTTTCTATTTATACATTTGTCTCACAAATTATTTTTAGTGTTATAATTTTCATTGCTAGTATACACACATACTACCATAAACTAGTGGTAAAGGTTACATCTTGAAAACCGCATCATTTAAAAAGCATCATTTTTTAAATGAGGGAGTATGTAGTAGCACCCGAACTAGCTAGAAGGCAGTCAAGACGAGAGATCGAGCACTAACAAATGGGAATGTAGGTTAATTGGGCGAAGTTGGATGCGTGCACAATGTTTTGCCTTGCTTTGACAATGTTGATTTACTCATTGTAGCACACTCCAGGGACAGGTGAAGGCCTATCTGCTCATGCTCATCCGCGATCATAAGAAGGTACAACAGGCAAGGCTACAATCTTCACCAATGCCATCCGTAAGACATGGAGGATGGGACGGCTGAAACTAAGCAACGACAAAGAGGGAAACGAATGGCTACAAAATGAGATGAACAGAAAAAAATAAGTACTTATCATTCACATGGATTGTAGCATTTTACATTAGAAACATAGCAATTGAGGCGTAATTAAGTCATTTTCTTGTAATAAATAAGACCTAATAATGAAGAATTTGGAATGAGAAATAAAAGGTTAACATGCAAGGCATGCACAAAAAAGCGATAGTTTTTCAGAAAAACTCTGGATGATAGATCAGATCATCCATTAGATTCTAATCATTTTGCAAATCAGCACAGTTTAAGATAGGTATCATCGAGATTTCGTCCGCCCACGATCGTTTGAAGAGCAGTTTCGAAAGGGAAAAAAATATATGAAAAATGACCGTGAACAACAATGCTTCGTGTGCAAGCTCACAATGCTAGACATTTTCCATTTGAGGAATTAATAAAACCAGTTACTCTCGCCTCTCATTTTTCATTCGAAAAGGAGGGAAAGCCCCTTGCCTTTTAGTCGATCGATTCACGCAACCTATATCTCCTAGCCGGTTGCGTGCTTTATTAATTTAATGTTTGGTTCATTTTGAGCCTTTCACCTAAATTTTCATAGTTGTAATATGCATAGATTTTTCAAACCATTGGAATAGATGCTTGGCAATTATATGTGTGGCTTTCATATTGTCAAAATGCATTTAATAATACTCCAAGGATCATTCAAATGTGTGGAACACATGATAAAATCTACAACCTTAGATGTTGTGTCGTTTGTCTGAAGTATCGTACATTGAATAAAATGCGATAATATGCCCACCAACCATTCATTAAACATTGATGTCGCCCTTATAAAGCTCGTTGCATACATGTTTACAATCATTATATATGGTCTCTTCTCCTATTTCCTCTTACCTATCTTAGCTCCTTTAGGCCAGTAGGCAACACAGTAGCTGTAGCACTCAATCCAACGCGAATAAAACTGTGATTTGGGAGAAAAGAGAGACCGATCTGATATGAGCCAACTTAGTACTGACTAGCATTTGGGCGTATAGAGTGAGTTGAGAGTCGGAGGCTCGGGAGCACATCATCCATTGGAGCTTAGATCTCCACTTGTTTCAGCATGCCCGTCACATGGAGAGGAGGTGAATACCTAGAGAAACGCCCCCGCAAACGGTGGAAGCTGTTCAAGGGCTGTCGACGGGCAGGAAGGCGCCCAGATTCACGATAGCGCGACGCAACTTTAGCCTATAGAACATCCCAACAGCTTTTCGCCCACGTATCCGTATAGCAGCACTTTCAGTGTATTAGCATGTGGATCTGGCCTGCCACCGGTGGACCACACGCTGTACCCGGTGACCCCATCCCAAGACTTCCACGGCAGGAAAAGTGGCCGTTGTGGGGCGCCAGACCTTACACTGTATAGAGGAGTGAGGACATGATGGTTCGTGTCTGGCACGGAAAAGAACCTCGACGGAAGGTTCTATAACTGTATTAAAAAATCCATGCTTTAAAATTTTCTGCACAATTTTTCATGAGATTTACTGTTACTGGACTATACAATAATACAAAGAAAATGGTACTCCACAAACAACTTTTGAATTTCAGCACAATTTTTGAACGATTTCCTTTATCAGTTTCTACATTCGTTTCAACAAAAAATATCTTTTGTGCTTCAAAGCATTGGAACAAATACAGGAAGTAGAGAATATAGATTACTAAACCAGGAATGACATAACTGACGTAAAAAAACCCGAAACATCTTGGCAAACAAAAAGCCTGCCAGTAGGACCTCCTTCCATGTAACCCGCGCCCCAAGGGAAATAAAAAGGGAAACACTTCATTTGAGCAGGTGGATCACATGCAAGCGTGTGCTCCTCCTCCATGTGACGCGTGTCTGTCTCTCTGTAACATTATCTTTATTTCAAAAAATTCGCAGCACCCATGTTGAAAATGTGAAGACAAAAAAAATCTACAATAGGGAAGACAGAATTTTTTGTCTGCAACATCACCTATGTTTGCAAACTATTTCTACAACATGAGCTATGTTGCAAAGGATTGCAACGCTATCTTGCAAACTATTTCTACAACATGAGCTATGTTGCAAAGGATTGCGCAACGCTATCTTGCAAACTATTTCTACAACATGAGCTATGTTGCAAAGGATTGCGCAACGCTATCTCGACATAGCTAAGCACATGGTGCCATATCTAATGTCTGCCAAGGCAGCAGATCTCTTAAAAAGATCCACCGACCAACACATAGCATGCCCAAAACTACGTCGTAAATGTGTGTTCCATTTCCACGGAAGCTGACGAGACAATTGTTCTCTAGGATATCGTCAGAGTACCTTCAATCATACTGTATAGTATATTATAGAGGTAATATCACCAGTGGTGCTTAAACTTGTCACCGATGTTTACTTTAGTGTCTGAACTTAAAAAATACGCCAAACTGGTTCTAGAACTTGGCACGAGTGTGCAAATACGATGAGAATCTCATACATAAACGTACAATGCTAGTGTGGCACCGTATTTTGATTAGCATGCACACATGCCGTCTGATCAAGATCCAACATATGGCTTGCTTTTATAAGTCTATATATGACCAGTGGGCCCCACATGCCAGAAAGGGAAAAAACGATAAACATTGTCACCGCCATGACTCAAACTTGCGACGTTGCACTATAAAACAACCACGCTAACTACTACAAGATTCTTGAGTTTGATGGAAGTATGGATAACAATTCAATATATTCTAAAGAAACATGCCTGTGTACTTTAAATGGGCTGCAATCTGTGCACCCCATGTTGCACATGGTCTTTTTAGTATTAGTAAAAAGTAATTATAATGATAGTAATAAAAAAAGTTCAAACATTCGTGTGTAATAGATATTATGCATACAAAAAAATAACTTATTTAGAAAGAAATTCAAGTACTTTTAAAAGTATTGACATATTATTTTGAAAATAATAATATAAATGAATAGTATTTATGTACAAAACATCCTTATTTATGTCTATACAAACAAATATTGTACATACAAAAATAACTTATTTAGAAAGAAATTCAAGTAATTTTAAAAGTATTGACATATTATTTTTGAAAATAATAATATAAATGAATAGTATTTATGCCTATACAAACATTTAGATAATTATATGCACAATTTGTAATTCATAAATAAGGATGTTTTGTACAATCTAAAATTATTCATAATTGGTTAAAATTTATAGTTATTATAAATATTTATACGTCACTATATTTCAATTATATAGAAATTATGAATATATGCCACAAGTGAAAGTTATCACAAGTGAATATTAATAAAAATGTCATATTCATAATTTTTTATAATTTAAATAGAAGCCACGTGGTCTATATTTTTTGCATTTACTGGACAGTTAATAGTTTTGTATTTACTAAACGTTTTAAGTGCGAAGCTGTAGAACCAGTTCGGCCTATTTTTCAAATTCAGGCACTAAAGTGAACATTGATGGAAAGTTTAAGCACCACCAGTGAAATTACCTCTATATTATATATTATAAATTTCAAGTCCCTTTTTTCTCGCAAAAAAGAAAACTTTCCAGTCCCTTTAAATAGAGGGAATGTAGTCGAGAGTAAGAAAGTGCGATGGCCAGTACTAAACTGGAGCGTGCACTTTTAATTATTTTTGGAAATGGGAAGCATTTGGGAACACATTCCACACGTCTATGCGAGTCCCCTTGGTAAGCTTCGCATGAACTGGCCAACGACATCGGCTGACACATGTGTAAGATAGCCATGCTGTCCTGTGGATCATGAGGCAACCACACAACCCACACCCGGTCGAATCCCTACCATGGCGCTGTCTGTCGAGATGGAAGTGAAACCACGAGCTCCCAGCCGTTGCCGTTCGTGGAGACGAGGATGTAGGTCTAGAAGTGTCTTGCTCTTTGTTCATTCCAGTTTATAACGAGAGACGCTTCCAAGAAGAACCGGTTGTAGCTTGAGATCCTCAGGAACAGATGGCGCCAAACCAAAATAACTTCCCCAGAATTTAACTATGTCTACTCCTCCACTATCACATATTAGGAGGGATAAAGCTTACTACACTCGCTCCAATAATTGTAATTCGATCAGTTACAATCCTAATGTCATCTGGCGCAGAATCATGAGGTATACCGTACCTTGCAGTAATAGATGTTCAAAGTGCAGGCCAACGTGCAGTTACTGATGTACCTGTAATTTTTATTTTCTACATTATATTTACTTGTGATGTTAGAGCATGTCTATCCGATTGCTTATAATTTAGTACCTTTTTTTCGATAAAGGGCGATTTTATTATCTCAGAATGTAGCATCAAACGGATAAAAAACATTATGAGTAACACCCGACCTTTGCATGACTAAGATGCACACAGCCAAATTCAAATGTGTAACAAATTGTGAAATAAAAACCGACATATTGACAACAGTAGAGTCCTATAAGCCGACATTATGCCTATGTCGATGGTGGTGGTGGATCGATCTGGAGGTTATACCCATGGGGGCATTGGTCCCGGTTCGTGAGCCCAGGGGGCCGGCCGGGCCACGTGGGCTATTGGTCCCGGTTCGTCTGGACCTTTTGGTCCCGGTTGGTGGGACGAACCGGGACCAAGGGGCCTGGCTCCTGGCCCACCACCTTTGGTCCCGGTTGGTGGCTTAAACCGGGACAACAGGCTGCCCTTTAGTCCCGGTTCGTGCCACGATCCGGGACCATTGAGGTGCCTATATACACCCCTCGCCCGCGAGCAGAGCACTCCACTGCTCTGTTTTTCTCTGGCCGGGGAGGGGAGGGCTTTGTGGTGTTCTAGCTCACCTCCAATGCAAATGAGGTGTTCGATGAAATGCTCGAGCCACACTAGTTAAGCTTTCTCCTCCCGAAGCACGACCTCCGAACTCTATTTTCCCGAGATTTGTCTAGGTTTATATTAGCGGCCCGTCACGCCCCGTCCCCGTCTTCACTGTCGTCGATCGCCCGTGTCGATCTCGTCGCCGGCACCACCGTGGTGAGCCTCTTGTTCTTATCTTCTTTCTGAAAGAAAAAATTCTTGCTTTAGATAGATACTTGACTAATTTTCTTACTATTTTATTGCTTGTTATTATATAGTGCGATGGTTTTGGTACCCGCCCCCGTCGGCCCTCGTCCTGTCTATGATTCGGATGTGGTATATATTATCTTTTCATAACTATTGGTTCATTTATTGTTTATGACAATTATGACGACGAACGTGACATAGATTTTATTTATCTAGGAGGTTGTTGAACCAGAAATTCCAACCGACCCTATTGTCGAGAGGTTAAATTTAGTTGAAGAAGAAAACAATTTCTTGAAGGAAAAAATAAGAAAAATTGAGGAGGAGAAGATGATATTGGAGTTGCATGTTGCAGATGTCGTCGATAATCACAAGATCAAGATGGATGCAATGCGCTTGAAGATTGAAAAGATTAGAAAATATGCCATTCATACCGAGGCTTGGTATCATTATGCAGTTGGATCAGTTGTTACCTTGATTGCGATTATGATCGCATTTGTTTTCGCATTGAAATATTTTACATAGTTTCAATGTATGGTTTAATTAATTTAGATGCTTTGGAGAGCTCTATGTTGTTAGATGAGAACTATGTATGTACTTTGGTTTTAATGTGATGATGAACTTCTATTAATTTTGTCACTTAATTATCTATTCATGATGTTCTGTAATGGTTTTTGACACACTTAATTATATATAATGCACGCAGATGAACCGGCAATGGATGTACGGTGACAGACACACCTCCGAGTACATTAAGGGCGTGCATGATTTTCTCGATGTGGATGAGGCAAACAAGCAGAATGGTTTTATGTGTTGTCCATGCCCTAAATGTGGGAATACGAAGTCTTACTCTGACCGGAAAATCCTTCACACCCACTTGCTTTACAATGGTTTCATGCCACACTATAATGTTTGGACGAGGCACAGAGAAATAGGGGTTATGATGGAAGACGGCGAAGAAGAAGAGGACGATGACAACTATGTGCCCCCTGAATACGGTGATGCTGCAATGGGGGAAGCTGCTGGAGATCAAGAGGAACCAGATGATGTTCCCAATGATGCTGGAACGGGGGAAGCTGTTGAAGATCAAGAGGAACCAGACGATGTGCCCGATGATGATGATCTCCGCAGGGTCATTGTCGATGCAAGGACGCAATGCGAAAGTCAAAAGGAGAAGCTGAAGTTCGATCGCATGTTAGAGGATCACAAAAAAGGGTGGTACCCCAATTGCGAAGATGGCAACACAAAGCTCGGTACCGTACTGGAATTGCTGCAGTGGAAGGCAGAGAATGCTGTGCCTGACAAAGGATTTGATAAGCTACTGAAAATATTGAAGAAGAAGCTTCCAAAGGATAACGAATTGCACGACAGTACATACGCAGAAAAGAAGGTCGTATGCCCTCTAGGATTAGAGGTGAAGAAGATACATGCATGCCCTAATGACTGCATCCTCTACCGCGGTGCGTACAAGGATCTGAACGCATGCCCGGTATGCGGTGCATTGCGGTATAAGATCAGACGAGATGACCCTGGTGATATTGACGGCGAGCCCCCAGGAAGAGGGTTCCTGCGAAGGTGATGTGGTATGCTCCTATAATACCAAGGTTGAAACGTCTGTTCAGAAACGAAGAGCATGCCAAGTTGATGCGATGGCACAGTGAGTACCATAAGAAAGACGGGAAGTTGAGAGCACCCGCAGACGGGTCGCAGTGGAGAAAAATCGAGAGAAAGTACTGGACTGAGTTTGTAGGTGACCCAAGGAACGTATGGTTTGGTTTAAGCGCGGATGGCATTAATCCTTTCGGGGAGCAGAGTAGCAATCACTGCACCTGGCCCGTGACTCTATGTATGTAAAACCTTCCTTCTTGGATGTGCATGAAGCGGAAGTTCATTATGATGCCAGTTCTCATCCTAGGCCCTAAGCAAACCGGCAACGACATTGATGTGTACCTAAGGCCATTAGTTGAAGAACTTTTACAGCTGTGGAATGGAACGGTGTACGTACGTGGGATGAGCACAAATAGGAGGAATTTAACCTGCATGCGTTGTTGTTTGTAACCATCAACGATTGGCCCGCTCTCAGTAATCTTTCAGGACAGACAAACAAGGGATACCACGCATGCACGCACTGCTTAGAAGACACTGAAAGTATATACCTGGACAAATGCAGGAAGAATGTGTACCTGGGCCATCGTCGATTTCTTCCGACCAACCATCAATGTCGAAAGAAAGGCAAGCATTTCAAAGGCGAGGAAGATCACCGGAAGAAGCCCGCCATGCGTACCGGTGATCACGTACTTGCTATGGTAAATGATTTACACGTAATCATTGGAAAGGGTCCCGGCGGACTAGCTGTTCCGAATGACGCTGAGGGACACACACCCATGTGGAAGAAGAAATCTATATTTTGGGACCTACCATACTGGAAAGACCTAGAGGTCCGCTCTTCAATTGACGTGATGCACGTGACGAAGAACGTTTGCGTGAACCTGCTAGGCTTCTTGGGCGTTTATGGGAAGACAAAAGATACACCTAAGGCACGGGAGGACCTGCAACGCTTGCACGAAAAAGACGGCTTGCCTCCGAAGCAGTATGAAGGTCCTGCCAGCTACGCTCTTATGAAAGAAGAGAAAGAAATCTTCTTTGAATGCCTGCTCAGTATGAAGGTCCCGACTGGCTTCTCGTCGAATATAAAGGGAATAATAAATATACCAGAGAAAAAGTTCCAGAACCTAAAGTCTCATGACTGCCACGTGATTATGACGCAACTGCTTCCGGTTGCATTGAGGGGGCTTCTACCGGAAAACGTCTGATTAGCCATTGTGAAGCTATGTGTATTCCTCAATGCAATATCTCAGAAGGTGATCGATCCAGAAATCATACCAAGGCTAAGGAGTGATGTGGTGCAATGTCTTGTCAGTTTCGAGCTGGTGTTCCCACCATCCTTCTTCAATATTATGACGCACGTCCTAGTTCATCTAGTCGACGAGATTGTCATTCTGGGGCCCGTATTTCTACACAATATGTTCCCCTTTGAGAGGTTCATGGGAGTCCTAAAGAAATATGTCCGTAACCACGCTAGGCCAGAAGGAAGCATCTCCATGGGCCATCAAACAGAGGATGTCATTGGGTTTTGTGTTGACTTCATTCCTGGCCTTAAGAAGATAGGTCTCCCTAAATCGCGGTATGAAGGAAGACTAACTGGAAAAAGCACGCTTGGAGGGGACTCAATAATATGCAGGGACGAATATTCTTGGTCTCAAGCACACTTCACAGTTCTACAGAACTCTACCTTGGTGATCCCATATGTCGATGAACACAAGAACAGTGTGCACTCCAAACACACGGAGCAATGCGACGACTGGATTACATGTGAACACATCAGGACTTTGAGCAGTTGGTTGGAAACATGTCTCAGAGATGACAAGACTGTTTGTGATGAGTTGTACTTGTTGTCTAGGGGACCATCTTTGACTGTATTAATTTACAAAGGATACGAGATAAATGGGAATACATTTTACACGATTGAACAAGATCAAAATAGGACCAACCAAAACAGCGGTGTACGCTTTGATGCAGCAACCGAGAGTGGAAAGGACACATATTATGGTTACATAGTGGACATATGGGAACTTGACTACGAACATGATTTTAAGGTCCCTTTGTCTAAGTGCAAATGGGTCAATCTGTCAGGAGGCGGGGTACAAGTAGACCCACAGTACGGAATGACAATAGTGGATCTGAAAAATCTTGCGTACACTGACGAACCGTTCGTCCTAGCCAATGATGTGGCATAGGTTATCTATGTGAAGGACATGTCTACCAAACCGAGAAAAAGAAAAGATAAGGAAGCGAATACATCATACGATGAGCCAAAGCGCCACATAGTTCTTTCAGGAAAAAGGGACATCATAGGAGTGGAGGGCAAGACAGACATGTCTGAAGATTATGAAAAGTTTCATGAAATTCCTCCCTTCAAAGTCAAGGCTGACCCAAGCATCCCGATAAACGATGAAGATTATCCATGGTTACGGCGCAATAAGCAAATGACACAAGCGAAGAAAAAGTGAAGACTTTCTCCCGCAACTATTATGATGATACCATGCCAACTTTGTAACAGACGAGTATGATACCATTGTCCATTTTGTACATGCACATGCTATGTGGGTGAAATTATGATACCATGCCAACATTCAAGTTTTCCAGAGTTCATTTGAAATGCTTTAATGTCTTATGGTTCGGGCCCTCGTAATACCATTAATCCCGGTTCGCTCCTTGTCAACTATGTTCTCACAAAGAACACTCAAGAGGGCAGCCACGTGGGCCATTGTTCCCGGTTCGTCTGGACCTTTTGGTCCCGGTTCCATGCACGAACCGGGACCAATGCGCCTCGCCCCTGGCCCATGACCATTAGTCCCGGTTGGTGCCACGAACCGGTACCAATGCCCCCCTTTAGTCCCGGTTGGTGCCACAAACTGGACTAAAGGGTTGGTCCTTGTTGCAGTCAGAGTTTACTCCCACCTCGCTAACCGAAGGGCGCTCACACCGGTTTATAAGCCCCTCCCTCTCTGCCTTGTTGAGCTCCTCTCAAAGTGAAAATAGATGCCCTTATACAGGGAATTTGACCTAAATTCATACTGTACTGAATTTCTCTAAAATTCACAGAAATTTATTATGAATTTAGGTTGAATTCTCTCTATAGGCGCATCTATGCTCATTTTTTTTAGTAAAGTTAATCACAAACTTGTGATTCACACAAATTTCAAAGAATTCAAATTTTAACTATTCAATTTGAAAACTAATGGCACTAACAGAAAGTTTATAATTTTTCTAAAACTAATGGCACTAATAGAAAGTTTATAATTTTCTGACCTAAAAGCAAAAAGAAATAAAAAACAAAGCAAAAAACAAAAGAAAATAAATAATGCAAAAAACAAAACAAAACAAATGAAAAAACTATTTTATAGTAAAGTTAATCACAAACTTGTGATTCACACAAATTTCAAAGAATTAAAATTTTAACAATTCAAATTTGAAAACTAATGGCACTAACAGAAAGTTTATAATTTTTCTAAAACTAATGGCACTAACAGAAAGTTTATAATTTTTCTGACCTAAAAGCAAAAAGAATTAAAAATAAAGCAAAAAACAAAAGGAGATAAATAATGCAAAAACAAACAAAAAAAAGAAAAAACTATTTTTATAGTAAAGTTAATCACAAACTTGTGATTCACACAAATTTCCAAGAATTCAAATTTTAACTATTCAAATTTGAAAACTAATGGCACTAAAAGAAAGTTTATAATTTTTCTGACCTAAAAGCAAAAAAGAATTAAAAATTAAAGCAAAAAACAAAAGAAAATAAATAATGCAGAAAACAAAACAAAAAACTGGAAAAAAACTAAAAAAAACTGCCACCTATTGGGCCACCACGGCTTGAATACGACTAGAAACCCAACCTGGGCCAGGGTTCAAGCCCGCTGAAGGCCCAATAGGCCCACAACAGCATAGTGTGAGATTAGGCCCAAAAGCCCGCAGTTGAGAGGAGCTCGAGAGGGTGGGCGTAGCAGCGCTTATAAACCACTCTCGAGCCCTCTCAAGTAGCGAGGTGGGACTAAACTTTGGCCGCGACGCGGGCAGCACAGGGGCCTTTGTTCCTGGTTGGTGGCACCAACCGGGACTAAAGAGGGGCATTGGTACCGGTTCGTGAAACCAACTGGGACCAATGCCCCACCTTTCGTCCCGGTTGGTGCCATCAACCGGGACCAAAGGCCGCCGCTTCCCGCCCTTTGGGCTGTGAAAACTGGCCTTTGGTCCCGGTTGGTGGCACAAACCGGGACTAAAGGGGGGCATTGGTCCCAGTTGGTTCCACGAACCGGGACCAATGCTTCGACTATATAAGAAACACTTGTGAAAAATTTTCAGTTTTCATCGCCAGTTGCCCCCATCCACCGACGACGCCAAGCTTATCGACGCCGTCAGGCTGCTCCACCTCGCCGTCGTCACCGCCGCCGCCAAGGCCTTCGCCTCCCCGAGCCCGCGCCATCCAAGTCGCCGGCCTCCCCGAGCCCGCGCCGTCCTCCTCGCCGGCTTCCCGAGCCCGCGCCGTCCAAGTCGCCCGGCCTCCCGAGCCCGCGCCGTCCTCGTCGCCGGCCTCCCCAAGCCCGCCGTCCTCGTCACCGTCGCCGTGTGCCTCCCGAGCCCACCCTCCTCGTCCGTCGCCGTCACACGCGTGCCGCCGAGACCGCCGTCCCGTCACGCTGCCGCCCGAGCCCCCCGACCCGCCCCCAGCGCGGCGCCTCGCCGCCCGCTGTCGCCACCATCATCGCTAGCCGTCCCTGCTATGAGCCGCCGCGCCACCCCGGCTCTGTTTTTTTCATTTTTATTAGTCTAGTTTTTTTTATTCATATATATAATGTATATGTGTATGTATGTGGCTATGAGGCTCTGTTTTTTCATTAGTTCAGTTTTTTGTTCATATATATATAATGTATATGTGTATGTATGTGGCTATGTGTATGTAGATGTTCAAAATGTATAAAAAATTGTTCAGAGTATGTTTTGTGCATATATGTATTTTTTGTTCATATGTGTATTAATGTTTTCATATATGCAAAAGATAGATTTTAGAAAAGTTAGGATTTTTTTCTGTTCATAGATTTTTTGGTGATACTAATTATTGTAGAATATACAAATGTTTGTATATTCATATGAACAATGCATTAGGCAAAACCTTTACTTTTTTTCAAAATTCTCTATTTGAACATTTTTTTTTAAAACAAGCAATACTAAAAGAATGAGAGGAAAAAGGAAAATAAGAAGAGGAAGAAAGGAGGAGAAGAGGAGAAATAAATAAGAAGAGGAAAAAGAAGAAAAAGAAGAGGAGAAGAAGAAAGGAATAGAGGAGAAGAAGAAAAAAAAAGAGGAGAATTCTTCTTCTTTTTTCTTCGATCTTCTCCTCTATTCCTTTCTTCTTCTCCTATTTTTATTTCTTCTTCATTTTCTTATGTTTTATCGGGTCTATCATCGTCGATATACCCCTCCCGCTAACTTCAACACGAGGGGGGGGGGGGACGATATACCCCCTCCCCGATAATATTATTTTCCCATGTACGTATGTCATCGTTGTCGATATAACCCCCTCACGATAACTTCAACACGTGGGGGGTCGATATACCCCCTCCCCGATAACATTATTTTCCCGTGTATGTATGTCGTCGTTGTCGATATTACCCCCTCTCGACTGTGATAACTTATACCAAAAGTCTCGAGGACACCCAAACCCTAGAAAAAACGATGTCGGTCTCCTACCCCCTCCCGCCGCGCCCCTACCCGACAAACTCTCTCGAGGCCACCCCCTCTCGCTCGAACAAAACTCTCGAGGACACCCAAACCCTAGAAAAAAAACGATGTCGGTCTCCTACCCCTCCCGCCGCGCCCCTACCCTTGAAGCGTTGCCGAGGCCACCCCAAACCCGGAATAAGCTCGGTCTACGTTTGCCACTAATATATCCACCTGCTGTCATTTTGTGTAATAATTGACATGTTGTAATATTTGCAGAAACAATGGAGCCCATACGAGACGAGGAAGCAGAAGAGGTGTTGGGGGACATAATCTTAGCCGGAGGTGATATCTTGTCATATCTTAACGACAATGATGGTCTGGAAGAAGAGGGTGAAGAAGCAGGGTACGGTGATCGAAGAATGGAGGAGGAAAGACATGATTATGATGGCTCCGGTGACCCAATGACGGTGCAAGAAGGAGACCGTGATGACGGCTCCGGTGACCGAACCGAGTCCGGCCAGGTATATATATTAGTTAAGCCTGTGCTGACTAGCTAATTGATGCATTCATTGTTTTGGTATATGTACACATATTAATTAACTCTCGTCTTTCTTCTTTTTTCTAGCCCTCCGGATCGAGCCCAACTTTGGTAAAGAGACGAGGCCCGAAGAAAAAGTTGCGCTCGGATGAAAGGTTTGAGATCACAGCAATCACGCGCGATGGCGAACCGATTGAACCCATCCGGACAAAGGATGCATTTGCTGCTTAGTGCGCGGTTCTTGTTAGGGACAAGATCCCGATCAGCATCCACCAATGGTATAAGCCTAAGAACAAAGACCCTGAGGTGTCTTATGTCAATGATATGCAGAAAGATGATCTTTGGACTGAGCTGAAGGCAAATTTTCACCCTACCGCCAGAGGAGGATCCAGTGAAGCCAGTTAAAGAGCAATTAATCAAGTCTCATGCTCTTAAGAAGATGGCAGGCCAATTCAAGAGGCGGAAGAATGGGCTGAAAAGGTTAGTCGACAAAGAAGAGACACCAGAATTCGTCGGCAAATATGAGAAGACCAGAGATCACTGGCCCGCATTTGTTGCCCACAAGACATCGGAAAAAAGTAAGAAGATGTCGGTGACAAGCAAGCAAAATGCTGCAAAGAAGAAGCTTCACCATCGCACGGGGTCAGGTGGCTACCTCAAAGCCCGGCCTAAGTGGGCCAAGGCTGAGAATGATCTGCTTGATAAAGGGATCGAACCAGAGACAATGAACTGGCCAGACCGTTGCCGGACTTGGTTCTTCGGGGCTGGCGGAACCTTGGACCCTGTATCAGGGAAGTGCCTTTGGACGGACGATCAAATGAAAATACCAGTCAAGAGGCTTCGGCACTATATCGATGCAGCGCGGGAAGGGACGTTCGTTCCAGACAGAGAGAACGACGAGCTCACAATGGCCCTCGGGAATCCTGAGCACCCTGGACGGACATATGGCACGCCAGGCTCCATTCCGTGGAAGGTTGGGTTTCCGGACGTAGGCGGTTACAAATGCCAGAAAAGGAGGAAGAAAGTGCAGCAGACCAAACTGCATGCGCTGCACGCAAGGATACAAGCAATAGAGGAACGAGAAGCAAATCGCTGCAAACGAACTGCCGAAGCTTCCCCCGAAGCTACCCCGTCATCTCAGCGGAGAAGCAGCATGGCTTCCATCGAGCTGCTTCAGCCGGAGCATGTCTTGACGGCTCCTGCTAGCTACCCTGTGGATGCTATCACGAAGTCTCAAAATTGCCACCTTATGACGCAATGGCAGAACTTAAAAGTCAAGGCGGCTGTCGGCTCTGTTCGACCTTCTAAACCCGGCGCAACTTTTCACTGTCGTCCGATTCCAGAAGGATATGCTAGGGTGACGGTGGACGAAATAACGGAGGGATATGAGGACCTCCAGCTTGACCACCCTACCGGTGAAGGGGAAACTCGGCTGGGTTCTGCTCTGAAGACTCCATGCCTATGGCGGAAGGAGTTCATCAACCTTCTGAACTGGACACCTCATCCTCCTCCTCCAGGGAGTCAGGGCACTCCGCCTCCTCCACCGCCTCCTTCTCCGGCGAGTGACGATCAGGGCACTCAGCCTCCTTCTCAGGTGCATGGCGGCACTCCGCCTCCTTCTCCGCCTGTGCCGGCGCGCCCGAGCAGCCAACAGCCTCCTCCTTCTCCGCCTCGCTAGCAAGGGCGGAAGAGACCCGCCGCCGCCCCGGCTGCTCCGGCGCGTCGTAGTCCTTCTCCTCCGCCTCGTAAGCAAGCACGAAAGAAGACAGACGCCGCAGCCGCTCCGTCTGCTCCGGCGTCTAGCAGTACAGCCAGAGGCGGGAGGCAATACAGATACGGTCCACCTCTGAAGCCTCTAGAGAATTTACCGTATGAGAGGACCGAGGAGGAAAATGCGAAGATCGTGCGGACCGAAGTGGAGGACTTCTTTGAAGGGTTGAAAGCAAAGAGACATCCACCTCCGGAGGAGAAGGTAGATCCGGTGAAAGCAAAGCGCACTATCGATGCCCTGAGGAAACCTCCAAAGTCTCGCCGAAAACCAACTATGAGCGCATTACTGAAAAGGCATATCTCGAAGCGGAGTGGTCGGGAAGTACTGTCAGACATCAAAGGTCAAAAGAACGAGCAGCTGCGAAAAAAATTGCCCAGCTTGGCGAACAAGCAAATCAATCGTGCCCTCCGCTCAATGTGTCTAGCGACATCGTCGCTAATGCTCCGAGGACGGTGCCCGGTTATAGCAATCTTAGAGATTACCTTCCTGACAATCAACTTCCTGATTTCATGGAGGTGGACGAACACAGATACAAGTACGGGAAGCCTCTCGTCAAAGATGAAAAATCTCTAACAAAGATGATGCGAAGATTCCATAATTGGTACATGAAAACCTGCAGAGAGTCTGGGGTGACGAATACTTTGTATCTGAGAATTAAAGAGGAGCACGACCTCGTTGGAAATGATCTGTTGCCTGTTCCATTTGAGGAGTTCTTCGAGTTCTTCAATCAAAAGGCCCTCGATAAATTAACGGTGTTTTGCTACTGTCTGTAAGTACTATTTCTGCCATTAAGTCTCTATATATAGCTCAGCTCTTTCATTGCATGTATTTATAATTAATTATCCTCACTATATTATGCAGATTGAAGATCGTCGAGTGCAGAAAACAAGAAATGTATGATATTGGGTCCATTAACACAAATATCATAGATGAATTTCTGGTTACAAAGAACACCGAAGAAGCCGAGGCCAACTTGCTACAATCGTTGATAAAAAATCAAAACAAAGATTTAATACTCTTTCCTTACAACTTCGAGTTAGTGTTACTGTCGTGTGCATATTCGGTTTCCCTTATTACTCGAGCGAGGTTATAGTAATGTAATTGATGAGTTATGCATGCGTGTGCAGCTTCCACTTTGTTCTTCTGGAGATTAAGCTTGAGCGGGGACTAGTAACCATCTTAGACTCGATACGAAAAGATTCCGAAACTTATGCGGACATGACTAAAATGCTCAACAAGTAAGTTCAATCGATCATTATCGCACCATATTGGCAACTTTTTGTTCATTTCCTGATATCTCAAGTAATAATAATTATTTTCTTTGTCTTGCAGGGTTTGGAAACAGTTCAACGCAGAAGCTCCGAGACTGCCGAAGGAGCTGCGATATACATACCCGAAAGTAAGTACTACTAGCTAACTAGTTGCGCGCATCTCCCGTTGATTCTACATCTATACTTTCATCAATGTCATTTATAATGCTTCATTATCAGTTTGATTGACCTCTATTTCTCGTAAAGTGCTTGTGGCAGGAACAAGGGAATGATTACTGTGGATACTACGTGTGCGAGTTCATCTACAACGCGACTAACAAAAATAAGCGGGGCTACTCTAAAAGACAATATGAAGTGCGTAAGCAATAATATTCACAATTTCATTTTATTACACCATCATTTCTGTTGAGTTTCATTCATATATATGTATTAACCCCCTTCTTCAAATTAGACGTGGCAGATGCGGAATGAACTCCTACCACAAGATCGCATGAAAGCAATTCAAGAGGAATTGGCGGGATTCTTTCTTGACCACGTTATCAATAAAGCCGGAGAATACCATGTGGAAGTTGATTTCAATTGCTAGGGGATTGTAAGAGATCGTACATATTGTATATGTATGTAGCCAGTAGCGTCGGATAGATAATACGAAAACTTGTTGTTCGACCAATCTCTCGGAGAAGGAGAGGTCGATCGATCACTTCTCTCGGTATGCATGACGAACTTCTGTACTTAATGGTTTCCTTCATTTTCTTACTAACTAGCGTGTCGAGGGCCTCTCTATGTATAGTACGTAGCGTCGACCAAGCACGGACATAAGAGAGGACACTTCTCTCTATTAATTAGCAAGATAACACAATGTATGAAACACCTAAATTAACCCCCCAAAACGCCCAACCCCCTCCCCCCTTTCAGAAAAAAACAAAAACCCCAGCCCCTGAAATGCTGACGCGTGGATACCTTTTAGTCCCGGTTGGTGCCACCAACCGGGACCAAGGGTCCTCCTGCCTGGGCTCGGCGCACCGGCCACGTGGAGGCCCATCTGTCCCGGTTCGTGTTCGAACCGGGACTAAAGGTCTAGGGCATTAGAAACGACCCTTTAGTCCCGGTTCAAGAACCGGGACAAAAGGCCCTTACCAACCGGGGCGAATGGGGCTTTTTCTACTAGTGAGATGACAATTAGGAGGAGTTATACAAGTGTTAAAAGTCATACGCAGATCCTTTGCTCCCTGAAAAAAAAAACATCAAAATGTGTAACAAATATACCTCAACAAATGGATGACCAAATTACAGTTGAATGATGTGTTCTCTGTTCAAATATCAACCTTTCAAGAACAGTATCAACAGGATCACCAACCATCTCTTAAATAAATAGGCAGTACTTGAAGCTCATTGCGCACGTGCATCCTATCATTTGCATAGTCCCTTGTATATATCCCCTTTGGAATCTTAGCCCTCTCCACCAAGCCAGTAGCAACCAAACCATTGCAACTGCTATTATGATTTGGGGGGAAAGAGTACCCATATCAAATGAGCATGCTAGTGTATACATATCAATTTGGAGTTACACTGCTTAGTTTGTTGTGAACGGGAGGCAGTGGGAACCTTAGTTGCGCCAGTAAGCTCTGATCTAGCATGTAGAGGAGCCTGGCACACCGGCCAGCTGATTATTGATGAACTGACTTAGAACTTGGTTGTAACACAACTCCTTTGTTTTTCCTGTAGTATGTCAAACATCTTCGATGCCAATTCTAGTACATTTGCAATTTTATAGGAGCCAAGAGGCATTACATCCTATATGGAGTACTGCATCTTACGGTGCGGGGGCTCAAAATACTAGCCAGGTATCTCGTTAGCTCCAGTCTAGTTAGCCAACTATCAAATACACGACTTCCATATTTGCCAATTGCAATCACGCCAGCCCGTGGTAGACACATGTGGATTAGTTCCAAAATCCAAACTAGTATGCTGGATGCAAGCATGCTTTCAAGACAACGGGGATACCAACTCTTCTTGTATCAATCATAAATCTCCAAATAAAATAGTATAAAAGTCAAAAGGTTTCAACTTTACTTAATTAAACTTAAACTTATGGTGACCCTATCTTTCCACAAAAAGTACCGTTTCACCCATCCTGTTTTCGGTGTTTTTTTCTTCAGATAAAGCTGTATTAATATGAGAGTAAATAAAAAATGTTATAGATGTTAACAAAATTTTCTGTAAACTTGGTCAATGTTTATAGAGCGTAAGACAAAGATACCGTAATATGCAGAGGAAATATAGACAGAGGGAGTAGCAAGGAAGAATCATCAAGGCAAAGGAACGTTACTGTTTACAAACAAAGCAGCTGAATCGCTATAATGTCATATCAAGAACTTTGTAGCGCATCTTGATAGGAAGGGCTAAGGAAAATGGTCAAGTAGGTGGATTGGTGCCTCATCTTGTTGATGGAGGTATCTCTATCCTACAATACGCTGATGATACAATCATCTTTATGGAGCATGACTTGGCTAAGGCAAGAAATATGAAGCTGGTTTTATGCCTATTTGAACAATTGACCGGGTTAAAGATAAACTTTCATAAGAGCGAGCTGTTCTGTTTTGGTAGGGCCAAAGATGAACAGGATGCTTATAGGCAATTGTTTGGATGTGAGTTGGGAGAGCTACCTTTCTCATAATTGGGGATTCCTATCCACCATCGAAGGCTAACAAACAGAGAATGGAAGTGCATTGAGGACCGATTTGAGAAGAAACTGAGCTGCTGGAAGGGCAAGCTCATGTCATATGGAGGCCGGTTAATCCTAATTAACTCGGTACTCACGAGTTTGCCGATGTTTCTTCTTTCGTTCTTTGAGGTACCAGTTGGTGTTAGGAAGAGATTGGACTTCTATAGATCGCGGTTCTTCTGGCAGGGTGATGAGCTTAAAAGAAAATATAGGCTTGCTAAGTGGGACATCATTTGTAGACCGAAGGACCAAGGGGGTCTAGGTATTGAGAATCTCGAAATTAAGAATAAATGCCTTCTTAGCAAGTGGCTGTGGAAGCTTTCGTCGGAGACTGATGCTGTGTGGGCACAGATCCTTCGCGGCAAGTACCTCCAGTCAAAAACTTTGTCACAGGTCTCTGTAAGGCCGACTGACTCGCCTTTCTGGAAGGGTCTCATGAAGGTCAAGCAGGCATTCTTTAATAGGACAGAGTTTGTTGTTGGAAACGGCACAAGTACACGTTTCTGGGAGGATACTTGGCTCGGTGACACACCCTTGGCTATCCAATATCCCTCGTTGTATCGCATTGTTCAACGCAAGGAGGTGGTCGTTGCTTCGGTCTTCCAATCTACCCCCCTTAATATTCAGTTCAGACGACTGCTAGCGGGCAATCGTTGGGAAGAATGGCTCCATCTAGTTAGGAGACTGATGGACATCCAGCTTTCTCAACAACCCGATGAATTGCGCTGGAAGTTGACTAAGTCTGGAGTATTCACGGTTAAATCAATGTATATTGATGTTATTAATTCGAACTCCATTCCTACGTCCAAACATGTTTGGGATGTCAAAGTTCCTTTGAAAATAAAAATGTTTATGTGGTTTGTTCATAAACAAGTAATTTTAGCTAAGGATAACTTGATGAAGCGTAATTGGACAGGACCTACTAGGTGTAGTTTCTGCGATCGGGATGAAACTATTAAACACCTCTTTTTTGACTGCCCGCTGGCCAAGGTACTCTGGCAGACGGTCCACATTGCTTTCAACATCAAACCACCAAATTCTGTTAATGCTTTATTTGGGACATGGCTTAATGGGTTTGAGCCTAACTTAGCGAGACATATTCGGGTTGGGGTTTGTGCTTTGCTGTGGACTATCTGGAACTGCAGAAACGATTTGGTCTTTAACAGAATATCATGTATACAATTTTTGCAGGTTTTATTCCGGACTACGGCTCTGATCCGTTCGTGGTCGCTACTCACCCAGACGGAGGCCAGGGAGCATTTGGTTACTGGGTCTATCCGTTGGGAGATGGTAGCTCGGGATATCTTCAACCGGTTTGGATGGCGGTCATGTAATAGGATAGGCATTTAGTATTCCTACCTACTTTACCCAGCCGGTTGTGGCATCTTGATGTGGCTAGTTGATGTATCTAGCTTCTTTGGGCTCTGTGTGAGCTTGTTCTGTTTTTTTTTTCACTTTTGAGGACCTTTGGAACCATGTTGGCACTACTTTATTTTGTTAATAAGAGGGCCTTATGCATCGTACTGATGCAGAGGCCGGGGTATCCCCCTTTTCGAAAAAAAAGAACTTTGTAGCGCATGAAACAACCAGCTGCACGCGCCAAGATCAAAACTTGCTACTTCTGTAGTGCAGGACAGCAAAATGTCTTCCGATTTCAGACCAATGCCAATGAGCGCTCTTTTGGTTTTGGAACCGTGTGTTTAACAATATACACAATGTGGAGTTATCAAACTTCGAAGTGTGTAGTTGGCGGTTAATGCAAATTTCGGATCTCCCGTGCGACCACAATGTATGAACTGATGGGATAGTTGGTCTTGACCGCGTTGGCATCTATATGAGATCTACAAGCAGCTTAACCTTCATGTTCACATTCATGTTCACATTCAGAGTATGATAACATTTTCAGAGTCAATGCTCATCTACTATATAAAATGATGAAATAGCAACAAAATGTTCCCGAACTGCATACATATTATTAAGGAAAGCACAATTCTGTCATATAAGAACCTAAATGAAGCACCCTGGTCATTCCTTAGGATTTGGCAAATTAATCATACTTGATATAACAAAAAGGCAGAAGTTGCATACCTTCTGCAATGAATGAATGAGAATGCCGAGTGGTGGAGAGTTAAATTTTGCTCGGCTGGCAATCTGACATTGCATAACAAATTTTGCTTCACAGACATCCTAACAAGTATATATTCTTCTTCTTTTTTGCGACAATCGTAGCAAGTACATATTCAACTGCAAGACATATCTCATCAAGTCTTATATATCCAGGTGGCAACCTTGGGTCACTCTCCGAAATCATGGTGCCCAGAAGTTCTTCCAAAATGATGCCATTCTCACTTGTTTGTGCCCATCCCCATTCTATAGCCAAGTTTAGCATTTCTATGATGGAATACCGATCATGGAGAGGACCTGTCCAAAGTGGGCCTACAACTGTGATAGAAATGGCATCCCGTAAAATATAGTTAAAATTATATACTACCGTAACATCAGTCAAGCCTTTAGTGCTAAACATTGGTTGATAAGATCTCTTGCAGTACAGTGATCATCTTATGTAGAAATAACGATTAACTTATCAGTAAAACAAGATATTGCTCAGCGTCAAATAATGTAACTTATCTATATGCAGAAAAAAAACGAAAATGAGTAAAATAATAAAGTAAAAATAATTTCCGAGTCTAACATCATTTCACTAATTAAAACACATGACGCGACTAAAGTAGTTACATAGTCTGACTATGATAATTTTTTTGCTAGTTATTTACTACAGCCACATGATTCAATGTACCCTTACCTACAGTTCTTTCTGCACATCCGCAAGAAATCTGCCCCAATTCATCAAATCCAAAAGTCTGAGACTGGCCGCAACTCTTGAAGTGATAAATGAAACCATAATATTACTGCCAAAAATGGAAGGGACATCAGTAACTTAGCATCACATTACACACTAATTGGCTGTAGGATTTTGGAAATAAGAAAGCACTGAGCCAACCTGATGCCATTTTCTTTTCCATGGCATAATAATACCATCGCTCAAAAAACTTCACAGTGGTATGTGTAATTGGAGAATACTGGTGCTATGTGAAATCCAAGCATAGCTGTTTCGCAGGAAGCCCCACCTAAAACCATTCGCAAACCGATCTCATTCCGATATGGCGGGCCAAGCCGAAGGCGGCCCGGGCCACCCGGCTGGCCAAGGAGGAGGACCGGGTTTCCAAGGAGGAGGAAGGAAGAACACACACACACACCAACTGGAGTTTGAAGAAGACACACACAGAGTTGGCATCGCACACAACTTGTGCCATTTTCTCGTGTATCCTCTCAACGCAAATGAACTGAGTACATGTGTTTAAGTACCAGACCTACGTAGCACACACGCACCCACTAACCCCACTATGTTGCATGCAGACGCACCGGCCAAGCCAGCTGCTTGATCCGATTATTCCTGCACGTGGTCCGGTGAGGGATGGCCGCGGTGTAGTCCGGCGTGGGGCGGCCACGGCAGGTCCGGTGAGGGGAGGCCATGGCGGGGTCCGGTGAGGGATGGCCACGGTGTAGTCCGGCAAGGGGCGGAGCGAGAGGAGGATGGAGAGGCTCGAGCACAGCAGGTCCGGCGAGGGGCGGAGCGGGAGGAGGGTGGAGAGGCTCGAGCGCAGCAGGTCCGGCGAGGGGCTACCGTTCCCGGCGCGGCGCACGGAGTAGCACGCGGTGCAGGGAGCCGGAGGCCTGCGGGGGCGACAGGTGACGGTCTTGGTAGTGCGCGGAGGCCTACGGGAGCGAGGTGTCAGGTCCGGCGACTGGCGACGTGGCCGGCGGCGTGCAACTGCTCCGGGGAGGTGCGACGCGGGCCAGCGATGGGCGACGGGGCGGGCCGCTTGCGGCTCCTCCGGGGGATGCGGGACGGGGCCGGCAGCGTGCGGCTGCTCCGGGGGCTAGGGAGACGGGGACGGCAGCGTGCGGCTGCTCCGGGGTGAGGGAGACGGGGCCGGTGTCGCGCGGCTGCTCGTGGGCGACGGGCGATGAGGTGAGACGAGGGATGTATCGGGGAAGGAGAGATAGAGGAGACGTGCGCGTGGGTGGGGCGGGTCGTGCACGTGGGTGGGACCGGTACTGGTGGGTGGGTGGCAGATGACTCGTCGGTGGGTGTGCGGGTAGGTCCGACGCATGCGGTTGAATTGGACCTACGTTTTAGACCTTGCCACGTCATCAATCCGCGTGATCGATCCGCGTGGTGTGTTTTCTCTTTGCCGTCTGCCAAAAAGATACAGACGGCAAATAGCTTACTTTGCCGTCTGCCTACAAAATAACAGACGGCAGACGGCAAAGTGAGCTGTTTGCCGTCTGTATCTTTTTGGGAGACGGCAAAGTCCGTTTTGCCGTCAGTCTTTCTTTGCCGTCTGCAGCTAACGGCAAAATTGATCTTTGCCATCGGGCCCGATGAAAAGCTGACGGCAAAGCCTCTCCCTGACGGCAAATTACCTGTTTCCCGTAGTGGTAGCGATAGTCGTAGAAGCAATAGTTGGCGAGACGACAACGATGCTACGATGGAGATCAAGGTGTCGCGCCGGTGACGATGGTGATCATGACGGTGCTTTGAAGATAGAGATCACAAGCACAAGATGATGATGGCCATATCATATCACTTATATTGATTGCATGTGATGTTTATCACTAGTAGAAAACACCTATTAGTCCCGGTTCAGAGGGCCTTTAGTCGGTTCATGAACGGGACTAATGGGTCGTTATAAATACCTCCACCCATTAGTCCGGTTCAAACACGAACCGGGACAGATGTTCTCCCGTGGCGGTCCGCCGAGCCCGGTCGAGGGCCTTTGGTCGGTTGGTGGCACCAACCGGGACAGAATGTGCCCACGTGGCGGTCCGCCGAGCCCGGTCGGGGCCTTTGGTCGGTTGGTGGCACCAACCGGGACCAAAAGTCCATGTTTTTAAGAAAAGTGGCTGCTTTAGGGGTTTTGGGGTTATTTTTAGGTTGTTATTAGCTAGCTAATAGAGAAGTGTCCTCTCTTATATCTTCGTCCTTGGTTTATCAACGCTGCTTCTATGTTCATTTCACCGCTGATATAACATGCTTATGCATACTCGCATCATATATACATCATCATATATAATAACAAGTCCTACTAATCATGCATGCATCATCATACAACTTCTACTCGTTATTAATAATAAGTCATACGATCATCATCCTCATAGTCATCGAACCCAACCCTGCATAATTGTTCTTAGCACATGATCATCGATGTCGGTAGGACCTAATTAAACACCCTTAAGGTAAAATAGCATAAAACAATATAGACCCTGACTCTGCATTATGAAGAATGGAGATCATCCTGTCTCCAATTCTTGCGCTTCGCTTCCTTTTGCTTCCAAGAAGCTCCTTACGACTGTCCATACATTTTTTCCATTCTTTGATTGTCATGTCTCCACTTCTTTTAGAAATCCGGTATGTACAGTTGAGATTCGTAGGATGACCTGGATATATGTTCAAAACATGAAGGCTGCCATTCTCATACATCAAATGAGGCACACAATCCTCTGGGATTCTCTGTTGAAAAACATAGTAATAACTTCGTAGTTAGCAATGATTTACTAGTTTTAGAAGTATGCAAAAAGATGCACGGATGTCGTAATAGTAAAAAATCTTACCAGGGTATCTCCATGGTAGTTACCGTAGTTCAACACGTGCACTAGTGGCACGTATTGACCATAATGTTGAGGAGTTCGATTGTAGACATTGTAATTCTCAAGATCCCTACAAAATGTGATCAGATGATTTTTCTCCTTATAAGTTAGTTCAGAGCAATCGATGTAGTGGGTTTTGTCTACCATCTTCCGCACATTCTTTGAACAATCAAAATAAGCTGTCAATGGAAATAAGCTGTCAACTATTTTGAAATAAACAATATAAATTACTTAATAACTATGTTAAGCTCACATGGGGGAAGAATTGGAGGTGTATCCACAAGGACCCAAATCGAAGGTGTCTCTTGCTCGATTGTAGGATCACAAGATCTATGGTGACAAGCATACCCTCATCAAGACCATACATCTTGCAAAGTGCTTCCTAATTTTTGCAACCAAAATGAGTTACACTCTCAGCATTGTACAGCTTTACTTGAAAATCCACACCATGATGGGTACTTAGGATAATTTTTTTGGTTTGAAAACTTTCATGGTCTTCAAAACCCATCCTGTCCAAGACATAGTGTCTTGCAAAGCATGGGATAAGCTAGTCGAATTGGAAAAGATGAAAAATATTGTCATGATTAAAATAGTTGAAGTCATGATTAATTACGAAAAAAACTATTGTCACCGTTGCGTACCGTATGAACATCGAAGCTCTCGTCGAGCTTAATGCTGAAGCGCCGATCTTCGTCCAGCTCAATGAACCTGTTACAGATACCTCGGTCGTTGTGGCACCAGTCGCACTCCCCCGGGCGGTTTTCATCGTCCGAGTACGACATTTCCGGCCTATATTCATAATTCAAATGAAGGAGAACTTATCCAATATGAGGATTCAATAAGCAAAACCAAATCATAAAATAAGCAAAACCAAATCATAAAATAAAGTAGTATTCAAATTAGCATGCGTTCAATAATTATAAGAAAAAGTACATCATCTCTTGGTGTTCGTACATCGTCGAATATTATCACTAATATAGCATCACTAATATAACTAGAACCGTAGCGCCCGACGGGTATCGACGCGGGCGGTGGACACCAAAGATAAGGAACCATCACAGGATCATAGCTCGGTGAGATCCTGAAGAACCTGCCGGTATTGTCGAACCTGCCCTCCAATGCAACCATTTAGCGATGGGCGTGCTCGTCCTCCTCGCTGACACGGTGACGTACCACCTCCGCGGTGTCCGGAAGCCTCGGCACCAAATCACTGGCCCACGCGACCGCCACCAAAAGGATTGGTCAACAACGCTGCCTCCTCACCAACCTCGTCCCCAGTAGCACCTCCCAATACCAGCCAGTGGAGCCCAGTCCGAACATGGCCTGATCAAGCAAGCCTCCACCGCCCGAGTCGGCGGCAGCGAGGATGTGGGATAGGCATCGCCGACGTCGATCGGGAACTACTTATATATAGTTAAATAAAGTAGTTTTATTAATTAAATCAACTATGTAGTTCAACTACTATACTAAGCATTTACTATAAATAAATAAAGTAGTACTTACTAAAAACAAAGTAGCACTTACTACAAACTACTTCTATATATAGTTAAATAAAGTAGTTTTATTAATTAAATCAACTATCTAGTTCAACTATACTAAGCACTTATTACTATAAATAAATAAAGTAGTACTTACTAAAAACAAAGTAGCACTTACTATATAGTACTTAATTACTAAAAATAAACTAGTATTTTTCTAACTAACTCATATTTTCCTAACTAATTATATTACCAAAAATCTAAATAAAATAGTAATTATATTTTTCTAACTAGCTAGTTCAATTATAGTACTTACTAACACAATCTAAATATCACCAAACATATTATGAACAAATTAATTACCCCAAAAAACTATTAACAGAAAAAAATCTAACACAATAACAGAAAAAATCTAACACAATATGAACAAATTAATTACACCAAAAAACTATTAACAGAAAAAAATCTAACACAATACGAACAAATTAATTACACCAAAAAAATCTATTAACAGGAAAAAATCTAACACAATATGAACAAATTAATTAATATCTAGCTAGTTCATCTAACATTTGACATTAATATCTATAATTTTTCTATCTAATTTATCTAACAGAAACCGGATCGGAAAATAGACGGGGCCGGCGCCGACGACGGGCCGGGGGCGAACGGGGCGGCGACGTACGGGGCGGAGGCGCGAGACGGCGATGACGGGGACGTCGACGACGGGATGGGGTGTCGACGGGGGCGGCGACGGCGACGGCGCAGGACGGGCGACGATCGGGACGCTTGGCGACGATGGGGACGGCGACAAGATCGGGCGGGGGCGGGCGGCGACGGCGTCTGGGGGGGCGGCGACGGCGGCGGCGGCGGCGAGGCATGGCGTGGCGTCGGGAGATCGAGGAGGAAGGAGAGATCGAAGTGGGGATGCGGTTCTGAAATTTTTCTTATATAGCAAAGCCTTTAGTCCCGGTTGGCGGGACCAACCGGGACCAATGCCCCCCTTTAGTCCCGGTTGGTGCCACCAACCGGGACCAAAGGCCTCTTTTCAGCAGCCCAAAGGGCGGGAAGCAGAGGGCTTTGGTCCCGGTTGGTGCCACCAACCGGGACTAAAGGGTGGGCATTGGTCCCAGTTGGAGCCACGAACCGGGAACAATGACCGTGTGCTGCACGGTGCGGCACGAAAGTTTAGTCCCACCTCGCTAGCTGAGATGGGAGCGCAGTGGTTTATAAGCCCCACTGCCCCTTCCCTCTCGAGCTCCTCTCCACCGCAGCTTACGGGCCTACTAACTACTGCTTTGCTCGATGGTCCTAATGGGCCACCTGCGGCCTGAATCTGGCCCATGGTGGGTTTCTAGTCGATCCAGGCCGTGGGTGCCCGAGAGGAGGCATTTTTCTTTACTTATTTATTTTATGCAGCTGTTTTTTAGTCCCACCTCCCCAAGCGAGAGGCACTCGCAGCTGTTTATAAACCCTGAGTGCAGAGACGATGAAGAAGAGGCTCAATGCTCACATTGGTTCGCTTCAAGCCTTGAGGAATAGGGTAGACTGCATGGAGCTATGTGCAGTGCAGTTTACACTATTCCGAAAGGCTTGAAGTGAATTAACTAGCATTGCGCCTCTTTTTTATTTTTAATGACTTATTACCACACAGAAAAAAAAAGAAAAAAAATATAGCAGAAAAGAAAAAAACTATATAAAAAATAGTTGTGATTAACTTTACTAAAAAATGAGCATAGATGCTTATTTTTAATGACTTATTACAATTCAGAAATAAATAGAAGAAAAATAGTTTTGATTAACTTTACTAAAGAAATGAGCATAGATGCTTATTTTAATGACTTTATAAAAATAAATAGAAAAATATAGCAGAAAAGAAAAAAACTATATAAAAAACTATTCAGAAATAAATAAAAGAAAAAATAGTTGTGATTAACTTTACTAAAAAAAACTATATAAAAAACTACTCAGAAATGAACATAGATGCGCTTATAGAGAAAATTCAACCTAAATTCATAATAAATTTCTACGAACTTCAGAGAAATTCAGTATGAATTTAGGTTAAATTCCCTTTATAAGGGCATCTATTTTCATTTTGAGAGCAGCTCAACATGGCAGAGAGGGAGGGGCTTATAAACCGGTCTGATTCCCTTTCGGTTGGCGAGGTGGGACTAAACTCTGGCCACAACGAGGACCAACCCGTTAGTCCCGGTTGCTGGCATGAACCGGGAGTAATGGGAAGCCTTTGGTCCCGGTTCGTCCCATCAACCGGGACCAATGGTGGTGGGCCAGGAGCGAGGGCTATTGGTCCCGGTTCGTCCCACCAACCGGGACCAATAGGTCCAGACGAACCGGGACCAATGGGCCACGTGGCCCGGCCGGCCCTCGGGGCTCACGAACCGGGTCCAATACCCCCATTGGTTCCGGTTCTGGATTGAACCGGGACTAATGGGCTGGACCGGCCTGGACCATTGGCCCCTTTCCTACTAGTGTATCCTTTATGCATCTTATCTTGCTTTGATTGACGGTAGCATTTTAAGATGATCTCTCACTAATTATCAAGAAGTGTTCTCCCTGAGTATGCACCGTTGCCAAAGTTCGTCGTGCCCAGACACCACGTGATGATCGGGTCTGATAAGCTCTACGTCCATCTACAACGGGTGCAAGCCAGTTTTGCTCACGCGGAATACTCAGGTTAAACTTGACGAGCCTAGCATATGCAGATATGGCCTCGGAACACGGAGACCGAAAGGTCGAGCGTGAATCATATAGTAGATATGATCAACATAGTGATGTTCACCATTGAAAACTACTCCATCTCACGTGATGATCGGTTATGGTTTAGTTGATTTGGATCACGTGATCACTTAGATGACTAGAGAGATGTCTGTCTAAGTGAGAGTTCTTAAGTAATATGATTAATTGAATTTAAATTTATCATGAACTTAGTACCTGATAGTATTTTGCTTATCTATGTTTGTTTTAGATAGATGGCTCGTGCTGTTGTTCCGTTGAATTTTAATGCGTTCCTTGAGAAAGCAAAGTTGAAAGATGATGGTAGCAATTACACGGGCTGGGTCCGTCACTTGAGGATTATCCTCATTGCTGCACAGAAGAATTATGTCCTTGATGCACCGCTAGGTGACAGACCTGTTGCAGGAGCAGATGCAGACGTTATGAACGTTTGGCTAGCTCAATATGATGACTACTTGATAGTTTTGTGCACCATGCTTTATGGCTTAGAACCGGGACTACAAAACGTTTTTGAAACGTCATGGAACATATAAGATGTTTCAAGAGATGAAATTGGTATTTCAGACTCATGCCCGTGCCAAGAGGTATGAGACCTCTGACAAATACTTCGCCTAAAAGATGGAGGAGAATTGCTCAACTTGTGAGCAAGTACTTAGATTGTCTGAGTACTACAATCGCTTGAATCAAGTGGGAGTTAATCTTCCAGATAAGATAGTGATTGGCAGAGTTCTCTAGTCACCATCACCAAGTTGCTGGAACTTCGTGATGAACTATAATGCAAGTGATGACGAAAACGATTCCCGAGCTCTTTGTGATGCTGAAATCGACGAAGGTAGAAATCAAGAAAAGAGCATCAAGTGTTGATGATTGACAAGACCACTAGTTTCAAGAAAAGGGCAAAGGGAAAGAAAGGGAACTTCAAGTAGAATGACAAGCAAGTTGTCACTCCCGCGAAGAAGCCCAAAGCTGGACCAAAGCCTGAAACCGAGTGCTTACACTAAAGGGAAATGGTCCTTTGGAAGCGAAATACCCTGAATATTTGGTGGATAAGAAGGATGGCAAAGTGAACAAGGGTATATTTGATATACAGGTTATTGATGTGTGCCTTACTAGTGTTTATAGTAGCCCCTGAGTATTTGATACTTGTTCGGTTGCTAAGATTAGTAATTCGAAACAGGAGTTACAGAATAAACAGAGACTAGTTGAAGGGGAAGTGACGATGAGTGTTGGAAGTAGTTCCAAGATTGATATGATCATCATCACACACTCCCTATACCTTCGGGATTAGTGTTAAACCTAAATAAATGTTATTTGGCGTTTGCGTTGAACATGAATATGATTTGATCATGTTTATTGCGATACGGTTATTCATTTAAAGTCAAAGAATAATTGTTGTTCTGTTTACATGAATAAAACCTTCGATGGTCATACACCCAATGAAAATAGTTTGTTGGATCTCGATCGTAGTGATACACATATTCATAATATTGATGCCAAAAGATGCAAAGTTAATAATGATAGTGCAACTTATTTGTGGCACTGCCGTTCGGGTCATATCGGTGTAAAGCGCATGAAGAAACTCCATAAAGATGGATTTTCAGAATCACTTGGTTATGAATCATTTGATGCTTGCGAACCGTGCCTTTTGGGCAAGATGACTAAAACTCCGTTCTCCGGAACAATGGAACGAGCTACTGACTTATTGGAAATAATACATACCGATGTATGCGATCCGATGAAACATATAAGTATATCTACTTATATGTATCGTTATTTTCTGACCTTCACAGATGATTTGAGCAGATATGGGTATATCTACTTGATGAATCATAAGTCTGAAACATTTGAAAAGTTCAAAGAATTTCAGAGTGAAGTGGAAAATCATCGTAACAAGAAAAATAAGGTTTCTATGATCTGATCATGGAGACGAATATTTGAGTTACGAGTTTGGTCTTCATTTGAAACAATGTGAAATAGTTTCGCAACTCACGCCACCTGGAACACCACAATGTAATGGTGTGTCCGAACGTCGTAATCGTACTTTACTAGATATGGTGCGATCTATGATGTCTCTTATTGGTTTACCACTATCGTTTTGGGGTTATGCATTAGAGACAGCTGCATTCACGTTTAATAGGGCACCATCTAAATCCGTTGAGACGACACTGTATGAACTATGGTTTAGCAGTAAACCTAGGCTGTCGTTTCTTAAAATTTGGGGCTACGATGCTTATGTGAAAAATCTTCAACCTGATAAGCTCGAGCCCATATCGGAGAAGTGGGTCTTCATAGGATACCCATAGGAGACAGTTGGGTACACCTTCTATCACAGATCCGAAGGCAAGACATTCGTTGCTAAGAATGGATCCTTTCTAGAGAAGGAGTTTCTCTCGAAAGAAGTGAGTGGGAGGAAAGCAGAACTTGATGAGGTAACAGTACCAGCTCCCTTATTGGAAAGTAGTTCATCACAGAAATCGGTTCCTGTGACACCTACACCAATTAGTGAGGAAGTTAATGATGATGATCATAAAACTTCAGATCAAGTTGTTACTAAACTTCGTAGATCAACCAGAGTAAGACCCGCACCAGAATGGTACAGTAATCCTATTCTGGAAGTCATGCTACTAGATCATGGTGAACCTACGAACTATGAAGAAGCGATGGTGATCCCAGATTCTGCAAAATGGCTTGAAGCCATGAAATCTGAGATGGGATCCATGTATGAGAACAAAGTGTGGACTTTGGTTGACTTGCCCGATGATCGGCAAGCAATAGAGAATAAATGGATCTTCAAGAAGAAGACTGACGCTGACGGTAATGTTACTGTTTACAAAGGTTGACTTGTTGCAAAAGGTTTTCGACAAGTTCAAGGGGTTGACTACGATGAGACCTTCTCACCCGTAGCGATGCTTAAGTCTGTCCGAATCATGTTAGAGATTGCCGCATTTTATGATATGAAATATGGCAGATGGATGTCAAAACTGCATTCCTGAATGGACTTCCGGAAGAAGGTTTTGTCGATCCTAAGGGAGCTAACAAAGTGTGCAAGCTGCAGCGATCCATTTATGGTCTGGTGCAAGCCTCTCGGAGTTAGAATAAACGCTTTGATAGTGTGATCAAAGCATATGGTTTTATATAGACTTTTGGAGAAGACTGTATTTACAATAAAGTGAGTGGGAGCTCTGTAGCATTTCTGATATTATATGTGGATGACATATTGTTGATTGGAAATGATATAGAATTTCTGGATAGCATAAAAGGATACTTGAATAAAAGTTTTTCAATGAAAGACCTCGGTGAAGCTGCTTACATATTTGGCATCAAGATCTATAGAGATAGATCAAGACGCTTGATTGGACTTTTAGAAAGCACATACCTTGATAAAGTTTTGAAAAAGTTTAAAATGGATCAGGCAAGGAAAGGATTCTTGCATGTATTACAAGGTGTGAAATTGAGTCAGACTCAATGCCCGACCACTGCAGAAGATAGAGAGAAAATGAAAGGAGTTCCCTATGCTTCAGCCATAGGCTCTATCATGTATGCAATGCTGTGTACCAGACCTGATGTGTGCCTTGCTATTAGTTTAGCAGGGAGGTACCAAAGTAATCCAGGAGTGGATCACTGGACAGCGGTCAAGAACATCCTGAAATACCTGAAAAGGACTAAGGATATGTTTCTCGTTTATGGAGGTGACAAAGAGCTTGTCGTAAATGGTTACGTCGATGCAAGCTTTGACACTGATCCGGACGATTCTAAATCGCAAACCGGATATGTGTTTATATTAAACGGTGGAGCTGTCAGTTGGTGCAGTTCTAAACAAAGCGTCGTAGCGGGATCTACATGCGAAGCGGAGTACATAGCTGCTTCGGAAGCAGCAAATGAAGGAGTCTGGATGAAGGAGTTCATTTCCGATCTAGGTGTCATACCTAGTGCATCGGGACCAATGAAGATCTTCTGTGACAATACTGGTGCAATTGCCTTGGCAAAGGAATCCAGATTTCACAAGAGGACCAAGCACATCAAGAGACGCTTCAATTCCATCCGGGACCAAGTCCAGGTGGGAGACATAGAGATTTGCAAGATACATACGGATCTGAATGTTGCAGACCCGTTGACTAAGCCTCTTCCACGAGCAAAATATGATGAGCACCAAGACTCCATGGGTGTTAGAATCATTACTGTGTAATCTAGATTATTGAGTCTAGTGCAAGTGGGAGACTGAAGGAAATATGCCCAAGAGGCAATAATAAAGTTATTATTTATTTCCTCATATCATGATAAATGTTTATTATTCATGCTAGAATTGTATTACCCGGAAACATGATACATGTGTGAATACATAGACAAACATAATGTCACTAGTATGCCTCTACTTGACTAGCTCATTAATCAAAGATGGTTATGTTTCCTAACCATAGACATGTGTTGTCATTTGATTAACGAGATCACATCATTAGGAGAATGATGTGATTGACTTGACCCATTCCGTTAGCCTAGCACTTGATCGTTTAGTATGTTGCTATTGCTTTCTTCATGACTTATACAAAGTTCCTACAACTATGAGATTATGCAACTCCCGTTTACCGTAGGAACACTTTGTGTGCTACCAAACGTCACAACGCAACTGGGTAATTATAAAGGTGCTCTACAGGTGCCTCCGAAGGTACATGTTGGGTTGGCGTATTTCAAGATTGGGTTTTGTCACTCCGATTGTCGGAGAGGTATATCTGGGCCCTCTCGGTAATGCACTTCACTATAAGCCTTGCAAGCAATGTGGCCAATGAGTTGGTTACGGAATGATGCATTATGGAACGAGTAAAGAGACTTGCCGGTAACGAGATTGAACTAGGTATTGTATACCGACGATCGAATCTCGGGCAAGTAACATACCGATGACAAAGGGAAAAACGTATGTTGTTATGCGGTTTGACCGATAAAGATCTTCGTAGAATATGTAGGAGCCAATATGAGCATCCAGGTTCCGCTATTGGTTATTGACCGGAAATAGTTCTAGGTCATGTCTACATAGTTCTCAAACCCGTAGGGTCTGCACACTTAACGTTACGATGATAGTTTTATTATGAGTTTATAAGTTTTGATGTACCGAAGGTTGTTCGGAGTCCCGGATATGATCACAGACATGACGAGGAGTCTCGAAATGGTCGAGAAATAAATATTGATATATTGGACGACTATATTCGGACACCGGAAGTGTTCCAGGTGATTTCGGAGGAAACCGGAGTGCCGAAGGGTTACCGGAACCCCCGGGAGAAGTAATGGGCCTTATGGGCTTTAGTGGAGAGAGAGAGAGAGAGAGAGAGAGAGAGAGAGAGAGAGGGGCAGCCAGGATGGGCCGCGCGCCCCCTCCCCCTCTGGTCCGAATTGGACTAGGAGAGGGGGGGTGGCGCCCCCTCCCTCTCCTCTCCCCTTCCTTTCCCCTCCTAGTAGGAGTAGGAAAGAGGGAGTCCTACTCCTACTAGGAGGAGGACTCCTCCTCCTTGGCGCGCCCCCAAGGGCCGGCCGCCCCCCCCCCCTTTCTCCTTTATATACGGGGGCAGGGGGACACCCTAGAACACACAAGTTGATCTTCGTGATCGTTCCTTAGCCGTGTGCGGTGCCCCCCTCCACCATATTCCACCTCGGTCATATCGTTGCGGTGCTTAGGCGAAGCCCTGCGTCGGTAGAACATCATCATCGTCACCATGCCGTCGTGCTGACGGAACTCATCCCCGAAAAGCTGTTGGATCGGAGTCCGGGGATCGTCATCGAGCTGAACGTGTGCTGAACTCGGAGGTGCCGTACGTTCGGTACTTGGATCGGTCGGATCGTGAAGACGTACGACTACATCAACCGCGTTGTCATAACGCTTCCGCTTACGGTCTACGAGGGTACGTGGAGAACACTCTCCCCTCTCGTTGATATGCATCACCATGATCTTGCGTGTGCATAGGAAATTTTTGAAATTACTACGTTCCCCAACAGCAACATCATTTGGAAGGGATACCTTTTTACCTTTGTTGCCCCTTCTTTCCCTTTTCTTTTTCACATTATGTGTGAGTTCAACCTTCCTCTTTGAGCTCCTTATTGACGAGATTGGTTGAATAGAAAGCTCCTCCTCGTTACCTGATTCATCATAAGAAATAATAGGAGGATATTGGGAAGTCTCTTCCTGTTCATTAGTATTCTCATCATCTTCTATTTTCTTTCTTTTCTTTAGGTAATTGGCAATATAAGGATTTTCAATGCAATTCTCCGCACAAAACATATAAATCTTTTCTAGATCAATATCAAGGAAATGCTTAAGATTAAAGTCTGGAATAGGCTTAGTTAAACGTTTCAACTCTTCATAACCCAAAAGCAAACTAAGTTCATTATAATGTGCAAGGGAAATCAAATCATCACAATTTTTGGACACGATTCGGTCATGAAACAATTTGCATTGGAGATGTAAATGACCACGTTCATTGCAAACTTCACAAGTACGGCAAAGGAATTTTAAATTTTCAGCACTCACATCTAGCCTTTCTTGCAACCATTTAGTTTCTAAATGCTTATGCCTCTTGCAATAAATATCTTCTCTATTTGGTGTGTTCATGCAAACATGCACTCCCCAAAAGTTGACATGCTCATAAGAGATATTTTCATCATGACTAGAGCAATCATCATTAATACTATGGATATTTAAGGAGTTTATACTAACAACATTGTAATCATGTTCATCATTCAAAGATTTAGTATCAAGCATTTTAATGCACTCTTCTTGTAGCACTTGAGCACAATTTTCCTTTCCATAAAACTCACGAAAGATATTAAAAAGACGAAGCGTATGAGACAAACTCAATTCCATTTTTTTTGTAGTTTTCTTTTATAGACTAAACTAGTGATAAAACAAGAAACAAAAAGATTCAATTGCAAGATCTAAAGATATACCTTCAAGCACTCACCTCCCCGGCAACGGCGCCAGAAAAGAGCTTGATGCCTACTACACAACCTTCTTCTTGTAGACTTTGTTGGGCCTGCAAGTGCACAGGTTTGTAGGACAGTAGCAAATTTTCCTCAAGTGGATGACCTAAGGTTTATCAATCCGTGGGAGGCGTAGGATGAACATGGTCTCTCGCAAACAAACCTGCAACCAAATAACAAAGAGTCTCTTGTGTCCCCAACACACCCAATACAATGGTAAATTGTATAGGCACTAGTTCGGCGAAGAGATGGTGATACAAATGCAATATGGACAGTAGATATAGGTATTTGTAATCTGAAAATATAAAAACAGCAAGGTAACTAATGATAAAAGTGAGCGTAAACGGTATTGCAATGATAGAAACAAGGCCTAGGGTTCATACTCTCACTAATGCAAGTTCTCTCAACAATAATAACATAGATAGATCATATAACAATCCCTCAACATGCAACAAAGAGTCACTCCAAAGCCACTAATAGCGGAGAACAAACGAAGAGATTATGGTAGGCTACGAAACCACCTCAAAGTTATCCTTTCTGTTCTAACTATTCAACAGTTCGTAGTAAAATAACATGAAGCTATTCTTTCCGCTCAATCCATCATAGAGTTCATACTAGAATAACACCTTAAGACACAAATCAACCAAAACCCTAATGTCACCTAGATACTCCATTATCACCTCAAGTATCCGTGGGCATGATTATACGATATGCATCACACAATCTCAGATTCATCCAACCAACACAAAGTACTTCAAAGAGTGCCCCAGAGTTTCTACCGGAGAGTGAAGAAAACGTGTGCCAACCCCTATGCATAGGTTCATGGGCGGAACCCGCAAGTTGGTTACCAAAACATACATCAAGTGGTACGTGATATTCCATTGTCACCACAGATAAACACGGCAAGACATACATCAAGTGTTCTCAAATCAAAGACTCAATCCGACAAGATAACTTCAAGAGGGAAACTCTATTCATCACAAGAGAGTAGAGGTGGAGAAACATCATAAGATCCAACTATAATAACAAAGCTCGTGATACATAAAGATCGTGTGAAGTCGAGAACACGAGAGAGAGAGAGAGATCAAACACATAGCTACTGGTACATACCCTCAGCCCCGAGGGTGAACTACTCCCTCCTTGTCATGGATAGCGCCGGGATGATGAAGATGGCCACGGTGATGGATTCCCCCTCCGGTAGGGTGCCGGAACGGTCTCCCGAGAGGTTTTTGGTGGCTACAGAGGCTTGCGACGGCGGAACTCCTGATCTATCTTTTTATTCGATGGTTTTAGGGTACGTAGGCTTATATAGGCGAAAGAAGTCGGTCAGGAGGTGCTCGAGGGGCCCACGAGACAGGGGGGCGCACCTAGTAGGGGGGCGCCCCCCTTTCTCCTGGCCTCCTCAAGGATCTTCTGACGTGAACTCCAAGTCTCCAGGATGATATTCTTCCCAAAAATAACGCTGCCGAAGGTTTCATTCCGTTTGGACTCCGTTTGATATTCCTTTTCTTCGAAATACTGAAATAGGCAATAAAACAGCAATATGGGCTGGGCCTGCGGTTAGTAGGTTAGTCCCAAGAATGATATAAATGTGTAAAATAAAGCCCATAAACATTCAAAAGGGGTAATATAATAGCATGGAACAATCAAAAAAATTTAGATACGTTGGAGACATATCAGCCGTGACGGAGAGATCATTTTTCTTGACCTCACCCAGCTGGTTACGAATGGCAGAAGAACGTGCCAGCGACTGCGAGGAGAAGCTGGAGTCGAGCGTGGCCCATGCATCCCTTGACGTCGCAGCAAAGACCACCAGGCACTAGTATAAAAAGGTTCAAATCTGAGACACATTAGTACCAGTTTGCATTTGAGCCGGCACTAATGTGTCCATTAGTGCCGGTTCAAATGGATAGGCGGGAGGAGATCTTTAGTACCGATTCATTGCCAATCAGTAGTACCGGTTCGTGCCACGAACCTGTACTAAAGATGCTGGGGCCCGGTCAGCACCTTTACTACTGGTTCGTGGAACGAACCGGTAGTAAAGAGGTTGTGGCAGGCTATTTTTAGTCCCACCTCACTCCCCTAGCAAGATTTTTACCACCTGAAATATGTTACTTCTCAAACTATCACAAGAATTTGGTCTTCATTGAACTCTATGTGTATAATTTATGTACTCAATATGAGTCTTCACCGGTTTCTACACCGTTGAGGACTCATATTGACAATTCAGATTGTACACAAAAAGATCATTGATAATCAATGTATTTTTGATGTATATTTATACATGTTTACGCCCTCACTCTCTCCACTCACTCGGTCTCCCCCTCAATCCCCCGCGCCGGTCCTCCCCTGCCGGCCGCCACTCGCTTCAAAACTGGACGCACTTCGTGTACAAACTGGACAATCTCTTTCGGAGTATCAGGGTTTCGGACGAGAACTCATCTGTTACATGGGAACTTCAATTTTTTTAACTTATTTGAACTCCAAACTTTTTTTGAGCCGGCATTATGCAGCATTCGAAGCGACGTCATCAATTTCCAACACGTTCTGACATCATTTGCTATTTTTCAGTCACCAATTTGTTTAGATCAGAGCTAAATCACCGTGAAATTGAAAATCACTACAAAACAAACTCTGAAAAGGTTGAAGGTATCATCATTTCACCCGCATAGCATGTGCGAAAGAGTAGAGAGGGTCACGGCAAAAACTGGACGCACTTCGTGTACAAACTGGATAATCTCTTTTGGAGTATCAGGGTTTCGGACGAGAACTCATCTGTTACACGGGCACTCCATTTTTTAAAACTTATTTGAACTCCAGACTTTTCTAGAGACGGCATTATGAAGCATTCGAAGCGACGTTATCAATTTCCAACACGTTCTGACATCATTTGCTGTTTTTCAGTCACCGATTTGTTTAGATCGGAGCTAAATGACCGTGAAATTGAAAATCACTACAAAACAAACTCTTAAAATGTTGAAGGTATCATCATTTCACCCGCATAGCATGTGCGGAAGAGTAGAGAGGGTCACGGCAAAAACTGGACGCACTTCGTGTACAAACTGGACAATCTCTTCCGGAGTATCAGGGTTTCGGATGAGAACTCATCTGTTACATGGGCTAGACCTAGGGTGTGCAAATTCAGGCCCAGAAGGACCAGTAGGCTCACAGGGCAGCGCGCCATAGTTAGGCCCAGAAGCCTGCTATATAGAGGAGTTTGAAGGAGCAGCCACGGCCGGGTTTATAAACCAGTGCGGCTGCCCGCTCGGCGAGGTGGGACTAAACATAGTGCACCGCGGGTGGCAGCGCACGACCATTAGTACCGGTTGGTGGCTCCAACCGATACTAATGGGTTGTCTTTTAGTACCGGTTGGGGTAATGAACCGGTACTAAAGGCGGCCATTTCCCGCCGCTTGGCCTGGCCAAAATTGGCCTTTAGTACCGATTGGTGCTTCCAACCGGTACTAAAGGCCCCTCCTATATATATGGCACATCGCCCGCCGCCTTCGCCCCGCCGCCCGCCTCGCGCCGTCGCCCCTGCCGCCCATCGTCGCCGTCCCTGTCGTCACCGCCCCGTACTACATCGCCGTCTCGATCATGCCATCGATCTCTCCCGGCCCGCCGCCCGTCGTCGCGCCGTCCCCATCGCCGCCTGTACGCCGCCGCCCCCCGCTCGTACACACACATACACACACACACATACACACACACACACACACACACTACACACACATGTACACACGCATACACACACAGTACTACACACACACACACACATTTATTATTATTATTTTTCTGTTTTCTATTGTTTAGATTAATGTTAGATGAATTTCGTAGATAAGAATGTTAGAATGTTAATGCTAGATGAATAAGATAGAAAAATTGTTAAATATTAATGTCAATTGTTAGCTAGATGAATATAGAACTAGTTTATTTTTAGTAAGAAAATTTAGGTATATGAGATTATTTGAACTAGTTGAAATAATATAACTAGTTTATTTTAGTAAATTCTTAGTTGAAACTAGTTGAATTAATAGAACTAGTTTATTTTTAGTAAAAAAATTTAGGTATATGAGATTATTTGAACTAGTTGAATTAATATAACTAGTTTCACTACTAGGAAAAGGCATGCTAGTGGCGCACCCGTTTTGCCTTCTAATGGCGCACCACTAGTGCGCCACTAGAATCACACCATTAGAATTAAATTCTAATGGCGCATTAATTCTAATGGCGTACCACTGGTGCGCCATTAGTATCTGGTGTTCTAATGGCGCACCACGTAGTGCGCCATTAGTATTGCCCATAGTGCGCCATTAGTGTGATTATCACAGTGCGCCATTAGTGTCTTGTGTGGTGCGCCACTAGTATCTGGTATACTAATAACGCACCACATGGAAGTGCGCCATTAGTAACAATTTTTTTAATTTTTTTCGTTTTTTCTTAATCTTAGGTCACTATTTCACATATGAGATATCCAACACATATATATATACAACAAGCATTCATATAACAATCATATCCAACACACAAGTTTCATCATATATACATACATAGACAACACATAGTTCCATCGTTACATATTACAAAAGTTTCACATTGTTCATCCAACACCATTATCCATCAATTCACAAAAGTTTCACATTGATACAAAATAAAAACACAAATGGAAAAGAAGCACTCCATCCATGCAAGCTTCCGTAAATTAAATCAAATCTGCAAAATGATAAACAAGATGTTAGAAGAAGAAGAAGAGAAGAAGAAGAAGAAGACTAGAAGAATATTAGAAGAAGAACAACACTAGAAGAATACTAGAAGAAGAATAAGAAGAAGAATAAGAAGTATAAGAAGAAGACTATAAGCTTATTATGTAAACTTGATCATTTTGTGCTAACATAAGTAATTTTGGAGCTAACCTATAGAAAACTAAGCATATAAGCTCGAAGTTAGCATATTAGAGCCAACTTAGGTAAAATGAAGATAAAATATGTCATTTTGGAAAAGAAGAAGAATAAGAAGAAGACTATAAGCTTATTATGCAAACTTCATCATTTTGTGCTAACATAAGTAATTTTGGAGCTAACCTATAGGAAACTAAGCATATAAGCTCTAAGTTAGCATATTAGAGCCAACTTAGGTAAAATGAAGCTAACATATGTCATTTTGGAAAAGAAGAAGAATAAGAAGAAGACTATAAGCTTATTATGTAAACTTGATCATTTTGTGCTAACATAAGTAATTTTGGAGCTAACCTATAGGAAACTAAGCATATAAGCTCTAAGTTAGCATATTAGAGCCAACTTAGGTAAAATGAAGCTAACATATGTCATTTTGGAAAGAAGAAGAATAAGAAGAAGACTATAAGCTTATTATGTAAACTTGATCATTTTGTGCTAACATAAGTAATTTTGGAGCTAACCTATAGGAAACTAAGCATATTAGCTCTAAGTTAGCATATTAGAGCCAACTTAGGTAAAATGAAGCTACCATATGTCATTTTGGAAAAGAAGAAGAATAAGAAGAAGACTATAAGCTTATTATGTAAACTTGATCATTTTGTGCTAACATAAGTAATTTTGGAGCTAACCTATAGGAAACTAAGCATATTAGAGATAACATAGGTAACTAAGTATATATATATATATATATATATATATATATATATATATATATATATATATATATATATATATATATATATATATATATATATATATATATATATATATATATATATATATATCATTTTGGAGATCTGACATACGACATAGTTCAGTTCTCATTGTTCTTCTCCTTCTCCTTCCTCAGCCTGATCGCCAAGAGCGGGCGGCGGTGGAGGCAGTTGTGGGATGTAGTCTTCGACCACAATTGGCGTGGTCATGTCGCGCAGCTGTGGGATCGTCGGCGCCACCACCGGTGCGTGGTCATTGTCAGGCACCACCACCATCGCGAGGCCACCTTCAGGCAGGACGAGCACGACCATCGCTAGGTCATCCTCATCCACCACCATCTCTTGCCCATGGTCAGCCACCACCATCTCTTGCCCATGGTCAGCCACCACCATCTCTTGCCCTTGGTCAGCCACCACCAGCGCTAGGTCATCCTCAGCCTGATTCCCATCGTCATCCTGCAACTCCTTATACCCACTCTGCTCCTCTTCTCCCCCACTCTAGTCCGGATCATCCTTCTTATTGTCTTTGTTGCTGCCAGAATCGCTGCTGCTTTCGCTAAAGCCAGAATCGTTGTTGCTTTTGCTACAGCCATAATCGCAGCTGCTTTGGCTGTAGCCAGTGTCGCTGCTGCTGCTCCCATTGCCTGTCCAAATGCAACAATGACCGTTAACAATCAATGTGAGACAAAGCCAAATGTAGAGGAATAAGAAGAGGCAGAACGTACTGGCATCATCATCGTCAGCGTAGCGCATGCGACACATAGTCGCGTTGAACACCTTCACGATGAGCATGGTGGCGTCGTCGTCGTACCTGAAGAGAAGGAAGTACCCCAACCGCAGGTCGTAGGCACAGTAGAACTTCTCCCACCCACGATACAAGTACATGTGGCCCTCCTTGATCACCAACTCCACATCCCACAGCCTGCGAAACCCGCTGCCGGCCTGTCGCAGCTTCACATTATTTGGCGGATCTTCACCCAGCATGTTCATGAAACTGTCAGGCAGCCTCTGCAGTTTGGGACAATGAGTGATGTAGCAAACAACAGATATCATAATGAGATGGGTGAAGGGGAGATCTCTCCTTTTATATACATGCGTCATGGATGATACTGAAGTCCCAAGTATGATACTGAAGAACTCGGAAGCATCCAACTCGTACTGCGGTGGGGCAGAGCGGCGGTGGCTGCTTCCCCCCATCTCTGATAAGCAGCAGAAGAGACCAATTAGTACCCTTACAACAGGTCGTGAAACATGCATGAAAATAACCACTCTATATCAAGTTTATCCAAGCAAAATCTCTCATTGTGAAAGCAGTGGGCAAAGTAACGGAGAGTAAGCTGGAAAACAAGCACAACAAATAAAAAGAAACAAGAATGATAATAGGTGTACTGAAAGTCCAATTGTACTGGACTATAAATTAGGGTAACAATGACACAGAAGATGGGAGCACCTAGTACACATTAGCAAAACAAAAAGGTACCACGCTTAAAAGGAAAGACCTATACAAACACCTCATATTAATAAGGTTGCTCGAACAAGTGTTATCTATCAATACATTTGGGGATTAGCACTAACAATTCAGAAGACCAAATGCTAACAAGGCAACCAACTAACTTGTTCGGTTACAGAGTAAGCTCATCTGCCGCCCCATCATGATAACCACAAAGAGGAATGTCCACAGACAAACCTTTGGTTAAATAAGGTATGTATGGTCTTAGTTCATCTCTCAATTCACCAACATGACTGATAGGCCATATAAACCTTTGGTTCAGAAAAAGTATGCAAATTTAGGTATATGAGATTATTTGAACTAGCTGAATTAACATAACTAGTTTAATTTTAGTAAATGCTTAGTTGAACTAGTTGAATTAATAGAACTAATTTATTTTTAGTAAGAAAATTTAGGTATATGAGTTTTGATGATCTAATTAAAATTTAGGTATATGAGATTTTAATAGAACTAGTTTATTTTAGTAAGAAAATTAATAGAACAAGTTTATTTTTAGTAAATGCTTAGTTGAATTAGTTGAATTAACAAAACTAGTTGAATTAATAGAAGTAGTTGAATTAGTTGAATTAATAGAATTAGTAAGTGTTTAATGTTTCACCTATATGAACATAGGAAATGTCGTCTGACGACGAAAAAGATTTCATTATGTGCGAATACTGTGAAGACCAGCGCGGCCTGTGCGACGAAAATTTCCTTGTTGATGATAGGCTATTCAGCATCAAGCTGGATGAGACCTTCGAATTCGATACAGTAAATCACAAGGACAAGTATTTTTTCGTAATTAAGCATGACTTATATATGCTTCATTTGCTTCAACTTATAATTTTTAATTTTCACTATTCTACTAGAGCATTCTCTGCCATGCAAGAATTTTTGTCTTGGATAAGATAGGTTTCAATGCTTTGGAAATTATGGAGGTAAAGAGAGTTTACCGGAAAACTGAGCATGGTTATACTTTCAACGTCAAAGTATACAATGCAGACACGTACACCTATTTTGAATGCAAAACTTGACAAGCACTATGCAAGGCTTGTGCATTTGAGCCTGATATGTTTATCACCTTTGATATTCGTCCGGAAGATGATATTGAAGGTAGTAGAGTCATCTAGGTCGATGTGCAGACGCCTCCAGTTCTACCATTATGTGAGTTCTTGTCAACCATATTTATATCTTTGATATTGCTTATTCAAAAATAGTTGACAACTAATTTCTATTGACAACTTATTTCCATTCAAGCAAACATGTCCGGCGCTTGGTAGACAGGACCTACTACTGTCCCGGAGCTGAACTAAACTGCAAGGAGATAAGTCATTATGTTTCATGGCTTGAGGATCTTCATACTGTCAAGACAAATTTTCTTCCCGCACTTAGAAATGTTAGTACTCAAAACGTGCAACCAATAGTTATCGTATTGAACTACGGTCACATCTATTTAGGAATGATGGTAAGGTTTTTACTATTTGTCCTCAGTGCATCTTTTGCATATATAATATTTTTGCTAAACTTTCATTGCTAAGTATATTAATTAATTACTATACGATATTCTTCAATAGGGACTCCCGATGACAGTTGTGCCTCAGTGGATCGAGACAAAAGGTCGCATGTCAATTGTTAGCTTACGGCCAAGATATCCTACATTGCACATGAGTGCATTCAGGATTTCTAGAAGCGATGAATGCTTAATAGTGAAAGATTGGAGGAAAATTGTTAACGATCGCAGAGAAGTACTAGGGGGCAGCAATGAGAAGCGCAGCCCACGATTAGGAGACAGGTTCATCTGCATGCTCCAGTATGATGAATCAGGAGAGTTATACATGTTCTATGCTATTTTACCTGAGAGAGAGCACCAGGAGTGATTTAGCTAGTTCATGCTCTTACTACTTGTCCTCTCATGTCCGTGTTCTTCATCCTGAACTTAATCTCAAAGAGTGATTTGCTTTTGTGGTGTTATGAACGCTTATAATATCATGACCATGTTGAACTCGATGATATTTTTGCTTCTGGTACAAGTGAATGTTTCTTCTTTAAGCTAGTGTTGGTGGTGATTAAATAGCGGTAATGACTATGAAGATTAAATAGTGATAATGAGGACTATGATGATTTTTAGCTAGCTAGTATACTGATGTTGATGATATGATGTAAGAGTTTTTATATTAATATGATGATGATGATGATGAGTTATTATATCATTTATGAAAGAAACCGCATATTAGTTTCAGCTGGATGGATCCTAGCTAAGTGATCAAGTATATGCCAGGATATAGCATATACTTGATCTCTTAGCTAGCTAGGATCCACATGCATCCAGTCGAAACTAATCTGCGGTACTTTCACCTAATGATTTAACAACTTATTATAATGTAAAACAATCACTAAATTGAATTGAAAACACAAAATTAAAGGAAAAAAAACCAAAACACGCCCAAACATTTAGTACCGGTTGGTGATACCAACCGGTACTAATGTCCTACACACACCCGGGCCTGGCTCGTGCCTCGTGGTGGCACTTTAGCGCCGGTTCGTGACGAGCCGGTACTAGGGGGGGGGGGGCTTTAGTCCCCACTCTTTAGTGCCGGTTGCCGAACCGACACTAAAGGCCGTTGCGAACCGGCACTAAAGCCCGGTTCTGCACTAGTGATGTCGGCAACGGAGGGAGTGAGCGAGGACTGAATGGCACCCAGAATAGCTTGATCCTGAGCGATCCACTAACGATGAGCAGGGTTGGACACCATGACGAAGCCACCAGCGGCCGAGGGCATCGGAATCATGGCCGGGGAACACGGCAGTGTACCTTCGACATACCCCTCAAGGTAATGACTATGCATCAGCGTCAACACCTGAGCGCGCCACAGGAGGTAGTTATCAGGAGAGAGCTTCACAGTCACCAGATGAGCGAAGTGGAACGGTCCTGGTTCAGCCACCGATGCGGAGAACTGCGGGTTGTACGTTGGAGGAGCAGTGTACGGAGTCAGCGCATCGGCCGACGGAGGCCCACGGTAGTGTTGGTGATGACCGTAGGACTGCACAGGAGGCACGCCGTAGGGCTGCATGGATGGCGCGACGTGCGACCCAGGGGTGGCGTAGAGCGCGCCATATGGTGCCTCACTGGACACCACGAGAGAAGGCACATATGGCGTTGGTGACTGCACGACGTACGGCACGGGATACGCCCCGCCGTAGGGCTGTTGGACGGGAGCACCATAGAAGCCAGGAGCCGGCCGCGCACCAGACTAAGGCGGGGCGTAGGGTTTCTGAACGGGAGCGTCGTAAGGGCCAGGAGCCGGCGGCGCATCGCGGGACTGACCCGGGGCGGCGCCGTAGTGCACCTGGGCGACGTAGGGCAACTGAGCAGAGTCACCGCGGGAGATCGGGACGGCGCCGTTGGGTGCGAGTCCGACGCTGCGTGACGAGTCCAGGCGAACGGAGTGGACGTCAGGAAGGGCGAGTCCATCGCCAGGGTCGAGGGAGGCGGCGCGGTGGTGGAGGCCGACGCGGTGGCGGCAGAGGAGGCGGAAGAACGGCGCGGATCGAACGCGTCGTCTGATACCATGTTAGACAAATTAGGGTTTGGAACAATGCTCGATACCTAAAATGGGTACGGCTGTCGTGTATATATAGAAGAGAACGTACACGTACATGTATTGTGTTACAAGTATATCTACAATATACCTAGTCTAACAGTGCATCGTACTCAGCTGATGCTAACTCAACTATCTAACTAGCCACTATTAGCTAGGATGTGTACTCGTCCCCACACTTCTACGAGCACGCTCACTACCGTGCCGCAGTCTCGAGCCTTTAACTCAACCACATGCATGAACGAACTAATGCGACAAAATAAACATGATGAACACCTAGTGAACAAGGTTGACTCTAACACGCGTGATTGGAAGGATGACCGGACAGATCTCCTCCAATGACGACTCGGACCTCCTCAACTGCTCCAGCTCCGACGACGACTCGGTCCTCACAGACGGCTCCAGCTCCGACGACGATGAGGGTACCCCTTCAGGCCCTCCGGCCGTCGACGCCTACATGGAGGGTTACAACCACATCGGTGACCGAAAGGGTAAGGGGCCACAAGGAAAGTGTGATTTCCTCCGCCCTTCTCCGTCTCTCCATTTTTTTTTTTTTGATGTTTAAGTACTCTTCGGCGAGCTAAACAAGTTCTTTTGGTCGTCTGATGAATGCTGCAATGTGAATTGTCTCCAATTATATCCGAATTATGTCTGTTTGTTGATAGTTTGTTGATCCATATTAGTTTATTATTTATGTTGCATGAGTTGCAAGGATATGCGGTAGACGTCCATGGAGGCAAAAAAAAATTAGGGGTGATCGTCCATGGTCCGTGACGCGCTCGGGCGCGTCCACGGAGTTAGAGGGATTGATTAGGTACTCGCTGCTGTACATACTTTAAGAGAGGTGGCCTTAATGTTGATGTCGATCATCTCCCGTGTGTGCTGCTTTCCGCACCTAACCTCTTCGTCCCATGATGACAGGGACTCGGTGGTGTTGGCAGCCATGAAGAACACTCAAACGCGCTTGGGCCGAGGACCGAGAGACTCAACGCGGCAGCTCCGGTTGACGGGGAGGGAGTCTTCTGCAGGCCATCTCCACCAGCACTACTGAGATCTCACCAACAAATCTCATCCAAGAAACACGACCAAGAACTCAGAAAAAAAATACTCCTCAAATTTGGGGAAAATACAGGCTCAAGAAGTTTCTCCAAACTCCCTTTGCAATACTTGCTAGAATCAGCAAGAATTTTTTTTCTGGGGTTCAACGCACAGATCTACTCCCCGAAGTGAGCTAGCCCACACTTCAAGAACCGTATTAGACAAGCAAAAGCACTGCGATAGGAATCCCCAACTCGATACTCCCTCGCAACCAGAGATGAAGCTCATGATTTGGACTAGGGGCTCCATCTCGGCTGCTCTAGATGGGTCGGAGCGAAGAAGAAAGTGATCCTTATGTGATTTTGGGGGTTTAGACATGGTTCTATTTGGAGCCAGTGTTGAAACAGAGGCGTTCAGACAGAGCTCAAGAAAGGTAAAGGGAGTGCAAGGAGGTGAACAGGGGTTGATGAATTGAAGAAGATGAAGGGGAAGAGTGCGATGAGAGGAAATATATGTTGCTATCTTTCCATCAAATGTCTCCATGAGTGGGTTGAACAGGTTCTCTGTGGTGCGTGGGACCAATGTCTGCAAGGAAGTACAACACTATACGAGTCATATATATGTTAAATTGAATTAACTGATATAGAAATTAATCCAAAGCATATACACAATACTTTTCGAATCATGAGGACGTTACACGGTGGAGATGTGGCTGGGGTGGAGCACATAGGAGCTCCACTGCAATTACCCACCAACCATTCATTAAACATTGATGTCGCCCTTATAATGCTCGTTGCATACATGTCTACTATCATTCTTCTTCTATTTCCTCTTACCTATCTTAGCTCCTTTAGGCTAGTAGGTAGTAGCAGTACCACTCAAACCAACAGGAATGAAACTATTATTTGGAGAAACAGAGAGATCAGTACTAGTAGTCAGCATTTGGACACATGTAGTGAGTTGGGAATGGGAGGCACTCGGGAGGACGCTATCTATTGAAGCTTAGATCCCACTTTCTCCACTTGTTGTGGCATGCCTGGTAGGTCACAAAGAAGCGAAAACCTATGCCTACTGCACACTATCTGCAGATGCGACAGGAAAATAGTTGGGGGCATCAGCGCTGGAACTTTATTTTATCTCTGATCGAGCTGCATTAGAAGCTATTGCATGTCACAATGTGTTAGCCCTTCTGCTGATCTGAATGTCACTAGGGTAGAGATTGCCTCTGATTGCCAAGAAGTAGTGAAGGATATAAAGAATGGTACAGGTGGTCTGAATGCAAGCATTACTAAGAAGATTGTTGCAACGGCGTCTCGTTTCTTGCTCTTTCATTTTTGACAGGACTTCCTACTTAGAGGCACATGGCCTCGCTAAATATGCTCTTAGTCTTATTTGAAGGTCGGCACTTATGGTACTTCAGCCTCCTGATCTCAAATGTATTCGGGCAAACATTGTCATTAGTCAATAAAGTGGAGCATAGTTAGCCTAAAAAAAACTACGCCTACTACACTTACGTAACTAATAGAGCACCGGGAGCAGAGGAAGAAGACAGAAAAGAAATGGCATTGTTGTATGGGTCTATTGGGCAATTCAGCATGGATGGAGAGCACATAGTCCACTGGGTGGTTGGAAAAAGCAATTGGAACAAACCACCCATAAATGTACAGATCTGATCGCTCTAATGAAAATCATACTGAATTACTTCTAAAAATACCAGAGTTCGGGTGTAATAGATTTGATATGTCAACATTCATCTTCGATCGTTTTAGTTGGTATCAAAGCAAGTAGTCTTGCACGAAATTATTTAGATTCCTGCAAGGGCAGTCCTTAAAGCTCGTTACATACATGCCACCTATCATTTGCTTAGTCTCTTGTATTTCCCCTTAACCGCTGTTATGACTTGGGGGAAAAAGAGATATCATTTCAAATGAACAAGCTAGTTATGCATACCAATTTGGAGTTAAGCATGCGTAGTGTGTCTCATGTCTCCTGTGGCCTTAAGGCCATGGGTGCACGGTGGATCCCGGCCTTCGCCAGTGGGAGGTCTCCATTTTCATGTGCTTCTTCAAGTTTTGTTAGGGTTTGTGTCCTACTCAAGAAGACGAGATGGCGGCGACTTCTTGAAGATGGAATAAGGTTTTCCCCACCTAGCCTCCGTCCCGATGGTGTGTCTAGCATCGTCAGCGAGTGGAGGTTTATCTCCGGCGGATCTCACGGGATTCGGTCGATGGTTGTCTTTGACGGATCCACTCGGATCCGGTCTTTATATGTCATTCGTCATGTGACTTCAAGTTGGATCCTTCCCATCTAAGCTTCTCTTCATCGGCGGCGGTTGTTGTTCTGGTGTGTTTGTCCTATGGGGCCTTAGCACGACGACTTCCCGACTATCTACTACAACATGTTGTGCCCGACTCCGACGAGGGAGGGGCGGTGATGGCGGCGTGCTTTCGGCTCGCTTCAATGCTTGTAGTTATCGATAGGTGGTCTATGAATCTGGATGTAATTTTTATTATTTCTGGTGTTTATTATACTACCATCATTGAAGATGAATAAATCGACAGTTTCCAGAAAAAAAAAGCATGGGTAGTTTGTTGGGAACGGGTGTTCTTCGGAACATAGTTCTGCAACTATGTTGTTGCTGACTCACAAACCAATGTTTTTCTATTGAATTCATGCTATATAACGTTTGGCTGCAAAAGCGGGGGCATTGCCGCAATTATTTGTTGCGTTTACTGGGTTTTAAAACCCGAAACTCTTGGTTGTAAACTTATGCACCTAACTAGTTCACCCAACAGTCCAAACTGATGGAGGGAGGTGGACAATATATTTCAACACTATTTTACTCCTTAGACGTGGGTTCGATGTAGTTCGCAAAATCGTTTTTATAATACTGCGTTGGCAAGGTCTTGAACTCAAGACCTCTTGGCTCGGATACCATATTGAATTCATGCACCGGCCAACTGCTACCTCTTGAGCTTGCGTTGGTTTTTTCCTTGAAGAGGAAAGGGTGATGCATCAAAGTAGCGTAAGTATTTTCCTCAGTTTGAGAACCAAGGTATCAATCCAGTAGGATACAACGCACAAGTCACCGAATACCTGCAGAAACAATCAACAACTTGCACCCAATGCGATAAAGGGGTTGTCAATCCCTTCAGGTTACTTGCAAAAGTGAGATCTGATAGAGACAGATAAACGGTAAAGTAAATACTTTTGGTATTTTTGGTTTATAGATCGGAAAGTAAAAGATTGCAAAATAGTAGATCGGAAACTAGTAAGATGTAAACGAGATTCAATAATATAAAAAAGAGACCCGGGGGCCATAGGTTTCACCAGTGGCTTCTCTCAAGATAGCAAATATTACGGTGGGAGAACAAATTACTGCCGAGCAATTGATAGAAAAGCACACAGTTATGAAAATATCTAAGGCAATAATCATGAACATAGACATCACGTCCGTGTCAAGTAGACCGAAATGATTCTGCATCTACTACTATTAGTCCACACATCAACCGACTCCTGCCTGCATATAGAGTATTAAGTTCATAAAGAACAAAGTAACACATTAAGTATGATGACATGATGTAGAGGAATTAACTCGGGCAATATGATGAAAACCCTATCTTTTTATCCTCGATGGCAACAAAACAATACGTGTCTTGCTGCCCCTACTGTCACTGGGAAAGGACACCGCAAGATTGAACCCAAAGCTAAGTACTTCTCCCATTGCAAGAAAAACCAATCTAGTAGGCCAAACTAAACCGATAATTCAAAGAGACTTGCAAAGATAACAAATCATGCATATAAGAATTCAGAGAAGAACCAAATAATATTCACAGATAATCTGATCATAAATCTAAAATTCATCGGATCTCGGCAAACACACCGCAACAGAATATTACATCGACTAGATCTCCAAGAACATCGAGGAGAACATGGTATTGAGAATCAAAGAGAGAGAAGAAGCCATCTAGCTACTAGATATGGACCCGTAGGTCTGTGGTAAACTACTCACGTATCATCGGAGAGGCAATGGTGTTGATGTAGAAGCCCTTCGTAATCGAATCTCCCTTCGGCAGGACGCCGAAAAAGGCCCCTTGATGGGATCTCACGAGTACAGAAGGTTGCTACGGTGGAAAAGTGGTTTCTTGGCTCCCTTGGATGTTTTCAGGGTATAAGAGTATATATAGGCGAAGGAGCTAGGTCAGGAGACCCACGAGGGGCCCACGAGGTAGGGGGCACGCCCTACCCCCCTGGACGCGCCCTCCTACCTCGTGGTCGCCTCATTGCATCTCCGACTTCATCTCCAAGTCTTCTGGTTTCCTTCCGGTCCAAGAAAGATCATCGCAAAAGTTTCATGCCGTTTGGACTCCGTTTGGTATTCTTTTTCTGCGAAACTCTAAAATAGGCAAAAAAAAAAAACAGAAACTGGCACTAGGCTCTCGGTTAATAGGTTAGTCCCAAAAATAATACAAAATAGCATATTAATGCATATAAAACATCCAAAACAGATAATATAACAGCATGGAACAATGAAAAATTATAGATACGTTGGAGACGTCTCCAACGTATCTATAATTTTTGATTGTTCCATGCTGTTATATTATCATTCTTAGATGTTTTCCAGTCATTTCATATCATTTTTTGGTACTAACCTATTGACATAGTGCCCAGTGCCAATTGCTATTTTTTGCATGTTTTTTACATCGCAGGAAATCAATATCCAATGGAGTGCAAACGCAATGCAACTCCTGGAGGATTTTCTTGGGACAGAAGAAAGCCAATGGGCCAAGGAAGCACTTGAGGGGCTGCTCGAGGTGAGCAGCACCCACCTGGGTGCGCCAGGAGGCCCAGGCGCGCTGGTGGGTTCTGCCCACCTCGGGTGCCCCCCGAACCGCCTCTTTCTCTATAAATACCACAATATTCCAGAAACAATAGGGGAGTCGTAAAAAATATTGATCCAGCCGCCGCAGAGTCTAGAACCACCAGATCCAATCTAGACACCGTCATGGAGGGGTTCACCACTTCCATTGGTGCCTCTCCTATGATGCGTGAGTAGTTCTTTGTAGACCTACGGGTCCGTAGTTAGTAGCTAGATGGCTCTCTCTCTCTCTCTCTCTCTCTCTCTCTCTCTCTCTCTCTCTCTCTCTCTCTCTCTCTCTTATTTATCAATACAATGGTCTCTTGGAGATCCATATGATGTAAGTCTTTTGGCGGTGTGTTTGATGGGATCCGATGAACTTTGAGTTTATGATCAGATCTATGTTTTTATCCATGAAAGTTATTTGAGTCTTCTTTGATCTCTTATATGCATGATTGCTTATAGCCTCGTATTTCTTCTCTGATATTTGGCTTTTGTTTGGCCAGCTTGATCTATTTATCTTGCAATGGGAAAAGGTGCGTTGTAGTGGGTTCGACCTTACGGTGCTTGATCCCAGTGACAGAAAGGGAACCGACACGTATGTATCATTGCTACTAAGGATAACAAGATGAGATCTATATCTTCCGCAATTGATAAATGGATCTCGTCTACATCATGTCATCGTTCTTATTGCATTACTCCGTTTTCTCATGAACTTAATACACTAGATGCATGCTGGATAGCGGTCGATGTGTGGAGTAATAGTAGTAGATGCAAGCAGGAGTCGGTCTACTAATCTTGGACGTGATGCCTATATAATGATCATTGCCTGGATATCATCAGATTATTTGAAGTTCTATCAATTACCCAACAGTACTTGTTTTCCCACTGTTTGCTATTTTTCTCAAGAGAAGCCACTAGTGAAACCTGCAACCCCCGGGTCTCTTTTCATCATATTTGCCTTTGCGATCTATTTTCTCGTGCATTTTTTTCGGATCTATTAAACCAAAAACAAAAAAAATACCTTGCTGTAATTTATTTGTTTCGCGATCTATTTATCCTATCTACCACTTTTTACCACACGTTATTTGCCCACTAGAGGCGCCGTACCTGGAAGGGATTGTCAACCCCTTTAATACGTCGGGTTGCGAGTATTTGTTATTTGTGTGCAGGTGCTGTTTACGTGGTGTGGGGAGGTTCTCCTACTGGTTAGATAACCTTGGTCTCATCGCTAAGGGAAATACCTACCGTCGCTATACTGCATCATCCCTTCCTCTTTGGGAAAATACCGACGTAGTTCTAGCAGACATCAATCACCAACTCATTCAGATGTCTGAACTATGGGAGAGGGATGAACATTATACTCCAGCATAAGAGCCAAGAGGTCTTGAGTTCAAGACCCGGCTGGCGCAACTAAAATAGCAGCCCACTTCTGGTCCATGTTTAGGCCTAAGGGAGCCACACGTGAGGGGGAGTGTTGACCTATAAATGTATTGCCTAGTCTCTTTTCTCAGATCGATTTTGATTGCATTGACATCCCGATCGAGTTGACATGACCTGCAACAACGATACCTCGAGAAGGAAAGGACGTTAGAGAGGCGGCCATCGTCCGCCAAGACCGTAGTCAGATGCGTTTTTCATCGGAAGCCACGTCATTCCGATCTCGCGGCTGGCTGGAACCGCGCGGAGCTTCGCCATGAAGACGTATGCCGCCGCATGTTCTCCAGCGGAGATCCAACATCCCCTCATCGGAGCCCTCATCGCACCGCCGATCTTCCACATGAGTTGACGATGGATCTGGGTGGGATCCAGATCCACGGCGCTACCATGCCCACGATCACCGGAGACCTCGGATCCCGTGGGTCATGGAGGGTAGTGCGGTCGCCGCACGACCAGGGGCGCCGCCCTAGCCGCTGCACGCAACTCCCTCCTGGCCACGCCCCAGCCGCACCAGGAGATCGCCGCCGCGTCCAGATCATGGTTCTTTCTGCGCCTGGCCTGCTGCCAACACTGCCTATGCCGGCGGCAGCGGCGGATGGGGAAGCAGTAGCGCGAGGTCTCTGGTGGCGATATCTTTTGCCCCTGGTGTCTCCCCTAGGGAGACGACGCGAGGGACGCGTTCTGTTCATTAAAACATGTCTATATACATCCGGGTCAAAAATAAGTTACTCTCTCTGATCCATAGTATTTGTGGTTGATTTAGTATAACTTTATACTAAATAAACGACAAATAGTATGTATCGGAAGAAGTAGAGCATCTTATATTTGTGATGAAGAGAGTATGAGGTAGGAAGGGTTTTAACTTCACTAATTAGATTTTAGCTTATGGCTCGGTCCCAAGTTAATTGTCCTAGATTTTTGTAGATGGGGATGTATGTAGACACGTTATACATGGGGTCGACCCAGATACCAGATATTTATGGGATCCGTCCTTGTTAATGCTATTAAACAATAAGCCTAGAGTACAATCTGACCTGGAGTAACATGCTTTTGGGACATGGAATGCACCTATAAATATCGGGAATGCAGTTGAATCTCGAGATATATCAGAGAGCAATGCCAAGTAAGAAATTGGACGGTGACGGCGGCTTCGGCGGTGGGGTGCGGGTGGTGGTGGCTCCTCCCTTCTCCTGGGTTCGGGCCAAAGGCGCAGGCTTTCACGCGGAGAGGGTCAGGACCCGGGCTCGTGCTCGGGCGGACCAATTCGAGGCCCGAGACGAGTCGGTGCTTCCGCTCCGGGTAGGCGATGGTGGGCGCGGTCCCGGGAGTGCTCGTTGGTGGTGGTCGGACTTGCGGTGCGTCGGTTCACGAATCGATGCCGATGGCCATGGACATGGCGTCGTGCGAACTCGCCTGGTCAGGGGCTGGTTTGTCGGTGGCCGTCAGTTGTCTTGGAGTCGTGTCTCCCCTAGTCCACCTGGTACTGGCTGGGGATGCAGGTGTGGGTGCCTCCTACTGTGGAGGTGTTGGAAATATGCCCTAGAGTCAATAATAAAAGCATTATTATTATATTTCCTTGTTCATGATAATTGTCTTTTATTCATGCTATAACTATATCATACGGAAATCGTAATACGCGTGTGAATACATAGACCCTGTCGTCCCTAGTGAGCCTCTAGTTGACTAGCTCGTTGGTCGACGAGATAGTCATGGTTTCTGACTATGGACATCAGATGTCATTGACAAGCGGGATCACGTCATTAGGAGAATGGCGTGATGGACAAGACCCAATCCTAAGCATAGCACAAAGATCGTGTAGTTCGTTTTGCTAGAGCTTTTCCAATGTCAAGTATCTCTTCCTTAGACCGTGAGATCGTGTAACCCCGGATACCGTAGGAATGCTTTGGGTGCACCAAACGTCCTGGCGTAATCGGGTGACTATAAAGGTGCATTACAGGTATCTCCGAAAGTGTCTGTTGGGTTGACACGGATCGAGACAGGATTTGTCACTCCGTATGACGGAGAGGTATCACTGGGCCCACTCGGTAATGCATCATCATAATGAGCTCAAAGTGATCAAGTGTCTGGTCACGGGATCATGCATTACGGTACGAGTAAAGTGACTTGCCGGTAACGAGACTAAACGAGGTATTGGTCACATTGGTGTCAAGCGCATGAAGAAGCTCCATGCTGATGGACTTTTGGAGTCTTTAGATTATGAATCATTTGACACATGCGAACCATGCCTCATGGGCAAGATGACCAAGACTCCGTTCTCCGGAACAATGGAGCGAGCAACCAACTTGTTGGAAATCATACATACCGATGTGTGCGGTCCAATGGCGTTGAGGCTCATGGAGGATATCGTTATGTTCTCACTCTCACGGATGACTTGAGTAGATATGGTTATGTCTACTTGATGAAACACAAGTCTGAGACCTTTGAAAAGTTCAAGGAATTTCAGAATGAAGTAGAGAATCAACGTGACCGAAAGATAAAATTCTTACGATCAGATCGTGGAGGAGAATATTTAAGTCACGAATTTGGTACACACTTAAGAAAATGTGGAATCGTTTCACAACTAACGCCGCCTGGAACACCTCAGCGTAACGGTGTGTCGAGCGTCGTGTCGCACTCTATTGGATATGGTGCGGTCTATGATGTCTCTTACCGATTTGCCGCTATCATTTTGGGGATACGCTCTAGAAACAGCTACATTCACTTTAAATAGGGCACCGTCTAAGTCCGTTGAGACGACACCGTATGAATTATGGTTTGGGAAGAAACCTAAGCTGTCGTTTCTAAAAGTTTGGGGATGCGATGCTTATGTCAAGAAACTTCAACCTGAAAAGCTCGAACCCAAGTCGGAAAAATGCGTCTTCATAGGATACCCTAAAGAAACCATTGGGTATACCTTCTACTTAAGATCCGAGGGCAAGATCTTTGTTGCCAAGAACGGAACCTTTCTGGAAAAGAGTTTCTCTCGAAAGAAGTAAGTGGGGGAAAGTAGAACTCGATGAAGTACTACCTCTTGAACAGGATAGTAGTGCAGCTCAGGAAAGTGTTCCTGTGATGCCTACACCAACTGAAGAGGAAATTAATGATGATGATCAAGGTACTTCGGATCAAGTTGCTACTGAACCTCGTAGGTCCACAAGGACACGTTCCGCACAGAGTGGTATGCGGCAACCCTGTCCTGGAAATCATGTTGTTAGACAACGGTGAACCTTCGAACTATGAAGAAGCGATGGCGGGCCCAGATTCCAACAAATGGCTAGAAGCCATGAAATCCGAGATAGAATCCATGTATGAAAACAAAGTGTGGACTTTGACTGACTTGCCCGATGATCGGCGAGCGATAGAAAACAAATGGATCTTTAAGAAGAAGACGGACGCGGATGGTAATGTCACCATTTATAAAGCTCGACTTGTCGCTAAGGGTTATCGGCAAGTTCAAGGGATTGACTACGATGAGACTTTTTCTCCCGTAGCGAAGCTTAAGTCCGTCCGAATCATGTTAGCAATTGCCGCATACTATGATTATGAGATATGGCAGATGGACGTCAAAACAGCGTTCCTTAACGGTTATCTTAAGGAAGAGCTGTATATGATACAACCAGAAGGTTTTGTCGATCCTAAGAATGCTGGCAAAGTATGCAAGCTCCAGCGATCCATTTATGGGCTGGTGCAAGCATCTCGGAGTTGGAACATTCACTTTGATGAGATGATCAAAGCGTTTGGGTTTATGCAGACTTATGGAGAAGCCTGCGTTTACAAGAAAGTGAGTGGGAGCTCTGTAGCATTTCTCATATTATATGTAGATGACATACTTTTGATGGGAAATGATATAGAATTCTTGGACAACATTAAGGCCTACTTGAATAAGTGTTTTTCAATGAAGGACCTTGGAGAAGCTGCTTATATATTAGGCATCAAGATCTATAGAGATAGATCGAGACGCCTCATAGGTCTTTCACAAAGCACATACCTTGACAAGATTTTGAAGAAGTTCAAAATGGATCAGTCCAAGAAGGGGTTCTTGCCTGTATTGCAAGGTGTGAGATTGAGCTCAGCTCAATGCCCGACCACGGCAAAAGATAGAGAAGAGATGAGTGTCATCCCCTATGCCTCAGCCATAGGATCTATTATGTATGCCATGCTGTGTACCAGACCTGATGTAAACCTTGCCGTAAGTTTGGTAGGAAGGTACCAAAGTAATCCCGGCAAGGAACACTGGACAGCGGTCAAGAATATCCTGAAGTACCTGAAAAGGACAAAGGACATGTTTCTCGTTTATGGAGGTGACGAAGAGCTCGTCGTAAAGGGTTACGTCGACGCTAGCTTCGACACAGATCTGGATGACTCTAAGTCACAAACCGGATACGTGTATATGTTGAATGGTGGAGCGATAGCTGGTGCAGCTGCAAGCAGAAGCGTCGTGGCGGGATCTACATGTGAAGCGGAGTACATGGCAGCCTCGGAGGCAGCGCATGAAGCAATTTGGGTGAAGGAGTTCATCACCGACCTAGGAGTCATACCCAATGCGTGGGGCCGATCAAACTCTTCTGTGACAACACTGGAGCTATTGCACTTGCCAAGGAGCCCAGGTTTCACAAGAAGACCAGGCACATCAAGCGTCGCTTCAACTCCATCCGTGAAAATGTTCAGGATGGAGACATAGAAATTTGTAAAGTGCATACGGATCTGAATGTCGCAGATCCGTTGACTAAACCTCTTCCGCGGGCAAAACATGATCAACACCAGAACTCTATGGGTGTTCGATTCATCACAATGTAAACTAGATTATTGACTCTAGTGCAAGTGGGAGACTGTTGGAAATATGCCCTAGAGGCAATAATAAAAGCATTATTATTATATTTCCTTGTTCATGATAATTGTCTTTTATTCATGCTATAACTGTATCATACGGAAATCGTGATACACGTGTGAATACATAGACCACAATACGTCCCTAGTGAGCCTCTAGTTGACTAGCTCGTTGGTCGACGGATAGTCATGGTTTCGACTATGGACATCGATGTCATTGACAAGCGGGATCACGTCATTAGGAGAATGGCGTGATGGACAAGACCCAATCCTAAGCATAGCACAAAGATCGTGTAGTTCGTTTTGCTAGAGCTTTTCCAAGGTCAAGTATCTCTTCCTTAGACCGTGAGATCGTGTAACCCCGGATACCGTAGGAATGCTTTGGGTGCACCAAGCGTCCTGGCGTAATCGGGTGACTATAAAGGTGCATTACAGGTATCTCCGAAAGTGTCTGTTGGGTTGACACGGATCGAGACGAGGATTTGTCACTCCGTATGACGGAGAGGTATCACTGGGCCCTTTCGGTAATGCATCATCATAATGAGCTCAAAGTGATCAAGTGTCGGTCACGGGATCATGCATTACTGATACGAGTAAAGTGACTTGCGATACGAGACTAAGCGAGGTATTGGGATACCGACGATCGAGTCTCGGGCAAGTAACATACCGTCGACAAAGGGAATAGAATCTGGGTTGCTTGAACCCTAGACATCGTGGTTCATCCGATGACATCATCGAGGAGCATGTAGGAGCCAACATGGGTATCCAGATCCGCTGTTGGTTATTGACCGGAGAGCGTCTCGGTCATGTCTACATGTCTCCCGAACCCGTAGGGTCTACACATAAGGTTCGGTGGCGCTTAGGGTTAATAGGAAGACTTGTATGTGATTACCGAATGTTGTTGAGTCCGGATGAGATCCCGGACGTCACGAGGAGTTCGGAATGGTCGGAGGTAAAGATTTATATATGGGAAGTCGTCAAGCGGACACCGGAAAGGTTTGGTCATATCGGTTTATGGAGGGTCCACCGGAAGGTTCGGAGGACCACGGGAGGCCACCCTTTTGGGGGCCACTTGGGCTGCGTGGGAGGCAGCCAGCCCCTGGTGGGCTGGGCGCACCCCCTCCCCTTGGCCCATGCGCCTAGGGTTGAGGGGGGAACCCTAAGGGGCGCCCCTTGCTTGGGGGCAAGCCCCCTCCCTTAACCGCCGCCCCCTCTAGATGCATCTAGAGGGGCCGCCCTCCTCCTTCCCCTATAAATAGAGGGGTGGAGGGAGGGCTGCACACACCATTGAAGGCGCAGCCCCTCCCCTTCCCAACACCTCTCCTCCTCCGCGTGAGCTTGGCGAAGCCCTGCCGGAGATCAGTCACTCCATCTGCATCACGCCGTCGTGCTGCCATTGGAGTGGTCTTCCTCAACCTCTCCTTCCTCCTTGCTGGATCAAGGCAGAAGGAGGCGCCGTCGTCCCCGCACGTGTGTTGAGCAGCGGAGGTGCTGTCCGTTCAACACTTGGTCATCGGTGATCGGAATCACGTTGGGAACGTCTTCATCATCACCACTCCCTCGAACGCTTCCGTACTCCATCTACAAGTGGTATGTAGATGCAAACTCTCTCTCGTAACTTGTTGCTTAGATGAACTCATAGATAGATCTTGGTGAAACCGTAGAAAAATTTTAATTTTCTACAACGTTCCCCAACAGGAGGCGCCTGCCCAGACACGGGGACTGATGCCGGGCTAGGAGCTGATGGACTATCGTCGCTCCTCCTATCGTGATTGTGTGCGTTTTGACGTGGGCGGTGCACCGTATCTCGCGACAGGGACGCCGGGGCGGCGGCCCCGGATGGCGGGCCACATGATTGCTCTCCGGCAGGCATCTTTGTGGTGGTGGTGGCTCCTCTCCCGGGTTGTGTGGACAACGAGAGGGGTGGCGATGGGTAGCTCGGACGTACCCTTTCTCCGGTGGGGTGGCGTCCTGATCCGGATCTGGGGTGCTGGCTTCGCTGCGCTCCTCTTGGCGGCCTCTTAGTGCCATGATGGCACCAACGACGACGACACCCGTGGATGCCGTTCTCTTCTTGAAGACGTCGTTGTGGTTCTTCTCGTCGTGCCCGGGCTCCGGGTGAAGACCTTTATCCGTTTGGATTCGGCAACGGAGATGCTCTGCGCCGTCTTCCCTCTTGGGGGCGTCGTCGTGGAGCTTAGGGTGTCAGGTGGTAGCGTGTGGGTGTTTGGTGCTTCCGATGCTTGTAGCTGGTAGCATAGTCGCGTGTGTCTGTGTCTGCCGGATATCTTAGGATCGGCCTTGTAAGAGGGCTACCTCACCATCTTGTATCGTTCGGCCGTGTGCTTCTGTGGTTGGTGCTTTATCTATAAAGCGGGGCGAAAGCCTGTTTCGAGAAGTATGAAATTGGACAGTGCAATTTTATTTGGAATTGGATGGAGGCATCCGGGAACACATTCCCTGCATCAGGCGAACTCCTCGCTGTGAGCTCGATAGGAACTTGCCTGTCATGCCTCTGATAGACATGTTGTCCAATAGATCATGAGCCTGTGACACAAGCCGGGCTTGGTCGAATTCTGAACGTCCAATTGGTTGTGTGTTGTGAGATGGAAGCCTAACCACCATCTGCCAGCCATTGTCGTACGTGAAGACAAGTTTGTATTGTCTCGCGGCCTTTAGTTCACATGGCAGTATGCATCTGTCGGATGCAGAGGCCGGGTGTGATCTTCCTTCTTAAAAAAAAATCATGTTTGTGGGTCTAGAAGTGTCGTCCTCTTGTGTCGTTCTTTTGTACAATGATTATGGGCCGGCCGGCCGTACCGTTACACAGCAGGCTCTATATAAAGCCACTTATGGGTTGTGGTCACGCCGAAAAAAAGAACATCTCCTCAAACTTTCACTGAAGTTACTCTTCCACTATCTCCTAGACTCGCCTGGCCGATGCAGCGGCAGCCGGCAACACATTTTATAGTGAGGCGTGATTGTTTCCAGTAGTTATAATCCGACCTGTTACAATCCTAAGCACCTTTATCTTTCTGCTCACACCATCCGTAGCAGAATCATGAGGTAACAGTACCATGCAATCATGAGATAACAGTACCATGCAATTTAAGAAAGATGAACAAACTTTCACTCATTGCTTTTCAACATGTACACACACGAGGGACCCTCAAATATCTATTTCAGACCATAATCTGTTGCCCTTTAGCAGGGACGTGCTCATCATAGGGCTTCATCTATTGGCTAGTGTGAATTCACTTCTATTCTATATCAAGATAGGGGTTCCAGAAGCTCAAATATTTGTTTAGGGGTTTCAGTACATGATTGACCATCCGGTGGAAGACCAGGTACTACCACACAAGGGTTTCCGTGCTTCCGTGAACGCACATATATTTTCATGTAGGGGCGGACACAGATTCCTCTCTAAAGGACAAGACTCTGAAGTGGACAAGCACTCGGCCCAGCAGGCGAACATGCTAGCCCCGGCTCCAAGCCCTACCGACACCTTTTGAAGCACTTTCACATGTGAACTGAAGTCGTCTTGCCGAACTCCTTCCTTTCTCATTTCAGCCCTTGCCCTTTTCATCTTCTATAGGGGGCTTTAGTCCGTCGTGAGAGAGGAGAGCGAACTGCCTGCCATAGTCACAAAACTTTTGAAAAATCCGTAACAAAGATCTCAGAAGGACCATTACAACATGCCAAATGGTGATGTGAACCAAGGCATATCCCTAAACCTGGAATTCCAAGAAACAAGATTGGTAGAAGTTAACCACGTTGCCTCAGTACACGTAGGATTAGGAAAAGGAGCGAGTACGAGTCCTACTAGTATTAGTTCTAGTCCTAGTCTGTTTCCATAGTCCCTCATGGACGTGTATAAAAAGCACCTAAGGGTTGCTCCTTGTAATCAACGAAAACACCAGACAAAGCAATAAAGCAAGGCACGTCAAGAGCCTTTGGCAATACATTGATTCGTTGCAAGTTTTCTTGTTCTGCTCCGTCGAGTTCATCGAAATCAACTACAGCTAGCTCCGGCGAGACGCGTATTGTACGCTATACGTTGTGGTTACTGTCGATTAACCTGCTAGCTAGCTTTTACGTGCGGGTTGCTCCGGTGGATTTGTTCTAGTGTTAAAAAACTAATGAGATCCATTTCTCAGCTGCTAGTTGGCTTTTCCTTGACTCGAGTTTTCCTCTGATCCTAGCTCGACTTGGCCCCTGCCCTTGAGAAAATCCTTGTATAAACGAAAGGGCAAAGATATATAATATTTATTTAGGGAATCACATTGGACACTCATGAAATCCAAATTAATTGATTATTTTTATTTAGTTCACTCATATAGGAAAAGCTTGTTAAAAGGCATCCAGAAATATCATAAATGGCACCATTAAGGGAACCGTCCTGTGAAATTAGGGGAAGGAAACCAATCAAGTCACCAACAGGTTCTCGAAACTTCGTTTAGTATTAAGGTTCTTCTTTTCCAGCATTTAGTATTAAGGTTCTTCTCTTCCAGCCCCACCCCTCTCTAATAAGGAAAGTTATTCAAACGAGAAGCAAATGAAAAATCCAGGTGGATGGTTCTTCTCTAACAAACACAAGGATATTGTTACTCTGTTTCATCTTTCCGGTATGCAAAGACAGGACTGGCTAAGTACTGACTGATTGAATTGTTTGCCACCTGAATTCCAATGCAGCATTAAATCCAGATGTAATGGGAGGAATAGAGTAACATATGAACATTGGTTTTCGCAAAGATGGTATCTCGAAGGACCATTGCCCGACTTTTATTAGAATGAGATGAATAATTACAACATGCATGGTAAACAATCCTGGCGGACTAGGGAGAAAGCTCCCCTAGCCTAGCTACACACGGGCTCACGCGTTGCTAATGCAGGCTGCTGCAATCCAAGCTCGTATGTCCTGTCTAGCAAGGTCCAGAACCCTATCCGCGCAGATAGCAACTTGGTCGAAGGTCCTCATATTACACCTCTTCCAAATTCTCTAGTGGATGAGGATGATGATGGTATCGAAGTTGCGAAACATTAGTTTAGGAGCATCCGACCAAGCCCGTAGCCATCAATCCTCTGTGCTGCTGAAACTATCATCCAGTAAAGGGAAATCTTCCTTGGTCAAGATTCTGAAGAGTCGCCATACCTGATGAGTGAACCGGCAATGCACAAACAAATTGGTGCGGTGCTATGTCACCGAGAGGCATAGAGGGAAAGTGCCATTGGAGGGCCATCCCAGACGGCCTAGATTGTCCGCCTTTAGATATCCCTGATGTAAAACCAGCGACATGAAGAACTTGAAGAACCGCCGCACTTTAGATTTCAAAATCGGTTTGTTACAAGTGAAGCACAACGGCATGAAAAGCATTTGGTAAACGCTCTTGACATAGAATTGATGGTCAATCGTCAATTTCCAAATAGGGCGTCCCGAACGCTGATGAGGTGATGGCACTTGCAAACATGTTTTTGCAAAGGTTGTAAAAAAGCTCTTCATTGACTTTTCTAAAACTTGAATTTTGGATTTGTATGTAGTCCAATCTAACAATCAGGTTAAAAGTTGACTCTTTTATCAAAATATATTCAATGGTACTCTTAAGGATTGTCCTAATGTAACGTAAATATGACCAAATTTACACCTTAAATGCAAACTTAGCGTAGCTCAGGTGGTTGAGTTCCTTATGGTGGAATAAGCCCACCGGGGTTTAAGTCCTAGACTTTGCACGGTGATCGCATTTTCCTAAATTTATTTTAGCCTTTCCAGCGATGTTCATCGAAAAGAAATACAACTTATATGTTGTGTCCTCTATCTAATCACTACCAGAATTTACCCAATTGCCGACGGCCAAATCTATGTCGACGGCCCCCGTCGGCATAGATGGCTGTTTCCCGACGGCCCAGGTCAGGCTGTCGGCGTAGAAAGGCCGTCGGTATACACAAACCTATGCAGACGGGGGCCGTCGGCATCCCAGTCAATATGCCTACGGCGGCCGTCGGCTTATCTGTGGGCCCGGCTACCCGGGCGGCGACATCCTTTGACGGCATGAAGCGGGGCCTAACGGTGGCCGTCTGCATAGCTATGCCGACAACAAGGCCGTCGGCATAGCTATGCCGACGTCATCGATCCGCGTGATCCGCCACGTCAACGATCCGAAACGCTCACCGGTCCGTGGGGTGGCATATCTATGCCGACAGCCTTGCCGTCGGCATAGGACTGGCCCATGGACTGTGCCACGCCATCGATCCGCGCCATACGCCACGTCATCGAACCATGGCTCTACCCTTCCGTGGCTGTAGCTATGCCGACGGCATAGCCGTAGGCATAGATTTTTAATATTTTTTTCATATTTTATTTATTTTCTCTTTTTTCTTTTTTATTTTTTCCAAAATAATTAGATTAACTTAAATGTGCCTTATGTACAGAAAACATATCTCGATTACATATATACTAGTCATTAACCCGTGCGACTGCACGTGCTAGGTAATTACATGTTCAATATTAGCGTAAATTTAAAACTTTATTTCACTTTGGTCTAATCAACTTTTATATGAGTTCATGTTCTCTCCATCTACATTTACTGCATACAGTATATGTAATAATAAATAATTGAAAGATCTGGAATTAAAAATTATAGTGTTAGGATATTCGAGAAAAAAAAACATATTATCAATTTTACAACCAAAGAAGCACCAATCCGAGGCACATAAAGTCAGTTAATTCTGTACCTTTGACCTGCAGACTATTTCCCTTTTTTCTCAAGTAGAGATTGCAAGAAAATCTCACGTCACTGTTGACATGCAAGTTCCTACTCAATGACTTTTGTCGTCGAGGTCAGCTACGCCATCGACTGAGCCAGTGTATAATCCCCGAATACACCTCTGACTATATAGAGAGGACTTCGATGGAGTCGACAACACATCAAGCTTCCTGGCTCCTGTTTTAAAAAATAGGCAAAACCCTTTTTTGACCATGAGGCTTAAGGCCCTCTTTTTTTTACGTGCATGGAGTTTATTTTTGGATTGGGGTGTGGACTCTTTGGTAACGTCAAGCATGAGATGAATAGATTGGAAGTTTTTCGCAAAAAAAAAAAAAAACGTGAGGCATGAGCATTTTTTTATATTGCCTGAGGACTTCTTTTCTGTACAATTATTTATTTCACTATTTAAGGAAGAAGGCACGTTGTTTTTGTTTGTACAAAAGACGTGACCATTGGGGACTCTTTTTTCTACGTGTGGAGAAAAAGGCCCATTGTTTTTATTCTTAAAGAATTAGACCTTGGTGTTTTATTTTGAGAAAAATTCGACGTGGGCTCTACAGAAATTAGACTTGGGCGTTTTTTTTTTTGAGAAAACTTAGAATTGAGCATTGTGGGTTCTGTCTTGTACATGCGGGCTCAATCCTATTTTTGTACGCGGTATGTTGTTAATCAGGTAACATCTTCAAGTAGAACCGGGCGATTAAAATTTACTCTAAAGGCTAATTTAATTTTTCTACTGTGTATTAACGTGAGGCCTCTTACGGTGCCTCATAAGATATAAGATATCAATGGCGACGATGCTCAGATTTTTTATTTAAGGGACATGTAATGTACGTGAGATGTTCTGATTATGTGCAGAAAAATGTTTTTTTTTTCCTAAAAGAGGTGCACGTGGGACAACACCGGCTCTCAAATTATTTTGTTGAGGAAATAAAAGAGGGGCCAAGTGGAAGATACCCCACACACTAAAATCTATCAGGAAATCACATCCTACGTGTAATCTACGTGAGATGAGATGTTTTTTTTTATTAAAATAGATTCACGTAGGACAATAGCTCAGGACTCCTAAAGAACATCATCCAACAGCTATAGATAATTACTTTGGAGATCTGACGGACAATTTCCTTAGTTTGTGAGGATTAACGTGGAATATATATATATATATATATATATATATATATATATATATATATATATATATATATATATATATATATATATATATATATAGTGTTACTATTCATCACCCAGGGTGCAGAATAAATTATTCTTCAACGAGGTAATCTTACGATTATTTCATAATTAAATTACGTTTGGAATTCAAATAGTTACATTCTTATTGATTCACTCGTAAAATTTGGCATAAAATTAAAAATATAGGGCATAAGACAAGAAAATTTGCAGTTTATGTGTATTTTACACTATGTTTTTATGTTTGTAATTTTACATAACATAAAATATTTTTTCTGACGATTATATATTTTCTTACGGTCTCTTTTACGTCAGAAATAAGACAAAACTTACGTAAACGTAAAATTACGATGCATTGATGGTAAAATAGAGGGGTGAAGAATAATTATTACTCATCCAGGGTGACGAATAGTCAATCTATATATATATATATATATATATATATATATATATATATATATATATATATATATATATATATATATATATATATATATATATATATCAATTGCTTCTAACGGCGTCGCTTCCGTCGTGTTACGGATAGGGGAGACGGGACGGGGTAACTTGGGGGTAGCAATGCCGCCAGGTGTCGCGGTGGGCCCTCCTACGGTTGCGGAAGCGTGGTGGCAGGCGCGGGCACCCGACATGCGGCTCCGGGGTGTGCCCCTCCCCTCACGGGCGTCGCTCCCGCCGTGTCCCGGAGGGGGGAAACGGCAACGTCGGGCCGACACGGAGGGAATCTTGGGGTGGGTTGGGCCGGGACTGTGTTGGGGGTGTAGCTATGGGCTGGGCTATGACAACCAGGTGAAAAGGTCCACCGGTCAAACCCCGTCCAGCGAAAGTCAAAGGGCTAGACCCGGCGGTCGTCTGTGTCAGGGTTAGATGGGACGGGGTACCTGGGGGGGGGGGGTAGCAATGCCGCCAGGTGTTGCGGTGGGCCCTCCTACGGTTGTTGACGCATGGTGGTAGGCGTAGGCACCTGACACGCTGCTCCAGGGAGTGCCCCCCTCACGGGCGTCGCTGCCGCCGTGTGCCGGCGACGGCGCCATCCGTGAGGGGGGGTGGCACACCCCAGAGACGCGTGCCGAGCGTTTGTAACCTCCACAACACTTCCAGACTTGTGAGATGCCGTCTACGCAAGATTTGGCGACATGCGAGCCCCCGGAGGCTGCCGGCCACAGTCGTAGACACGCGGAGAGCAATCCGCGTAGAGGGAAGTGTTCAGATACTTCTCCATCACCAAAAATTATGAAAATTTACCATCTGTCCTATAGCACATGTGCCCACGTCATGTAAAAAACTCATGATTTTATCGCTCCGAGTATTTAATAATATTCACACCGCATCGTTACCGCAGAACGTCTACTACCGTGTCATCGCCGTCCGTGAGGGGGGCCACACCCCGGAGACAAGTGCCGCCTCTTCGGACATGCCACCACACAGTACGGCATATATGAGGTCCCGGTGCGACACTCCGGTGGCGTTGCTACCCCCAGCCCCCCCCCCCGGTCCCGCCTAACCCTGTAGCGTTTGACCACGGGATCTAGCCCTTTGACTTTGCACGGACGGGCTTTGACCAGTGGACCTCTCCACCCGGTTGTGTTAGGTCAGCCCATAGGAACACTTTGGAGCAACATCCGGGCCAAGCCCACAGCAAGATCCCCTCCGTGTAGACCCGACGCGTCCGTTTCCCCCCTCCAGGTGCCGGCGGCGCCGCCGTCCGTGAGGGGGGGCACACCCCGGAGACGCGTGCCGCCTCTTCGGACATGCCACCACAACACCCCGCATGTATGAGGTCCCGGTGCGACGCTCCGGTGGCATTCCTACCCCCGGGGCCCCTGTCCCGCCTAACCCTGTATGGTTTGACCACGGGATCTAGCCCTTTTACTTTGCACGGACGGGCTTTGACCAGTGGACCTCTCCACCCGGTTGTGTTAGGTCAGCCCATAGAAACACTTTGGAGCAACATCCAGGCCAGGCCCACAGCAAGATCCCCTCCGTGTAGACCCGACGCGTCCATTTCCCCCCTCCAGGTGCCGCCGGCGGCGCCGTCCGTGAAGGGGGGCACACCCCGGAGACGCGTGCCGCCTCTTCGGACATGCCACCACAACACCCCGCATGAATGAGGTCCCGGTGCGACGCTCCGGTGGCATTGCTACCCCCCAGGGCCCCCGTCCCACCTAACCCTGCAGCGTTTGACCACGTGATCTAGCCGTTTGACTTTGCACGGACGGGCTTTGCCAGTGGAACTCTCCAGCCGGCCGCGTTAGGTCAGCCCATAGGAACACTTTGGAGCAACATCCGGGTAAAAGCCACAGTAAGATCCCCTCCGTGTAGACCCGACGCGTCCGTTTCCCCCCTCCAGGTGCCGGCGGCGGTGCCGTCCGTGAGGGGGGCACACCCCGGAGACGCGTGCCGCCTCTTCGGACATGCCACCACACCGTACGGCATGTATGAGGTCCCGTTGCGACATTCCGGTGGCAATGCTGCCCCCTTACCCAGGGCCCCCGTCCCGCCTAACCCTGTAGCGGTTGACCATGTAATCTAGCACTTTGACTTTACATGGACGGGCTTTGACCAGTGGAACTCTCCACCCGGTCGTGTTAGGTCAACCCATAGGAACACTTTGGAGCAACATCCGGGCAAAAGCCACAGTAAGACCCTCTCCATGTAGACCCGACGCGTCCGTTTCCCCCCTCCAGGTGCCGGCGGCGGTGCCGTCCATGAGAGGGGGCGCACCCCGGAGACGCGTGCCGCCTCTTCGGACATGTCAGCACACTGTACGGCATGTATGAGGTCCCGGTGCGACGCTCCAGTGGCATTGCTACCCCCTACGGCCCCCATACCGCCTAACCCCCAGAGTCCCGGTGTCACGGGCGTCGCACCGGGTCCCATACAGACGGTAAACTAAAAATCTAAAAATGTAATAATTGAATTGATTAAAAACTCCGGTATTCATTATTGAGAACGTACTATCACTGTGAAACCTTTAGTGCCCGGGCACCGGGCCGGCTGCCCTGGCACTGAAAGTTTCACAGTGATTGTCCGTGTTCTTCATATAAGTCTAATGGATACCGGAGCTTATAATGTATGGATTAGTGAACTATTTAAACAGGTCAAATTGCTTTTCCCTCGGCGAGGTGGGACTATTTGTTAAAAAAATTGTGGTTTGCATATATGCCTACGGCCTGGCCGTCGGCATAGGCTTCCCATCTATGCCGACGGCCGGGCCATCGGCATATGTCCACGTTATCCACTCCCCCCGCTCTGCTGACATGTGGGCCAAGCCTATGCCGACGGCCATGCCGTCGGCATAGGGCCACCTTATGCCCTCGGCCACCCTCCTCCTCCACTCATTTCTCTCCCTCTCCCAACCGCACCCGACCCCGACCCCTCTCCCGCCACCGCCGACCACCGCCGCCGCCCGTCCTAAGCATGCCACCGCCCGCGCCGCCCGCTCTGAGCCGCCGCCACCCGCGCCTGCCTTCCCGACCCAGCGCCGCCCCTCCCGAGCCCGCCCGCCCGCGCCTCCTCGCCCGACCCGCACCGCCCGCCTGCCCGACCATCCATGTCGTCCATCCTTGTCATGCTCGGCAGCGACACAGTCTCTCTCGAATCTCGATGCCCCCTACAGGCCGGCCTATGTCTTCGACAGGACCACGAGCTACTCAGAGACTGCTGAGCTCGTCAAGGAGAATACGTCTTCTCAGCCTCACTCGTCGATCTCGGAGCTTGAGACTACCTAGGTAAATAGACTCACGCGCCAAGTTCATCTTGTAAATATACTCCTTCCGTCCTTAAAAGAGTGTACTTCTAACTTTATTGGAGAGTCAAACTATCTCAATGTTTGACCGAGTTTGTACATATAAGCACTTCAAGGCTCGTACTTCCACTAGTTTGAATACTCACAAGCATCAATTTGAACTAATAAATAAATATGTTGCTACTTATTATACTACTTAACAACACAAAAGTACTCACACACACGGAAGTACTTAAGACAGCCAAACATGCATGGCAGGCAGATCCTACGCGGAACTGCTTAACACAACCAAACATTGTTCTCTTCCAACCACATCAAGCTAGCTACTCGTCAACCTCCCACCTAAATATGATATGCATGAAGAGGATCGGCCCTTGTTGTCCATGGTGGAGCGCGATGCTCAACTTGTCGCCTTCCTTTTTTTTTTGCGAGAGAACTTGTCGCCTTCCTTGTAGCAGTAGTTCTGACAAATGATCTTCCACCCATTGACGACCAGATGTCCATCTTCTTGTGACGTGGAGTACGTGGTTGCAAAGTCAATTGCGTTAGAGATAACAGTTTGAATGCCACCACTACCCTGAATCTGCATGACTGCATCTGCTGAGACACTACAGCACGCTTGAGTTTCTGTTACAAAACACATGTAGTCAACATATAAACATGCTTGAGTGTCAGCACCACAACACGCTTGAGTGTCAGCGTCCAGCGTTGTGACAGATTTTGACATTGTTCTGCCCTCAACCGGCGGGCGCAACAGTAGGAATGGATTCATATGCTCAACAATACTACTCTTCGACTCACGCATCGTGAGGGGTTCAGGCATCCAAGAATCACCTGACGTGATATGAACGTGTGCAGTCAAACTATTAAAGTATGACTACATTTATTTGTGCAGTGAGTTTGATATGATGCTGGAATTTATTTATTTTTGTGAAAAAGCCCTCACTTCTATTCACCAGCTTTAGACATTACAAAGAACCTCGTTTAAAGAAAGAAATTATGACATAGACATGGGGAGCCAGCTATCATCTTCCACCCGAACATGCCGACGGCGAGCCGCTGCCGCCCCTTCGTCGCTGAAGCTGGGCTGACCTTCTTTGTTCAGGCGGTCGGGAAGTCATCAAAGCAAAGGCCCTGATGGGATGGCGCCATGAGGAAGAAAACATTGGATATGTCGAAGATGTCAAAGCCATAGATGTCGAACAGGCCCCTGTGCCATACCCGCCGGCGTAGAACCACGTCCTAAACAGGCAGCAGGCGCTCTCGACGCCACACGCCAATCCGCCGCTGCACCCTCCCCATGAGCTCCACAACAAAGCCTGAGCAAACCCTTTTGCCATGAAGATGGAGAGGGGGGACAAAATCCCCACAGCATAACTGCCGCCTCCACCACGACGTCCATGCCTGGAGCACAAAAGCGTGCCGGATCCGCAGATCCACAAGCACGAGGAACATGCATGTTGGATGGTGGGGTTGAGTTCTAATTCAAACATGATTATGAATATAATGGGAGCGCCATAAGGGGGAATGAGTACATACATCAATAAAAAAACCTTATCTTTTAATCCTTTTCCTTTGGTCAAAAATTGGATGTCCATTGTTATCCGCTTTCTTGCATGAGTTATTCTTAGTTAATGATATGTAAAATTGAAGGCAGATTGGTGCAATTTAACAGAATTAGAATTGTTTTATTTAGAGCTTCTATTTATCTCATTGTTTTTGATATTTTGGTTGAAACTTGAAATTTTCTATTTATAGATTTGTCTCACAAGTTATTTTTATAGTGTTATAGTTTTCGTTGGTAGTATACACACATACTACCATAAAACTAGTGGTAAAAGTTACATCTTGAAAACCGCATCACTTAAAAAGCATCACTTTTTGAACTGAGGGAGTATGTAGTAGCACCCCAACTAGCTAGAAAGGCAGTCAAGATGAGAGATAGAGCACTAACAAATGGGAATGTAGGTTAATTGGGCGAAGTTGGATGCATGCACAATGTTTTGCCTTGCTTTGACAACGTTGCTTTACTCTTTGTAGCACACTCCAGGGACAGGTAGAAGGCCTAGCTGCTCATGCTCATCCGCGATCATAAGAAGGTACAATAGGCAAGGCTACAACCTTCACCCACTAGTAGAAAAAGGGCCTATAGTCCCGGTTCATAAGGGCCTTTAGTCCCGGTTCGTGAACCGGGACTAAAGGGTCGGTACTAATACCCTCACCCTTTAGTCCCGGTTCTATCCAGAACCGGGACAGATGGGCCTACACGTGGCCTGTCCGCTGAGCCCAGGCGGGAGGGCCTTTGCTCCCGGTTGGTGGCACCAACCGGGACCAATAGGCATCCACGTCAGCATTTCTTTGGCTCTGGTTTTTTTTTTATTTTCAAAAGAGGGGGGTTTGGGGGTTTTGGGGGTTAATTTAGGTGTTTCATATATTGTGCTATAGCTAGCTAATTAATAGAGAAAAGTGTCCTTTCTTTTGTCCGTGCTTGGTCGACGCTTCGTACTATACATACATATAGAGAGGACTAACTAGACATGCTAGCTAGCTAGCAATTAAGCAAACAGAAGATCGTCATGAACATATATATGCATACAGAGAGAAGTGATATCGACCACCTCTCCTTCTCCGAGATTGGTCGAACAACAAGTTCTCGTATATCTATCCGACACTACCGCTACATATATACAATAATTATCTTTTACAATACGGACGCGTGGTCCACATAGTATTCCCGTCTTCAGCGATCACATAGTCAAGAAAGAATGCCGCCAATTCCTCTTGAATTGCTCGCATGCGATCTGGTGCTAGGAGTTCATCCGCTGCGAAACATCTAATTTTAAGAAAGGGGTCAATACATATATATATATATATATATATATATATATATATATATATATATATATATATATATATATATATATATATATGAATGAATGAAACTCAACACAAATGATGGTAATAAAATAAAATTGTGAATATTTTTATTTACGCACTTCAAATTGTTTGTCGGAGTAGCCCTCTCACAGGTCGTGTGGCGGATGGACTGCAAACGTAGTATCCACAGAAATCATTCCCTTGTTCCTGCCACAACCACTTTACAAGAAACTGAGGTCAATCAAACTGATAATTATATATAGCAAGCACATGCTAAATGGTATTGATGAAACTAGCGCTTGAATCACAAGGAGATGCGCGTGGAATATGCTACTATATAGTACTTACTTTGGTGTCTAAATTGCAGCTTCTTCGGTAGTCCCGAGCTTTTTGGTGAATTTTCCCAAGCCCTGCCATACAAAGAAAACAATTACTTGATATCAGAAATGAACAAAGTTGCTGATATGGTGGATAATGATCGATTTAACTTACTTCTCGAGCATTTCAGTCATTTCCGCATACTCCTTGGGATCTTTTCGTCTCGAGTCTAAGACAGTTACTACTCCCTGCTCAAGCTTAATCTCTAGGAGAATATAGTGGAACCTGCGCACGCATGCATAACTCATCAATATTACATTTCTATAACCTGGACTAAATAAGGAAACCGAATATGCCACAAGACAGTAACACTCACGTGTAGTTGTAAGGAAAGAGTATTGTATTTTTGTGTTCATTTATTTCCAACGATCGTAGCAAGTTGGCCTCGGTTTCCTTGGCACGATATTTAACCTCATTTGCATCGATGAGATATGTGTTAATGAACCCAATATCACCCACTTGTTTTTTCTTCATTTCTGCGATCTTCAATCTGCATAATATAGTGAGGATATTTATAAATACATGCAATGAAAGAGCTGAGTTATATAGAGATACTTAATGACAGAAGTAGTACTACTTACAGACAGTAGCAGGTGACCGTTGTTTTATCGATGGCCAATTGATTGAAAAACTGATAGAACTCCTCAAATGGAATAGGCAACAGTTCAATTCCAAGGAGGTCATGCTCCTTTTTAACTCTCAAATACAAAGTATTCCTCCCGTCAGACTCTTTGCAGGTTTTCATGTACCAATCATGCAATCTTCGCATCATCGTTGTTAGAGAGCTTTCATCTTTGACGAGAGGCTTCCCGTACTCGTATCTTTGTATCTGCACCTCCAAGAAATCAAATTGTACATCGTCGGGCAAGTAATCTTCAGGATTGCCATAACCGGGCACCATCCTCGGATCGACGATGTCGCTAGCAGGCACCTTGAGCGGGGGGCACGATTCCTTCGCTTGTTCGCCGAGCTGGGCAATTTGTTTCCCAGCTCGTCGTTCTTTCATCCTTTGATCACTGACAGTACTTCCCGATCTCTCCGCCCGGCAAATGCCTTTCCAATAATGCGCTCATAGTTGCCTTTCGGCGGAGACTTGGGTGGTTTTGTCAGGGCAGCCAAAGTGCGCTTCGCTTTGACCGGATCTACCTTCTCCTCCGGAGGTGGATGTCTCTTTGCTTTCAACCCTTGAAACCAGTCATCCACTTCGGTCTGCGCGATCTTCGCGTTTTCCTCCTCGCTCCTCTCGACGGTAACTTCTCCGAGTCTTGAGAGAAGGACCGAATCATATCTCCTCCCGCCTTTGGCGTCTGCTAGACGCCAGCAGAGCAGATGGAGCGGATGTCTTCTTTCCTTGCTTACGAGGCGGAGGAGAAGGACTACGACGCGCCGGAGCAGCCGGAGCGGCGGCGGTTCTCTTCCGCCCTTGCTGACGAGGCGGAGAAGGAGGAGGCTGGCTGTCCGGACGCGCCGGTGCAGGCGGAGAAGGAGACGGAGTGCCGCCACGCGCCGGAGAAGGAGCCGGCCGAGTGCCCTGATCGTCACTCGCCGGAGGAGGAGGCGGTGGAGGAGGCGGAGTGCCCTGACTCACCGGAGTAGGAGGAGGAGGCGGTGGAGGAGGTGGAGTGCCCTGACTCGCCGGAGGAGGAGGAGGAGGCGGAGGCGTCCAGTTCGGAAGGTTGATGAGATCCTTCCGCCATAGGCATGGAGTCTTGAGCGAGAACCCAGCCGATACTCCCTTCACCGGTAGGGTGGTCAAGCCGAGCTCCTCAAATCCCTCCGTTATTTCATCGACCATCACCTTAGCATATGCTTCGAATCGGCGGCGGTGAAAAGTTGAGTCGGGTTTAGTGGGATAAGCAGAGCCAACAGCCGCCTTGACCTTTAAATTGCTCCATTGCGCCATAAGGTGGCAACTTTCAGCATCCGTGATAGCATCCACGGATAGCTGGCAGGAGCCGTCAAGGCATGCTGCTCGGCTGAAGCAGCTCGGTGGAAGCCACGCTGCTTCTCCGGTGAGATGGCGGGGTAGCTTCGGGGGAAGCTTCGGCAGGTCGTTTGTTGTGATCGGCTGCTTCTCGTTCCTCTTCTCGTTCCTCTAGCCCCATTACCCTTTCGTGCAGCGCCTGCATTAGGCTCTGCTCCAGTTTCTTCCTCCTCTCATGGGTTTTGTAACCCCTGCGTCCGAAATCCAGCCTTCCACGAAGGGAGCTGGCGTGCCTCGTGTCCGTCCAGGTGCTCAGGATTCCCGAGGGCCATTGTGAGCTCGTCCTTCTCCCGTGCGAACGAACTTCCCTTGCTGCGCTGCTTCGATATAATGCTTAAGCCTCTTGACCTGGTATGTCCAATTGTTCGTCCGTCCAAATGCACTTCCCGTTATAGGGTCCAAGGATCCGCCGCCCCAAGAACCAAGTCCGCAATGGTCTGGCCAGTTCATTGTCTCGGTTCGATCCTTTATCAAGCAGATCATTCTCAGCCTTGGACCACTTAGGCGGGCTATGAGGTAGCCACGACCCCGTGCGATGATGAAGCTTCTTCTTCGCAGCATTTCTCTTGTTTGTCGCTGACATCTTTTTACTCTTTTCCGATGTCTTGTAGGCCACAAATGCGGGCATCATCTCTGATCTTCTCATATTTGCCCGTGAATTCTGGTGTCTCATTTTTTCGACATACGTATTGAGGTCTTTCTTCCAATTCCTGAATAGTTCTGCCATCTTCTTAAGAGCAAAAGACTTGATTAATGGCTCTATTACTGGCTTCTCCGGATCATCCTCTGGCGGTAGGGTAAAATTTGACTTCAGCTCAGTCCAAAGATCATTTTTCTGCATATCATTGACATAAGACACCTCGTGGTCTTCGTTCTTAGGCTTATACCATTGGTGGATGCTGATCGGGATCTTGTCCCTAACCGAACCCCTTGACCGAGCAACAAATGTCTTCTTTGTCCGGTAGGGTTCAATCGGTTGGCCGTCCACGCGATTTGTATGATCTCAAACTTTTCATCCGAGCTCAACTTTTTCTTGGGCCTCGTCTCTTTACCGAAGTTGTGCTCGATCCGGAGGGCTATAAAAAGAACAAAGACGAGAGTTAATTAATATGTGTATATATATATACCAAAACAAAGACGAGAGCTAGTCAACACAGGCTTAACTAATATATATACCTGGCCGGACTCGGTTTGGTGATCACCGAGCCGTCCTCACGGTCTACTTCTTGCACCGCATTGGGTCATCGGAGCCATGTAAATCATAGCCAGCTGCTTCTTCACCCTCTCCTTCCGCACCATCGTTATCGACGTTGAGAAACATCATCGAGGAGACGGCATCACTTCCGTGTGCGATTATGTCCCTCAACAACGCTTCTTGTGCTTCGTCTCGGGGTGTCCATAGTTTCTACAAATATTTACAACATGGCAATTATTATTCAAACATGACAGATATGGATATATTAGTGCCAACGAGAACTAGCTAGCTAATCACAATAAGGAATCATATTAGTGGCCTCGACGCTGCTTCTCTAGGGTTTGGGGTGGCCTCGACAACGCTTCAAGGGTTAGGGGTGGCCTCGAGAACGCTTCAAGCTAGGAGGGTGCGTAATATCGACCCCCCCACGTGTTGAAGCTATCGGGAGGGGTCGGCGTTGAACAGTACATCTATGTCCCACAAGTAGGGTAGAGGGTCGTGGATCGCCGAGCGGTCGAGGGTCAAGGGTCAAGATCGCCGAGGGTCGGGAGGTTGCCTAGTGTCAAAGGATTCAACAAAACCATGTCTTCATCATTAGGCGAAAGTAACAGGTGCATGATGGTGAAGCTCTCAAAGTTGTTTTGGAGCGGAGTCCCAGATAGGATAATTCGCTTTTTGGTACAAAGTTCAGCAAAAAGGAAAATTATCCTATCCGGGACTCCATTCCAGAACAACTTTGGAGGACTTCGTACCATCATGCCATGGTTACTTCCGGCTAATGATGAAGCGATGGATTTCTTCAATACTTTGACACTATCGGTACCCCCCTATCGGAAAAGGAAGAAAAGAGGAAGAAGGAAGAAGAAGAAGAAAAAAAAGAAGAAAAAAGCGAACCCTCGATACTTTGACACTATCGAGGAGGGGGGTACCGATAGAGGAGAAGAAGAAAAAATAGAAGAGGGTGAAGAACCCTCTCCTTCAATTCTTTTTCTTCTTTTTCCTCTCATTCTTTTTCTTCTTCTTCTTCCTTCTTCCTTCGGATCCTAGAACCCTCGAACCCTCGACCCTAGAACCCTCGAACCCTAGAACCCTCGACCCTAGAACCTCGAACCTCAAACCCTTGTGCCTCGAAACCTCGACCGCCTCTACGACCCTCGACCGGCCTCGACGACCCTCGACCCCTCTGTGACCCTCTCGACCCTCTACCCTAGTTCCCGACCGTCGACCCCTCAGCGATCCTCGACACCCTCGTTCCCGATAAAAAGAAGAAGAAGAAGAAGATTTTTTTTTCTTCTTCTCCTCTATTCCTTCTTCTTCTCCTCTCTTTTTTTCTTCTATTTTTTCTTCTTCTTTCTTCTTCTTCTCTTTTTTCTTCTTCTCATTTCTTCTTCTTCTTCTTCTTCTTCTTCTTCTTTTTATAAAATATTCTATACATCAATGAATATATCAATATATATACATGAACATTTATCTGAAAAAAACATCATATTCTATACATCAATAAAAAACATCATATTCTATACATCAATAAAAAACATCATATTCTATACATCAATAAAAAACATCATATTCTATACATCAATATATATACAAAAAAACATCACATATATATGCAGAAAAAAAATCATGGCGGCGGGGGGGCAGGGCAGGTCTTGTGAGGCTCATCAGGCGGAGGCGACGGCGAGGTCGCGACGACGGGGCGGCGGGGAGGCGGAGGCGACGGCGAGGTCGGGAGGCGGAGGCGACGGCGAGGTCGGGAGGCAGGGGCGGCGACGGCGAGGTCGGCGAGGTCGCGGAGGCAGGGCGGCGACGGCGAGGGCGCGGCGACGGGCGGGACGGCGACGGCGTTGGGAGCAGATGCGGCGGCGGCGGCGACGGCGAAGGCAGCAGCGGCGGCGATGACGCGAAGCGCTGGCGACGGCGGCGACAACGGGCGCTGGCGACGGGCGATGGTGACGACAGGCGTGGCATGATGGCGACAGCGCCGAGCAGCGTCGTCGGGCAGCTGGCGGCGGCGGGGAGGTTGGGGGCAAATGGGCGATGAATCTGAAATTTCACAAGTCTTGCTTATATAGAAAGAGCATTGGTCCCGGTTCGTGGCACGACCCGAGACTAATGCCCCCTTTAGTCCCGGTTGGTGCCACCAACCGACCAAAGGCAAATTTCAGCAGCCCAAAGGGCGGAAGCGGCGACCTTTGGTCCCGGTTGGTGGCACCAACCGGGACTAAAGGGGCATTAGTCCCGGTCGTGGCACCAACCGGGACTAAACCCCCCTTTAGTCCCGGTTGGTGCCACCAACCGGGACCAAAGGCCTGTGCTGCCCCGAACCCAAATGTTTAGTCCCACCTCGCTAGTTGAAGGGCGCCGGCACAGGTTTATAAGCGCTGGTGTGCGTCCCCTTTCGAGCTCCTCCCTAATGCAGGCTTTCGGGCCTAATCATGCTACTGCCTGTGGGCCTATTGGGCCTCTGCGGGCCTGAATCCTTGCCCATGTAGGGTTTCTAGTCGTATTCAGGCCGTGGGGGCCTAGTAGGTGGCAGTTTTTTTTGCTTTATATTTTATTTCTTTTTGCTTTTAGTTTTAGAAAAAATATAAACTTTCTATTAGTGCCATTAGTTTTAAAATTTGAAAACACTTTTTTGTTTTCTTTGTTGCTTTATTTATTTTATTTTGTTTCTACTTACAACAAAATACTTATTGTTGCTATTTTTATTTTTTTCAAGTTTTTTGTTTTGTTTTCTGCATTATTTATTTTCTTTTGGTTTTTGCTTTATTTTTAATTCTTTTTGCTTTTAGGTCAGCAAAATTATAAACTTTCTGTTAGTGCTTTTAGTTTTAGAAAAATATAAACTTTCTGTTTGTGCCATCAGTTTTAAAATTCAAAAACACTTTTTTGTTTTCTTTGTTGCTTTATTTATTTTATTTTGTTTCTACTTACAACAAAATGCTTATTGTTGCTATTATTATTTTTTTTCAAGTTTTTTGTTTTGTTTCCTGCATTATTTATTTTCTTTTGGTTTTTGCTTTATTTTTAATTCTTTTTGCTTTTAGGTCAGCAAAATTATAAACTTTCTGTTAGTGCCATTTGTTTTAGAACAATTATAAACTTTCTGTTTGTGCCATTAGTTTTGTAAAATTTGAATTCTTTGAAATTTGTGTGAATCACAAGTTTGTGAGCTCAACAAGGCGAGAGGGACGGGCTTAATTATAAACCGGTGTGGCGCCCTTGGTTGGCGAGGTTGTCAAATTCATAGTTTTCAAATGAACTCTGAAAAAGTTGGCATAGCATGTTCATGAACAAAACGGACAATGGTATCATACTCGTGTGTTACAAAGTTGGCATGGTATCATCATAATAGTTGCGGGAGAAAGTCTTCACTTTTTCTTCGCTTGTGTCGTTTGCTTATTGCGCCGTAACCATGGATAATCTTCATCATTTATCAGGATGCTTGGGTCAGCCTTGACTTTGAAGGGGGGGATTTCATGAAACTTTTCATACTCTTCAGACATGTCTGTCTTGCCCTCCACTCCCAGGATGTCCCTTTTTCCTGAAAGAACTATGTGGCGCTTTGGCTCATTGTATGATGTATTTGCTTCCTTATCTTTTCTTTTCCTCGGTCTGGTAGACATGTCCTTCACATAGATAACCTGTGCCACATCATTGGCTAGGACGAACGGTTCGTCGTTGTACCCAAGATTTTCAGATCCTTGTTGTCATTCCGTCTTGTGGGTCTACACATACCCGCCTCTTGACAGATTGACCCACTTGCACTTAAACAAAGGGACCTTAAAATCTACTCCGTAGTCAAGTTCCCATATGTCTACTATGTAACCATAATATGTGTCATTTCCCTTGTCGGTTGCTGCATCAAAGCGGACACCGCTGTTTTGGTTGGTGCTCTTTTCATCTTGGTCAATCGTGTAAAATGTATTCCCATTTAATCTCGTATCCTTTCCAAATCATTACAGTCGAAGATGGTCCCTGGACAACAAGTACAACTCATCACAAACAGTGATGTCACCTCGAGACGTGTTTCCAACCAACTGCTGAAAGTCTGATGTGTTCACATGTAATCCGATCGTCGACCGCTCCGGTGTTTGGAGCGCAGACTGTTCTTGTGTTCATCGACATACGGGGTCACCAAGGTAGAGTTCTGTAGAACTGTGTAGTGTGCTTGAGACCAAGAATATCCGTCCCTGCATATTATTGAGTCTCTTCCAAGCGTGCCTTTTCCAGTCAGTCTCCCCTCATACCGCGATTTAGGGAGACCTATCTTATTAAGGCCAGGAATGAAGTCAACACAAAACCCGATGACATCCTCTGTTTGATGGACCATGGAGATGCTTCCTTCGGCCTAGCACGGTTCTGAACATATTTCTTTAGGACTCCATGAACCTCTCAAAGGGTACATATTGTGTAGAAATACGGGCCCCGAATGACAATCTCGTCGACTAGATGAACTAGGGCGTGCGTCATGATATTGAAGAAGGATGGTGGGAACACCAGCTCGAAACTGACAAGACATTGTGCCACATCACTCCTTAGCGTTGCTACGATTTCTGGATCGATCACCTTCTGAGATGTTGCATTGAGGAATGCACATAGCTTCACAATGGCTAATCGGACGTTTTCCGGTAGAAGCCCTCTCAATGCAACCGGAAGCAGTTGCGTCATAATCACGTGGAAGTCATGAGACTTTAGGTTCTGGAACTTTTTCTCTGACATATTTATTATTCCCTTTATATTCGACGAGAAGCCAGTCGGGACCTTCATCTTGAGCAGGCATTGAAAGAATATTTCTTTCTCTTCTTCGTAAGAGCGTAGCTGGCAGGACCTTCATACTGCTTCGGAGGCATGCCCTCTTTTTCGTACAAGCGTTGCAGGTCCTCTCGTGCCTCGGTGTATCTTTTGTCTTCCCATACACGCCCAAGAAGCCTAGCAGGTTCACGCAAGGTTCTTCGTCACGTGCATCACGTTGATCAAGAGCGGACCTCTAGGTCTTTCCAGAGGGTAGGTCCCAAAATATAGATTTCTTCTTCCACATGGGTGCGTGTCCTCGGCGTCATTCGAACAGCTAGTCCGCGGGACCCTTTCCAAAGATTACGTGTAAATCATTGACCATAGCAAGTACGTGATCACCGATACGCATGGCGGGCTTCTTCCGGTGATCTTCCTCGCCTTTGAAATGCTTGCCTTTCTTTCGACATTGATGGTTGGTCGGAAGAAATCGACGATGGCCCAGGTACACATTCTTCCTGCAGCTTCCCAGGTATATACTATCGGTGTCAAGTAAACAGTGCGTGCATGCGTGGTATCCCTTGTTTGTCTGTCCCGAAGGTTCTCGAGAGCGGGCCAATCGTTGATTGTCACGAACAGCAACGCCTTCAGGTCAAATTCCTCCTTTTTGTGCTCATCCCACGTACGTACACCGTTTCCATTCCACAGCTGTAAAAGTTCCTCAACTAATGGCCTTAGGTACACATCAATGTCGTTGCCGGGTTGCTTAGGGCCTTGGATGAGAACTGGCATCATAATGAACTTCCGCTTCATGCACATCCAAGGAGGAAGGTTATACATACATAGAGTCACGGGCCAGGTGCTGTGATTGCTGCTCTGCTCCCCGAAAGGATTAATGCCATCCGCGCTTAAAGCAAACCATACGTTCCTTGGGTCCTTTGCAAACTCATCCCAGTACTTTCTCTCGATTTTTCTCCACTGCGACCCGTCAGCGGGTGCTCTCAACTTCCCGTCTTTCTTACGGTCCTCACTGTGCCATCGCATCAACTTGGCATGCTCTCCGTTTCTGAACAGACGTTTCAACCGTGGTATTATAGGAGCATACCACATCACCTTCGCAGAACCCTCTTCTGGGAGGCTCGCCGTCAACATCACCGGGGTCTTCTCGTCGATCTTATATCGCAATGCACCGCATACCGGGCATCGTTCAGATCCTTGTAGGCACCACGGTAGAGGATGCAGTCATTAGGGCATGCATGTATCTTCTCCACCTCCAATCCTAGAGGGCATCGACCTTCTTTGCTGCGTATGTACTGTCGGGCAATTCGTTATCCTTTGGAAGCTTCTTCTTCATTATTTTCAGTAGCTTCTCAAATCCTTTATCGAGCACAGCATTCTCTGCCTTCCACCGCAGCAATTCAAGTGCGGTACCGAGCTTTGTGTTGCCATCTTCGCAATTGGGGTACAACCCTTTTTGTGATCCTCTAACATGCGATCGAACTTCAGCTTCTCCTTTTGACTTTCGCATTGTGTCCTTGCATCGACAATGACCCGCGGAGATCATCATCATGGGGCACATCGTCTGGTTCCTCTTGATCTTCAGCAGCTTCACCCGTTGCAGCACCATCGTGCACATCGTCTGGTGCATCTTGATGTTCGATAGCATCACCGTATTCAGGGGCACATAGTTGTCATCGTACTCTTCTTCCTCGCCGTCTTCCATCATAACCCCTATTTCTCCGTGCCTCGTCCAAACATTATAGTGTGGCATGAAACCCTTGTAAAGCAGGTGGGTGTGAAGGATTTTCCGGTCAGAGTAAGACTTTGTATTCCACATATAGGGCATGGACAACACATAAAACCATTCTGCTTGTTTGCCTCAGCCACTTGAGAAAAGCATGCATGCCCTTAATGTACTCGGAGGTGTGTCGTCACCGTACATCCATTGCCGGTTCATCTGCGTGCATTATATATAATTAAGTGTGTCAAAAATCATTACAGAACATCATGAATAGATAATTAAATGACCAAATTAATAGAAGTTCATCATCACATAAAACCAAAGTACATACATAGTTCTCATCTAACAACATAAAGCTCTGCAGAGCATCTAAATTAATTAAACCATACATTGAAACTATGTAAACCATTTCAATGTGAAAACAAATACCATCATAATCGCAACCAAGGTAACAACTGATCCAACGGCATAATGATACCAAGCCTCGGTATGAATGGCATATTTTCTAATCTTTCTCATCTTCAAGCGCATTGCATCCATCTTGATCTTGTGATCATCGACAACATCCGCAACATGCAACTCCAATATCATCTTCTCCTCCTCAAGTTTTTTTATTTTTTCCTTCAATAAATTGTTTTCTTCTTCAACTAAATTTAACCTCTCGACAATAGGGTCGGTTGGAATTTCCGGTTCAACAACCTCCTAGATAAATAAAATTTATGTCACGTTGGTCGGCTTAATTTTCATAAACAATAAATGAACCAATAGTTATGAAAAGATAATATATACCACATCCGAATCATAGACAGGACGAGGGCCGACGGGGGCGGATACCAAAACCATCGCACTATATAAGATGCAATAATAAAAGTAAGAAAATAATACAAGTAAGAATATTTTTCCTTTCAGAAAGAAGATAAGAACAAGAGGCTCACCACGGTGGTGCTGGCGATGAGATCGGCGCGGGTGATCGACGGCGGTGAAGACGGGGACGGGGCGTGACGGACCGCTAAACCTAGACAAATATTGAGGAAAATGGAGGTTAGAGGTCGAGCTTGGAGAGGAGAAAGCTTAAGTAGTGTGGCTCGGGCATTCCATCGAACACCTTGTGTGCATAGGAGGTGAGCTAGAGCACCACCAAGCCCCTCCCCTCGGCCAGAAAAAACAGAGCAGTGTGCTCGCTTGCGTGAGGGCTATATATAGGCAGCACCATTAGTCCCGGTTGGTGGCATGAGCCGGGACTAAAGGGAAGCCTTTGGTCCCGGTTCATGCCACCAACCGGGACCAATAGTGGTGGGCCAGGAGCCAGGACCATTGGTCCCGGTTCGTCCCACCAACCGGGACCAAAAGGTCCGGACAAACCGGGACCAATGGCCACGTGGCCCGGCCGGCCCCTGGGCTCACGAACAGGATAAATGCTCACATTAGTCCCGGTTCTGGATTGAACCGGGACTAATGGGCAAAACAGGCCTCAACGATAGCCCCTTTTTCTACTAGTGACCAATGCCATCTGTAAGACATGGAGGATGGGACGGCTGAAACAAAGCAACGGCAAAGAGGGGAAGGTACGGCAGCTGCAAAATGAGATGAAATAGAAAAAGAGAGAGAAAATAAGTAGTTGTTGTTGACATGGATTGTAGCATTTTCCATTAGGAACATAGCTATTCAGGCATAATTAAGTCATTTTCTTCTAATAAATAAGACCTAATAATGAAAAACTGGGAACGAGAAATAAAAGGTTAACATGCAAGGCATGCACATAAAAAGGAACAAAATATATGAAAAACGACCGTGAACTACAGTGCTTCGTGCACAGGCTCACAATGCTTGACATTTTCCTTTTGAGGAATTGATGAAATTAGTTACTCTCGCCTCTCATTTTTCCTTCGAAAAGGAGGGAAAGCCCCTTGCATTTGTGTCAATTTATTCATGCAACTTGCATCTCCCACTGTGGGCTTTATTAATTTAAAGTTTGGTTCATTTTGAGCCTTTCTTCTAAAATTTCATAGTTGTAGGATGCATGTCTTCTTCAAACCGTTGGATTAGATGCTTGACCATTATATGTGTGGCTTTCATATTATCAAAATGCATTCAATAATACTCCAAGAATTATACAAATGTACGGTGTGGAACACATGATAAATTTACAACCTTAGATGTTGTGTTGTTTTGTCTGAAGTATCAGACTTTGAAGAAAATGTGATAGTATGCCCACCAGCCATTCATTAAACATTGATGTCACCCTTATAAAGCTCATTGCATACATGTCTACAATCATTGTATATAGTCGCTTCTTCTATTTCCTCTTACCCATCTTAGCTCCTTTAGGCCAGTAGACAGTACAGTAGCAGTAGCACTCAATCCAACACGAATAAAACTTTGATTTGGGGGAAAAGACAGACTGGTCTGAGTACTGACTAGCATTTGGACGCATAGAGTGAGTTGGGAATGGGAGGAACTCGGGAGAACATCATCTATTGAAGCTCAGATCCTACTTTCTCCACTTGTTGTGGCAGCTGTTCCAGCGGAAAGATTTGCAATAGCTGACCCAGATTCAAGGTACTCCTGGGGCTGGAAGAAGAAGGAAGCTGATGGAAGCTGAAGTATGCTATTTTGTGTGTGTGTGTGTGTGTGTGTGTGTGTGTGTGTGTGTGTGTGTGTGTGTGTGTGTGTGTGTGTGTGTGTGTGTGTTTTCGTGATTTTGTTGTTTTGATTGGCATTATACACTAAGGTTACATCTTGAAACTATGTCAATTTAAAAGATGTCTACTTTTTTAACTAGTGGGGATATTTAGCAGCACAAAAGAACACGTAGGGGAGTCCAGACAAGTAGACATAGAGTACTCACAAATGAGCAAAGTAGGTTAGTTGGGCATAGTTGGATGCATGTACTGCACGAGAAATGTGAGGTGTCTAGATGTACATGCCTTTCTATTTTTACGAAAATGTTGCTTCTTTCGACTATTTACGACAGAAAATTTGAACATTCAAGTTCTGGTAGCATGCAGAAGGGACAAACACAAGGCCTTTCTGCTGATCTACGAGAACAACAAGATATATTAGATGATGCCGTAACCATCACCATTTTGACACCAAAGACATTGAGGACGACTGACTATACAGAAGCAACGACTAGGAGAGGAAGGGATGGTTGCAATATGATATTAATGAAAAAAGAAAGAACGCTGGTGATCATTCATGCTGAGTGTAGCATTCAACTTTTGGAATATAATTAACTCATGCTTTAGGAAATAACAATTAGCAAGATTCATTAAAAGAAGAAAGTGGAGTGAGATCTTTTTTTAGGTGCATGCCATGCACAGACCAAAGGAGAAAAGAAAAATATGCTACAACATGAATGCGAGACCGCATTTCATGCAAGTTCGCAACACTAGTTATTTTTTCCTGAGAATATTTCGTGACAAGCTACTTCCCCTCATATACTATATATATTCAAACTTTCTTCTCCCCTGGCTCCAGATATATATGAGCTTTGTTTTAGGTGACTGCAATCATACAATAAGTCAATAGTACAATTCTGAATTGGAGTTGCCTTATTTCGAAACTTGGAATGCACCCATAATTATTAGGGATACACTTGAGTCTCCAGTACAAAGTGTGCAACCTTTCTTGGAAATGGGAAGCTCCGGGAACACATCGCCTGCCACTATTCGACTGCTAGCTTGTGGTGATATCAGTTTGAACTTGCCAGAAACATCAGGCGCTTCATGCAGCTAACACCCTTCCCGTTCATCAACTTTACACACAAGCCATGTTGGGTCAAACTACGCTGGATTCTTTTTAGTTTCCTTTCCGTGTCCCCGAGATGGTTATGCCGACTCTGCCCCACCAAGACTTCACATTTTGTAGGTCTGGATGTGCCATACTTGTGACGAGCAAGTGCAAAGCGTTGGATACTACTAATCAGCTGCCGACTGGCGAAGTGAAACATTACATAGGGCGCTGGCTCACAGAAAGAGCCAATGGTGGATAGTTATCCTCGTTAAGATAGCACACAACGGCATGCAACTAATGTTTCTACTATCACCCCGTATGAGAGACTAAACGGTCCTATCTAGCCTTGCCAGGCCATGTTGTGTCTGGCAATGCTTCAAGTGAGATGCACCATTCTTTGTACCTTGATTCTCCCGGTCACCTTCCAGAAGAATTATTGCGTACCATTGCTATCCAAGTATCCAAGTTTAGCCGTCATGTATGTTTCATTTGTAGTTCCGTGACAAATTACTGAATGCTGCCATTTCGCCTAGTGCTGCATCGTCCATCCTAGTTATTGCTAGAAGTTCATATCCAACTAGCACTTTCTATTATTATGTGGATGTATTGCACTAACCGGAGCAACATTATTATTAGAAATAGGAAGGGATGTGTTTTCAGATGTCTCCTAACTACAGGGTAGATACGTACAAGTATAACCCACACACCACCATAGCGACATCACCACATATCACACACAACTCCATGAACAATTCATCTGGCAATACACCAAACCCTTCATCTTGTGTATATAGTTTGTGTGTTCATGTGGTTACGGATGTGATCTGATTAATACATTTTTTTAGTGAGTACACAATTTGCATCAAAACTCAACCCGCTTGCACAATCATGTGACCTGAGGCGGTACGCTTTGTAAGGTTTGCTTGATAATACTCCTCATGTACCTGGACCATCATATAATTAATTTTATTATATGAACTTTTGGTGATGAAGTAGCAAAAGTGAATGTCTTTATTATTATTTTTTCTCGTGTAAGGTAGATATGTACAAACCACAAACCACAATAGTGACACCACCACAACTGTGATAACAACCAAACACGGTATATCCCCGTCATTTCTCTTTCCTCATTCATGCCATTTATGAGATATCTCATTTATATATATATTGATTCGGTGCAGATAATATTCAATTGGAGCAGATTCTAACTCGACTGAATTGCATCTATGGTTGTTAAGATATCACATGTTTATTTGTGCTAGAAGATATATGGGCATAACTTTGGGTTTATCTGTGTTTGCAATCCCCTACCATAAATACCAGCTTCATGCCTATATTAGCTTTGCTTTATCAATACAGATTTGAGAATCCATAGAGAACAATGTCGATTAGGAATTAGTTGGATGTGTGCCACATTCTAGGAATGTGAGGTATTGAGGAATGCAACCCCTTTACATATCATCATTAGCATTGCGTCAATGGGAAAGGTGGTCTTGGTTGTGGAGGAGGCCGACTAGTTACCTTTGTGGGGGATGCATGACATTTTGCCAAGCTTCCTACTCCAAACAATGCACCGTTCGAGGAGCCAGTAGTATATATAGTAGAAAGTGCTAGGGCGAGAAGTCTAGTCAAGAGGTTGGTGATGGTCACACGGAGTGCGATAGCAAGAGATCAGAGTGTGTCAAATGAATTTAGCATTTACTTGTTTATGACCGTGACATCTCTCTCTACACAGATCATGTTTAATTAGCCAACCTTTTCTATTAAAAAAGTCCATGTAGTATTACTACCCTGAACAAAGTCGCTGTTTCACACAACCCCTGAAGTCCAAAATGATTCACTTAACACCTTAATAAAACCAATCACATTCACTAGTCACCCGGAGTGAATTTGGTTGGGTGGTTTTGCTGAGTTGGACTCGGTCAAGGCTATCTTGTTGACCATGGGGTCTCCTCATCCTTCCCTCTGCAGCCTCGAGCCTCTCCGGCCGGCGACGCACGTGGCCTAGCCACCGATGGCGACATGTGCGGGGAGCCGGTGGTCGCCGTCGGTGACCTGTACATTGTGTTGCGGCTGAACAAGGAGCACCGCAGCTCATTCTTTCCATCCCTCTTTCGGATTCGAACACTGCAGAGCGCCGCCCGCCGTTGACGTAGCCACCGGCCACCCGTCGCCAAACCACCATGTCTAGAGCCTCCAAAATCTCAGGCCGGTCCTCTGCACCAAAGGATTCGATCCAGAAACCCGGAGCTGACCAACGATTTACCATGCATAGATGAGCCCCGATCTAGCCTTCTCTCCATTGGACCCACGGTGACTTAGCCTCTCCCAGTTTCCCCTCTCATCTAGAGCTCCCACTTGTGATGTAATCGTCTTCCACGTGAGCTTTGCGCTGTCGTTCGCCATGGCAGACATGAGCTCCCCTTGCATCGTTATGCTACCTGGCTGCCCCCTCTAGGTTCGTAGATTCCACTCATCTGCCTAGTTCGCTCGAGTTCATGCCATAACGCCAATGTCGTCGGAGCAGTGGCTTTGCCGCCGCTCAGATCCTTCGCTAGCTTGCTTCCGACCATCCCATGGCCTCCCGTGACCACCATGGACGCACGCGAGCGAGAGCTACAACCTGGTAGCCTCTAACACCGTTGTTGTGACCTCGGCCGGAACACCGCCATGATTTGAGGTCACCGGCGGTTAACCCCGACTGTGTCGATGTGGTGTCATTAGTTTATGTTGATTAAGGTTAGTTTGAGACAGTGACATGTGGGTCCCCCTTTGTTAATGATGCAGTTAGGGCTAAATAAATTCCCTGCTAGTCTTTTGCAACCGAGATGTGGGCCCCATGTGTCATATTTGACCGGCACGACATTGATCGGGCCCAACAGTCAATGAGAGTGGCTAGGAGAGAGGGACCCACCATAGGTCAAATACCACATTTGACCATGTCCCATTAGGATCTGGTCTGGGCAAACCAGTCGGGGACGTTTTATGGCCGGTTTGGGGTTGTTTAGGGGGGGTAAGGGGAACCCAAATAAAAATCAGGGGGTTATGTGAACCACCAAGTTTCTTTAGGGTAGTAAAATGGACTTTTTCATTTTCTATTTGGGGGTCTTTTCCGGAGCTGGGTACATATGCTGATGTTGATGTGTACAAGTAAGGTTATCACTGGCCACAAGCATCTCTTTCTTGCCAACTTTATTCTCTAGGCTCTAGCTTGTCCCATGGGAAGCATACATATGGGTTACTAAACCATGCATGCCCTTATAATTTACGAAAAGAAATCATCTCCAAATTTATCAGATGAATAAACGATCGATTGAATTGTAGCACTCTGGCAACAAGGGTATAGAGACAATTGTGATACTAAACAATATGCTATGCTACCCTGTTGAATGATAACACATGTATCCACCAACATTCCCTTGCTTAAACATGACCAAGCTCCCATAAATGAGGCACCGCCTCATGCCCCACATCAGTGTAATCTTATTGGCTGGACTTCTTTCTATGGTATTTTGCCCATCTCTTCTTCTCTACTAGCATGTAGCCTAGAAACCCAAAAAACCCGACATGATCAAACGGTCTAGGAGCTTGTAGAAAGAGAGAAAGCAATGATAATTCTGAGGAATCACATGAGTGCGGCACGTTAGGAATGTGAAGCACTAGGAAAGACATTTCTAGTCCTTTTCTTTTGAGATTGCAAGAGATAAGCTAGTGTGCGGCTTGTGGCCCCAACCGTCCAAAATATTGGCTTATTGTACTGGAGACATCAGCTCACACACCATCAAACTTAGGGGATGTTCAGAACCCCTCGAGCGATGTCGAATCCGCAACTCGTGACTCTTGCTCTAAAATATGGCTCTGCGTGCCTAGAATAGAATGTTTGGCCGCCATGTTTCACATAAGATCGATTTCATAGTGTAAATAGTTACAGAAGTAGCAATTTACGAAATTAATAGGCTTAATTCTTGCGGACAATTGACAGAAGGTCTTATCTTACTAACATTCTAATTATCGACTTCAGTACTTACCATTTTTCATTGTATTATTTCGACTAAGAACACTGCCCTTTATCCTTTGCCATAGGTTGTGCAGCAATTTAATTTATTTTTTACTATGGCATGTTGTTAATTCAGAATTATAAACCTTGAAATTTCATAAATGATGTTTGTGTGTATTATGGCTGTTTAGTACCACAAGCTAGATTTTCTAAAAGGTTCTAATTTTTGCCGGTATTTTGAATTATCACCTTTAAAAAGATCTTGCACTATTGGTGATACCTCTTGATACCAATACAACTACTTCCTTACAGTGAAGTGAATATTAGACATTGCAATTATTTGCATCTTCGTTGTAAATGCATGCTTCATTGTAATTGATTTACTCTTGGGACATTGAACATAATTGTGATTTTAAGTTGTATTGGATTTATCTACTACATGGATGGCCCAGTATAGTTATTACTTATTGTTGCAAGATACTGACAAGCTTCATCCAATAGTTTTTATGTAAGCTGAGCATTACAAGCAATATTTGAGTAATTTCAAGTTATGGCGGTCGAGCATTGGTTTCTACTTTTCGGTTAGCAAATTTTAAAAAAATTAATTAGTACTTGAATTCACGTTCATGCAACAACTAATTATTAGTGTCTTCTACTCTGCTCAAAGGCATTTTGAAAAATAAACCTTCCACTATAACTCATTTTCAGTGTGGTATTCTATGAGAAGTAAAAAAAGTTCATATTTTATGGTTCATGGAGTTGTAGCTGTAATTTATAAACCTCTTGAATTACCTTAGTAGAAAATTATATTGCTATCTCCACGACACATTTAAAAATAGAAAATGTCGGCACTATTGTGACATGTTTTTATTTTTTCAGCATATATTAATCACAAGTTTCTTCTACTCAACGTTTCTATCCTTCAAAAATATAAATACAAACGCAAGTAGGAAGGTTTATGTGAACCCCTACAAGAAAGCAAACTTTGTGTAACAACAATTAGGTTTTCAAAATCGTAAAATTTTGGCATATTTGCACTAAGTGGTGGTATTCAAATTCGTATATATTTACTCTAAAATTATTAATGATTTGTAACACAGCCGCTAGCCCGTGCAGGTGCACGGGTTGGCGGCTAGTATTTGCTAATTGCAATCACGCCAGCCCGTGGTAGACACATGTGGATTAGTTCCAAAATCCAAACTAGTATGCTGGATGCAAGCATGCTTGATACCAGGTCTTCTTGTATCAATCATAAATCTCCAAATAAAATAGTATAAAATCAAAAGGTTTCAACTTTACTTAATTAAACATAAACTTATGGCGACCCTATCTTTCCACAAAAAAGTACCGTTTTCAGCAATCCTGTTTTTGGTGTTATTTTATCTTCAGATAAAGCTGTATTAATATGAGAGTAAATAAAACATATTATAGATGTTAACAAAATTTTCTGTAAACTTGGTCAATGTTTATAGAGCATAAGACAAAGCTACAGTAATATGCAGAGTAAAAAAATAGAGGGAGTAGTATGGAAGAATCATCAAGACAAAGAAACGTTACTGTTTACAAATAAAGCAGCCGAGTCGCTATAATGTCCTATCAAGAAGTTTGTAGCGCATGAAACAACCAGCTGCACGCGCCAAGATCAAAACTTGCTACTTCTGTAGTGCAGGACAGCAAAATGTGTTCCGATTTCAAACCAATGCCAATGAGCGCTCTTCTGGTTTTGGATGTTTAACAATATACACATTGTGGAGTTATCTAACTTCGAAGTGTGTAGTTGGCGGTTAACGCATATTTCAAATCTCCCGTGCGACCACAATGTATGAACTGACTGGGACAGTTGGTTCTTGACCGCGTTGGCACCTATATGAGATCTACAAGCAGCTTAACCTTCCTGTTCACATTCAGAGTATGATAACATTTTCAGAGTCAATGCTCATCTACTATATAAAATGATGAAATAGCAACATAATGTTCCGGAACTGCATACATATTATTAAGGAATTATGATAACATTTTTAGAGTTGAACCGCATTGGCACAATTCTATCCTGCAGAAGCCGGACGACAGAGACCTATTTATGACGGCGTCTACGCAGCTAGTGCGTACGGCCAGGGAGGTTTTCTACCCCCATGGATGGCGGTGTGATCTCCGGTTAGGATCTGCCACATCATAGGCTGGACAGACTTATTTATTCTTGAGTTGTAAAACATTTTTTATTTTTGGGACGGATGGACTTATGCGCTGTGTGCATCGTGCTATGCAGAGGCCGGGCATTCTTTCGATGTGTTTGTATCACCTCGATATATCAATTGAATGAAATGTCCTTTATCGAAAAAATTATGTCATATAAGAACCGAAATGAAGCACCCTGGTGATTCCTTAGGATTTGACAAATTAATCATACTTGATATAACAAAAATGCAGAAGTTGCATACCTTCTGCAATGAATGAATGAGGGTACCGAGCGGTGGAGAGTTAACTTTTGCTCGGCTGACAATCTGACATTGCATAACAAATTTAGATTGACTTTACTCAACAGTTGTACATCACACACATCCTATCAAGTACATATTCTTCTTTTTATTTTTGCGACAATCGTAGCAAGTACATATTCAACTGCAAGACATACCTCATCAGATCTTATATATCCAGGCGGCAACCTTGGGTCACTCTCCGCAATCATGGTGCCAAGAAGTTTTTCCAAAGTGATGCCATTCTCACTTGTGGGTGCCCATCACCATACTATAGCCAAGTTTAGCATTCCTGTGATGGAATACCGATCATGGAGAGGACCTGTCCAAAGTGAGCCTACAACTGTGATAGAAGTGGCATCCCGTAAAATATATTATAATTATATACTACCGTAACATCATTCAAGTCCTTACTGCTAAACATGGGTTGATAAGATCTTTTGCAGTACAATAATCTGCTTATGTAGAAATAACGATTAACTGACCAGTAAAACAAGCTATTGCTCAGCATCAAATAATGTAATTTTTCTATATGCAGAAAAAAAGGAAAATGAGTAAAACAATAAAGTAAAAATAATTTCTGAGTCCTAACATCAGTCCACTAAAACACATGACACGACTAAAGTAGTTACATAGTCTGACTATTATAATTTTCTCGCTAGTTATTTACTACAGCCACATGATACAATGTACGTACCTACGGTTCTTTCTGCACACCGGCAAGAAATCTGCCCCAATTTATCAAATCCAAAAATCTGAGACTGGCCGCAACTCTTGCAGTGACAAATGAAACCATAATTACTGCCAAAAATGAAAGGGACATCAGTAACTTAGCATCACATTACACACTAATTGGCTGCAGGATTTTGGAAATAAGAAAGCACTGAGTCAACCTGATGCCATCTTCTTTTCCATGGCATAATCGTACCATCGCTAGAAAAACTGGACAGTGGTACGTGTAATTGGAGAATACTGGTGCTATGTGAAATCCAAGCATAGCTGTTTCGCAGGCAGCCCCACCTAAAAGCATTCGCAAACCGATGTCAGTCCGATATGGCACTGGACGGACATAAGCTCGATATGAAGACAGTGAGCTAAGAGAAACAAAATGTTATGTGGCTGACGTTTACAAACAGAGTTGATTGAGTCTTCAAAAAGGCAAACAAATGTGAGAGTATACAGTTTCCTAAAACAAATTTGCTGAATTTATTTGCCCAATTATTAAAAGAAGCGTGTATATATGGAGAGAACAAAAAGATGCAACTATAACAATAATAGTGCAGAGATACTTTCTATTATTCAAAATAGTGGGTGATATACACAACTGGGATTTAGGATAGCATAAGCAATCTGTTTGACTTATACTCGGCATGGGATAATCTTATTACAGAACAAGCAACAATGCGAACATCCTGGTTTTGTATTTTGGTAATATACCAAAAAATTAATATGTTAAGGCAAATGTGTCATGAATCTAGGAGTGCCAAAGTTCTCCGGCTCAACATCAAGCAGTAGGAGCACGAGGCAACGGCGGAGGCGGTGGCCCAAGGCCCCAGGCGAAGGCGACCCGGCTGGCCAAGGAGGAGGGCCGTGTTGTTGGGTTTCCAAGGAGGAAGAAGGAAGAACACACACACGAACAGGAGTTTGAAGAAGACACACACACGCACACACAGTTGGCATCGCACACAACTTGTGCCATTTTCTCGTGTATTCTCTCAACGCAAATGAACTGAGTACATGTGTTTAAGTACCAGACCTACACAGCACACACGCACCCACTATGTTGCATGCAGACGCGCCGGCCAAGCCAGGTGCTTGATCCTATTATTCCTGCACGTACATGCTTGAGTCAAATCCAAGTTTGCAATAGACACGAGCTTACCCACAACGGCACACTTGACGCACGCCTCAACTGATTGCGTCCGCTTCTAGCTCCACGCCGATCTGCCGCACGATTTGGCCACTTTGACTCCAATGAGCTGTACTTGCTAACCAACACATCCATGAAAACTACACGTATGTGCATCGTACTCAGCTGATGCTAACTCAATTATCTAACTAGCCACTATTAGCTTGGATGTGTACTCATCCCCACACTTCTACGAGCACGCTCACTACTGTGCCGCAGCCTAAAGCCTTTAACTCAACTACATGCATGAACGAACTAATGCGACGAAATAAACATGATGAACACCTAGAGAACAAGGTTAACTCTTAACACACGTGATCCGGAGGATGACCGGACAAATCTCCTCCAATGACGGCTCGGACCTCATCAAGGGCTCCAGCTCCGACGATGATGAGGACACCCCCCTCCGCAGTGGCGGAGCTACACAGAGAATGTCGGGCGGGCCAAACTGAACCTGTGCTACACCTTGGCTGTTGTAGCTGGCCTGTGTTGTAGGGCGTGGCTTGGGCCTAGTTACAAATATGTATTTTTGCAGAAAAGTAGAGCAGGCCATGGCCTGGTTTGGCCCTCACATAGCTCTGCCAGTGCCCCTCCGGCCGTCGACGCCTACATGGAGGGTTACAACCACACCGGCGACCGAAGGGGTAAGGAGCCAACAACGAAAGTGTAATTTCCTCCGCCCTTCTCCGTGTCTCCATTTTATTTTATTTTTTATGTTGATGTACTCTTCGGCGATCAAAACAAGTTCTTTTGGTTGTGTGATAAATGCGGCAATGTGAATTATTTCCAATTATATCCGAATTATGTCTGTTTGTTGCTAGTTTGTTGATGCATGTTAATTTATTGTTTACATTGCATGAGTTGCATGGATATGCGGTAGACGGCCACGGACGCAAATTTTTTTAGGGGTGATCGTTCATGGTCCGTGACGCGCTCAGGCGCGTCCACGGAGTTAGAGGAATTGGATTAGGTACTCACTGTTGTACTCCCTCCGTCCGAAAATACTTGTCATCAAAATGGATGAAAATAGATGTATCTAAAACTAAAGTACATCTAGATACATCCATTTTAATGACAAGTATTTTCGGACGGAGGGAGTACATACTTTAAGAGAGGTGGCCTTAGTGTTGATGTCGATCATCTCCAGTACGTGCTTCTTCCCGCACCTAACCTCTTCGTCCCGTGATGACAGGGACTCGGTGGTGTTGGCAGCCATGAAGAAGACTCAAACGCGCTTGGGCCGGGGACCGAGAGACTCAACGCGGCAGCTCCGGTTGACGGGGAGGGAGTCTGCTGCAGGCCATCTCCACCAGCACTACTGAGATCTCACCAACAAATCTCATCCAAGAAGCACGACCAAGAACTCAGAAAAAAAATACTCCTCCAATTTGGGGAAAATACGGGATCAAAAAGTTTCTCCAAACTCCCTTTGCAATACTTGCCAGAATCAGCAAGAATTGTTTTTTTTTCTGGGGTTCAACGCACAGATCTACTCCCAGGAGTGAGCTAGCCCCCACTTCAAGAACCGTATTAGACAAGCAAAAGCACTGTGACAGGAATCCCAACCCGATACTACCTCGCAACCAGAGATGAAGCTCTTGATTTCGACTAGGGGCTCCATCTCTCGGCTGCTCCAGATGGGTCGGAGCGAAGAAGAAAGTGATCCTTGGGTGATTTTGAGGGTATAGACATGGTTCTATTCGGAGCCGGTGTTGGAACAGAGGCGTTCATACAGAGCTCGAAGAAAGGTAAAGGGAGCGCAAGGTGAACAGGGGTTGATGAATTGAAGAAGATGAAGGGGAAGAGTGCGATGAGAGGAAATATATGTTGCTATCTTTCCATCAAATGCGTCCATGAGTGGGTTGAACAGGTTCTCTATGGTGTGTGGGACCAATGTCTGCAGGGAAGTACAACATTATATATGTTAAATTGAATTAACAGATATAGAAATTAATCCAAAGCATATACACAATACTTTTCGAATCACGAGGACGTTGCACGGTGGAGATGTGGCTGGGGTGGAGCACATAGGACGTGTACCAGTAATCAACATTTGGACGCATGTAGTGAGTTGGGAATGGGAGGCGCTCGGGCCTCGGGAGGATGCTATCTATTGAAGCTTAGATCCGACTTTCTCCACTTGTTCTGGCATGCCTGCTAGGTGACAAAGAAGGGAAGACCTATGCCTACTACACACTACGTGTAGAGACTCGACAGGAAAATAGTTGGGGGCATCAGCGCTAAAACTTTATTTTCTCCCTGATGCAGCTCCATTAGAAGCTACTGCATGTCGCAATGCGTTAGCCCTTGCTGCTGATCTGAATGTCACCAGAGTGGAGATTGCCTCTGATTGCCAAGAAGTAATGAATGATATAAAAAATAGTACAGGTGGCCTGCGTGAAGCATTATTAAAGAGATTGTTACAACGGCATCTTAGTTTGTTTCTTGCTCTTTCATTTTTGGCAGTACGACTTCCAACTTAGAGGCACATGGCCTCGCTAAATATGCTCTTAGAGCATCTTCAGCAGGCTTTGCATATTGGATCGCTAAAAACTGATGAGAGAAGGTTTAGCAATCCAAAATGTTTTTTGCTTTGGTAGCTTTTGTATGTTGGATTGTTATATTTGCATGAAACACACAATGACATGTGGGGATAGTTTGTCATAGACACATCACACACTAGCATACGCATTTATATACATATACTAGCACAACTCGTGTACACGTACACACGCAGACAATAGTAAGCGTACTTGATTGGACCAAGAGGTGGCTTGATGCAAGCCCTGAGTTTCTTATTCCGTGCCTACGGGCTGACTGTAACACAATGATTGTTCATTAATAAAGCTCCAGAATTCAATGCAAAAAAAAGGTACACAACACAACAGTACACACGCGCACACAACACACTCACACACAACACACTCACACGTACCCAACACATGCGTACACACACGTACACAACACACACACGTACACAGCGCACGCACACGACACACTAGTACATGGACCAACCTGTCATTGAGACAAAGTGAAGAAGCGAGCCACTTTTAGGAGGCTTGCTAAAAATTTACAAAATGGCCTTCGAATTGGCAAATATGCAAGGTGGGAGGTAAGATTTGCTAAGCTTTGTAAAAACAATTGGGGAAGGACCACTTATACAAAGGCTGTTAGAGGTGGTTTTTTGGACAAAATTGATAAAATAGCAATTGAGTGCAAATATACAAATGCTGCTGGAGATGCTCCTAGTCTTATTTGAAGGTAAATACTTATGGTTACTTCAGCCTCCTGATCTCCAATGTATTCGGCCAAACATTGTCATTAGTCAATAAAGTGGAGCATAGTTAGCCAAGAAAAACAATGCCTATTACACTTACATCACGAACAGAGCACCTGAGCAGAGGAAGAAGACAGAAAACAAAAGGCATTGATGTGTGGGTCTGTTGGGCAAGTCACCATGGATGGATTGATCACATAGTCCACTGGGTGGTTGGAGAAAGCAATTTGAGCAAACCACCCGTAATTGTACAGATCCGATCACTCTATAGAAAATCACCCCGAATTACTCGTAAATATATCAGAGTTTGGGTGTAAGAGATTTGATGTGTCATCATTCGTCTTCGATCGTTTCAGTTGGTATCAAAGAAACTAGTCTCGCATAAAATTATTTAGATTGCTTGTTTGCAATGGCAGTCCTTAAAGCTCATTGCATACATGCCACTTATTCTTTGCATAGTCTCTTATATTTTCCCTTAACTGCTGTTATGACTTGGGGGGAAATGAGATTATATCAAATGAGCAAGCTAGTTATGCGTACCAATTTGGAGTTAAGCATGTAGTGTGTTGGGAACGGGAGTTCTTCAACACCATAGTTGTGCAGCTATGCTCTAAACTGCAAATTGTATTGCAGTGCCCAACTCATTTTCAGGTGGCCTAAATCCAGCCTAGCTAGGATTCACAGGACTTACGTATTTGCAAATTGCCAGCACATGGGCCCGTGATATACACACGTTGATACTTCCAAAATTCAAACCAGGATGCCTCCGTGGGGTGGAAACTTAAAATATAATCGAGATCCAACATGCTTTCTAGAAAATGGGGATATCATTTGCTGACTCACAAACGAATGATTTTCCGCAAACTAATTCAGACACGATGTCTTCTGACCTCAAGCTCCGATCACCTCTCTGAGCGCCAATTTCTCAAGATGGATCTGTCCCCACTCCCACATGCATCTTATTCTATGAATCATAAATTTCCAAATAAATCCTGAAACTAATAAACTACTCTCTCCATTTATGCGTTCATGAATATAAGATGTTTTAGATATTTCAATATTGACTACATGCAAACTGAAATGAGTGAATTAACTCACTAAAATTCAACATGGACTAACGAACGGAAATGGGCGAACAAACACACTAAAACGTCTCTATATACATCCAATTCAAAAATAATGTTACTCCCTCCAATCCGTTGTAATTGTCACTGATTTAGTTCAACTTTGTACAAGTTGCGAAAGAATTCCATGATCACTCAGATGTTTGCTAAACTCATCACTTAGATATTCTCCTCCCCGATATGATCGAATAAATTTTTATCTTTTTAACACGATGATTCTCAACTTCGTGCTGAAATTTTTGAACGTTTTCAACTGTTCTAGACTTATGTTTCATCAAGTAAATATAATCATATCTACTCAAAACATCACTCAAGTTTATGAAGTATAGATATCTTCCACGCCCTGGTGTGGTTATCGAACCACATACATCATTATGTATTATCTCCAATAATTCACTCACCTGATCAAGATGCTCCATGAACGTCGTTTTATTCATTTTACTCATTAGACAAGCCTCACATTTTTCAAATGATTCAAGATCAAAAGAAGTCAACACTCTATCTTTATGAAGCTTTTCCATACGCTACTTTCCGATATGACAAAGATGGCAGTGCCACATGTAAGTGGTATTAACAGTCTTCCAAAGACGTTTAGTATTAATGTAATTGATATCCTTATACTTTCAAGATCCATAATGAATAAAAAGCCGATAATAGAGGCAAATCCAGAACACATATTCTAATAATAAATTGAACAACCATTGTTTTTCAGACTTATAAGAATAACAGTCGCTTATCAAACATGATCCAGACATAATGTTCTAACACAACTTTGGAACAAAATAACAATTACTAAGTCCTTATGTAAATCATGAAAGTAAATTTAAAGACGTGATCACTCTGACGGCTTGAGCAACAATCTCATCACCATTCCCAACTGGCATCACGACTTCATTCCTTTTCAGCTTGCGATCTTTCTGTAGTCCCTCCATCATAGTGCAAATGTAAGCAGCCGATCGGTATCAAATATCCTTGATTTACAAGAACTAACAAAGTAGAATAACATTAACTTTGTGTCACATTTAAGTTTACCAGAAGAACCATTCTTCTTCTTATCTGCCAAGTATTTCTTGCAGTTGCACTTTCAATGTCCCTTTTGTTTGCAGTAGAAACATTCAGTGTCCTTAGTAGCTCCACGTTGTTCCTATTTTGAGACACGGTCACACCGTTGCCAGGAGATTTCTTCTTGGACTTGCCCTTCTTGAAACTAGCGGTCTTATTGACCATCGACACTTGTTTGTTCTTCTTCATTCCTGCTTCCGTAGTTTTGAGCATAGAAAATAATTCATTTGTATTTTTCTCCATCCCATTCATGTTCTAATTCATGATAAAACCATTGTAAGATGGTAGAGTGAAGCAAGAACAATATCTATATCGAGTGTTTGTGGCATTATAAATTCCAGAGCGGCAAGTGTCTATCAACATAGCCAGCTAGGTTTACTATATGCTCACTCATTAAGGAACCTTCTTATATCTTGCACCCAATGAAGGCCTTGGTTATTTCAAAACGTTCGGTCCTTTGCATGCTTCTTGTACAGAGCACCCGGTGACCAAATTATAATATAAAGTGCGCTCCCACTCAAATCAATTTCTCTCATAATTAAAAGTGAATGATTCAAGATCCTTATCTTATTCATAACCATTGATGTGGACATCGCTCATGGCGTAAACTTCAACCGGTAGGCAAACTTACCGATAGTATCTCCATATGACTATTGTTCATATTTCGATGCTTTGTGCTTCTAGCTCAGAATGATTCTGCTACAACATCAAGATAACCGAGTGTTTTGGCTTGTGAGGTCTAACCTTCACCTACCTTACACCTCACAATCTTTCTGTACTCATGTGGACATAAAGTACTTTGAACAGCTACGTGTTGTAGATGGTTGCTACACTGTGAAGAGCAGTAAGAACTTGATATTTTCTGCGAGAGATCACCCTAATAAAAACAACTACTATCCAATCAAAATGGTGGAAACGAAAAGGGATAAATATCTCAGGAAATTCATAATAGCATGATATGGTATAGCCCTTGGCGTCTGTAACGTCTCCATGACCCTCCAAGGTCTTCATGGAAGTACTCTGAGGTGTTGTTGTAAGAAGCCATAATCTTTTGCGCCTGTTGAAGCCACCTTGCTCTGGGGTCCTTCGTAGCATGTCTGTCACTCCCCTCGATAAAATAAAATAACGAGGTTTGGCACGCAGGTCATAAAAGTGACAATCCTTTGGTTGCAGCCAACGTGTTGTACTGTGACATGCATGTCACTTAACGTTACATCATATAACCATCTCATACATAAACTAATTATTGCACACATGTGCATAGCCATCTGTGACTGTTCCATTTATTTATAGGTTCCATTTATTAATAGAAAATGAGTTACAGTGGGCCTTCCCCACTGTGTTTCCTAAAGAAAACTAATTATCATGACAAAGGCTATACCACATGTCATGCATCCTGCGAAACCAAGTTAGACATCCTATAATCGGTTTGGCAAATTTTAATTACGTGGCTTCTAGGATTTGCGGAGAAATCTAGCTATCTAGATCCATCCTTAAGGCTAGATGAATTTTCATGGTGGGCAATAGTGGGAAAAGGATTATAGGTGAACTCAAATTAGTGGCGGGCGCGACAAGGCACCCGCCACAACTATTCTGGAGAACTAGCAGTGGCGGGTGACAGAAAGGAACCGCCACTGGTAATGTCACAGCAGTGGCGGGCAGTACCCACGCTCGCCACACGTAAACTTTTCCAATTTGCCCACGTGGTGAAATCCACCAGTGGTGGGTTCTGAGGTATCACCCGCCATTGGTTCATCAGGAAACAGTTGGCGGGCCTTTGGTATGCCCGCCATTGATAAATTGTATCCACCCGGGCCAAATTAAATTAAATATATCTAGAAGTTAGCTGTGGTGGATCCTAACTAGCGCCCTCCACTGCTACGTGACATGGCAGGCTTTCGCCAGTGCCCGCCGTTGTTGTTCCGGCGGCGAGAGTTCCATTTATGTCCACACTCCAAAAGTCGAACCGCATCTGAAAACTCAACACTCCCTCACTCTCCCGATCCCCCCCTCGCCGCGACAGCCCTCCTCCAACCTCGCCACCGCCGCTGTCCACGAACGATGCATCGCCCTCGTCCGCCGGGGCCCTCGTCCTCCACGGCCCCCGTCGTGGTCACATCCCTCCTGTGCTCGCCATCTCTCGCCCGCCTTCGTGCTCAGACCTCCAACGCGATGGCCTCCTCCGCCTGTAGCAGCTGACACCACCGCCGCCGACAGTGAACTGCACATCTGCCGAGGCTAGTACTGAATCATCCTCGTGCTCAAGCTGTGTACAGGTAAGTATGCACTTATATTTGATTAACATATGTTGATGAATGTTAGGCTCTATTTATAGATTGTAGTTGAATGTTAGTGTTTAGATGCACATTAGCATAGATTCTTATATTTGTAAATTCTAGATGAATGTTAGATGTGTATATTTTCGTGTATTTGTTCTGATAAAAAAAATCTTGGAGGGTTTCGGTATTTATAGGAATTTTTGGCGGTGGAATGGAAGAAAAGCGGTGGAGGTCCTTAAATATCAACCTTCCATGAAGTGTATCTAGATGATCACCAACCATCTGTTAAATACAAGGGCAGTCCATAAAAGCACGTTGCATACATGCCTCTATCCCCTTAGCAATCTTAGCCCTCTCTACCAGGCAAGTAGCAAGCAAACCAACACAACTGTTGTTATGATTTGGGATCAAAGAGATACCGATATCAAATGAGCATGCTAGTTATAGACATCAATTTGGAGTTACACACGCGTAGTTTGTTGTGAATGGGAGGCATTCGGAACCATAGTTGCACCACTATGTTGTGATCTAGCATGTAGAGGAGCCTGGCACTCCAGCCAGCTGATTGTTGATGAAGTGACATAGAACTTGCTAGTGACACAACTCCTTGGTTTTTCCTGTAGTACGCCATATATCTTTGATGCCAATTTTGGTACGTTTGATATTTATTGGACTCAAGATGGCTGCTGGTTAGGTGAAGGAGCTGCAAATACTAATCAAGTATCTCGCTAGCTCCAGACTAGTTATGATGTACATGACTTTCACATTTGCAAATCGCAATCAGGCTAGCCCGTGGTAGACACATTTGGATTAGTTCCAAAATCCAAACTAGAATGCTGGAAGTCTTCTTCTATCAATCATAAATCTCCAAATAAACTAGAATAAAATTTGCAAGGTTTCAACTTTACTTAATTAAACTTATGGCAACCCTAGCTTTCCACAAACAAACACAGTTTTCACCCATCCTGTTTTCTGTGTTATTTTTTCTTCAGACAAAGGTGCATTAATATGAGAGTAAATAAAAAATTTATAGGTGTTAATAATTTTTTCTGTAAAATTGGTCAAAGTTTAGAGTTTGACATAAGACAAAGCTACAGTAATATGCGGAGTAAATAAAAACAGAGGGAGTAGTAAGGAAGAATCATCAAGAAAAAGGAACGCTACAGTTTACAAACAAAGCAGCTGAATCACTACAATGTCCTATCAACTTTGTAGCGCATGAAACAACTAGCTGCACGCGCCAAGATCAAAACTTGCAACTTCTGTTGTGTACAACAGCAAAATGTGCTCTGATTTCAGACCATTGCCAATGAGCGAGCTCTCTTCTGGTTTTGGAACCGTGTGTTCACCTGGAACATTGAAGGAACTCAAGCACAAAGCCACCATTTGTGCAGTTTAACAATGCACAAATTGTGAACTTAGCAAACTTCAAAGTGTGTAGTTGGCGGTTATCGCAAATTTCGGATCTCCCGTGCAACCACAATGCATGAACTGATGGGACAGTTGGTCTTGACTGCGTTGGCACCTATATGAGATCTACAAGCAGCATAACCTTCCTGTTCACATTCAGAGTATGATAACATTTTCAGAGTCAATGTTCCTCTACTTTATAAAATGAAATGGCAACAGAATGTCCCGAACTGCATACAGGTTATTAAGGAAAGCACAAGTATGTCATATAAGAACCTAAATGAAGCACCCTGGTCATTCCTCAGGATTTAGCAAATTAATCATACATGATATAACAAAATGCAGAAGTTGCATACCTTTTGCAATGAATGGATGAGAGTACCGAGCGGTGGAGAGTTAACTTTTGCTCGGCTGGCAATCTGACATTGCATAACAAATTTAGCTTGACTTTACTCAACAATTGTACATCACAGACATCTTAATAAGTACATATTCCAACTGCAAGACATACCTCATCAAGTCTTATATATCCAGGCGGTAACCTTGGGTCACTCTCCTCAATCATGGTGCCAAGAAGTTTTTCCAAAGTGACACCATTCTCACTTGTGTGTGCCCATCCCCATTCTACAGCCAAGTCTAGCATTTCTGTGATGGAAGAGCGATCATGGAGAGGACCTGTCCAAAGTGGGCCTACAACTGTGATTGAAGTGGCATCCTGTAAAATAAAATGTTAATTATATGCTACCATAACATCAGTCAAGTATTTAGTGCGAAACATGGGTTAATAAGATCTTTTGCGGTACAGTAATAAACTTATGTAGGAATAACGATCAAGTAATCAGGCAAACAAGATATTGATCATCTTCAAATAATATAATTTCTCTATGCAAAAAATGGAAAAATGAGTAGAACAATAAAGGAAAAATAATTTTCAAGTCCTAACATCAGTTCAGTAAAACACATGACATGACTAGAATTGTTACATAGTCTGACTATGACAATTTTGTCGCATATTTACTACTGCCGCATGATTCAATCTACCTACTGTTCTATCTGCACATCCACAAGAAATCTGCCCCAATTCGTCAAATCCAAAAGTCTGAGACTGACCGCAACTCTTGCAATGACAAATGAAACCATAATTGCTGCCAAAAATAGAAGGGACATCAGTAACTTAGCATTCCATTATACATAATAATTGTCTGTAGGATATTTAGAAATAAAATAGCAGTGAGCTAACCTGATGCCATCTTCTTTTCCATGGCATAATCGTACCATTGCTCGAAAAATTGGACCGTGGTATGCGTAATAAGAGAATACTGGTTCTATGTGAAATCCAAGCATAGCTGCTTCGCGGGCAGCCCCACCTAAAAGCATTCGCAAACCGATCTCATTCGGATATGGCACTGGACGAATGTATGCTCCATATGAAGACAGTGAGCTAAGAGAAGCAAAATGTTATGTGGCTGACGTTTACAAACAGATTTGATTGAGCCTTTCCAAAGGGAAACATAACGCGAGAGTATACAGTTGCCTCAAAAAAAAATGCTGAATTTTTATTTGCCTAATTATAAAAAAAGAGAGTATAGAAGGCAAAATTAGCCCAACATACAGAACAAAGCAAGCAACTATACTTTCCATAGTCTGGCACAACAGTCATTTACACAACTGAGTGTTACTGAATATGCAAGCAATCTTTTTGACTTATGTTCATCCTGGACAATGTTATTACAGAAAAACCAGCAATTCTAAGATCCTAGTTTCTGATATACCACTTGAAAACATTGTACTCCAGATGAGTTTATGATATAAGATGACAACAGTAGACTAATCTGATTCTAATAATTTCAGACTTTTAACTGGATGCCAAAAAACTAACAAGTACGGCAAGAGCTCACCATTTTCCGCCATAACCTCTTGCCGACCGCCAATCCGTGGAGGTGAGGTAGAGAAGGCCCCCAATCTTGAGCGCCAGGAACGCCGCCCGGATGTACTCGGCCTCGCTGCCGAACGAGTCGACGTCGATGACGTCGAAGTACTCGCGGCGGAGGTACCTCTCGGCGAGCAGCCGTGTGGCGTCGAGGTGCGACACCACCCACCGCCTCTGCCCGTCTGGAGGCACGGGCTCGAAGCGAGAGAGGTTGCCGACGATGACCGGGTGGAGCGCGTCGGAGGCGTCGTTGGCCCAGACGAAGTCGGCGCCGGCCTGCGCGAGGTAGCGGAGCGCGCGGACTCCTGAGCCGCACATGGCGTCGAGGCACAGGAAAGGGGCCGAGGGGTCGGGGCGGCGCCGGCGGTGGAGGGTGGCGGCGAGGACGGCGAGGTCGCGGCCCGGGGCGCTGTCGCTGCGGTAGAAGGCGGAGCCGGGGTCGAAGGAGACGCCCCGCTCGGAATGCGTGCAGCGGGGCGGCAGCGGGGCTCGCCGGCCGGGCTGGAAGGTGACGGCTGGGGCGGCGGCGGAGGCGGACGCCATGGTGGCGACGGGGGAATGCTTCTTGTGCTTTGGATTAGGTTCAGGCCCACTGCGCAGCTGCACATACCTTTGTTGCTAGAAGAAGAGGAAAGTATAGTTTTCACCTCAAAGTCATCATTCTTTTTGTATTTTTGGAGCCTGTTCTTTTGGGCAGCTTAAAAATAAGCTGCCTCTCTCGATTAAAAAATAAGCCGCTCGTAATTTTTTTTGGCTTTTTATATTAGTTATCTCGTAACTACTCCGTCTGTCCCATAATGTAGTATGTTTTTTGACACTAGTGTAGTGTCAAAAAGCATATTAAATTATGAGGCGGAGGGAGTAGTTCAGAAGCCCCAATAAATAAAGGAGACGGCTCATAATTTCATCTTTTTCAAGATTTCGCTTCACGGTGAATGACGTGTGGGCCTCCCTTTGCAAGCGTTTTTTGGATTTGATTAACGACTTCTTTGTTATTTTATTGAGACAAACGAATTCTCTGACCGGAAGCTCTGGATGACGCTCTTCTTGGGCTGGCCCATAACAACCACTGTGTGCCCTCTCACTCGTGGAAAAACTATCCAGTCGCTCTGAAGAAAATCAGCCGGAGAAATATCGATAACTCTTGGTTATAGAAGACAGACTATCTAATTTTGACTTCAAAGAATATATTATCTAAGAAAAAAAAATAAAACTTTGAAAAATGTTTATGAAATTTTATAAAGTGCTCACAAAATTTGAAAGATGACCGAATTTATAAAACGTCTATGGGTTTCTAAAATGTTCACAATTTTTAATGCTCAGGAATTTCAATAACCATCACAAATAACTACTAGTATTGGAAATTCTTGCTTAGATCTGACTGGATTTGCATGATATAATATATTCCTTTTTCCGAATGATGATATAATACATTCCTTTTTCCGATGATGATATAATATATTTTAACTATGCAACTTATAAAAATAACCTAATCACTTTACCTTCATTGAATCCCTTTGTTTTAGTTTATATTTTTTATACTATTGATTTCTTTTTATCCATAACGGATTTACATGGACCAATACCTGAGATTAGTCGGTGAACACCAGTACCAACATGCTCCCCTAAAATAAACCCATTACCAACATGCACACCTTATGTAAACACCCACTTAGTTCACATATGACCAGACCTATGCATATAAGACCGCCGCCCACATCTAACCACACAACAGTATGGTGTTCATGTTTGACCATGCCAGTGAAAATAAAAACTAAAAAAAGTAGGACACGGAAATGCATATGGACTACGTGTCTATAGCCGACTGCGGCGAAGCATGCCGTATTCGCCGCAGTCCCCTCTAGGTGACTTGATGGATCCATCTCATCTTCTGTGCCAATGACGCCTCCGACATGCGTGATGGGATGACCGGATGGAGCGCGTCAGAGTCATGCAATTTGAAGACTCTTGGATGGCTTTTTTGTAAAATGTTCGTGACCGTTGTATTTAAGATCCAGCGCTCGGGAGCCCATATCAGGGTATCATCTAAGATCTGGTAGCACCTAATATTTTCGCCTGCCATCCAATCCAACCGCTAATATCCATTGTTCTATCACATTAGATAGTCCCGCGGATGCCGCACCCCGTGATTTTTGCGACATTCTGTTGTCTCTTTTCCTAAATTCAAGGCGCCAATTTCGAGTGATTTTGTTCTTCCTCCCACGTGTGATGGAGATTAACTGATGACCCTACATGTAAAGAGATCATTAAAAGCTTGAGACGTTAACGGAGCCATGCATGCAGCGCAACCCTCCCATCCAAAAAGCCAGAGCACATGATGCGCCATGCCCAAAAATGCTAGAGTAGCGGGGTCCTACATGCCTCTATGGGCTCCTTCCTAACAAACTAAACATGCCCCCCCCCCCCCCCCCTTTGATTTTCAGGTGGGAGGGGCCTCTCCCTCCCCTTAGTCCAATCACAAATTGGCAGCTCAAACTCTCCCTGTAAAACTCTGTAAATGTCTGTCGATGGAGCATTGCTACACCATGCATGTTGCTTCTTCTCTAACGGATGAGAGCGCAGTCCGTCGAAGGCTGCCCACCGCTGCCACCCGGCCCAACACCCACCAAGCTTAAAAAATGCCCCCACATCATGTTCGGCCCAGTCGCCTGCACCCTGTCGCCTTTTCGGTGCTTGCTCCGCCTCCCTCACGCGAACCTGCCCTATTCGTCACCCCCATCCTAGCTGGCAAGAGGAACACGGGAGCTGCCGCGGCCTCTAGGGAACTGGGCTAGCAGCTTACGAAAAGGAATGTCTTGCACTATTATTACTAGAAGATGATCGGCGCCCTTACTTACAACATGCATATATTCTAGTTTACACAGATCAGAAGAGTCTTTTCAACTTGACAAATCAATGAATCAACACACCTATTCAGTGCGAGCGTTTACGAAGCTAACCGGGCTGCAATATGTGATCCAATAAGGCAGGCTTACTTAACAGGGTTGCTGACACAGAAACACAGTCTCGAGATGCGAACATGTAGAATAAGCAGAGATGGTAACAAACTCTCTCTGCAAACCTACCTAGCTGGAAGAAGTCCAAAGCAACTGCCAACAATATGCAACTGCTACACAATGCATGAGTAAGCTAGCATTTGCCCCTGATGGCGAACCTCGATTTACTCTTCAAGATGGGGTCATCACGTTCAAAGGACGCGCGTGGATCGGAGGCAATACGAAGATACAATAGTATCTCATTCGTGCTCTACATGCAAGCGTTGGAGGGGATATTGAGGGTTCCACATGCAACCTACAACCATGTTAAAATGTTGTCTGTTTGGCAAGGGGTGAACTAGCAGGTGAAGGTGAAGTTGCGTAACTGTATGACCTGTCAGCAAGCCAAGACGGAGCGTGTTTCGTCAGCCGGACTACTACAACCACTACCTATACCTTAGAAAATCTGGTATGTTGTGTCTCCACTTTATTGAAGGCTTGCAACGCTCGAGGGTATATGACATGGTGCTCGTTATCATATGGACAAGTTTGACAAATATGTACATTTCGTGTCATCGACATACCCATTCACAACTTTACAAGTGTCCAGGGTGTTTATGCAGGAGATCTTCCGTGTACATGGACTATCTGTGGCAATTATCTTGGATCGTGATAGGATATTCACAAGCAATGTGTGGCAGGAACTATTTTGTCTGTGTCGCATAGATTTAAGGCTCGGCTTATCTTGTTACCCAAAAACTGATGGACAGATGGAAATAGTCAAGCAATGCCTCAAAAGATACCTTAGGGAGCCGAGAGAGCGGTGGTACCCGTGAGTTCAGACTTGCCCCTTGATAATGCTATCTTGTAGACAAAGTAGTGTCATTGTTTACATGGGAAGACCAGGCGACTCTCCAACAATGCTTTCCCACATCGCCGCCTTGGGGAGAAGTCATCATGCAAGAGGGGAAGGATGTCACAACTGACATGACGATCCCACCCATCAGTGAAGAGGATGCATATGTGGGTCCGTGAACCAGGTGGAGTAGTGGTGTGTTTATCTAGAAAGTGGGTGAGGGAGTCCTGGATTAGGGGTGTCCGGATAGCCGAACTATCACCGTTGGCCGGACTCCTGGACTATGAAGATACAAGATTGAAGACTTCGTCCCGTGTCTAGATGGGACTTTCCTTGGCGTGGAAGGCAAGCTTGGCGATACGGATATGTAGATCTCCTACCATTGTGACCGACTCTGTGTAACCCTAACCCTATCCGGTGTCTATATAAACCGTAGGGTTTTAGTCCGTAGGACGAACAACAATCATACCATAGGCTAGCTTCTAGGGTTTAGCCTCTTTGATCTCGTGGTAGATCTACTCTTGTACTACCCATATCATCAATATTAATCAAGCAGGAGTAGGGTTTTACCTCCATCGAGAGGGCCCGAACCTGGGTAAAAACATCGTGTCCCTTGTCTCCTGTTACCATCCGCCTAGACGCACAGTTCGGGACCCCCTACCCGAGATCCGCCGGTTTTGACACCGACAGTGGGGCTAGGGCCGCAGAGTCAGTGAGGAGTGGTTGTGTGCCGCTGTGTGTGTTAAAGGAGGTTGATCCTCGTGTGGCTTGGCATAGAGACTTATCACAAATCAAAAACAGAGAAGAGAGAAGTTGTTCTTTCTCCTTCATATTCCCGACCCCCTTTCTCTCTTCCGAACTAATCCACTTCCCTCCTCTCATATCCATCACGGTCCCATTACAAGCGCCCGGGAAGTCAACAATGTAGGCTAGAAAACACCGATGATACTGATCTACGTAGCACATCCCCACCTCGAAGAAGAAAATGACGAAGATAACCCACAAATATTCGAAAGACAAGCATTGTTGGTCGAATCAAGATGGATCCTGTGGAGACCGAAACCGACCTAATGTAGGAAGATCTGACAGGGACACACCTTCACATGGCATCCATCAGCATTAGGTGCACTGACAGAACAAAGCTAGAGCAGGAAGGACATTATTCCAACATCGGGATGACACCCCAGTCTCACCGCCCCAACCGAGACACTGAGATTACGTCAAGCCGATTGCCACCTAGGATCGCATCTCGGCGCCGATTGTTTGCTGACCAGGAGGTCCGGTTACCGCCAAAGGTTGCCGACACGCTGGATCTGAGCCGCCAACCCGGACTTGCCTTTGTACCCGGATGAGAGTGATACCTTGTTATATGCTTAGGCTATAAACTGTGATGATCGACTATCCACCTCTATGCACATGTTTCACTCAACTTCCTAATAACCGATTAAATCTTAGCCATAAATTAGAGATCTAATGATCAAAATAATTCTGTTGATCTTGATTAGCTGGTGCCTTGAAATGGCCCCCGTATTGTGATTTTAGTATATACTCCCTCTACAAACTAATATAAGATCGTTTAGGTTACTAAAGTAGTGATCTAAACGATCTTATAGTAGTTTAAATAGTGACTAATGGATAATATATATTTCCAATCAGAAATCAATACTCTAGAAGACTACGATGTTGCCCATGTATGTGTGTGGGCCACCTAAAAAATAAAATGAAAAGAAAAAAAGTTCCTAGTTATCAGGCATAGCATATACTGATTGGAGTATAGTTAACTTTAGTAATGTACTCACTCCGTTCTCAAATACTACTTGTCATAGTTTTATTTTCAAAATTACTATTGATTAATGTTGTAGATAATAGCAAGATCCATTGAAGAAGAAACTGAAGTGACAGACAAATTTGATGCGCACGACAAGCAGAGACCAACAACAAAATATACTGAATGAATGCGGCTGCTTTCTGTGCACGCTCACATGCACAACTTTTTCTTTCACTTTACTAGTCTCCCATGTTATATATACTACACTTCCTTGTCCAGCCGACACAGATATATACGAGCTTCCTCTTCCATAACAGCAATCAATCAATAAGCCAGAAGCACAATTCAGTCTTGGAGCCAGTAACAGTCATTTGAAACATGGAAAGCAATCGTAATCGTGAGGGATGCACTCGAGTCCCAGGTAAGGAGAGAAATGGCACGGGAAATTAGAGCATGCAACATTTCCTAGAAATGAGAGGCATATGGGAACGCAACCCTTGTGCCTGTGGGAAATCAAGTGGTGAGATCGATTTGGAGTTGCCAGAAACATCGGGCCCTTGATGCGGCCATCTTCCGGTTCATCAGTTTACATGGCGTCAGCCAGCAAGGCTATTGTCTCCTTCCTCGTTGGAAGCTGGGCACGGCTCACTTTTGGATGTAGCACACACCAGCATGCAAGGCCTTGCTTATTGAACTAATGCGCTAGTCAAGTTTTTTAAAAGTCCGAACTGATAGAAAGGACTAGTCAACGTATTTAACACTGCTTAACTCCAAATCGTTGCAGCCGAAGCCAGTTCACTATTCCCTTCGAGCACCTTCCTAACACGCGGGTTGGCTGGTGCTTAACTCCCACTAAAATTCTCTCATCACAGCAGCGCCTTCCTTGTTGTGCACTGGGTCTAGGCAGGTACCGCAGCTAAAACTGACGGCCATCATCCATTGTCCAAGATGCATTTTCTTTTTTTGAGAAAGGACCCAAATCTATCATGAAGGTTTATGTCACAAGCTACCTTTGCTAGTTAGGGTGTGTTTGTTTGGGCTGCAACTTCCTCGGCTGCAGCTGCAATGGCTCCAGCTGAAAGAAGCGGCTGTAGCTGCTAGCTGTGGCTGGAAGATTGGAGTTGAGGTGCAGTCGTTTGGCAGTTGTGCTGTAGCAGCTGCGGCTAGTGCTGAAACGTACTGAAATGACAAGAACACCCTCTGTTGTACTGTTTTAAGTGTTAACAGGAAATGACACGATTAAGAGATGATTTTGCTACAGTTGTTACATTTTCATGTGAGTACATTAGATGTAATAATGTCTTTTATTACGAGAAGAAGGGAGTAGTGCAAGTTACGACCATACAAATCCTTTAGAAATCTTTATATTCAATTTACAATAATCTCACACAGACACGTACTGTACGCACCATCCATCCAGCACGCCCGCACACACATGCATCATCCATCCAGGACACATGGATCACACACGTACGCATCATCCATCCAGGACACATGGATCACACACGTACGCATCATCCATCCAGCGTACGTACACGCGCACACACACCTGTCGCAGCGCACGCTCGCACACGGCCACGCACGTACCACACAGGAAAAAGAAATTCCCACGAAAAAAACAGCAGGCGAACAACCAGCAACGGCACACATACGACACGCACGTACCACACACCACAGATAGCCCGCACGGAGATGAGATAGAAACGAACCGTTCAGTGGCATTTGGTGCATATAATGAACTTTGGTGGGAGGGCAAAATGGTAAAGAGGAAGATTGGAGCCAGCTTCGGCTGGGAGAAGCCCGATTTTGCAGCTACGGCTTCTGGCTGTCTTTTTTGAAGCGCTCCATAAAAGCGTTGCGTGGAGCCGGGCCAACAGTTGGCTGTTTGTTTGGGCTCCAGCTTTTTTGGGCCAGAAGCCATAGAAGCTGCTCCTAGGAGCCCAAACAAACACACGCTTAGTGTGTCTCGGCATGTGCAGACCATGTGCGAACATCCTTCCGTTGTGACCGAAGTAACGTGAAATACCACTTAATGTCTAATGTAAGAGATGTGCTTGTAGGTGAATTGTCAAAAGCATTGTATAGCCTTGATTGTAAAAGAGCTAGACTTAATGACATCGATCGTGAATTGTTCTTTTAAGGCGCCACTGCAGAAGAAAAAGTCTTGGTCATATGCAGAGCACGCGACGGGCGCGCTGAGAGAGAGAGAGGGAGAGAGAGAGAGAGTGGAGGTGTTTCACTGCAAGGAGCCATGGCCGGCCGTGGAGGCGGACACCATGGTGGAAATGCTTCTCGTGCTCTGGATTGGGTCCAGACCCACTTGCATAGTTGCACGTAGTCTTTTTTTGGGAATATTAGTGAAACAACATTCATAAGAATACTGATAATGTCAGATAGGTGAAAAAGAAAGCCATAGATGACAGCCAACATCCAACGCCGAAGCTGTTTGAGCTAGTCAGTGTGTCTCAACGTGTGCTGACCGTGCGCAAATCTGCTTCTTTTATGTTTGAACTGAATAAAACACTATTTTATGTGGAAATTAATGAAAATGTGCTCTAGTCTTCTTGGTTGGAATAACAACACGCGACATATTTGTATATTTACATTGTTGAAGGTAGTGTCTTCATGTTGATGTTATGGCTTTGATTGTACAAGAGGTTTGACTTGACGATATCAGTTAATTCATTTTCTATAAGGCGCCACTTCAGAAGAAAAAGTCTTAGTCATATGGTCTCATATATTGTCAAGGTTTTTGTCGTTGCTCCGTGTTTCAATTTCCAAGCACTCTGCTCTTTCCCGAAAGGAGGGTGAGAAGCCTGATGCCTATGTACTTTCTTGTTGGTGCTTTAGCCACGTTACCTTGCATCAGTTTAAATGAAATTATGTCTATGCGCATGTGCTAACGTAGAGGCAGGGAGGTTTATTTCTTCTCGAAATAAATATACAGCTTGGATATTGATCATTTATTTGGTATATGTGAGTTCGAAGAACCTGTGTTAAATGCCCACAGACCTTCCAGTAGATACAGACAAGGAGACACCACCCTTATAAAGCCCATTGCACAAATGCCTACTATTGTTCGCTGTACAATTTCTTCTATTTGCTCTTACCTATTGCAGCTCCCTTTACGAGACCAGTAGGCACCGGGCAGTAGAACTAGCACTAAGGCCGACAAACTGACCTTGTGACATGGGGGAAAAGCGAGATATATTTGTAATGAGAAGTCTTAACTTGAACTTAGACAACGTTTGTGTTGTCTTGAGAATGGGAGGCATGCAGAAGGACATCATGAGTGTAACCTGGGTAGTTCGTTGGTCCACTAGTGGTATCCTGCATGCATTGGACAAATGCGCAAGGGCCGGCTGCTTGTAAGGGAGCTGCTCGAGTTATTTCAGCGCCCAGAAAGTGTGCTGCAGCCTCTCGAGACAGGTGCAAGATCGACTAGATTTTGTCTACTCAAAATCAAAGAAGATCCACGGGATTTTGATGCGATGGCTACGGGACATTGTACATCCTTTTCTTTCGTGCAACGTATATAAGTGGTGTGCAACCAGCAGAAGCAGCTCCACTTGGACGGAGGGAGTAATTATTTAGATCATGATGTTTATTCAATTAAATAAATTAAAAAGAGCAAAGGATATGTATAAAAAGCGCAAAACAGCTGATCCGTGGAGACACACATGGCCACACCCGAGCAGCATTTACAATTCATGCAGTAAGTTAATCTTCTCTTTATTTTTGATTACCTAAATGAAAAGGCAGATCGTTTGTCTATTCAACTAATCATTTACTCACTCATTTGTGTGGCTTAGAGAATCTCCACCGGATGGACTGTTGTGCCTAAGAGCTCACCCTCTTCATCAGATAGTCTATATTAACATCCTCTCTATTATCTCGTCTAAATGTTAATAATATCTTATATGACTATTTTTTAATGGTTCTAATTCAATGACTGTTTCTAAGGTTCACGTGTTCTAATTTTGCGAATTTCTAGTGCAAGATAATTTTGTTATTGTACTATATGCTAATTCAAGATTGTGGTAAATTAGCATGATATTTTTTTACTATTTCCAACAAGAATATTTTTTTTGAAAAGAAGGATTACTCCGGCCTCTACATCTAGCGATACATACATCCATCTTTATTGCATTATTCAAGAAAGGTCTCACAAAATAAATACATACATCAACCAAAAGTCACCTTCATGACCAAAATTGTCGCCCTACCTACAAGATTAATGATGTGCCCTGACCGCACGTCATGCACACCAAGAAATCCGGTGGCCTCACCATACCGCCCGCCAGCTAGCTGGGAGAACCAGCCAGTCTAGCAGACCTTCAGCATGCACTGCATGCGCACGTTGTAGAATTTGTCGTCGTCTTCTTCCGCAGTCTCATCTTCAGCAGCAATCAATGCATTGATCTTGCCAGACCCATCTTGCGTCAACGCTAGCACAACACCAAACAACGCATGCCTCCTGCGCGCGCCCATCTAACGATATCTAGCACCAAGACCCCGATGCACCGTGCGCCATGACTCGCTGTCATCAAAACTATAGATGGCACGCCGCTCCACCTTGGTCACCGCACGACAAGCAAACGGAGACCTGGGCCCGGCCACCAAGCCACACACTTGTCCCTCTAGCAGGTGTACAACCACAAAGATGATGCCCCCATGAGGGTGACGATGCAGGAACCTCGCTATCATCCGATCCGGAAAGCCCAAATATGGGGTTTCACTCAGGGCGCACATGTAACATGAATTGCTCCATAATGCATCCAAAAAAGTAATGACGCTCACGGGTGCCTCAGTTGATAGTTCTAGCCGAGGCCGAACCAAATTTTTGCTGGCAAATTCGCGTTCATCCCTGATTGGATCACTAGATCGACCTCGTTAGTCATCTAGCACACCCATGGGTGACATCTGCCACCGGGATACCACACAATCGGAGCCGCACCACCGCCCGAAAACACTGCCCCGCCTAAGTGTGCTATCGACGGCGGAGGGGCCCTCACCATTGCGTCGCTGACACCGGACGACACAAATGTCCAGGACACGTACATGGATCTCCACCACAACTGCATCTCGGAGCCACGCCCGAGGAAGGCCTTGCCGCCACCATCATCCCCACCTGGGCTTTGCTCACTGGAGCTCCAGCGCCAATGAAGAGAGCGGAAGCGGCAGCTCGAAGCCCTAGATCAGATTGGGAGGGAGGGGATCGGGGGGAGGAGATTGAGAGTGAGGGGGTCGAGGAGAGGGTTGGCGGCGGCTTGAGGAGGGAGGAGATCGGGAGCCCAGGTCGATCTCACCCCGAGGAGATCGGGAGCCCCCTGGTTTTCGCTATATTGTGAAAGAATATCATTGTATTGAATATATGAGCATGTAGACCACGCACTTGATATGAACAAAATATACTTTCGTATGGTCATAAAGTTTGTACTTATTTTATTGTTGTTTATCATATGAAACTGTTCAGCTTTTCCTATCACGAAAATAAGACGTCCAATCCGATGATCGTCAATTGTTTCAACCTTGCCAATTTTCGTCATGATCTCAATCTTTTTCTGCTGTCCGATACGAACGCTTAATCCGATTGATGTGCATATGCCTTGTAGAACTTCTCCATGGATTCAGGTGTCCAACCTGAATCCTTCAAATATCTTACCCACTTTAGGCTTTATATGCTCATCACATTCAGGTGTAAAAGTCGAAGACTGCAATGTCCAGAATAAACGAAATAAGCACCTTCGAGCATAGTTTTTTTTTTCGAATGCATGCAGAGTTTCAGTTGTTAGTGCAAACTGAACTTACGAAGAGAGGTATGTCTGTGTTGTTTTTGGGTGTACTAAATCCAGCTTGGGTCATATGCATTTGAATGTTGTTTATTCGATCCATACTGCTGCACATATTTTTTTCGATAAAGAGTGAATTTTATTGTCTTAAAATGGAGCATCAAGAGGATACAAATACAATAAACACACATCCGGCCTCTGCATAGCTAAGATGCACACAGCCAACACCAACACACGCACACAAAAACACGCCAGCAAATAGCAAAATCATATTAGATCAAAGCTATGCATAGGCGAGGGGAAGAAAAAAAAATCAAAACGATCAGATCATCATTCGGCAAACTACAACAATGGTCATATCCGCACCAACCATGTCATGACACCACACGTACGCCGTGGTTCTTCAACAGCAATGCCTTCAGGAAGGGAATAACGCTGAAGTGTCACCGTCACCGGATTGAACCAATGAAGGTCAGAATCTAGGTTTTCACCCTGAAGAATCAATCTGAGCATATCCATGCAATGCCTTCAACAAGGTAACGACGTAAAAACGTCATCATTGACAGGTATAACCAACTCGGGTCAGACCTAGGCTTTCACCCGGAACTCGAGACCGGGTGCTCTAGTAGCACCACCATGGATGTCACAAGTGTTGTCACCACCACTTTTCCATGATTCCAGCAGCCACATGCGATGCACGATCATCGTCACTGCACAACCATCTCTTTGCTTCAAACTGTTGTCCATAGTTTGCATCTCCTTGTCGAAAGTCAACCACCGAATCTGAAGGAAGAAACCTCACGAAGACCTTTCGGTGGCCACCGCAATAGACCCCACCGTTACCACCGCCACCTCCCGATGTGCAACCATAGTGGTCATCGCCCAGATCAACTCCAACGTGTCGCCCCGCCAGCCACCGCGAGAGCTTTGCTCAGCGACACACAGGCAACTGCGAGGGGAGGATGCATCGAGGAGACGGAGCTGGTGGCGTCGGCCTAATCGATGAGGAAATCCAGCCGCCCCTTGCCTCCACCACCACTGCTCGAGATTTTGGAACATGTCCCATGCCGCTTTACTCGAGGTTGGTGTGGAGGATGATCCATGGGTCCCTCGGCCAGCCCTTGCCGAGATAGGCGCCAGGAAGATCGGTACTACACTCACACATGCATGGCTACACAATTACCCTTTCAAACCACACTCTGTATACACAAGGACTCAACTTGTCAGTTGTTTTACCACAAAAGTTTGATGCGCTCATGTCTCTGATTTCATGTGGTACTTGCTAGTTGTTGGTCTATAGTCGTCGCTGCAGCAGAGTATTCAAGTTATACAGGATATAGAACCTAGATCGGTAAAGTAAATTCATGCGGGAGCTTGCCGGTTCGTGGCAACATGGGAGCAGAGGAGCACGTACAGAATTGGGACGCTTCATGCATGGGGATGGCCGGATTGGTGCCGGTGGATGTCGGGATCAAGTCGATGGAAATCAGAAGCGCCTGCAGTTTGACGGCCGCGGCGCACGATGCACGCACGAAGTCGGGGTGTTTTTTTTTAACCCGAGGTCGGGGTGTTGTTCCAAAATTAATTGCTACTTTTAGTTGGAGGGTGGGCGTGTTAGTGTAAAATTAGCACAAACACTGATAATTCATAGGATTCAGATCGTGGGGATGGGAAGGAAGGGACACATGGATACACGAGAGGGGAGATTCAGGACCGTGGCTCGGCCGAACCTACACGCAGCGCCATCTGATCTAGCATGGCTCACATGTGGATCCAGACTCTGTCAAAATTCAATATTCTTTTATCCTGTACAATCATCCTTAATACCTCTCTCCTCCAGCAATGCCTAGGCCTGGGGCTCTATTTTTTTTTTTTGGAGAGGATGGGTGGCACGCCTCCCCATGCTACTGTAGCACAGAAGGCAAGCACGAGAAATAAAAAAATGATCTGAACAAGGCTTGTTTTGCACATCCACACGGAGATTATTCAGCTGCACAATGCCATTATTTAGTAAAAACTGTATGTCACATCTACACTATGAAAATCGGGCTTTATGCCTTTCATCTACACTAGAAAAATGTTCCAACTGAAAAAAGATTTAGATAACGCCATATTCTCAATAAACTAGAACTCTAGCAGGCAACAAAAATATTAGATATTGAACAAATATTTGATACTACGCAAATTTCAGATGCTCTCGCTACATTGCTAGCATTCTGTAGGTTTAGAGTGAATTCAGCGCCATGTAATTTTCAGTAGGTATTAAACAATTGTAAACAGTGTAAGTGCATGGGAGACAACGTTTGTTCCTTTTGAGGCAGATTCATTATTTTATTCCTAACGTTGCTAGCCTTTAGTAGGTTTATTAACGTGAGATGGTTCCCGCCATGTACCTTGATCGTTCCCGCCATGCATTGCCACACCCATCATGCACAAATCACAACAAAAGCTGCGTTCAGATGTGTGGCTCCGAGCGTAAGTTCGAGGGAGCCATAGTTCCATGCAATATTTTTGATGGATACATAAGATAGGTTGATAGGAGGGACATAAGTGGTATGGTATTGTTAGCTGCATCTACACTCCGTTGAGTTCGCCGCACTGTACCCCATAGAGTCATTGGTTCTTACGGATCGTCTTCACTTGCTGCTTTTTCTCTCGGCAGTTTGACTTGAAGCTTTGGTTTTGCAGTCAGCCTTGTGAGCGGTGTCTCTGATCTATGTGTGTTCGACGATCTAGTGTTCTCATATTTGAAGTCAGTGACTCACATGAGTTTCCTGAACATGCGAAGTTAGTTGAAACTTTACATGTGTTTTATTTTGAAATTTTTGTATGCTCTTTGGGATATTGAATAATCAGTTTATTCTGTAGAGCTTGGCATTGGCATGTAGTATTTTGTCTGCCACCATGTTCTGGTGTAGTATACTACAGTATATGTTTAGATGCCCACGCACGTTATTAGAACTAAGCGCAGGTTGATTGGTGAACTTTGAAATTACCTTCCCGTAAGTCATGTGCAATTAGATGCAGCGGCCTTGCCGTGTGGTAGTATGTTCGTATTATGCATAGGTTCAGACAACGGTAATGTCAGCTCCCAATTTATGGTTAAATCAAACTGCATATGGCCGATTTGTTTTCTTTGCAAAGGCCTAAGGCCATAAATTAAGTACTGCAAGTCCATACAAACATATGCTTACATAAAGTAAAGTACATACAAGTCCTTAGGAGTGCTTAAGTCTTTTCCTCCGTCATCCACCGGTGGCATGCCATGAGCAAAGCTCGTTGTCGCTTCTGGGCCTTCGTCTCAGCGAAGCATATTTGTTTAAACTCAAAAGCTTGTAGAAGCAGCATCCGCGAAGTTGTACAATGTAGACCAAAAGATGCTGACGACAGTGCATAGCAATCCGCTGACGCGAAGAAGAAAATGCCAAAATAGATAGGAAATATTCAAAATAACAAGAGCATCTGTCGAATGCAGATGGATCCACCAAAGACCAAAACCAACATGATCCAAAATAATCCGCTAGAGGCACACCTCCACACGCCCTGTGTTAGTGCTAGGCGCACCGATAAAGCAAATATAGGATGTGTAGGACATTATTCCAACACAGGGCTGACGTGATGTCTCGCCCCCTAACCACGACATTGCCACTACCTAGAGCCATCCCCACCCAGGATCACATCTCAACGCCCTCCTCTCCGATGACTATGGTCTGGTCGCTGCCGAAGGTTGGCGACACACCGGATCTGATCTTCCAGCGCGGACCCGCCTCCATGCACCTGGATCTGAGCCATACCTCACTATTCGCTTAGGCTACAAACTGTGACTCGATCTCCTAATAACCGAATAAGTTTAGCCATAAATCAAAGATTTAACGATGAAAATAATTCGGATGATCTAGATTAATTGGTGCACGAAAATAGTTCCTGTATTATGATTTTACTATATAATAGATAGATATAAATTACCAAAAACAAATTAATAGATGGCTAAGATGTTGGTCATCTATGTGCATGGGCCACTATAAAAACAGAAAAAAAATCCTAGTTATCATTCACACGGATATACAGATTGTAATATACTTAATTTTAGGAATATAGTTAATTAATGTCGTTAGTAATAATAAGTTTCATTAAAGGAGAAATTGGAGTGAGAGACAACTTTCATGCGTACGACATGCACAATCCAAAATAAAAAATGGTGAGTGAATGAATCTATGTGCTTTAGCAAAACTGATAAAAAATACAGTGAATGAATGCGTCTGCTTTCCGTGCACGCTCTCATGACTTTGTTTCTTTACTAGTCTCACTTTATATATACTACAAGTTCACAACTACCTTGTCACGCCGACACATATATATCATATATACTAGGTTTGTCTTCCATAGCAGCAGTCGAACAATAAACCAGAAAGTAGAGTTCAGTCTTGCAACTGGGTGATGATCGTTGGAAACATGCAAAGGACTTGTAATCATGAGGGATGCACTCCGGTCTCCAGATTAAGAGAGAACTGACAATTACAAAATTAGAGCGTGCAACATTTCCTGGAAATGAGAGGCATATGGGAACACAATCCTTGCGACGCCCCAAAATATCGTGGTGAGATCTATTTGGACTTGCCAGAAACATCGGGCCCTTGATGCGGCTAGCTGTCTTCTAGTTGATCAGCCTACATCACGTCAGCCATCAAGGTTATTGTGGCCTTCCTCGCTGGAAGGTAGGTGCGGTTCAGTTTTAGGTCTAGCTTGGTAGTACAGTTGGTTGCCATCGTTGCAGCCGAAGCCAGTGCAGTGCGCAGAAGGCGAGGCTGCAGATGACGAGTTACCGTTGAAAAGGCGAAAAAAAGTTGTAACTGGGCAGGAGACTCCTGCTAGCAGTGCACTGTTCCCTTCGAGCTGCTAGCTAATTCGCAGGTCGGCCAATGCTTAACTCCATAGACAATGTTCTCCGACCGGACGTCGATAGCCTGGTTGTCTGGTTGTCGGTCGAAGGAGGAGCACTAGGTTCCTTCGAAGTCGCAGTGCACTGGGTCTGTGCAGGTGATGCTGGATATGCGGAGGATCGGGATGATCCATATACAATTTTGCACTGTTTCTTCATTTCCTGGATCAATATTTTCAGTATGATTATATTCCTATCAGTTTTCCATTGAAAAACTGAACCTATGTAGATGAACTCCGCTGAACTCATTGTTGTGGGTTGGATGAACCATCTTTGTGTAACTATACCGCGCATGGAGATGATATGATGCACATGATGTCGCACCTCTACTTCACATTTGTATGTCTATAAGTGTCGCATTCTCGGGAAGCGCCAGGGTGTGCACTGATCTGCCCGTTTGTAGGTCTGAAAGTGCCACAGTCACCGGATGTGCCGGCACCGGTAGGGCGCCGGCTCCCCACTGGAGTGGATTAGTATGCTGGACAAGATTACACCCAAAACAAATTGTGGATTTTTTGTACCCCCATACCAGTGTACGCACCATTTAGAGTGTTCCGTTTGGGTCAAGATTCGTGCTATCTTTATTAAAAAAAATCTCCTTTTGTTTCTTCCAAATAAGAGAACATTTGACCTTAAAACTTTGAAGATTTACTATACACAAGTGTCGTTGTATAAAATGTTTCTGACTTTTTGATGAAGCATAATTTGTCAAATTTCTAATTTTGCATGCATTTTATCATTCTAAAAAAATTATGTTGCATCAAAAAATCCGAAAACTTTTCTGAACACGTTAGTACTTGAGAGTTGTTGATCTGCAATGTTTCGAATGCAAATGTTATTTTATTTGAGAGAAACAAAAAAGAAAAGTTCTCTTCCACGAACTTTGATGTAAGAATGGACGATGAGGATAGAAGATACACTAGTATATGGTTACATTCATAACTTTCCCAGAAGGAAAACTAGTACAAACATGGTGATATAGGCGGGCTGTAAGACTTAAAATATTATATCCTTGCTGAGGATGAGAGAGAAGAGAAGACAGAAGAGAGAAGAGAAGCGGATTGTAGATTTACGGCCCGCTATAGCACATGCTTCAAAAAACTATGTGAGAGTATATGATGGGCCATGTGGTAAAAAAGTAGTATTTCCTTATAGCCCAGTATTATATATGCATGTTGGCTATTACATTAGCTATAGATGACAAGACACCATGTTATAGACACCGATCGGCTATATTATTAACCATGCTCTTACCCATCAGCAGGTATTAAGGCATCATAGAATTGCCACCTGACGCGGCAGCATCCAGCAACATGTATGTCAGATGTTTTCACCCAGTAGTTGCAATCCGAGTAATTTCCTAAGTACCTTCACCTTTTTCTCATGTCACTGTAGCAGTGTCACGAGGCACCACTACAATGCAATTTTAGACGGGAACCTCTAGGCATCAGACTACTGATGCTATGCTTCTGATTAGACTAGTCTGCAATCATTGGATTAGATGAATAGGAAGCGCTCGATTGTGTAGCGTATACAGAGTTAGTTGGCCCCTGCACTAATTACGTGCTTCCTAATAACTGCTCCCATGAAGTACGTCTATTATTTCATAAAGAGTAAAATGCACTGGCGGTACTTGAATTTAAGGAGAAAGCACACTTTGGTCACTGTATTTTAAAATACGATCAATACGGTCACTCAATATGCATACACGTGATTGTACGGTCACGGTTCACCGTACGCCACTCGCCGCCGCTCCATTTGACCACTTGTTGACCAATCCGAGGCGACAGCTGGCGTTTGCGGGGTTTTTTTTTATGTAAATTAGCCCGGCGCATCTAATTTCATCCACCACCCTGAAATATCAGTGCCGAATCCCTAATTCCCCACTCCCTCCCCCTGTTGCTTTGCGAGGCCGACGCCCTCCCCCTGCTGCTTGCCGCCGCCGCCGCCCCCATCTCCCTGTAGCTTGCCGCCGCCCTCTTCTAGCAGCCTGCCGCCGTCGCCGTTGCCCTCTTCACCACTCCGCCATGTCGACAAGCTCGGTTAGGTCATCGTTCGGCCGCCGTTCGATTGGTCAACAAGTGGTCAAATGGAGCGGCAACGAGTGGCGTACGGTGAACAGTGACCATACAATCACGTGTATGCATATTGAGTGACCATATTGATCGTATTTTGAAGTACAGTGATCAAAGTGTGCTTTCTCCTCAAGTTCAAGTACCGCTAGTGCATTTTACTCTTTCATAAACAAGGAGAATGGTGTAACTAATGCATGAAAAAGGGCATATAGGTAGCACACTCAATTTTTCCTAACGTCTTGCTAGCTTCCCTTACGTCCATATCATGCCCTGATGCATCCAAACTACTTTCTCACTGATTTGCTTCCAGCGCTGCAACATTACTGCCACGATATTTGGGTCTTATGAAATATGAACCAAGATAATTTGTTTCCAAGGACACGTAACATCTTTTACAAGGAATAAAGCAACATAATATATTTTGCATGTACTATTGAACTGCTTCATATGATATAGAAATTTATTCTGATAAAAAAGAATTTCAGTTACATAATTACATGTGCATCAAGCAAAATATGAGGTGTTTCCTAAGTAATATAAATTTGCTTCTATCGGATCGAGGATATGCTTCCAAAACGAATGTGAAGCACTAACCTTCAAACAAAATATGAGGTGTTTCCTAAGAAATATAAATTAGCTTCTACGAGGAGATTTATCCATACCCCTTCATAAAAAGAGTAGGATGGTCTTTTCTTAGAAAAAGTTGAGCGGTTGATTTTATTTAGCCTGCCCGCTGAAAATTTATACGCCTTGCGCCTACTGGTCGGTCTTTTCTTAATTTTTTGAGCGGTTCATTCTTTTTATCCCGCCCGCCGAAACGTATACGCTGTACGCCTACTGGGCTGGCCCATTAGTGACGGATCTAGAGAGGGCGGCCGTTCGCGGGATGTAAAAGTTCACAAAATAAGTGCATGCACTTACTAGGAATCGAACCATGGACCTCTTGCATGTGAGTCGAACCATGGACCTCTTGCATGTGAGGGCGAGTAGCTCAACAGTTGAGATGATTAGTGTTCCTGAAAAATGGGGACAGTACAAACTTAGAAACTATGTTGTCCGGATTTATTGGGCCTAACAACAGTATTGTCAAGACCAAGGCACATCAGGGCCGGTTTTTGGTTTTGAACTATAACAATGCCGTGCGTTGCAGCAGGATATAAATATTATATTATGTTAGCTTGTGATGTACTTGTCAATAATAATGTGATTGTGTAAACAAGTGTTCAAATTTTGACCATGAATTACTTTATATTTTGATTAGAAGTTCGGTAAGTAAATTAAAGTGGAATTGGTTCAGAAGTTAGTAAATTAAGGTGATTGATTATCATATAAATGGAAGGTTGAACGAAGGGGTGGTGGGAAGAAAGGTGAAATGGGAATATTTTTGAACAACTTGTACACATTTTGCAGACATCATTTTTTCAAAAAAGCGTAAACATTTTTTTGAAAATTTTCAACCAACATTTTCTAAAAGCGTGATTTGAAAAAATTCTTAAAAGATATGTAAGTTCAAAATGTTAAGAACATTTTTGGAACAACATGTTGAACAATTTCAAAGAGATATGAGGAGCATGCAAACTTAAGAACTAACATTTTGTACAATTTTTTAATACAACTTGAACACTTTTCTTCTTTGGCTTCTTATGTGGCAAATGTAAGTTTGTGAATTTTTTGACTATTTTTTATTGCTTTTTTGAAACTGGGTTTCGTCCTGTTATATAATAGTTTTATTTAATATATCACTTTTATTTTTTATTGTTTCCTGTTTTTTCAAATGCGTGGACTTTTCAAAATTTAATAAATGTTTGTGTTGCAAAATAAATTCATATCGATTGATAATGACAAAAATTACAAATAACAGAAGCATTCCAAAATTGTTGACAAATTTCAAGAAATGGATAGGACATATAAAATATTCATGTTGATTGATAATGATGAAAATTGCAAATAACAGAAGCATTCTAACTAGAAAAAATACATGCTCACGAATAAAACAGTCTGCCCTAGTGTGGCACATTCCTCTCAACCGATGGTTTCTTTGGACTATGGATATAGACCCTTCTGGCCTACTCGGACACCCAAAGTGAAACATGGTCTATTTTGGACATAAACGAAATGATCGTAACTTTTTCCAGCAGGTGGGCATGCCCATGGTAGGCATCCATGCCAGGTTTGAATGATTTCCGACACCGTATGCAAGTTGCGTCAAGCCTGTCCATTTATCAATCAATTTTTACCAACAAAACTCGAGAAACTTCAAGAATTGTCAAAAACTCAAACAACTTGGCATAGTGCCTTGAATTAGTCATATAAGCTCATGGAATAAAATGGGGTTATTTGATTATGCCAAAAAAATGTGCTCTCATACGGACCCTTCTGGCCTACCCAGACACCCTATGTTGAACATCGTTTATGTTTGGACATAAATGAAATGACCTCATTTTTTCCCAAATGTGGTCATGCCCATGGTATGCATCCCTACCAGGTTTGAAGGATTTCCGACACCGTATGCAAGATGCATGTCCTCCGGCCATTTAACAGCCATTTTTCATAGAGAAGATACCAGAAAATGCAAAATTTATCGAAAACCAAAACAAATTCCCATGATGCCAAAAATTAGTCATACATGCACATGAAAAAATCGGATCCATTTCAAGAATGTCGAGAAATAACGTGCACTCAGAAAGAGCAGTCTGGCTTCGCGTACACCCTCCGATGAACATGGTCTAGTTCATTCTTAAAATGATCCCAAGTTTTGCTAGTAGGTAGGCTTGCCTATGATAGATATTCATGCCAGATTTGTATGATTTCCAACACGGTATGGAAGTTATGTCATGTTCGGCCATTTATCTCCCATTTTTCACCGTGAAAACTCTAGAAAATGCACGAATCATCGAAAATTCAAACAACTTGTCATGGTACCTTCAATTGGACATATAAGCTCATGGAAAAAATGGGATCATTTGATGGATGTGGAAAAAATACCGCTCTCAAAGGGACTCCTCTAGCCTACCCGAAAACCCTCCGTTGAACATGGTCTATTTTTGTACATGCATGAAATGATCTCAACTTTTGTGAGCAGGTGGGCATGCCCATGATAGGCATCCATGCCAGGTTTGCATGATTTCCTACAAAATATACAAGTTGTGTCATTTCCAGCCATTTATTGGTAATTTTTCACCGAGAAAATCAGAAAATGTAGAAATTGTCGAAAACTCAAGCAACTTGGCATGTCGCCTTGAATTGGTCATATAAGCTCATGGAAAGAAATTACGAAAAAGAATTTAAAATATTTGCTAAAAATGTTATTTTGGTATTTCAAACAGTATTTCGAATTTTTGACTAAGTTTCAAAAAGAATAAAAAGCTAAAAAAGGGAGACAATTGAATTAACAGAAAAAGAGAAGAATAACAAAAATATAGAAGAAATACACTCTTAGGCCTCGGACCAACTAGGCGACGGTATCGCTCCCGTCAGGCCCATGTTGGAATTTTCTAAATCTGTATGCAATTTTAAAAAATTGTTTACATTTTCAAAAAATTGTTTGAAATTTTATAAAAATGTACTTATTATTAATATTCCGTTCAAATTCATTTTTTCGTATTTTCTTATTGTGTTTGATTCAAAAAATGTTCTGGCATATAAAAAATGGTTGTTCTTTAAAAAAATAAGAAGTTAAAAAGTATTCCTATTGTCAATATTTTCACAAATTATAAAAAGTCTGTGTTTTTAAATGTTCTCGCATCCAAAAAATCACACATCCAAAAGAAGTTTGTTTGTTTTCCAAATTTTGGTCGAAATTCCTAAAAGATGATTGTGTTCTTTTAAAAAAATCGTGTTTTTAGATTTTTGAAAGATTTTATTTGCATTTTTATAAACAGTTTACATTTTAAGAAATTTAAGGAATCCAAAAATTCTACACATTTTGAAAAAAATATTCATGTCTTTCAAAAAAATTGGAGTTTCATAAATTAATTTTTTGAAGAAATATTGGACATTTCCAAGTGTGCACATTTTTTCAAGAAAAGTTTTGTTTTTTTTTTTATCAGAAACGTGTTATTTGTTCTTATAGTATGCGCGCGCTGTAGGAAATCACAAGCAGCCATGGTAAGCAACGCGTCGGGTAAGCAGCCACTTGAACGTGTAGTGCAAGGTCCCGAGTTTGACTCCTGGTTGGTTTTCCTTTTTGCGTTATTTCCCTACATATAAAACGGACGGACGTGACTTAATGGGTCGGCCCAGGCGCTTTGCCTCCTACAAGAGGTCTCCGTACGGCGTATCTGTTCCGGCGGATGACCCATCATACATATGAAAATACTATATGGTTTGTGAAAGGTCCATATTGCCCTTTATACATTTTGTGAGGGGTTGTACCGAAGCGGGATTATTGATTTCATGTTACTATATGTTGCCAATGCCATAGCTATGCTTCCGACAATATTGTTGCATGCTCCGTGTCTATTATACTTATGTTTCTTGCCCAAACAACATACACTTCAATTAGTAATCTTGTAAGCTTCCATTATATCTACCACTTGCTTCGTACATAGCTGGTTAGAGTTCCAAATTCGTAGTATGTTGCAGCATCATGGCTCCAAAAATATTGCTTCTTTTCCCCAAATGAACTGATCGGCTATGGGGAGCAGTCAGAGGAGATTTGTCCGGACAGGGCGTGACCGTGTGAGTTCGTCTTGTCTACAATCGAAACATATCCAAGAAACAAAGAAATCAGGGTTCGACACTCTTCGAAGCAAAGTGTCCATACAATAAACACATGCACGAGAGACTAAGGAAGCATGTATAATCGTATTGAGAAGATCCTAAAAATAAGAAGCAACAACACCTCATACGAGACCTTGATAGAATTAGCAGCAGTGTGGGGTGAAGGGTAACACCTCGTTCAGGGCATCACCGCTTGTCATATGGGCGCCTGCAATGCAAGCACCACACATACGCTATCAGACGTGACCACGCAAGGATGCACTATGCTGCTTCTTGGTGGAGCATGAGGTCACCACTAGGAAGCAGGCACCAAGCAAGGGTAACGGTGGCTTGGCCACCTGCTGATGGGAGGGTGCACCGGCGTGGTGCGTCTCATGAGCACAGAGGCTAGGGCTGGTTCATGGCGCAGAGGTGAGGGACCTGAGGGGATTGACAAGGTCGGTGGCACGGGATCACACCATGGAGACGAGGAGGAGCGATGGGTGGGTTTGTGGCAGGTGAGATTAATGCGGGAGGTATTATGGGAGACGAAGGGAGAGAAAATCGGGGAGGATTGGATTGTAAATGCTTCAAGGTGGGAAGCAGTCTCGACCAAGGGATTTAAATCAAATCGAGGCATACGAATGGTCTGGCGAATGGCTTTTGCCACTCGTCTGCTAAGAAGCACTTCCCCAGAAGAAATTCTGCTACTGGTCCAGCTGGGAGTACGAAACAAATCATCACACCAACGAGGAGTGCATATCAAATCTTCTTAAAGTTTTATATCTTGGATCACATCTTATTCTTTTGGGTGTGCATAACATTAATTTGTATTCGCTGCTCATCCATCTTGACACCCATCTTCACTTGCTTCTTGTGTGGGTCTTTCTAAGCATCATCCAATAGGGCTCTAAGTGATCGAGTGTGATACTCGACCAACTGGATTTTCAGTTAATTTACTAGTAACATGAAAATATAAACAAACAAGAATACCAATAAAAAACAATCAATAAAGCATGAAAAATAAATAGCAAAATTGTACCGTAACAAAATTGTGATTTAAAATAACCCTAGAAACAAGTAGAAAATTCAAATATGAAAGAATGAATTATTTGGACTTCGGTATTTTTTCTTTTTCAAGATTTTTATTTAAATAACATTTTTTTATTTATTTGTAAAATAATCATGATGTTTAATCACCTTTCCCTATTTTGTAGATAAACATTTGAACTTTCCTACAGAGAGATAGTAGATATAAGATGGTAATATGGCGAATATTGCCTTTAGAGGCTGAGCTCCATGAGCTCTGTTTTGAAAAATTTAAAATCATCAAATTTCATATTTTCTATGTTTCAAAAAATTATGAAAAAAATACATAAATACATGGAGGCATAACACACATGTGTGTAAATTTTCAGGGCAAAATACGTTGGAATGAGGGTTGTTCAAAAAAGACAAATCTGGGCCTTTTTAACACATGATACTTTTCATCCTCTCAGGCCATGAATTTGTGTTTTTTGTACAGGTCACATTTCAACATATTTCATCCTGAAATTTTACGCACATATATACACATAACATCCCTATTTACTTGTACAATTTCTTTTATGTTTTTTTGAAACCAAAAGGTTTGAATTTTGAATTGTTAAAAAAAGGCCTCCATGGAGGCCGAGAGCCAAATGCCTGTTCTTGGTAATATGGCCTCTTACAAGTAGTAGTCTGGCTGGTCAACCTGCTTTGGGACGTCCAAACACACTTTGAAGAATCAAACTATATACGCCGTATTAAAAGTTGAAGATCCATAATATTTGATTTTACACCCGAGAGACATACTCTATGCTTGGAGAATAGATTGTTCTCAAGGTTATATCTTTCCTATCTCTTAATATTACATCCAGCAATTCAGTGAGTGACTTTGTGGCCTTTTGACTATCTTATTTTCATCTTCCTTTTTCTATGGCATCATCTTTTCTCATTAGTTAGTACACCCAAGAGTACATACTCCTAGGCCACGTTTCATTCACTGTTTTCCCACCCGTAGTCGTGCTGCTTAAATCCATTTAAAAAACTGTGTAAAACACCGGATAAACGAAGTTGCGGGTGCTCCCTGGATTGTTGGAGTTTTAGTTAGTCCATTCAACCACCGGGTTTTGCAACGCATATTTTTCTCTCGTAGCGCTACACCAGCATGTGTGGCGGCAGCTAAAAAAGGCATCTAGCGGCGGCGGCGCAGCTGCAGTTGGCAAGGCACAATCCTGAGTGCATCGGCTCCCTCGGCACGTGTGGTCCCTTATGCAGGTGGACGACGGCGGCGCTTCCCTTGGTACCTTGAACGGCAACCAAACACAAGAGCTAGGTGAGGGACGTGAGATTCCAGTGTGAGGTATCATTTAATTTCTTCTTTGTGTGAAAAATTGCAGGCACGCATCATCCAATCCTTTTCTTCTCTCCCAAACCCAATCATATTTGGAGGATCGATCTAGAGACGCTGGCCACCGTCGAGTGTGCTAAGATGGGATGCCGTACTATTTTCTTGGCACTGATGCATTGCTACATGCGGTCTCCTTCCTTGTAATGGGCTCTCGTGTTCATTCTTGAGGAAGTTGTCATTGAGGTGATGTTTTCTGATAATTTGTTTCCATTTGGTTCAGCTGATGACAAGTTTATCAACTTCATTAGTCTCTCCTTTCAATTGCACCTAATCTTAAATTTAGTACAGGTTCTATATTGAAATATTTTGGTGTACAATTATCTTGCCATGGGCTACTGTCCTGTTAGATGACTGCTGTGCATAGGTTTGGCAATTGATGCTTTTACAACTTAAGATTTCAGTTTTGAAGTAGGATATCTGCAAAGAGGATTTAGTTGTATTTTCTTACTAGGGTGCAGTATATGCAAAAGAACGAGATTTTTTTTCTTGCTTTCCTCTTCTTAGTGTACTTTGTTAATCCAAAATTTCTCGCATGTTTAGTTGTTAACGTAATTTAGTTTGTACTAGTTAACAGTCATACTGATGTTCCAATATTATCTTGTACTCTTGATTGCTTATGTTTCTTCTCTTCATGAATGCAAATTAATAAATCCAACTCCTTTTGCGTTTTGCAGATTCGTTGTCCTAAGGTACAGGTTCCATCATTTTTCAAGAGTATATCTGGTACCTGGATCATGGTCAAGCTAACATACATTTTTTTGCTCTGAAGCGAAGGAGGTAGCATGTGTGTATTGGATCTTCATCTCACAACAGAACCGGTGAGGGATGAAGACATGAAGTATTATACACTAAGGATACAAGATATAATCTGTTGTTAAGATGAAAATGTTCTGTATACTTCTTGTGCAACATAAGCAGTATATACCCTTTACAGGTGTATGCTTGACATACACTGACTGTATAGCATGGATGAGATACTTCTTTCTCAGCCCCTGACGAAAAAAGAGAAATACTTCTATCTCGGCCACCACACACCGTTGTGACATGCAGAACTTTGTAAAATCTCACATTGATTATGTATATACTCCTTCAAATAAAAGTCAGTATGTACTCTCAGAATTTGTTTGAGCATATGTTCTCTCAAATGGAAGTCTGTATATACTCCTTCAAAAAATATTAGTATCTACTCCTAAAAAGATCAGTATATACTGTTTCAAGAAAGTGAAGTATATACTCTTTCAATAAAGGGAAGTATATACTACTTCAAAAATATACTCCTTGATTTCAAAAATATATATACTCCTTATATAAATGCAGTATGAATTCCATTAAGAGAAGTCTGTACATACTCCATTACTCCTTAAAAACAAAATAGTATCTACTAAAGATCAGTATATACTGTTTCAATAAAGTGAATATACTCTTTCAAGAAAGGGAAGTATATACTACTTCAAAAATATACTCCTTCATTTCAAAAACTATATATACTCCTTGTATAAATGCAATGTGAACTCCATTAAGAGAAGTCAGTATAAATTCATTTGAAACAAAATGTCAATATACCCCTTGCAAAATTAATAGTATATAAACTAGTTAAAAATTATAGGAAAAAAAATACCGTGCATACTCCAGAAAAAAATATAGCACCCTACAAAAATCGGCAGTACATAGTCCTTCAAAAGGCAAATTCTTACCGTGCATACTCTAACTCGCAGTTGCTACAAACTACTATTAGCAAATGTCTGAGGTATATGCTGCACGTGGGCGTACACAACAGATTTCCTATTCCTCAAAAAAAATCCCTCATAATTTTTGAACTAAAGCCACCGCCTGCATGCGCCTTGCCTATAGGAACTAGTTTTGCATGGATAAACTAATTAGTTTATCTTTTGTACGGTTTGCTCAATAGTCACCCTATCCAGCTTATCCACTTGCATGGGAGTACATACTCCTGGGAGTACATATATATCCAATCTAATACTTTCTATTCATGGCACCATCTTTTCCCATTAACAACCTTTTTTGGTGATTTAATAATATTGCCATTTCTGTAAGAAAAAGCAATTGTGTCTTTCTTGATCACACAAAGTTGTATGGTTTAGCAATGTATGGAAATAGTAGGACACAATAAACAAAACCCATATGAAGTTTTATTATGCACAAGTGAATTCAATGTGTAGATTGTCCAAGGATAGGTAGTACATCATACGCATCACAATAAGACTAACTAACTATGATACATTTGCACTCACAACTCTGTTTTTATTTTTGGGATTCCTCTTCCTTATTTTTGTCTAAAAAATGTTGAAATTGACCTTTGCTGATAATGCTAAAATTCTTCACTTTAGCCATCTGGCATTGTGCATTCTTGTCAAGTTAGTCCTAAACACAACTTTAATTTCTAATTTCGGTCATATCGTCTTTAAAAAACCTGACAAATATTACTTACTGTGAAAAAACTGCCCCATATGATTTTTATGTTATCAAATGTTTTCATTTCCATAGTCAATATTTTGATGTATATCTGTACTTATATCAAAATGACAACTTTTTGGAAAGAGAAATGAAATTGCTTCTATTAATTAAGTCTGCATTTCTTCTCAATCATTCTGCTCATTCTACTCTCTCAATGACTTCCATATCCAGATGGCGTACTACATGGATGGATCATTATCAAACATTTTGTATTGCATACTTTATAGTGAATTTCCCCCTACGATATGAGCTCATCAACTATCCAGAGTGTGCGCTCCACCTAGAGGTGCTACCTCACTTCCTTTGGTGCTGGAGCCAATTGCAAAAGGGTTATACTATGCTGATGAGTGGGCCAAGGCTGCAGGGTGCTCCTCAGCTTGGGGATACGGGGCCATGATCTCCTGTCGTGCAGAGTGGTCCAATTGGGCCTCCTCTTCGCTTTGTCATCATCCATCTATGCTCGGGTGGAAAATGCTGCGCAAGGCCACAGTTGCTTGGCAGCGATATTGATCTTCCATGGTTTTCTGCTAGTAAGCAGCTGACCTTGGTCGTCCTGTGCCACTGATCCATATTGTTTCTACATCGAGGCAAATGATGGCGGATGAGGTGTTTCCATATGTCTCCCATTCATAATAATTGTCCCATTCCAACCTACCTCCCTTTCTAGTTTGTGTGCTAGTACAAGAAGAATACAGGGTAGCGCACCCTTTTACAAGGCGGGTCAGACATACACAATGGAAGGTTGGTGAATACGTTAGCCGTCCATCCAGTAGCTCCAAATATCGATCATCATCTATCATCTTGTACCTTAGACAGTGGAAGGTTGGTGAACTGGTCAGCTGTCCATCCACTATCTACAAATTTAAACCAACGTCTATCATCTCGTACAAGAGAAATCTCAACATTATAAGGTGCTTCAGTTCATGGTATTTGTATATTTACTAAAAACTGAGAAGAGTCATTTAAAAACGATATAGTGATGCTAGACAGTGGGTTCATGATTGCTAGTGGATCACGGCAGCAGCATGCATGACAACATTATGGTGGGTCTGGTAGTTCTTCCATGTAAAGCAAGCTGTGTCGGTGCAGCCACTGGTTGTTAGTGCTTTTTTTTAAGTTGGTTCATCCATTTATTTTGTTTCATGGACTACATTGCCTTAGTGAAATCAAATCAGGGCTGTGTAACTGAGTGTTGTACCATGTCTCTTTTTTGTTCAGCATATTGCATCTCAATTTTATATCGACAATAGATCATTGAATCATGTTATGTGAGAGACCTGAAATTTGTATTGCAATGATTAAAACGACCTTCCATGAACTTTAGATGTGGCGGTTCTCTCCTTTCTTACACTGTCTTTGAAGGATCCGAGGTTCAGTCTCTATCAAAGAAGGTTGTCCTGTGCACCACACGTCGAAGAGATGGAACATTTCCCTAAAGAAGATCAACTAATGGGGTCAGCATTTGTTGCATTTTAGGTCCTGTTATTTGTGGGCTTCTTCTACACCACAACTGTGTACACCATATAAGTCTTTCTACCATCGAGATGAATAGCCCATCACATAGCTAGCTTAGTGTTAGAATTAGTGCTGGTAATATTCGGTATTCGAAATTCATAAAGCAAGAACAAAAGATGTAATATATTTTTCGTTTCGTAAGTTGAAGAGTCACATCACTAATGGTCCGGCCCAGTTAGATGATCGCTCTTTGTATGGCAGCGACTATGTCTTGCGTCTAGCGAGACGGGCCGTCTGCTTCCCTAAAGGAACGTGGTAATGATCCGGCGTAATAGTGATGTTCGTTCGATTCGTTTTTCGTTCGTTCAATCGATTTTTTTCCCAATTTTTATATTATAAAAAAAATCTAAAATACATATAATTGTTTTCAAATATTGGCGCAACATTAGAAAACTGTTCGTACGATTAGAAAAATATTGGCGCTAGCAGTGATGGTTGGCGATGGATTATCTGCGTAACTATCTCCGTCGGCATGCCACCTCATGCTCCTTCATAATATTCTTGTACTAAATGCCCTGCTACCACTGTTTGGTGATCAGGGGGAGCCAGTTCTGCAGGGACGCTCTAGGTCAGGCCTGTTCATGAGGCATGAATGGGGCAGCTTGTGTATGTACACACGACACTTAAGGCGCGAGATTGCCTTTAATAAAATGAGATTATTAGGCTCAACTCCTAAGCTGCTGTTGCTGAAACCACAGGATAATCCAGGTGCCACAGTGCAAGTATGTTTGAGGCAGATCTCTGGGAGACTCCCGGCCAGCTTTAGTCATGTACTGTATATACTAGCTAGCTGATAGTTGGTAACGCGAACTTCGCCTTAAAGCTGCACAAATAAGATATCAAGTCTTGCACATCCGATTTTATTTTTTGATGATATTAAACATGCATGCAGATCGACATCCAAAAAAAAAATGCTGCGTTTTTTGTCTATGAGAAGTTGCATGACCATCCAAGGTAAAATCCGACAGGTGAGGTGGGGTGCCTGTATGAAAGGTAACACAAAAGATCATTCCTGCCTGCAGTCCTTGAGCACCCAGAACCTTTAGCCCGACAATCTCCACTCCGTTAGCACAAGTATAACAGGTAATACATACAATATAACCCTAATAAAATATAAAAATACATTCCTACGATCTGAGACGATGATAAAGAAGGTTAGTTTTCATTTTTGCAAGAGAAAACGAATGGTACTTTAGTTCTATAGCCATTGCATGAAAGCAGTTTGGATCTCGTCCGCTTTGCTGTCTCTCTTCCTTGCAAATTGGAGAAGGGACGCAACCTCGCCAACTTGTACCTTGTTCGCCCAACTTAGGAGGCGGCACTACATTCGGCAATAGCGGTGACCTACTCAGTCACGAAAGCTACATGTTGATTCTATACATTCACAGAGAAACATTGTAATTTTGGTGAATTTGTGGAAGACGCGCCTCCAAATAACTTCGCAGCTAGCTCCAACCTTATCCCAGTCCATTTGATAGTAGATCAGTATGACCTCACACTTCTCCCATATTTACTGGACGTACTGCAGCTACTGGAGGGACGTTCTCACGAACTGTGGCAAGGGATGCCTTTCCAGATGGTAGGAATCATGTAGGTGCAGCATTTTTCTTCCAGATGTCTCCCATTTTCAAAGTACCTAAATCTCTCTCTCTCTCTCTCTCTCTCTCTCTCTCTCTCTCTCTCTCTCTCTCCTGATTCATGCCTCTCCAGCCGTGTTTTCTGGGTGCTAGTATTCGGACAAGTGAGGTAAAATGGTGGAACTTGATGCATGTTTTTTCTTCAAAAAGGTGGTTAAACATTGTGCCTCTGCAATGATCGATCGGGGCACACAACCATATACTGCATGCTTTATAGTCCGTAGGAATAGTGGGCCATGATTAGACAAACAAAAATCGTTGGGTGCATTAGCTACCCATTAAACTTGCCCCTCTCGTCCCCTCGCAGCTGCGGGTCCACGCCGCCGATCCACACACGGTAGGTGCTGGCTGCAGAAAAACCCTATCTCCTCCTCGTGCGTGGGGGTTCGGCGCGGGTCGGCCAACCAGAGCGGTGGTGCGGCGTCGTGTGGTCTGGCTCGGCGGTGGATCCATGGAGCTCCGGCCTGTGGAGGTGGCGTCCGGCGGGTGCTCTGCCAAGATATGGTGTCTCTACAGGCGGAGCCAGGCCGTCGAGCTGATACCCCTTCTCCTGCTAACGAGCAGGTGGTGCGTGTAAAGGGCGCTGCATTGCTTGCTTGAGCAGTGATGGTGGCTTCGAATTTGGACTCGTGCTCGGGTGCACTGGATTTGGGCCCGGGATGGATTGGCACTCTCGCTCCGGGCAGGTGGGATTAGGCTTTGTCCATGTGATCCTCGTGGGCAATGAGGCCCCTCTCCTGGCGGGTGCAGTGCGCCCTAATCTCAAATCAAGTTTGGTAAACATCTGTGTGTCGATGCTTCATGATTGTCCAGACACTGCTTCACGGTCGGCCAGATCGGCTCCGGCGGATATGTGCATGACATCGTGTAAGCTTGGTCGGGACAACGGTCGATAGTCACGGAATCGTGACCATCAGGAAAGGATGGGGACGCAGGCATGGAAGCCTCCTACAGTAGAGGTGTCGACCTAGGCTAGGAGTCAAATGAGGCGTCTCTTTCTAACATGAAGGGGACGGTTGTATTATATCGGACATGAGTGCCAAGGCATCCGCTCGGGATGGCGGTCCACATGGTTGGCCCTTCGGCGGGCACCGTGGTGGTGGTGGTGGTGGCTTCCCCCTTGGTAGTGTGGGCAGCGAGATGTGTTGTGGCGGTTGGATCGGTGTTCTTTCTATCATTACCAATGATGTTGCATCGACCAGGACCTGAGAATCTGAACTCGTCACTTGTCCTGGAGACCTTGTGGTGGTACGGGGGAGCTGTAGAATGAAAGCTCGGCGCTTTGTCACCACCGACGGCGACACTGACGGGTGCCGCTCTCATCCCGAAGACATCATCGTGGTGCTTGTCTCTGTCCTAGGGTATCGGGTGAAGACCCTAGTCCATTTGGACTTGGCTGTAGTGATGCTTAGCTCCATTCTCCCTCCTCAGGGCACTGTCGGGGAGGTTAGGTCTTTTAGGTCTAGCGTGGAATTGTACTCAGTTCTTCCTATGTTCTTTTCCAGTAGCGTAGTTCCCGCATGACCTGGTTATCATGGAATCAACATTGTATGAGGGCTATGTTAGAAATATGCCCTATATGCAATAATAATTTATTCATATATTTGTATATTTTGGTTGATTAATAACTACTCATAAGTTGACTAAATAACCATCCAATCTTAACGTTGATACTATGAATATCGTTTGCAAATAACTATTCCTAATTAATTCAACTAAAAATAGTCACCCCAGTATTCATGTTATTTGGTATATCTTGCATAATTTCCAAAAAAAAACATCTTTATACATCATTCATTTATTTGACCAGATGAATCCATATTACGATTTTTTTAGTGGTACCATGTGTCGTGACCGTGAAGCAGTGTCCAGACAAGCATCCAGGCCCGACCCTGGCATTTGAGGGGCCCTTGTGCGAACTCCATATAATGGCCCATACACTATAATAGACATAAAAAACATTTCCACCTATATGTACCACAAAAAGTATAAAAAAACCAAATGTAAATTTTACAAGCTCCAACAACCAAGAAGTCTTCTCTTAACTCTTCTTAATTGTTGACCCAATTTGATAGAAGTTACAGCTCCAGCTCTAGAGGTCCAACAACAAAAGTGCATCAGCAAAAATCAGAGGAGCCGGTGTTTGCTGAAAAATACACAGAGAACAAGTGAATGGCATACTCAAGAGAAACAGCCCTTTCGAACATTTTTTCGTCCAAAATCGCTAATTATAGTGTCCAGATCAATGTTATCCAACATATCCTTCTCACTAGTAATTATAATTTTGAAAAAGTTCTTTCCGCAGATGCTACAGTCACATGAACAATAAAAGAATTTCATAAGCACTAGACACCAACAGCTCTAAGAAAATCAAAAATCTCATCTGCTGAGATGAATCTATTTGGGGAAGTCATTTTCAATCAATGCTACAATCAGCAGAATTTACCTGACTACAATTTTCATACAAAAAGAGACGAATCAAGCAGTACAAACATCAGAACAGAAATAAATAGAGAAGGCCAAAGAATTGAGATCCAGAAATTACATGAATGTGCAATGACTTGGCTGTCTATGAATCTGAGGCGCCCGTTGCAGGCTGCTGATCTTGTGTACCTGCCAGGACGGTGTGTCCGTCGTCTCACCTCCATCTGCCTAAGGCCCTTGGGGTATTTATAGGATGAGAGAATCCGAAGAAACCCATCAGGTGCTGATACAATTGAGCATTGATTAGCTTCGGGTGTTCACGATCCTGGGCTGTTAGGCTAGTCATAGTGGGAGTAACTTAGGTAGTAACATAGCGCACTTTAAGAAAATTTTGCTTACATGACATGTAGTTAATAAGGAGAGATGTGTTTAGAGTAACATAATATGTTACTGTAACATAGCGCTTCCCGAGAAAGGATGAGTCTACAAGCTAATAAATGAAGTCATCTATGACACTACTATTATGTTACTTTGCACTATAGAGATAGTAATTTAGACTAGTGTCATATGCATGACACTAGTATAAGTTACTCCCTACTATGACCAGCCTTAGGAACTCGGGGCAATCAATTGGTGAGGAAGCCGATGTCGGTTGGTAGACGAACGACCCGCGGCATCTTTCTTGGAGAGAACAAAGGAAAAAGGATTCTGGGATTGTGTCTTTGCGCGTGTTGCCTATTTCCTCATCTTAATGGGATGGGCATGCTCCTTTTGCGTACTATAATATTTTTTAGAAATATATGCTTGCATATAATATATGTACAGGGTATGGAACCCTGCTCGGGCTGGGCCCTAGGCCGCCGCACTCCTCGCCATAGCCCAGGGCTGGCCCTGCTTGAAATGGTGCCCGCCCTGCTATTCCAATGGATCTTATTGTATGGTTACTCATTTTGTCATGGTACAGTGGAGCATACACGCATTGTTCTATATAAAAAAAACATTTCAAATGTTAAAATGAAAGAAGATGGGGATTTAAATTGCTATAACACATACATGGAAGTCTATACGAAATGAAACAAAAAAAACTTTGTGGACATAAACTCAAACACGTGGTGGTCAGGATATTCTGTGATATGTTCCTTGATTTCTATACTGAAATACAAAATCTGGGTTCAGATTCATGGCATCTGACACACATAAATAGAAAATATACAGATCATTATGGAAGTTAGTACCACTTCTACACTTTCTCAGATGGTAACTTACCTCTTCACATCTAATACGTGAATGCTTGAGTTGGACGATGCTGTGTACACATCGGCAGGGCTGCACTGGTATGTCATCCGGCCGCTAGCACTTGCAGTAGCAATATAATAGCTTCCGGGGTTGGTTGGATTGAGATGTGCACGCGCAGAGACTCCAGGAAGCGGTGGGTGTGACGTGTGAGGAGCACGTGGAACGGCAGCAAGTGATGGTGAGCCCCTGGAGGAGAAACCTCTGGGGCGGGCCGCGTTTGAGTGATTGGGATCGAATTGGCATGGATGAGCAACAGTGGAGTGCTTGCCACGGTCTGTGGCGAAGGGCGGAGCTGTCATTAGAGAATCATGAGTCCTCCACCCCTCCCGTTCGCCTCCCCCTCCGGATCCCCTCCCCTTCGCCTCCCCCCTATCTCCTTCGCCCCTCCCCATCTCCTCCGCTTCCCGATCTCTTCCGCCTCACATCCGCCTCCCCTCCCCTCCCGCCGCCGCCGGATCCCCGCTAGGCAAAGCCCGTGCAGGGGGATGATGGCGGCGGCGGGGCATCCCTTCGTTGCGGCTTGATGGCATGGCTGTAACAGTGACAGTGGATCTTTAGCGGGCACCTCGGGACGACGTGTGAGTGGCCATGAGCCCATGACGCCGGTCACGCAGTCATGTGACCTCCTCTATCTTTGGTTGTCTTCATCGTCGGCCAAAGGGATCTGGTCGGTGGCTGTTGCCTCGCGGTGGCTTCCCGGGGGTGAATCAGCTAGAGGAAGAGATGGTGGCCTAGCTGCTGAAATGGTGAGGATGCTATCATCGTCGGCGGCGCCCGTGGGTGTCGTTTTCCTCGTCGGAGGCGATGGTGGGGTGTCCCTCGTCCACTGTTTCCGGGGGAAACCTCAGATCTGGTGGAGGCTACCCATTACGGTGGTTCCCGTGGGCGTCGTAGCCCTTGTTGGAGGCGTTGAGGGGCATCCTGCATTATATGATGGCGACGTCTTCGTCGTCACCCCCGTGAAGGCATCATCTTTGGAGACATTCATCAGCTGGACGGACATGTGGACGGCTTGCTAGTTGGGGATCGGTAGTTGGTGGAGCGGTGCTTCATCCTACACATCGGTGGTGGCGGATCTCAGCGGCGTGGCGCGGTGGAGACTCGGCATCCGATGGGTGGCGATGGACTCATGCAGGAGGACGACACCGTCTGGCATCGTGGTGGCATCGATGACAGAGAGGCCCGACAAGGTCAATGTGTCAGTATCTGATCTGAGGATGGATCGATGGATGAAGGAGGTGACGGCCCTTGCAGCGTGCGCATGTGGTGCCCACTGAAAGTGCGCCGGACCGGTGTGTAACCTAGACCAAGTATTGTGGCTTGGATGGGGCATCCGACATTAGATGTTAGGTGTTGGTGTGATGTCTATTTGGTATTAGGCTCGGACATTTGGCACCCCTTCGTCACGGGGATAGGAGTAGCGACAGGTGTTGCCAAGATGGTGGCTTCTTACTGATGTATTACCTTGTAAGGACTTTGTGAATAATTAATAAAATTGCTGCATCTCTCAGATGCAGAGGGCGGAGGTACATCCTCCTTTTCAAAAAAAGGTGGAACGATCTAGATGCTTCCGAACACTGGGGTAAAGGCGCCCAAACATGAGCGTGCGGGACACTGCAAATCCCGGAGATCTTACCCGTTAGATTCGGTCCAATAAAGAATGAATGGCTGTTGTTTGAATTGGGATGCTAGGAGGAGATAGAAGTGGAAGAAAATCAAAACTCATACACTATAGAGTAGTACAGATATAGATTAGGGTTTCTTTGACGTGTTGATCTTTTTCTTATAATTGCTTAAAGATCTGGGCGGTTAATCTAATCACGTGAATTACACAATCAAGATTAGGCCTCAAGTCACATCTCATCATAATGTCACGTGTAAATTTTTAGTCACATGCATCTGATTATTATCACGAGCTACACACTTTTAGTCATACATTTTGCAACTTTGTTTTTCACGGGATACATTAGTGTTACTTGTTCATGTTGGCCACAACGACCTTTTATCCTGGCTTCGCTCCTGAGGCATAGTGCAACACATACCATCCACGTCAATAAAGAAATTACAGTCGGAAAGACAGAGGATGAAGCACCAAGAGAACAAGGGACCGAGGTCGGCACTGCACCTCGTGTCTCGTTAATATTTTTTTGTGGTGTAAAAACAACTCACACTCAGCAAAAGGAGAGGATCGCTTTTTTTGTGTGTAGGGTAAGAGGAGATGGGCGTCGACCTGATTCCTCTATCTCCTATTTGGAGCTGGGCCTGTCCACCCTGTGAGTTTGCAGAGCGTCACGGCCTCAAATGGCTCTTCAACCTGCTTCAGAGGGTTGAACCAGTAGTGATATGGGCCCGTTATATTACAGTATACACCTATTTAATATTTATGCATATTACAACCTTCGTGTATCCCAATTAATGTTACTTGATGCACGAATCACGACCAAAACTGCAGCCAGACATGATTGCGATTGCAGCTATGGAGAGCTACCAGTGAGTACCAAACATCAATTTCCACTCTCCGTCCTACTATATATATTGTAACTTCCTTGTGTAGTCGAGCAATATATATATATGAGCTTCTTTTTCAATAGTGGAGTCAAATAATAAGCCAAAGGTGCAATTCTGACTTGGATAGCAGATCAACAATGTTCCCAAACTTGGAATATACCTATAGATATCAAGGATAAAGAGAGAAATGAAAACTATGAAACTAGAGCGCACAATATTTCTTGGAAATGAGTGGCATCGAGAAACACAGCCCCTAAAGCTGTCAAACTAGTCGTGGCGATATTGTGTTGAATCTGGAAGAAACATTTCATGCTTCATGTGTTGAATCTGGAAGAAACATTGCATGCTTCTTCCTCTTCACATGACGTAGCCGATAGGAATATATAGGACCTCGTTTGGAAGGTGAAAATTCTGAGAAAAGCCAAAATCTTGTGCATGCATGCGCTCAAAATTGCTCCGATACCTCACCATGACCTAATGTAACGTAGATCAAGAGTAATACACCCCGGTCAAATCACTCTTGATATCGGTCAACACCCTAGATAGCCCGAGCCCATAGATGGCGCAGCGTATAAAATCCGCGTGATGGAGACTCTGAACACCACCACCACCTGTGTATGGCCCAAATATATGTATGAAAGGGTGTTTTGACGATTAAATACCCAACACTCAACTACATGAACATGACGGAACACTATTACTAGAGGTATAAATTCCAACATACAATCAGTGACACAGAACAAGAGCTAGTAGTCTAAACTAGACCCTAATCCTCTAAACTACTCGCCATGCTCAACAAACACTGAGAACAAATTCTTCTCCGTGGGTGTGCTGGGGTTGACATGAGAAGAGGTGCGTAGTGGCAGGGCGTCGGTGTGGTGGAGATAGTGGGAGCTATAAATTTCCAGTAATCCGTGCCCTATGAGATTATTTTCATAGGGAATGCAACCCCCTCTCTCTCTCTCTCTCTCTCTCTCTCTCTCTCTCTGCATATCTCTGGGATGGAGTGGTGCGAAGATGATCGAAGGGCATGGATTTTGAGATTTGTAATCTATTTTTTAACACCAGATATATGTAGTTTTAATTTTGGGTTGTTGGTAGCTCGTTCGTCTACCAACAACTATATAATCTCTTCAAGATGTCCTACGTTATTGATGCTAGTAGCAAGGGCAGTTAATATCAATCATTATAGCAAGGGAATGGCAGAAGTGATTGCATTCTCAGTGTAGATAAAGGTAGTGCGGGTATGTAGGATATGTGGTGACCACCGTTCTTTACAAAGATAGCCCCCAGCCCTTTTCTTAATGGGTACGAATAGTAGGTAGTGTAGTGTGAGAAGAAATGCTCTTGCCATCACAAATAGCCAACGTACCCAGAACAGGAGGGAGTTTACTCGTAAATTTGCCCTCTAGCTAGAAGCTAACAAGAACGATTAAGAGGTTGAAGACTCGAGAGGAAGAGGGAGATATGATGATGGACACGGGTTTTCGATATCCATGGTAGGAATGAGACACATATGGAAACAAAATATCCGCATCACCCGTATATGTCGGTGTGCTCCATATATAAGGTCATGATCGGAGTACGCTAAGAACAGTAGCACGGGTGAGCAGTAGACTGGGACAGTGGCCCGGAGGTCTCGGCTGTGATGCACCTGGCTTGGCCCTGAGACGTTTCGCCGGTTCGGAGAGAGTATCTCCACCTTCGGTCGTGACTGTAGTAGGGTGTCTTCTATTCTCATCCTCGGGCATCTTCTCCTCCAGGGGGATGTTTAGTGATCATGTCTCTCCGACCTGCTTCGTGCGGTCATCGACCTAAGAAAGTTCTCATGCCTTTCAGCCGCTCAGCTGCAAGACTGCAAGTTTCACTGCTAGTGTCAGGACCGCCATGCCAGTCGCCTGATCATATCCTCGTGCAATGTGTTCAGTTGCCCTTTCCGGTGAATTGAAAATTCTACACAAACGGGATGCTAGATTATTTTCAAGGAAATCCTGTGTAAGTTCAGAAAGTTCTAAAAGCATCAAGTAAAAAAATACCGTAACTACCTCCCGGGTCGCTCACTAGGGCGACTCTGGAGGCCACCCGAACCCAACGGAACAACTCATCTCTCCTCCCCCCTATCACTTGGGCGGCAGCTCCTTGAAATCGAAGGTGGATAGCTTGCTGCAGCCTTCTCAAGCGGCCATTCAAGGTCACTGCTTCTTGCGGCAGCGCGAGATGACGGAACAACTGTATCTACCGCTTCCTTCGCTCCCACTTGCACGGCCACCCCCATGCCCAGGTCCAGACTTATCTCCCATGGCAGGCCATGTAGAGACCGACCAGATTTTCCCATTGAGCAGCAGCACAGATGTGTAATCAGGGATTGAAGGTGATGAGTTGAGAAATGGCGATTTGTCTCCAAGAACGAGACCCTACCCGAGTAAACCAAATCCACCGCTACACAGTGCTTGTGTCGTGTCCCCTGGTTCTGATCACGAACAACCCGCATTTCGTATGTAAACAGTGAACATTAGATGTGTGTGTAACTTTGCACATTCGATCTGAAGTTCTACACTGACGAGTGAGTTCGTAGCAATCAGCAAATAAACCTCAGTACTTCGTCTTCAAAAAAGAGGATGACCTCCGCCTCTGCATCCGGGCGATGCATTCAGGGATTTTCTTAATTATTCATAAAGACCTTACAAAATAATACATCAGGTAGTCTGAAGTCACCATATATACATCCATTTTCTGTCATATCTATATACTCCGATTTGATGTATTCAAACTCCAAATTTCACAAGAATTTCATATGAAACTAAAGATGCCTTTAAGGATCAAGATCTTCATTTGGTATTTTTTGTATTAGCTGCCGCCCATAGTGTTGCACCCTGATAGGTTCTTCTCAGAACCTCGAAAGTAATTTGTAATCCATCCTTTTGTGTCACTTCATATTCAAAAAGTACATCTTGCTGTATTCTTCCTATTAGATGTAGACACCATTAAATTAAAGCATCTTAGTACTGAGATTTCCATTGTCCCTACACCACAAGATTACTTTATTCTGAGCCAATGGACCTCGGTCAACCTACGCTCATCTACGCTCACCGACCCATATAAATGAGGCAATGCCTATGCAGCTTCTTTTCATAGCTTTCCACCACGATTAATAATCAGGATCGGAGCAAACATTGATTTTAACTTGATGGCAGCCATCTCATAGCTAAAGCGTCTACCAAATGTTTAGATAGATCTGAAGCTAGCCACTGTGCTTCTACTGTGCTTTTAACCAAATAGTGTCTAGTATAGGCATGGGACGCCCTACAAATAACACGATTATTCTACACCTTTTCTGTTCTGATTAACAATCCCTGGATACTGGGTGGAAAGCCCAGTTACGTACAAGAGCCTAGATTTTTGGGCGAGAAAACCGGGAATTTTCGATGCTGAACTGTGTGTTGCTTTGGTAATCTTGTTAAGATAAATGCATTATAAGGGGCTACATAAAGCACTATAACTAATGAAAATAAAGTGTAAGAGTATTTCTTTATGTACACTTTAAAAAACTAAAAGAGTATATATCAAAAGCATGTATAGAGAGAGAGAGAGAGAGAGAGAGAGAGAGAGAGAGAGAGAGAGAGAGAGAGAGAGAGAGAGAGAGAGATGATTGTAGTTAGACGAGCGTCATTTATAGAAGAAAAGTGAAACATCAACTACATAGGTATGCTCAAAATGCCCAAAACATAGATCGTGTCCATGAGAGACACGACTTAGTCCAAAATAATTAATCTCGCATGCCAGAGCTACATGGATGTACAAAAAATATAGCATAGAACTTACGAGTGTGGCTATTCTGCACCCAGTGTAGGTGCTCCCGGCTATATTGCTGAAGAGACCTTGGAGGTAGATGAGCATGCGACACTGTTCATGTCCGATTTTGTCTTTTCTGGCGTGAGGTCCTCTAATATCGTTTACCTACGATTTTTTGCACGCACTTAAGAATCTTGTATGCAAAAAAATCATATTTTTTGGAACTTTTTATTTTACTATTCACCAGCTGCGGACGAGCTCAGGCACCGTTCCGAATTATAGTGTGGCATGATTGTATAGCTAGGAAAAATATGCAGTTTTTTTAACACTATAGTAGTGTTATTTCTGTTCAGAAAAGTGATGAAAAAAATATGCATTACTTCATAGGGTGGCATGATTGCGAACAAAAATTTCCAAATTGTTCACAAATTTTTCTAAAATTTTCAAAAATTCAAGAAAATATTCATGAAAAAAATATTTGCGTGAAAAGGAAAAAAATGTTTTCTAAATTTCAAGAAAGAATCTCGAATTTTAAAAAAAATGATCGCCTGTGCAAAAAAACTTGTTCACGAGTTCAAAAAAAATGTATGCCATTTAGAAAAAATGTTCGAAGGTTTAAAAAATGTTCAAGATTTGGAATAACTGTTCATGGATTTGCAAAAAATATTCAAGGTGGATTTAGAAAATGTGTTGAATTTCCACAAAAGATGAATTTTTTCATAAATCAATTGAAAAATTTGAAGAAATGTTCGAATTTTGAAAAACTGTTAACCGACTTGAAAAAAGATGTTCCCGAATTTCAGAAATTTTCGTGAAATTTGGAAAGAATGAAAACGGAAAAAATTAAATTAGAAAAAGAAAAAAAGAAATTTAAAAGATAAAGAAAAAAAGGAAAAAAAACTGAAATAAATAACAAAAAACTTGATCCCAAAACCGAACATGAGCTATTTGGGCTGGCCCACTGTTCACACGGGGGAGCAGCGGGCGTACGCGCGCGTTGCTGGCGCGCACCCTACATGCCGAATAGAAGAGCCCCAAAAAAATAGTGAGGGCAGCCGCCGTGATTAAGGGATGACGTGGCTTCACCACAAGCGGGGAAAATTAGCTAGTTGGGGGCTTCTATTTAGATATAATAGATTACAGTCATCATGTATTTGAATAAATACTTTATTCGCGAAAAAAAGAATAAAATGTTACTTGAGGCATGAATCATGAAAAATAGGTTACCGGACACGATTGTGTGTCCGTCTATTAGTTAGTGCCAAACGACCACGTCCACTCTCCGTCCTATTACTATATACTACTGCAACTCCCTTGTCCCCTCGACCAATATATATGATCTTGTTCTTCGATAGTGCAGTCATCAAATAATAAGCCAACAAGTTCAATGCCATCTTGAAGAGTTGAGCAGCATTTTTCTAAAACTTCGAATGCACCTGCAATTATCCGTGATACACTCGAGTCTCCCTATAAAGAGAGAAATGACAACAATGGAACTAGAGTGTACAACTTTCTTCAGAATGGGAGGCATGAAGGAACATAGCCCCTGAAGTATCCGGATTACGAGTGGTGAGATCGCTCTGAATATGCCAAGAACACTGCCTGATTCATGCAGCTGACTTGCCTCAGGTTCTTCAATCTATGATGCAAGCCACGCTGGGTCAAACCCATACGGACTCTGTGCTGTGGGATGGACGAACAATCCCAGTGCAGCTAACGGGCCTGCAGAAGATGGAGGAGATGTTTCGCTGCCGCTACTTGACCGATTGTAGGTCTAGAACTCTGAGAGTAGTCCGAAGTGCCAGGGCTTGACACAGATCTACCCGCCACCTGTGAGTTACAACAGCATTGTGCAAAATCCCCGCGGGAAATAGTAGTGTATTGATATGCTAGACAAGGTTACACCCCAAAAAGAAAACTTGTAACACTGCGTTTGGATGTCTGTATTGTAGCCTCCAGTTGGATTTGGTATTGTCGAACCGCCAATTCAGCTGTTTGGATGGGCACCGAAACAGCAAATGGAAATGGGACCGAATACAGCATCGTGCACCGTATTTGCTCCAGCAAAAGAGGGAGCTACAGCAAAATAGCGTGTGCCTCAGAATACGCTATTAGCATGCTATTAGCGAGACCTTGTACACTGATTTATTTAGCGAGATAATTCTAAATACGCTATAGTGCGCTATTTTTTTCAGTGATTCGCTTTCAACATGCGCTCCCCTCCCACCATACCGACCCCCCACCCCCCGTTCTGATTTCGCTGGATTTTCCCTCACACGCAAAAGAACCACCCCCCCACACACACACACACACTCTCTGGAATCTGGCATTTTGCCGTCTGCCACCTCTTTGCCGTCTGCCAGCTGACGGCAAAGAGGCACTTTGCCGTCCGCTTCCATAAAGCGGACGGCAAATAAGGTGCAGATGGCAAAAATGCTATTTGCCGTCAGCTTCTTCTTTGCCGTCGGACAGCGGACGACAAAGAGCTAGAAGGCAAACGACAAAGAGCCAGGTGGGCCCCACAAGGCACGTCGTGGCTAGGTCAGATTCTTTGTCGTCCGCTAGCGGACGGCAATGTTAGTCCTTTGCCGTCTACTTGCGGACGGCAAAGAGGAGACGTGGGCCAGCCCTAATGGTGGCCCACTTTGCCGTCTGCTAACAGACGGCAAAGAAGGCACACTTAACGGGCCGAGCCGTCTCCCCCCTCTATCAATTTCTCTCTCTCTCCCTCCCGCACGCCCGCCTCTCTCCTCTATCGCCGCTGTCGCCGCCGCCGGCCATCCCCGCCCGTCGCCTGTCGCCCCGCCGCCCTGTCGCCGGAGTGGCTCAGGCTGGGCCGCCCGTGTCGGACCCTCCCGAGGTCTCTTCGCCGCCCTGCCCCGCTACTGTCCTCCTCCCCGCGGGCCCTGCGGCGCCCCGCCCCACCGGCCGACCTCGCCGGAGCAAGAGGTAATTTTTTTCTGTTTTTTTCCTGTTTTTTTGTTCTCTATTTTCTTGATTTGTTTTAGGTTAGTGCTAGGTTTAATTAGGTGTAATTTTGAGTTTTTAGGTTTAGGTTAGAGCTAGGTTTAGGTGTAGTTTTGAGTTTTTAGGTTTAGGTTAGTGCTAGGTTTAGGTGTAGTTTTTTCCTGTTTTGTTTTAGGTTAGTGCTAGGTTTAAGAAGAGGAAAAAGGAGAAGAAGAAGAAGAAGAAGGAGATGAAGAAGGAGATGAAGAAGGAGAAGAAGAAGGAGATGAAGAAGGAGAAGAAGAAGGAAAAGAAGAAGGAGAAGAAGAAGGAGAAGAAGAAGAAGAAGAAGAAGAAGAAGAAGAAGAAAAAAAAGAGAAACAAGAAGAAGAAGAAGAAGAAGAAGAAGAAGAAGAAGAAGAAGAAGAAGAAGAAGAAGAAGAAGAAGAGGGTTCCTCGGTGTCGATGGTACCCTAAATAGCAAGTATCGTCAGTGCGAGGTACATGTGGCCGTCGGTGTCGAATACTACATCCTCGTCCCACAAGTGACACAGGGGTCCTGCGTCCAGCAGCAACACTTCTCGGCGTCGATGGCGGTAGAACACATTGCGAATTTGTCTGGCAGCCTCAGAGATGACGATTGAAAGGTAAGTGTTGAAACTTGAAACACCCAAACTAACTCAAGTCAGTTTGGTTGTTTGAAATTTCAAAACTTGGCTTTAATCCTCATCGCAGAGGGTAACAGACAAATTCGCCAAGGTGTTCGACCGTCATCGGCCACCAGAATTATTGTTGCGGGACGCCGGGCGTCGGATTCACTTGTGGGATGTGGATCTAGTGTTCAACGTCGACCGCCCACTACTACAAAAAGGGCTATAGATGGAATGGCTACTAATGGCGCACCTGTGATGTGGTGCGCCATTACTATATTCTAATGGCGCACCATGTCTCGGTGCGCCATTAGTAATATATTACTAATGGCGCATCTGGTGTATGGTGCGCCATTAGTAGTTTCAAAAAAACATAAAAAATTTGTTACTAATGGCGCACCGATGCATAGTGCGCCATTACTAATGACATAGTAATGGCGCACCACATCCGTCAGGCGCCATTAGTAGTTTTGAAAAAATGTAAAAAAATAAAAAAATTTGTTACTAATGGCGCACCATGCCTCGTGCGCCATTACTAGTTTTAACTAGTAATGGCGCACTTTCCACTGGTGCGCCATTACTAAGTTTTTTCAAAAAAAATCAAAAAATATCATTTTTTTTCTTTTCAAAACTACTAATGGCGCACCGTGGTAGTGGTGCGCCATTACTAGTTGAACTAGTAATGGCGCACCACCCCACGGTGCGCCATTAGTAACTTGGCCACCTTCCACGAATGCCCCCGTGGATCGCCTTTTCAGTTTTAAAAAATAAAAGAAAATGATGAAAATGTCAAAAAATAAAAAAAATAAGTTTCCCATGTGATATGTGGTCTAGTTGTTGGGAAAATTTGCAAATATGAATTTCGACTTCATTTGCAAAATCTCTCGAGAATTTGTAAAAATGGGCATAACTTTTGCATACTAACTCGGATGAAAAAGTTTTTTATATGAAAAATCATCTACTCGGAAAGTTACATCCAAATTTAAACGGGGAAACCCCGTTAAACATTTTCAAAATCCCCAAAAACATAACAGAAAAAAAGTTACGAGGCTTTCAAGATCTAGCGGCAAAAAAATTCAAAAAATTTCAAACTTACTAGTGGCGCACCGTGGATGTGGTGCCCCACTAGTAACAGAAAAAAATTGGTTTTGAATTTTTTTTTGAATTTTTTTTTCAAAAAATGATACGTAATATGATCGAGAAGTTTGAAATATTTTTCAAAATTTCATCATAGTCATGAACATGAACAAAGTCCTAGACATCAATAAGGTATAACAGGATTGATATGCTAGATATCTCAACAAGTGCCTGTGAAGTGAGCTGTTGCTGGGGTTGGATAGAACTCTGAAGTTAAGCCTGCTTGGGCTGGAGTAGTGTGAGGATGGGTGACCTTTCGGGAAGTTTGACCACGGAGTGCGGTTTGACCTGAGATTAAGCATATTGACCCGAGATTAATCCATAGTGAGCTGAGATTAAGAAAAAATTGAAAAAAAAAATTCTGAAAAAAATTTAAAAAAAAAATTGAAAAAAAAAATGTTACTAATGGCGCACTTCTATGTGGTGCGCCATTACTATACCAGATACTAATGGCGCACCGTGGGCTATACTACATGGTGCGCCATTAGTAAAAAATACTAATGGCGTTCTAGTAATGGCGCACCGGTAGTGCGCCATTAGTAGGCAAAACCGGTGCGCCATTAGTAGGCCTTTTTCTAGTAGTGGCCTCATGTACCTTGCACCGATGGTAGTTGCTTTTTAGTTTACCTGAGGACGAGCGGGTTAGGGGGTTCCTCAGTGTCGATGGCACAAAACGGGCAAAAGAACCGAACTAGATGCAGATGGGAATATGATGATGGTGCACACATCGGATGGTGAAGCGTGGAAGCGCTTTGATGCATTACATAAGGAAAAAACGGCAGATCCAAGGCATCCTCGAGTCGCCGTCAGCACAGATGGGTTCGGTGTGTTTGGTCAGATGGCAGCCCCGTATAGTTGTTGGCCCGTGTTTGTCATTCCACTCAATCTCCCCCCGGGCAGATTATGCAAAGAAACAACATTTTCCTGACGTTGATAATTCCAGGGCCCAACTATGCGGGGAAGAATATGAATGTGTACGTGCATCCTCTTAAGGACGAATTGCAAGAACCTTGGGATAATGGGTTGAAGACATACAACGCCTTTAGCAAAGAGAATTTCATAATGCGTGCCTGGTACATGTACTCGACGCATGACTTGCCGACGTATGCGCTATTCGTTGGCTGGTGTGTGCATGGAAGGTTCTCGTGCCCCACATGCAAGGGAGCTCTTGAGTTTCGTTGGCTGACGGCAGGGCACAAGTATAGTTGCTTCGACTTGCATAGACCGTTTCTACATCCTGGCCATAAGTTCAGGAAAGACAAGAAGAACTTCATCAAAGGTAGAGTTGTCAAACACTCTGCACCACCTGCGTTGACAGGCCAACAGACCCTAGATCAGTTAAACGCTCTCGAGCCAGATCCAGAGCGTCCAGGGTATTTCAAGGGGTATAATAAGGAACACGCCTGGACTCACAAGACATGCTTCTGGGATCTGCCTTACTTCAAAGACCTCCTTTGCCCACACAACATCGACGTGATGCACACTGAAAAGAATATCGCCGAAGCCATTTTTGGTACATTGTTCGGCATAGAGGGGAAATCAAAGGATAATAGTAAGGCTAGAGACGATCAAGAGGAGCTCTGTGATAGACCTTTACAAAACATGCAAGAACCGAAAAGAAAGCGTAACTGGACGAAGCCAAATGCATGGTTCAATCTTGGAATGCCAGCTATGAAGGAAATTATTTTGTGGGTGAAAATGCAGTTGATGTTCCCCGATGGGTATGCAGCAAATTTAAAGAGGGGAGCGAGTCTTGATAAATTGAAAATATTTGGTCTAAAAAGTCATGATTGGCACATATGGATTGAGCGGATAATGCCGGTGATGTTGCGTGGATTCATCCCTGAGGATGAATGGCTAGTACTGGAAGAGCTGAGCTATTTCTTCCGTGTTATTTGTGCGAAAGAACTATCGCCTGGCCTCCTAGAAGAAATAGAACAGTTGGCGCCGGAGTTGATCTGCAAGTTAGAGATGATCTTTCCGCCAAGCTTCTTTAATCCAATGCAACACTTGATTTTGCATCTCCCGACCGAGGCACGATTGGGGGTGCAAAATCGTTGGTGCTACTCAACTGAAAGGATGCAGAAGACGCTTCGAGTAAAATGTAAAAATAAAAGTAGAATATAAGCATCGATGGCCGAGGCATTCATCACTGAGGAGGCGTCAAACTTCATGAAAGCACACTACGAAGCCAAAAATCGTCATTTGCATAATCCGAAGCCTCGGTACAATGCTGACGACCCTAAAAAGGGTCAATCCAACCTCACGTATTCAAAGGGAATCTCGCACCATCCAGTGCTTGGAAACCAGTATCGTTGGATGTTGAAGAATGGCGGACCATTTCGCTGTATCTCTTTAACAACCTAACAGAAGTGTGGCCGTACATCGAGTAATATCTCGTACATTTTCGCAACTTCTAATTTCTTTGAACTGCTCTTATTCCTGGATATTTGATGCAGTCGATACGTCGCCATATTCTCGTATGGAGCGGTGATCCAAAATGATTCCGTCGAAGAGTATGAGCTTCTGGCAAAGCAAGGAGGCGAATATCCCTGTTTCATCTCTTGGTTCAATAAACGATAATTTCCATTAGACCCTTTCATTTCTTTTGCTAATTTGCGACTAATGCAATGATCCTTTCGTATTAAACTTGTAGGCTAATTCAGAGATTATGGATGCCGAATTGAGACAAGTAGCTAATGGTTTTGACTATAAGGTCTTTTCATTTGACAATTACGACATCAACGGGTATCGCTTTCGTACCTATGGCAAAGAGCTATCTATGGCCGACCGAAAGTCTACACATTATTGTGTCTCTGCTATCGGCGAAGGAGGTATCGAGTATTATGGAAGAGTTGAAGCAATTTATGAACTTCAATTCTATGGTGAAACCCCACCAAACGTCGTAGTGTTCAGATGTTATTGGTTCCAGCCCAGGGAGACTAGAAGGACTCATGAACATATAGGGCTAGTCGAAATCAAACAAAGCACCAATTTGGATGTTCCCGATGTCTATATTACGGCTCAACAGGCAACCCAAGTTTTCTATCTACCGTGGGCCTGTCAAAGTGATCCAAATCTCAGTGGTTGGGATGTCGTTTATGAAGTGCCGCGACGTGTTAGACCACCTCCCCCAAATGAAGAGGATTATGAACCTCGCATTAACCAAGACACATATGACGAAGGAGAATTCTTCCAAGAAACACGTCTTGCCAAAAAACGTTTCAACAACCGCTCTACTCCACCCCGGAAAAAGAAGAAGTTACTGCTGTAGATGACCTGTCAATGCTTGAACGATTACATAAAGGTGGGCTTCCACATGATGATGCATTTATTAATGATGATGATGAGCACGCCATTACCGATAGTGATGATGATGATGCATTTATTAATGATGATGATGAGCACGTCATTACCGATAGTGATTATTAGGTATTCAAATTTTTATGTTGTACTTTGTATGATTTATCACTACTGGAATTAGCTTATTTGTAGTCTGCCAACTCTTTATCATATAGTTGATATGTATAATTTTCTTACTTTATATGATTGTTTCTTATACATAGTGCCATGGTCTTGATGTCCGTCCCCGTCGCCCTCGCCCGCTTTATGATGATGCATTTATTAAGCTAGTTGTATTGTGATTCCAAAAAAATGTATTGAGGGTATGAAACTTGTGATTTGTTAAGTGAACAATACATTGTAGCTTCTACTCCAATTTGTTGTGCAAATTACTTTTTGATACACGAAGAGCAAAGCATAAGCCACAGACTATATATTTTTTTGTCATTTTTTGTTACTATATAATCATTTACTTATTTTGTCGATTGTATAAAAAACTGAGCCATAAAGAACAAAGCATAATCTTCATACTCATGTAAATATACATTTCCATAGTTTGTCATCCAAACAAGATTTGGTATTGAAACCTCTGTGAGATTCCATGAGCCAATTTGGTGAACAACCAAACAAGCGAATTCGTATTCATTTTCATTTCAGTTTCCTTGCTGAACTGGTATTGCAACCAATTCAATACGGAGCCCTTCAATACAGACATCCAAACAGAGCGTAATCAAACTTTGACATCCTATACTGTTTTTTCACTAACCCATCAGGACGAATTATGGCATTCTAAAATCGCCTCATGCAAAACAGCGGCAGCCGAGAAGGAAACTGTGAGATGCACATCAACCTAATAGTTGCAATCCGAGCAATTACAATCGTAAGTACCTTTACCATTCCACTCGTGTCACTTAAGCAGAATCCTGAGGTACTAGTACCATGCAATTTTTTCTGTTAGACTAAAGGGAAATCATTAACAAAAATTATTTCCAAAGATCATCGAAAATATGAGCCATGAACTTGTAACTTTTGTGGTGCCTAATTGTTGCAGATTAATTAGCTTTGTTCTATGGATATTTTTTCAAAAGCTCTCACAAACTGGCAGATCTTGGATGGCAATGCATGATATGTGCTATGATCGATGTCACCACTTGTCCCCCTCAATTAGGCATGTACATCGATCTGCAGTTCTGCCCTGACAAGCAAGTTCGCAGCAATCAACAAATAAACCTCACTACTGGTTTGTAAAATGTTACATTGAGATGGTGTTGCAAAGGATAGACTAGTCTGGAGTGATGGCATTGACGGCCAGACGTGGGATTCTACGGTGAGCACTCAGCACTGGCATGCCATCTGTTGTTGGGAAATATATTTGGTGAGTGCGCAAATTGCTTAAAGCGTGTATTAATCATCGTGACCATCACAGACTAGTAGTTATCAATCACTGCCAAAAAAAACTAGTAGTTATCAAATTTTCGTCAGAAAGGACCATATACGTTCTTATATTGACAAAAAAGACCACTTGCACATCATATTGTCAAAAAAGACCACCTACGTCAAGGCGGCAGGTCCGGCGGCAGGACCTGCCACCACTAGTGCAGGCGGCAGCTTCGGCTGCACAGCATTTCTTGTACACGAGAAGATTCAACGGAACGGAGCAGGCCAGATGGGCCCTGCCGCCACTGCCTGAGGTGGCAATACGGGCTGGCTGCCGCCGCACCCTGAGGCGGCTGGTGGTGCTGCTCGATGGGAAAAAACCTATTGGACGCATACTGCGTCAAACTGTTGAGGAATCGCACAGAGATGCGACTAACAAGCGATTTTGGGCCAGCCCATCTGTAGCGTCCGTACAAGTTCCGGTTTTGCAAACCTTCTAGAGCGTTCCCCGCCGGTTCTTACTGGTTTTGGGAACCATCTAGAAGGTTCCTGAACCGGTTTTTTATTTTTCCTTTCCTTTTTCTTTTTTTACTCTTTCTGGCTTTTTCTTCTTCCTTTTTCTGGTTCTTTTTTCTTTTCTTTCCGTTACTTTTTTGTTTTCTTTCTGTTTTCCTTTTCAAGTTAATTTCTCTTTTCAACACATTTTCTTTCTTTGGTTATATTTCCATATGTGTTCTTATCTTTTTTTTAATATTAAAAAAATCATGTTTCCATAAAATGTTTAGTTTTTGAATAAATGTTCTCAATATTCAAAAATTGTTCTTGTTACACAAAAAGTTCAAAACTTTCGAAATTCAGAAAATGTATCGGATTTCAACTTTTTGTTCACGTATTCAAAAAGAATTCACGCTACCAAATTTGTTCAAGATTTTTTTAAATTTGTTCTCAAGATTAAAAAAATGTTCGTGCTTTAAAAAATTGTTCGCGCTTCAAAATATGTTCTCCGTTTCAAAATTGGTTCTCAACATTCAAAAAATGTTCATGCTTTCAAAAATGTTCTTACAAAAAATGTTTTGGAAATCCAAATTTTTTTTGTTTTCAAAATTTTGTTTGTGTTTGTGAAAAATATGGTATGTTCAAAAAAATACTCAAAATTTGCCTTTTAGACATCTTAAAAAATTACGCAATGTTTTTTTGTTTGAAAAAATGTTTTTGTTTCAAAAATTGTTCAAAGTTTCAAAAATTGTTCAAAGTTTCAAAAATTGTTCGCGGTTTACAAAAAAGTTCATGTTTTACAAAAATGTTCGGCGCTATAGAAAAATGCCTTCATTTTTATTATTGTTGTTCACGTATACTGAAAAAATAGCATTTACAAAATTGTTTTCCATTTCAAAATTTTGTTCTCAATTTTCAAGAATTGTTTCTGTTTTAAATTTTTGTTCACCAATTAAAAAAATCACATTCTCAGAAAATATTCTGGATTTCAAAATTTGTTCATAAATTCAAGAAATGCCTTTTGTTCGCAATTTAAAAAATGTTCGAGGAATTCAAAAAAATTCATATTTATGAGCATATTGTTCACCAATTAAAAAAATGGGAATTTCCAAAAAATGTTCCCGCTTTCCAAATTTGTTCACATCATCAAAATGGTCATGTTTTTCAAAATTTGATCCCAAATTCGAGAAGTGTTTTGGGGAATTCAAAAAATGTTCACGTCTTGAAAATTTTGTTCGTAATTTTGAAAAAAATCCGCGCTTTCAGTTTTTTGTTCCTGTTTTTCAGAAAATGTTTTCATTTTCGAGAAATTCTTCTTGATTTCATGAAAAAAATGTCATTTTCATGTGGTTCCTTTATTTTATTTTTTTTTAGATTCCCAAAAATGTTTCAAGTTTAAATTTTTTTTTCTCTTTGAGATATGAAAATGTTTGCATCTTATGTTCATATAAGGCGGACTGCCATTTTATGTTGTTTTATCCCTGCCGCTGTTGCATGTTTCTCTAAGTCTGGCGCTTCGATCCTAACTTGAGGAGTTCATTGTCGCAGTGGCTAACAGCACGCCTTTGACCACGATGTCCCATGATCAATCCGCAGCTCTAGCGTTCTCTGTTTTTTTTTTTTTTTTGCGTTTTTCATATCGCGATCGTGCCAACGGAAATGGGCCGGCCCAGGTTAGCGGCGCCCTATGCGAAACTTCGGCACTTTGCCGCAACTAGCTGCAAATAGGAAGTCCCGCTCGATGGGACACCACGAGCCCGCATGCATGTTTCGGGTCGTGAGGTCCAAAAGTGACATCGGTATAGGATTATGTATAACGAGCGGTGGTTAGCGCTTGGCAGTATACAACTGAAGTACGTAGTACACAAAACTTCTTAGCCGACCTGCAATTAACCTGAGCCCATCGTTTTTTTATGGAGTAAAGCATTCTGTACAATACACTATTCCGAGCATGCATGCAGTTGTATCCACGCTCAAGGATATTTTCCGGAGTGCTGTCTCGTCACGCTGCTGCAAGCAGCGCCACCTGCCGCCTCAGGCAGTGGCGGCAGGGTCCACCTGACCCGCTCCATTCCGTTGCATATATGCGTGGACGAAAAATCCTGTGCAGCCGAAGCTGCCGCATGCGCTCATGGCGGCAGGACATGCCGCCTTTGGCCGTGGCGGTAGGTAACACGTGTGGCCTGCCCAACCTGCCGCCGCGGCTTTGGTGGTCTTTTTTGACAATACGATGTGTGCGTGGTCTTTTTTATCAATACGGAAACATAGGTGGTCCTTCTTGAAGAAAATTCGTAGTTATCAACCAGTTGCCATCCGTAGAGTTCTTCATGATTTCAGGCATAGTTAAATTAGCAAATTCTGTGTTAACAAAATGCGAGTTGGGGGAATTTGATGCAATATTGTGATCTCTCTCTCTCATAGAAGTGGAGTGGTGAACTGAGAACGTGATTGAAATTCATGGGTTTCGAGACTTGAAATAGTTTGGGTTGTTTTGGGTGATTGCTTGTTTGTTGTAGATATATAAAGATAGAGTGATGATACATATTCTGTGTGGGACCACCGTTCTTTACATACGCGACCAACTGACCTTATTCTAAGGGCCAATGCATCGATGCTAACATGAGGTGCTAAGTGTATTAAATGGCTTAACAACTAAACTTCCCAATGCATGGGTGCTTAGCTTCTTGGTGCTAAGCTTCCTTCATTTAATTCATTGTAGGATCTGAAGTAGTATGGCCTCTTTGTGGCCTATTTGTGGCATGTACTCAAATAAATAATATTTTCACAGCAATGAGGAAATAGCATAGATCTTACTTCCCTTGAGGAAATTGAAATAACATAGGTTTACATCTCACTTGATATATCCAGCACAAGGTAGAGACATGCTTACACCAATGCATATATTTCATATGATAGATTCGATCAAATAGTTTTGTCACCCTACAGAGTTAACATGAAGAAGGAAATAGCATAAACCTCACATTTCTTCTGGAAATAGTATAGAGCTCAGACTTGCCATTGCCTTGGCACGCTCAACTTTCGCGTCGTCATCCATGGCACTTGTATCAGCAAACAATAACTTCTGGTAGAGCTCAATCAATTTTGTCTCCTTGGCAAGTTTAGCGGTTTCAAGCTGCTGACTTGAGAGTTGATGTTGGCTATCTATAACCTTCTGCCGCTCCAGCCTAGATGTTTTCTGGGTCTCAATAAAAGTGTCAAGTTTTTCTCCAAGCAAAGTAACCGACTCTTTTGGTTTGCGTTTACCATCACGCTCATCCTTAGATGTATCACGACCCGGAGGGCGCTCCTCATCTTCCACATCAATAGCACCAGATGTTAAATCTATTTCATCTTGCTCCCCATTCATTTTTTTCATTGCTGCAAGCCACTTTCCATTGTCCTTAAGTTCTCTCCACATTGTCAAATGTTGGAAAGCTGATTGTTGGTTGGCTTCATATTTCTCCAAGGCGAAGGCCTGTAGCTGCTCCTCACCATAACCACTAGTGTATAGCTTACACATAGCATTATATGCACCATGGAAAATGTTGATCTTTCTCTTCACCTTTTGAAAATGGCTCTTCAATTGCACAGCATCTCTATGACGATCTGCGGGGGTGAGACTGTTATATTGAACAGCTATATCATCCCAATACTTATCTCTCTTCTTGCCATTCCCTTCAATGGGATCAGTTGAAAGTTCCAACCAAGCGCTTGCCTACATAAGGAACATATAATTTAACATGCAACCAAAATTTATATGGAAGTAATCGATATTTCACACTGACAAGAGCACATACCAATCTCTTCTCTTCCTGTTGTGTCCAATTCAGACGTTGCGCAGACCTTGAAGGCTCTGGATCATCTTCAAGTTCTACAACATGTGCTTTTTTTTGTAAAGAACCTCTACCTGAAGCAGACTCAGATGTTTTTTTTCTCCTTTTACTATGAACTGGTGGCGGTGGTTGCGGTGGCGGTGTTGAGAATGCAACATGTGAGGGGACACCGACAAAATGGAGATTCTCATGTTGCTCTTGTTGAGGAGGCGGGACATGCAATGGATAGTGCATTGGCTGGAATGGTGGAGTTTGTGGACTGCCTGATAAACTAAGAAAACCATCAGGTGGATGGGTATACATTGGCCTGAAACAAGCAACAACAAAGTAAGGCAACAGTTCTACAAATCACCATAAAAGATCGAACCAAGAAATATTTGTTATTCCTACATGCCAGCTTAAAATTACATGGAGAACAATTCCATAACAGCAAAGTAAAGAAGACAGCATCACTTGTTTAGATTCCTGAACAGGAGAACAATGTCATGGAGGTTAAGTAACACACTTTTCATACTACAGACTTTTAACAGTTCTAAACTGTAGTTTGTATAACTAGGTAACTATTTGACAAAACTTAACTGACAATTTGTATGACTAGATAGCAAAACTTTGAAATTGATTGTTGACCCTAAATTAGACTGAACACATATATATGCAGCAGTCCTTCAGTTAGTGATACTACAGATTGCTACAGATTTACATATATATGCAGCAGTCCTTCAGTTAGTGATACTACAGATTTACATATATATGCAATGCATGCACGAGAAGTGACTGAAGTGAGAAAATTAGACTAGGTGCTGACTGGCCGGAGGAGCTCTTGGCGGCTGCGAACAGAGGCGGAGCCGGTGGTGCAGCGGCGAACAGAGGCGGAGCCGGTGGTGCAGCAGCGAGCAGAGGCGGAGCCGGTGGTGCCCCGGCGAACAGAGGCGGAGCCGGTGGTGCCACTGCGACCTTCTCCCGGCGACGGTCCATGCGGCCAGCTGAAACCGAGGATGGTGTGGCGACACTGTAGGCAACAATCAGCGGCGGGGCGGCGCTGCTGGTGGAGGATGGAGCGGCTGCATCGGGGCGACGGCGCTGGGCGAGGAAGAAGAAGCGGCGGCAGGGGATGCGCGTGGGGGAGTTGGGGAGGAACGAGAAAAAGGAGGAGACGGCTCGGTACCCAGGCGCACAAGATCCATTAACTCCGGCTTTTGCGTAGGTACTCGCGCCTGGTACCGTTTCCTCGCGGGGTTACCAAACGAGACTCTCTCCTCATTAATTAATCTGCCACATCATCTTTTTGCTTACATGGCAAGCTTAGCACCTGTCCAGGGTGGAGCATTGGGACTAGCCTAAGGGGTACAAATAGTAGATGCTGTTGTGTGAGAACAAATGGTCCCACCTCCAGAATTAACCCACGTATCCATCTGCGGGTTTCCTCCAGCTAAACCCTAGTGGCGCCCTGTTAAATACGCACAGGCTGTGGAATGTGGCTCTTGTGAATTTTTCAGTCGTTTGCCCGTTAGCTAGCTTCTAACAAGAATGGACCAGAAACAAAAGACTCACATAGAGAGAGATATAATGATAGACACGAGTTTCTCGATGCATGGTAGGAATGAGATACATCTGGAAGCAAAATGTCCGCATCACCCTTATCTCTGGGAGGGGGCTATATACACAGTCAATGTCGGGAGATAGATCAAGAAAGGTGCCCAGGGACTGAAGTAGAATAGCAACAGTGCACCGGAGGTCCTGGCTGTCAGGATGTGTCTTCACTCAGATCGGTCAAGGTCAGAAGTTTATTAAGAAAGATGGCCAGGTTAGAGTTAACCACGTTAGCGGACGGCCGTGTACTGAACGGGTACGAAGCAGTCGCCCACTAGGTTTTCTAATAGGCTAGTCTAGCTTATAAACTAGCAGGCGGAAGGTGCGGCTAGGTAACCCTGCGTTGTAACACCAGATCGAAACAAAGCAATAGAAAAAGCAGACGCACAACACGAGCCTTTTTGCAATTCAATCTCGCGTTTCTCCTGTGTACTACTCCCTGCGTTCCGATTTATTCGTCGTGGTTTTAGTTTAATTTTGAACTAAAACTCGGAACGGAGGGAGTACTAGTTCGCGTACGTACCCGCCAAGATGAACCTAGCTAGCTTGCTGCTGCTAGTTTGTATGTATTGCATTGTCTAGCAACCCGGCGCCTCGGAAAGTAATCGAGCTGCTTGGTGCGTATTTCCGGAAGTAGTCGGCATCGTCATCGAGGTCAGGACCTGCGCTAAAAGGCCAGGGAGGGCAGTAGACTAGGAACAATGCCCCGGAGGTCTTGGCTTTGATGGGCTTTGCTTGGGCACTGAGGCATTTAGCTGGTCATCCTCATCATTGGGTATCTCCACCTCAAGGGTGCCGCTGGTGATCGTGTTCATCAACACAAGAAAGTTGTCGCGTCCCTCGCTTGCTCGGCTGCAAGTTTCCTTGCAAGTGACTGGGACCACCATGCCAGTATGCTACTCGCCCACTCTTTGTGGTATCCTCATGCAATGTGTTGAGTTGCCCTCACCGGCGAGCCAAAAATGCTAAGCCTAGAGACTGTAACCTAATTTCCTATGAAATCTTCGGTGAGTGTAGCAAAGCTCTCCTGTAGCCTGACCAAAGATATTTATGCATCCTTTCAATAATTGCTCTTTTGTTGGAGGCATCCTTTTCACTTTACACCTTGCTGTTGAGTGGGCATTTCCTGTAATGCCGCCCGTTTGAGCTTAAGTATTAGAACTGCTTCTTTTTTGCTGTTGACGGAACTGCTTGACTGTAAGCATATCAATTTTTTTTTTGTTTTTCCATAGGAAGAATCAACAAATTAACGATGGTGATTTATAAAACGAAATTCCACCAATCAATCATATGAAAAACAGCCGCAAAGCAGCACCCAGAGAGAAGACATTTATCCAGACCGACCTGTGTACTTGATTTGAAGTAGCGGATGGATCAAGCAAAAGTCAGGCATTCTCTTTGCTAACATAAAATAATGGAAGTACAAATTCGGTGTGGCCAAGGCTATGCTTTTAGGTAGCATCATGGCGTGTAATAGTTGTCTTTCTCCTTATGTTTTCTGGGCCCTCTCTTCATTGCCAGAACGGAGCAAATCTTCTGTCACCAACCAAAAAAAACTCATGCTACTGTTTTAATATGTTTTGACGAAAAATGACTCGTGTCGCTCCCCCACGGGCACCCTAGTAACTCTAGCCGCCGAGCGCCAGCACCTCCTCCACTACTCCTCTTCCTGCAACCACTGGTGAGCGCCGCCTTGCAAAGCCCGTGTGATGGCGGTGAAGGTGGGCCCGTCCTTCCCACTCGTTATGTGTGAGGCACGTTGCGATGCGACACAGGTGTCAGACATCGCTGGTTAGAGGGTGCTCCATATGTGGCGGAGTGTGGCGCGGTAGCACGACTGGACGTAGTGTGCTGCATCTGGTTTGTGCGGCTAGGCGCGGGCGGACGCATCACAGTGGTGGCTGCCAATCCCGATGCGGCACATGCGCTGCGTCTCAAGGGTGGTTCTGCTGTGTGCATGCACGTTGAATGGCCTCCACCAAGGTGTGGTGGAGGTGCGCATGGGAAGCCAGGGTCGGGCCCGATCTGGGCATTTGGTGGGTCTGGTTCTCAAAAGATGGGAGGTTTTCCAACTAGTTTTCCCTGGGTAGCTAGCCTGTGAGTCGAGGGGTCTCCCATGTTGGGCACTAAATCTGACAATTCTCGCAAATCACTAATTGACGAATACTTATTGCTAAGATCACTCACACCGCTGCCACTTGTCGTAACCTGTAAGTTTTTTCTTTTTCCGTAGATCCATTTATTCAAAACGTTTTATCTCTTAAACCATGCGTCCGAATCTCGAACCGTTTTCACCATTGAATTCCTCGCGTCGAGATCTTCAAAACTAGATCACATGTTGATAGATTTTAACGAAATTTTTTTCATGAAAAAAAGGGATGAAAAAATAGAACCGCGAGCACGGGTTTTTACCCTTTCCGAAAGAGGCATGCCCGTGCCTCTCGTGAAATCACAACCGTACCTCTCGTGGAAGGAAAAAAAGAGAAAATATGTTTTTTTTCCTTTTCCGAGGAGGCACGGCCGTGCCTCTTGCGAAAACACAACCATGTCTCTCGCGGAAGCAAAACCGTGCCTCTTGCGAAAGCAAAAAAACACATAATGTATTTTTTTCGTTTCCCAGACGCACGGCCTTGCCTCTCGCGGAAGGAAAAAAAAAACAGAAAACGTGTTTCTTTTTTCCGTTTCCGAAAGGCACGGCCGTGCTTCTCGCAAAAGCACGTAAAACCGTGCCTCTCGTGGAAGGAAAAAAATAGAAAACGCGTGTTTTTTCGTTTCTGAGAGGCACAGTCGTGACTCTCGCGAAAGCAAAACCGTGGCTCTCGCGAAAAAAAGGAAAATGTGTTCTTTCGTGCAATTTCTTTTTATCCAAAAGCTAAGAAAGACTGGTAGAAAACCAAAACATTGAAAAAACCGTTTTAAAAGCTGAAAACACGCCGGAAAAATAAGATAATAAAAAATTCGGAGGGAGCGCACAGAGCGCGTCACGTGACAAGCGGTTTAGAGCGCGCCAAGTGACGTTGATCATTGTGAGGCTCCCAAAGAAGCGCTCGTCAACTAGTTGCTCTCACAATTCTCTGGACAGGTATGCTGCTCTAGCAGGCCGTGGCTCGGTTAATTATTGGTCTGCAAGCCAGATGCGTTGTGGCTCATGTCGGGAAGGTGGTATGTGTGGTGCTGGTTCGGGCCTTGTTCCTAGGTGAGCACCATCGGTGGTGCTCCAGCCAGTGCTTCATGTTGCAGATTTGCAGCACACTTACTATTACTAAACAGTATAACAGGGCGAGTTGGGAGCCTCCACAAAGCTTTGGCGTTGCTAGCCGTACGATCGCCTGCCTGGATATCTCTTGGGCTGCTGCTCCACGGAACTATCTACTTCACCTGTGGTTGATTGGGCCTGGATTGTTTCTTGGGCCGGTGGACTAGCTTAAGCATACAAAGTGTATATGAAACACAAACGTAAGTAGCTGTTTCCTAAATTTTACTAAAAAAAGTTGTTTCTCAAATAAAAAATTAGGTAGCTGCGTGTGAGCGGGGCATTATCTTCTGCCTTTGATAGTAATGTTGAGGCTCACAATCTTGTGAAAGTCGGGTCTTCTTTGTGGGCGGGTCATCTTGGCTGGCTAACATCTCCACCATCTATTATATGTATTCCCCAAAACATTTTGCAATAGACGGTGGTTTTAAAAAAAAATTGTTGCTCGTGTTGGCGTCGCAGCGCCACACAACATTGACGCCCCACTGCCTAACTCCCTCACGTGCGCGTGGCAACAATGAGAAGGTCTACCAATATGGCAATCAAGCATCGCTAATTCTTTTTTTAGGGAAGTGACACTATTTTTTAAACAACGATAAAAGATTTGTCTCATCGATTAATTAAACAGAAAAGATTACCCAGTTAGTTTACCTTACCAATTGTGCTATTGACTATCATGTATGTTCTCTAAATCTATGTTACTTATTCATGTTTTTGTTTCCAAGATATCTTTCATAGACGCTATTCATTTAAAAGCTAGAGCAATCACTTGACTAATTCTATTTCCCGAGACAATCGCAGTATTACATTTTTTACCATTGTCTAATATACGGGTTAGTTCATGCAAGTTTAATTTCTATATTTTAAATTTAAAAAAATTACATGATATTTCATTATTCTATCATAAAATTGGCGGGCTCAGCAACGTGCGCCATTATGGTCTAATCTTACATTATAGCGAGGGAAGAGCGGAGGTGATTGCATTCTCGGTGTGTTAAAGATAGTGAGGATATGTATATATGCTATGTGGTGAGCTCCGTTCTTTACATACACAGCCCCCAACCCTTTCCTCAATGGGTACAAAATAGTAGATAGTGTAGTGTGAGGACAAATGCTCTTGCCTCAGTCTTTGCCACCGATGAGCTCGTGCGGCCGAGCCTGCCGGCGAGCAGTTGCTTTGTTTGCCCCTGTGTGCATTCTGGCCTCGGGTGTGACACACCCCCGTCGTCGATGGCCGCTGGACTTTGTGGACGCGAAGATTCATTTTCCGTTCGCTACTGGCGACCTCTATTGATTGGGCCTTTGAAGAGTTCCGGAAAGCTCCGCCAAAGATCTTCATTGGGCGCATGTTGACTGTAGATTGATGGATCGGATGGGATTCGATCATGTGCGCCTTCATTTTGTGTCCATATGGCTTCAGGTGGGCATCACGTGAAGCTTCGTTGTCTGTTAACATTATGGGGCATGTCAGTATTTCGATTTTTATGATGAAGACAGTGGCGGAGAATGTCATGACGGCTGAGATCTCAGACCTAGTAATGGCGGACCGAATCTTCGAGGTGATGTAGACTTTGCTTGGATTTTCATGACTCGTAGCAGTGACATTGGCAAGTGGGGGCAGCAACACAGGAGGAGTACAAGGTCTGTTCTTTCAGGGTGAAAACCCAAGGTCAGGCCTTAACTGGTTGTGCTTGGCAATGGCCTTGTTGAAGGCATTGTTTTGAGAGTGCGGATTTCTTCAGGGTGAAAACCTAAGATCTATGATCGGGTGACGACGGCGCTTGTGCATCGTTTCTTTTTTGGAGGCGTCTTTTTTGAAGAACTTGAACTTCGGGGTGTTGTCTTGGTGGTGGTTTGTGTTGCAGTTACAAGAAATTGACCATCGGGTCTTTTGTTTATTTTTCTTCTTTAATTTTTTGGGCTGTGTGCATCCGTAATGTTTTTAGGACATTTCGTTGTTGTAGAGGCTGGGCGCAATTGGTATCTTCGCGATATTAATAATATTCCCTTTGTCCAAAAAATGCTCTTGCCTCCCGAACGAGCTAACGTACCTAGGATGGAGTTTACATATCAACTTGCCCGCTAGCTAGAAGCTAACAAGAACGGTTCAGAGACTACAGACGGGAGAGGAAGAGGGAGATAGAATGATAGACACGAGATATGGATATGCTTGATAGGAATGAGACACGTCTGGAAGTGAAATGTCTGCATCATCCGTTTTTGTTGGAGGGCTCCATAAATAAGGTCAAGGTCGGTAAGTAGGCTAAGAACAGCAGCCCGGGCGAGCCGTAGACTAGGAACAGTGGCCCGGAGGTCTCCCCCGTGATGGCATCTGTCATGGGCACTGAGACGATTTGCCGGTCCGGAAAGAGTATCTCCACCTTCAGTTGTTACTGTACTAGGGTGCCTCATATTCACATATCCTTGGGCATGTTCTCCTCCATCTGTTGGTGCCTTGATGGTGATCGTGTCTCTCTGGCTTTTCTGGTGATCTGGGTCGTTGTGAGTGCAGAAAAAAACCAATTAAGTACCTCTATTGGGGATTGTCTATATAAGGCATATATATTTCTTCAGGTTTTTATCATTTCTCTAAATTATCTACGTTACCGAGTGTAATATGTATTTTGTTTTATTGCTGGTGTGGACATTTAAGTCTATTTTAACTGAAATATTTTTAAACTTTGATACCTTAATATGAAATCCTAGCGGCTGCGATGTAGGATGGAGACGTGCACATGCAACTAAGGTGATGTCCGGATATGCACGACCATCTCCTCACTGCATCGATCGCACCATGTTCTTTGATCTCCTCTGCTGCTAGTGGTGTTGATTAGAAATCAAGACAAAGGTCTTCGCGGTGAGGCCTCTCTAGAACCAAATGACAATGTTGATGTTCGTTCAGAGATGTGACTGGAAGAAGGTGTGAGATTGCTTGTGCTTGAAATGCGACGCCTAGCCATACTAATTGAGGTGGGAAATAGCAATGCCACGAACCAACATGCCCCAAAGTCATCACCACTTTTAGCTGATTCCCAAGAGTCCAGCCGAAGATAGCGACTGAGTATATGATCTGGGTGAGGGAGTGCTTTTAAAGGAAATGGGCGGTGCTTTATTAATTATGTAAAACTGGTCACTACTAGAAAAACCACTACTAATGTCGCACCTAATTTGGCCATTAATGGCGCATCACTGGTGCGCCATTAATAGCACGCCATTAGTAATTTTTACTAATGGCGCACCACCTGGTGCGCCATTAGTATCTGGTATACTAATGGCGCACCTGGTGCGCCATTAGTATATGCGAGGGTGCGCCATTAGTATGCCTCCCAGGGGGCATGTATACCCAGGTGCTTTGGCATACTAATGGTGCACCACCTCTGGATGCGCCATTAGTAACCGCCATTAGTATGCACTGTCATACTAATGGCGCACTGTCATGTGATGCGCCATTAGTATGAATATTAGGTTTTTTTTATTTTTTTATTTTCTGTTTTTTGCACAGGTTACAAAATGTATAATTTGACAAAATATAGACAGCACACATCAACAATAGATTCATCAAATACAATAGAAGATTAGTCTTTGAATATAATTCATCATATTAGTCTCCGAATACAATTCATCATATTAGTCCCCGAATTGAAAAGACCGAACAAAGGTAGAACATTATATTACAAGTCTCGAGACCGCGAGTAGCGAGTTTGTCTTCACATTACAAGTCGATATCGATCATCTAAACTACCATCACATAGAAGAGAGCTGCGGTCATCACGATGAGCATCATCACGATGAAACTCGTCTTCATCCGGTTCCTCCAACGCCCTCCCTCTCCCGCTAGATAGCGGGCGATCTAGATCGGCCTCGCCCTAGTGGTGTACCCTTTGTAACTGTTACCGCTGAATCGGTGAACCTGTCTCCGACACTCCTCCCAGTCATCGAGACCGGGAACCTTACCCTTGTACACGACATACGCCGGCATCGCTATGCACTAGCCAAACGAAACATTAGTACCAATTCACAGACAATACATAAGCAATATATAAGTATGCAACAGAACGATCGGAAGAGAAAAGCAAGACATTAATAGCATCGATTACATCTAAGTTGAACGACTCTCAAACCAAAGAGACATACTACAAGTTCATTAAAGTTTAATTACAACATGAGCCAATCGATGTTTCAGAACTAGACAACTCGACTCAAGGGACCGGAGCGTGGATGAAGCCGCCGTCTATCGTGGGAGTCATGAAAGAACGGGCGTTGTCATCCTGCATTTGTAGCATTGTGTCGATGTCACTGTTGGACGGTTGATTTCTGAGGTAGAACTGCCCCGAGGTACGGCGACATCTTGATGGATGATTTCCGCAAACTCCATTGGATGCGAAAGAATTCTTGTCGAGGTCCGCGCCCTGGATTGCTGACACGCCGCGGCCCAATCTTGAGTTTACTCGGTAGCAGAAGTTGATGATGGTCCCGCACGATCGCCCGCATGTGATGGATGGCGAGTAGGCACCCTTCGATCGCCAGCGGTTGCTTGACGAGCGTAACGTCAGATTGTGGGAGAACACGTGCTTGCCGTGATTTTACGAATAGGCCTGGTGAAGGTGCCTCCAGATTTGGCGAGCTGGGAGAACATCATCAAGAACCTTCTTGACATTTGTGTAGTCTACGTCAATCGACGGTCCGGTCGAAATACGTGGCCATGGAATATTTGGGGCTTAGGAGGATGAGCGTGCAACGGTGTCACTGCAGAAAACACGGAATGTTAAAAGAAAACGATCGAAATGTAAGAATTCATATGTTACGGGCGGTTGAGGGAGGACTTACTCGGAAAGTAAGGCATGAGGAAGTTATCCTTATCTTGGTTTGCCGAATGACGCCTTGAGGTAAGAACTCGCGACTTGCGGTCCCCAGCGCTGCCAAGATCTTGGCACGCATGTAGAAGGGGTCAACTATCACGATGTCCGGGTCTTGTCGCGAATGATCCGCATCTCCATACTCAGCGAAAATAGCCGAACGAAGGTGTAGTGCAGCGGACGAAGGTTCAACATAGCGTGGATGTCATCAAACGCAGGACGATCGACGCGCTGATGGAGTTATCCACAAAGCCCTTGCCCTCGGCACCTTGGCCGCGAAAACAGGGTATGCCACATCCTTCTCCCTAAGACGCCGCTTCTCCAAAGAAAGAACACTGTCATGCAGACTCCGCGATAGCACGGTTGCAGCATTGAGCATATTTGTCGGTAGCATCGCCTACCCGCCACATGCACCCTCCTCGAGATATCCTGCGGTGAAGGTGGCCCGTCCTGAGCACGGATCGTACTCGGTGCCGGCTGGCTCGCACCCTTCTTAGTCTTTCTTTTGCGTGCCTTCTTCTTCTCCTGTAATGGGACCGAGTTTTGCTCACAGACCGCCTTCTTGAGTGTGTTGGGGCTGATAATATTTCGCACCTCGCCTATCTGAGGCTCGGTGAAGTCGGCAGCTGGAGGCGTCTCCGAGAGCTGAACGCCGAGCGGCGCTGTTGCAACTTGGCTTCTCCATGGTACGAGCTAGATCGCACACGTCTTTTGTTGGGTTTGGTTCTTGAGAAGGAGGCCCCATGAAGTCGCCATCGTACCCATGCTCGGCAAAGTACTGATCGACGTTGCCAAATGTATCATAGTCGTCGTCGTCGTCGTTCTGATCCTGTGCCATATGCATGTTTGGATCCAGTGGCATAGGGATGTCCGGCACCGTTACGGCGGTCTTGCCATGGGGCCGACTTGGCGCCGGCACGACTGGCGGTGTTGTCTTTGGGTGGTGTCCCCCGCCCCCAAACGAATCTGGCTCTTCGGCCAAAGCAGGGGCCAGCTCAGGCAGGCGCTGAGGGTCATCACGTCATCATCGTCGGCCCCGACGGGTCGATTCGGAGGTAACAAGTCGTCGCAGCCTGGCAGCACCCGAACCAGTTGAACCCTAAACAAGTTGGGTGGCATCTGGGTACCGTGGAACAAGGGGTTGCCCGGTTGAACGATTTTGCCCTTGGCGACATCGACCAACTCGTTGTTCACAAAGTGGAGGAGAGTGCACGGAACGTCGGCGGCGCCCTGCGAAAACATGTAGGGCGTCAGGGATGCCCAGTCAAAGGCAAGGAGATGAAGTCCTCGGCCGAGAGAGGCTTAATTAGTTACCGTGATGATGGCGCCGAGCTCGGCTAATGTAGAGGCACCGCCAACGGCGGGCGGCAGTTGACGGAGGGGCCGCTTGCTGCAGATGTGCTGGCGGCGACACCCGGTGCATTAAGCTCCGTGCGGCGTCGGAGACACTAATGCCGCCCGCCGAGGCACCAATGGCCCCGCCATCGCATTATGCGAGTTGCTGGCCGTGAAGCTAGGAATCGGGCGGCCCTGTTGGCGCCCGCAATCCACGACTCAACCCCGAGATCAAGGTAGGCACAAGGGCGGTGATCGTCGCCCGAGTCGTTGTTCCACTTGCTCTTGGACAATCTCCGAATCCGCGCCACCTGTGCCTTGAGTTCTTGAACCTCTCGCGCTGGCTTTCCGAGCTGGTCTTTTCTCCTTCCGCACACCAGCGGTATAGTATGGCCCCATTTTGTCGACAAGCCTTTGCCGCCACACGACCAGCCGACGCCGGCTTATTGAGCTTATCCTTGTTCTTCATTACATTCAACCCCTATTTAGAGTGGTGTCCCAAGGGTTGCTCTGAGTCGACCCAGCGCCATCGCTTTCAGTTGCTGCGGAAGGAATGTGAACCATTTAGAAATTCGGCTTCATTAATTAGAATGCAACCATATGGAGCTAATTACGCTGGGTGTATTCCTTACGTAACAAGCTCAAGCTGCCTGGTCTTCGGATCCGTGGTAAGCTCCTTTGTTTTGGGTCCTTCTTGTACCGGCCCCGACAAAGTTCCTGGTCTGCTTGTCACCGTATGTATCGAAGAGGGCGGTAGGCCTTGCTCGGCACGGTCCGCCTCCTCCTTGTCCCATATAGGCTCCGCCACTCTGAACCGCCGGGACCGAGTGTGTGTTCCCTATGTTCAGCTCCGCTGATTTGTTTCCCCACTCACTTGATTGGGAGCTTGCGGTGCTCGAGCAATTGATCTTGAAGTCGTTGTAGTCATCTTGGTGATCGAAGGATTTTCTCCTTGATCTTCCGATAACTCTCACCGTTCTCGATCATTCTCTTCACATTGCTTTTCCAAGTAGACAGGGCCTTCCTCATCTTCGTGAGGGCAGCATTGTTCACTTTATTCCTTTGAGGCTTGTGTTTTCAAATTCAGCGGGAACTTGTATCGCTCGTGCAGCTTCGTGAAGAGGAGGTTGCGCAAATTCCTCGGTCGGGATGCCTCGGGTTCTCGGTGTTGATCGAGACGGTGCTCGGACAATGCACCCGAGCTGAAGCGAGTACCCTTGACTATTCGCTCGGGCGCCGTTGGATTCCGCTGGAGTCCACTTCAATAACTTCCTCCTTGAGGGTGCGGAGCACGATCGGGCGCCGTCCTTCCGCTGCCTCTTCGGTTGGCTGCCATCGTAAGCGCGGCGCCGCCATCATCGATGGTGGCATCCTCGGCGGCACCATCGGTGGTGGCATCGGTGTGGTCATCCTCGGCGGCACCATCCGTGGTCTCGTGGATCGGTGGGGAAGGCGCGGCCTCATACAAGTGAGGTTGTTCCTCCATCTCTGGGACAGCTCCAGAATGCCTTGCCGCTTCAACCCCGGCCTCATCGTTGTGGGCCATGTTTCTCTCTAAATAGAAACAAAGTTTGGTCAAAAGTTGGTTATTGTCAAGGAACAAGATCATGGTCTCATCATTTAGGGTTTGTCGACACCGAGGCATCCTAAAATCTAAGCTTTTATCATTGAGGGTTTTTCGACGCCAAGGCACCCTAAAAGCCTAACCTTTCATCATTTCGGTTTTTATCGACACCGAGGCACCCTAAAAGCCATGCATTAGTCACAAATACGCCGGGCACTTGATCCTACTTAATTAACTACTAAGATACCCTGCCCATGCATTAGTCACAAGTACCCCATATGTCCTATTTTAGCAAAGTCATGCTAAAATTCACGGAAAATTTCTGCACGACCTTTGCTGAAAATAGGACATATGGAGTACCCAAATTTGCCGGAACGGAAGTTAATCGACATTCCGGCAAACTCAAGGGCCTCTCGGGGTACCTGCAAAATCATTATCCCAGGTGGACATGGATGCAATGTCACATGTCACATGGATCCCACACCCACAGGAGCTGGTGAAGCTTCATGGCAGAATATCATATACAAGCACGAATTTTGTTCACATTTATATAGCAACAAATATTTATACACTCATATAGCAGCACTAAGTATATTGCACTTAGAAGAAGACTTGCTTTTACATCCCACCCAACTTAACAATCTAGTAGAGTTGTTAGTAAGATCCTAGCTCTCTTTTCTTAGAAATAATAAATCGCCAAGCAGGAATGAAAAGATTATTTGATTGAAGAAACCACCATGGCAGCAAATAACTGAACCTTCACTCTGTTTTAACTGAAAATATATTTGAAAAAAACTTCTACACGTGAAAATCTTCTCTACAGGTGGAAGAACACATCAAACACAGTGCAAAAACTAAACCCTTGCACTCTGTCAAAACTAGAAGAAAATGAACATATATTCCTATACAGTGCAAAAACTAAATATATGCCCTCTGTCAAACCCTTGCACTCTTGCACTCTGTCAAACCCTTGCACTCTTGCACTCTGTCAAACCCTTGCACTCTTTTAATTGAAGAAACTAAACATTTGATCATATTCAGTGCAGAAACAGAGTTTATAATATTTTCAAGTGGACAAACTGAAGATTGGCTTTTTTAAGTGCAAAAACTGAAGATACATGCTACGTTATTGTGCAAAACGTTTACATTAACTCTGTGTAAGTGCAAGTGATGTGCCTATTCATTTTTCCAGCAGCTGACTGCATGTTTCTTCAGAACCTGAAAATGTGCAATCTGATTCACAGATACTTACTAGTAACCGTAGGTTCAGTATTGATTTTCTTATTCTTCAGTTACTTTTGTTTTTGTTAAGACCCTCCAGATTATTTTTCAGTTATAAATGAATGAATCGGGCACCTAGACCCCAAGAACTGACCAAGCATGGGCTTGTGCTCTGAAAGACTGTTTGGCCATTGCCCTGTCGACAAAGAGTACAAGATGATAGTACTAGTGTCCAACAGTGCTGCCAAGACTTTGGTAATAATATTCTCAAGAGAGAATATATGCATGTTCCAGACCATGCATCATTTCAACATCTCGTAAAGCACCAATCATACATACACAGATCCAAATGTCAGAATACTCTATGTGTATTATATATCAGATCTGGCAGAGCCCCAGCATACAGTTAAAACGAAATGTTAAAAGTTATAGCCTCCATGAGTGAACAAATCAATCAGAGCAAATGCCAAAATTTTCCTTAATTTCCAATAATACAATTGGAGATATGTTCGCTACAAATAGTACACAAATGTTCATCTATAACATCCCCTTCGACTATACTACAATGATCTAATGCATCTTAGCTAAATATATATTATCAAAATCTACATAAAAAGAATTGACCAGCACAAAGGTAAGAAACTTGTCAAGAAATAAAAAGTGATAATTCGCATGTAAACTCTTTTGTCCATAAAAGAACAAATATATCGATGGTGGCCTTATTCTTGGAGCATTTCTTTAATTACTTGAGAAACCAAAGCTACATAGTGTCAAGAATTCCATTTCAATCTCTACATACTTTCAACAGATAGCCTTGTATAGGTTGAAAGCAACATCAAGCTATGGTTCAGAATTGAACTTCTCCTATTGGGTTCACCTACATATATTCTGTTGTGCATTAGCAATTGAGATGTCTCTGCCTTCATATAGTTTGCGAGGAGAAGAAGCTACCAAGGACAGTTGTGAAGCCATGAACACAGTAATTATGTTGAGGAATAAAAACAGTATTATTTATTGCTCTCCATGATTCTGCATCATTTCAAGGAAGTTATTGAATTTGGTGGCTTGGCAACTGTAGGCTGCAGGTGATATTTCAAAATACAAGCAAGAACGGGGACCAGATAGTTCATTAGCTTATTTGCTAAAGCACTGAGCACATACAACTTCAAGACAGAGCAGCCAATAACAAAGGAGTACTGTCGGTTTCAAGTTCAGTTCAGCTAAAGGCAATGGCAAGGTAATTCCAACACAGGGATGGCTAGGGCAAGGTCAAGTGATGCCTGCCTACCAAGACCACATAGATCACACCGTGTCTTCCTACAAAAACTTCTGTTGCATGTGTCATTCTATGATTCATATTACTCCCTCCATTCAAGTAGATAGGGCCTAATATGTTTTTGAAATAGATAATTGATAAGAGTAATAATATATGAGATGTATGATATAAAATTATATCATTAGAACGCCTTTCAAGCTTAATTTGACGGTAAAATTTGCGTAACATGCATGCCGTATATTATTAATCTTATCAATGGTCAAAGCCAACCTAAAAGAATGTATTAAGCTTCTGTTGAATGGAGGGAGTAGGAGGGGCAAATGAATGTTTACAAACTGCAATTCACATGTATAGGACATCATCAGACAATGTTATTTTCATTCAAATGCAGGGGAGGAGGAGGGGAGGAGGAGGGGAGCTCATGGGGTGGTGGTGCTCGGCGACGGTGGTGTGGACGGGCGGGTCGAGGTGGGGCAGCGCGCCGGGCGGGTCGAGGCGCGCTGGGCCGGGCGGGCAGCGCCGAGGCGGAGTCGGGCGGCGTCCGGGCGGCGGGTCGCCGAGGCGGCGCTGGGCGGCGGGTCGCGCCGAGGCGGCGCTGGGCGGCGTCGGCAGCGGGGTCGCGCCGAGGCGGCGGGCAGCGCCGAGGTGGCGGGACGGTGGCGCCGAGGGAGGCGGGCGAGGGAGAGGGAAGGCGAGGAGAGGGCGAGGGAGGGAGAGGCGAGGGCGAGGGCGAGGGTCAGGGCAGCGGCGGCGGCGGCGATGGATCGAGAGGGAGAGGGCTGGAGGGGGGAGGGAAGGGGATCAGCGAAGGGGGAGAGGGCAGGGGGGATCGGGCACAATACTAATGGCGCACCTCAGCGTGGTGCGCCATTAGCATGTCCATACTAATAGCGCACCTCACCGTGGTGCGCCATTAGTATTTTTTTTATTTCAACTCGAGCCAAAAGGTTATGTACTACCAGAATCTATCCACGTCAAGCCCACTCTACTAGCTCGACTGGTCAGCAGCCAGTTCTCACACCAGAGGTCCTGGGTTCGACTCCTGTGCTCCACAAATTTTTTTTAGCATTTAAAAGCTGTTTGATACTTATTTATGTTTAAATATGTTCAAACTTGTTTAAATAATAACAGTAATATTTTTTATAAGACAGTAGCATTTAAAAAGCTGTTTGATACTTATTTTTTATAAGACGGTGCGCTGTGAGGGGAAATTGGACGGCGGTTGAGTAGGAGAATCGAGGGTGCGGGGGGTCGGCCTTGGCGGCCGGTGGACTGGGGGTGCTCGGCGAGGGGACCGGATCTGGCGAGGTGGGATAGCGATCGAGATCGAGGGGATCGAGGTGGGCTCCACAAATTTTTTTAGCATTTAAAAGCTGTTTGATACTTATTTGTGTTTAAATATGTTCAAACTTGTTTAAATAATAACAGTAATATTTTTTATAAGACAGTAGCATTTAAAAGCTGTTTGATACTAATTTTTTTATAAGACGGTGCTGGGGGGGGTCGGCGTGGCGGTTGAGTAGGGGAATCGAGGGTGCGGGGGTTGGCGGCGGCCGGTGGACTGGGGTGCTCGGCGGTGAGGGGACCGGATCTGGCGAGGTGGGATAGCGATCGAGATGGAGGGGATCGAGATCGAGTGTCCATGAAATTTAAAAATATTCATGATAGTTCAAAAAGTACCCATGAAATACAATCGAGAAATGAAGGCTACGATTTAAATACAATCGATCTTAGCTAGCTATTTGTTCACAATCTTCTTGCCCTTCTTTTTCGCAAATGGAGTTCTTCTGTGGAACGGACGTCCTTTAGGTAGGGTGGTCCTGCTTCTTCTTGTGGTGTATGCTGCTACTTCATCATCGTCGTCATGTTCGATCCTCGGTCGCCGACTTGTCGAAGTCTTGCTCATTGGCTACTCCATCCATTCCGATGATCTTCCTTTGCCTCTCCTCACGACAACACGACCGGGCTTTGGCGGGTCGGTAATGAAGAAGCATTGGTCCACTTGGGAAGCCAGTACCCATGGCTCATTTTTCGCGGTGACGCTTATGCCATGGTCTTGGATTTGGCTTCGGGTATAACCATGGTGGTGAAATACCGGTCTTCTTTTATGACGTTCTTGGCCCATCTGACACGGAACATCGGGACCTTCTCTCCAGCGTAGCTCAGCTCCCAAATCTCCTCGATCCTTCCGTAGTATCTGTCCTTGTCGTTACCGGTGTAGGATTCCATCGTTACCCCGGAGTTCTGATAACCATCGCTCTTCATGTCCTTGACCTCGGTGTAGAATGTGTAGCCGTTGATATCGTACGCCTCATAGGTCATCAGGTTGTGCTCGGCGCCCTGTGACAAGGCGAATATGAGTTGTTCTTCCGCGGAAGAATCCTCATGTAAAGGGTACGACAGAAGCTTATGCTTGAACCAACGCGTGAAACATGAGTTGTGCTCTTTGAGTGTATCTCCGTTCGTCCTCTGTTGGCCTCGGTCATTGTACGTCTTTTTAATAAAGGTTTTGTGCTCTACCACCCAAGGATCGACCACGTCTATGTGTTGTAGCGCGACTAGGTTTGCTCTTTCAAAGTCGGCGAAGTCGACCCTCGAAGTCGACATGCATTTCGCGGCGACCTCACGGTGACCCCATCCAGCGAGCCTGCCGAGGTGCTGCTGACGGGCAGACCAACGGGTTCTCGATGCCTAGATAATTCGTGCAGAGGAGATGCACTCTTCGTCGAAAGCCCCGGCTATGCTTCCTTCTCGACGTGACATGTTGCGAACGTATCCTTTGATGACACCATTCATCCTTTCGAACGGCATCATGCTGTGCAGGAACGCCGGCCCGAGTTGGATGATATCCTCCACTATATGGACCAGCAGATGCACCATAACGTCAAGAATGCGGGCGGAAGTACATCTCAAGCTCGCATAGTATCACCACGATCTCTTCCTCGTAGCCTTCGAGTTGCCTCACGCCAATCGACTTCCGAGAGATGACGTCAAGAAGTTGCATAGGCCAAATAGCGTTTCACGGACGTGCGCCCATGATCCCACGGATTGCAACTGGAAGTATCTGCGTCATCAGCACGTGACGGTCGTGAGACTTCATCCCGCTGAACTTCGCTTCACTGGGTCTAGGTATCTGCTTATCTTCCCACAGAATCAGAAGGAAGTTTTACTCCTAGGAGGCAGGTGAAAACTGCTCGATCTCCTCGACTTAGAGTGAAGCACGCGGGAGGGTAGTCATTTCCGGTCTTCTTGGCCTTTTGCCTTTGCGACGACTTTTCGTGTCCCGCTTCGCCTCATCATCATCATCATCATCATCATCATCATCATATATAGCGTGAAGCTCCTGCCGATGCCCATTGATTTCAAGTCTGCCCTTGCTTTCGCCCATCTTTGGTCCTCTCCGCATGTTGAGCAGGGTACCAAGCAGACTCTCGCACACGCTCTTCGTGATATGCATGACATCAAGGCTGTGAGGCACACGGTGGATCTTCCAAGACGGCAAGTCCCGTAAAACAGACCTCGTTTTCCATACCTTCAGCAGCGGCTCCGCGCCTTTCGCTTCTTTCCCGGCTCTGGCGCCTTTTGCTTCTTTCCCGGCAGTGGGCAGTCTTTCCAATTTTTCAACAGCTTGTCTATTTCCTCGCCGCTCCTCGTACACGGGCGTTTTCGGGGTTCGGTTTCACCATCGAACAGATCCTTGCATTTCCTCCACGGGTCATCGTCGCGAAGCCACCTTCGATGTCCCATGAACACGGTTTTCGGAGACCCGGGATCTCTATCTAGCTGGCGATACGTTGTGTCATCCATGCACCTTACGCATCAAGAAAATCCGTGGACTACCTGCCCCGCGAGATATCCGTAACCGAGATAGTCGTGCACCGTCGTGAGCAGTGCGGCTCTCATAGGGAAATATTCTTTCTGCGGCGCCCCACGTATTGGCTGGCGTTTTCCACAGCGTGTCAAGCTCCTCTTCGAAGCCCCAGATCTGATTGATGTCGTTCCTGGTTGTTTCGCCCTTCAATTAGCATACTCATTTGAATGTACTTCCTCTTCATGACAACCAGGGGAAGGTTGTACATCCACACAAACACAGGCCAGGTGCTATGTGTGCTTCTCGGCTGCCAAACGGATTGACTCCATCGGTGCTCGCGCCCAGCACGATGTTCCTTGGATCGTTCCCAAATTCCGAGTCTTGAAGTTCAACGCTGCCACTGGCTCGCATCCTTAGGGTGACTCAGCATCTTGTCTTTTTATCTATCTCCGGATCATTTGCGTCATCTTCCGCTTCTTCTCCTCCCTATCCGCGTGCTAACGCAGGAGCTTTGCTACCTTAGGGTCCGCGAAATAGCGCTGCAGACGAGGAGTGATCGGAAAGTACCACACCACTTTTCGAGGAGCTTTCTTCCTCTTCTTGTATCGAGTGGCGCCGACACCGGACATATGGTAGACTCAGCGTGCTCGTCCCGATAAATGATGCAATTGTTCATGCACACATGGTATTTCACGTCGCGGTAAATCGAGAGGACACACGATTTTCTTCGCCTCCCAAACTGGTCGGGCACTTGTTCCCCTTGGGAAGACGTTCGTGCGAATGACATGTTCTCGTCGAAGCACGCGCCGGTCATTTTGTGTTTTACCTTCATCTCCGAGCCATGAGCGTTACATTCAAAGCGGTATCCTCGGCCTGCATCCTTCATACAATGGAGTAACCGCGTCTAACTCAAGTTGATCCATCTTGTCTTTCTCTCGGCGGTAGCTCTTGCGTTATCCGTCCGCTTGAGAAGCAGCTCTTGAATATGAGGGTCCTGCACCCAGCCCATCGATGGTCCAGCGTCGCTCGCTCCGCCGCATCATCATCTTCATGATCATGCCCGTCGCCTGCTCCGCATCTTCCTCATCATCATGTAATGCATCTTCTACATGATGACTGTGTACAACATCACGATCGTGATCATCTCCCGGGATTCTTCGTCTTCTCGCCCGCCCGAGCCGCGGTGGTTGTCTTGCTGCCCTTCCTCATTTCTTGCCCGCCCGCATGGACGACTTCGTAGTCATCTTCATCACCTTGCCACCGATAGCCATCCATGAAACCACGCAACAGCAGGTGGTCCCGCACCTGTTCGAATCCGGGTCCGCAATAAGGCTCTTCAGCTTGCATCTTCGACACGGACATCTTATCTCCGTCTCGTTCTTTTGAAGCATCTCGCCTTCGCGGACCTCAAAACCTATTCACGATGCCTTCGGTCATCGTGCGGACCATGGTCGCTGCATGGGTAGAGCAAAACGATATTTTAGAACCAAACAAAAATTTGGCATGACTTTCCCTAAAAATAGGACCAAAAGAATGCTTAATGCCAAAATTCTCGCTTGAAACGGAAATGAATCAACATTCCGCAAAATATTGGCAACTATCGCATTTCAAATACCGGTACACCTCCAAACACAAACACATATGCAACATCACAAACATATGCAACACCACGAACATACATAGATCTAGCTAGGCCGTAAAAAGTGCATGTGCACATTGTTGTAGGGAGAACAACCTAAATATAGCTTCCCCCCTTACTTACCTATTAAAACAAGGTAATTTAACCACTTAATTTGAATGAATCTATGGTGGAAATGAGGTGAAAAAGAGGAGGCACCCGAGACAAGGAGGAGGTGGAGAGAATGAAGTGGGGAGAAAGTGAGTGTGTGGGTAGGAGAGGCTGTCCCAAATATCTTGTTGCTGCCCACTTACTAATGGCGCACCTCTTGCATGGTGCGCCATTAGTAGTTACAACTACTAATGACGCACTTAAGCAGGATGCGCCATTAGTATGTTTGGATAGGCGCACTAGTTCAAAAAAAATTCTATACTAATGGCGCACCCACTGCCTGGTGCGCCATTAGTAGTTACAACTACTAATGGCGCACTTGGGCAGGATGCGCCATTAGTATGTTTGGATAGGCGCACTAGTTCAAAAAAAATTCTATACTAATGGCGCACCCACTGCCTGGTGCGCCATTAGTAGTTACAACTACTAATGGCGCACTTGGGCAGGATGCGCCATTAGTATGTTTGGACAGGCGCACTAGTTAATTTTTTTTTGATACTAATGGCGCACCCATTGCAAGGTGCGCCATTAGTAGTTTAAACTCTAATGGCGCATCAGATGGTGGTGCGCCCTTAGTATATACTAATGGCGCACCATCTTTCTGGTGCGCCATTAGTGTTAATCCCATCTATAGCCCTTTTTCTAGTAGTGGGTTGAAATCCAGCACTACATGGTCCACACCGCCAATATACAAATAAGCACACTTTCAAATTTGATTAAATTTGATACGATGAAAAGAACTCGTTCCAGGATGTTAGGGATGAGAAGTCGCAGAAATGTATTAAACTTTGTAGTCAATTTCTGTGGTAACACATGGTAGTTGTCATGGAAGCCATACACCGTGATTCTCTTGCTGTAAAAAGTAATGAACAAAAGAGCATTTTGAAGCCTTTAAAAGTGAATAAAGTAACTATAAAAGGTCTTTGAAAAGTATAAAAATATTATATTAAGTATTAAAAAACCATGGAAAAAAAACTTGGCATGTTAAATTTAACCTTTTTATCAAGCCGTGCTAAATGTAACTAGATGTTAGTGATAGATAACTAATGACCAAACTTCGCCTGGCGTAAACATGACCCACCCTACTTGTCCTTCTAATTGCTCGAGCTCTCAGTGGGCAGTTAAAGTAAGTCATCATCTCTAGCAGAGCCGAGTATGTGTAGTGAGCGAGTTGGGTGTTGGTGCCGCATATCGAGCGGGAGTAGCTTGACAGCCACCGAGCTACTCTGGAACGGACACAAGGCTCCTAGCTGAGGCTGAGCAGCCCCACTGCTCCGACAAACATCCTGTGGTTGTATGGCGATACAAACAATGGCGTCGTGTTGCCCCGACCCCAAATTTTGTCGTCCATGAGACGCGCAGCTCCGCATGTTCCAGTAGTCGAACTTGCAGCTACCAGCCTGTTATGATTCTAAGGAGGGATTCATCGAGATGACCCTGTATGCCATGCCCCCTGACGCACCCCTCACAGTAGGAACTGTTTTTAGGTGTCTGATTTAAAAAATGTGGCACGAAATTGTCTACAAGAAAAACTGAGGCACCAAAAACAAAATATAAATGCAGCAAGCTTTTTAGGGAGATCATAATATATTTTTCTCTTTCTTGGTATTGATATTTGAATACTTATCAACGCTAGAATTAGGAAGGTATGTGTTTGGAGCAGGCTTCATTTCCTACTGCCAGTTTATTATCGTGAATATTGTAACTCACCAGTGCAAATAAAAGGAAAATTGTAACTCGTGAAACTATCCAGAAAATACCTCTCCCATGCCTCTGCTTTTATTTAACCTTAATACCTGCTACACGTGTGGCACGAACACATGACAACTCATTATTTTTTATGGCAAGTTTTATGATATGAGGATGGCAACTTTAGTTGTCAAGCATGGCAACTTTTTTTCCGATGGCAAGTTTCATTTTTTTTTGCTTCTCTTTTTCTTTTCGGATGAAAATTTTAGTTGTAAAAACAATCAGGGCAGGATTGTTTCGTGCCACACATGTGACACTTATCATTTGGGCTCTTATTATAGGCAACAAAACAATTGAATTGAATCTCCTTTTAGTTCTGATATTTTCCAGTTGTACTAGAAGATATGATGATTTTACTTCAATGGCTACCAACATATATTCCTCCCATATAAGTATGAGCCGATCATATAAATGATAAACAACCCAGTAGTTCCTTGCACCCTACCACGAAAGGAGTCGAGACTCATGGAAAAAGATACGGCAAATAGACAACCATAATTAGGATGCCTACACGTTTGGACTTTCGAATTGGAGGCGTACGGAAGCACATCCCTTGAATGAGTTTGCAACCACGTTGCTCTAATTGCTGCAAATCGTGATGTGAATACAAAGATAGTAGAACAGTCTGTTCGCTTTGTACGTGCAAAGACGAGGATCGTGTGTTCATGGTCTGTTTATGAGACCAAGCCGAAGAAAATGGGCATGTGAACGAGATTAGCACTGGAATACACAAATGATATTATAGAGATTTTCAGCGTCAACTAATATTTTTTTCCTTTCACTGTACTAGATAACATGCACCTATTAATGCGTTATTAGCTTTAGCTAGTCTAAATACTCCCCATCTTTATAGACGAGGAAGTACCTCTGCAATCTATGAACACCGAAACTAACACTGAAGCAACGAACAATTAGTATGGTTTAGCGCAAAATGTTTTTGGAAATGTGAAGTACTCCCTCTGTAAAAGAAATATAAGAGCGTTTAGATCACAACTTGAGCGAAGGTTCCATAAGCTACCCCTGTATCAATCGCCTCTGTTGTTCTGACTGCCGCAATGTGTGGCATGGAATTGTCATGAGCGGCTCGACAATGAGTTGAATCACATACGTAACGAAACTAGTTGAGACTGGCACATCAGTCAGTCGCACAGTAGAACTGGATCTACAAACAGACCTCCCGGTGTAAATGCAGTATGCTTCACTAGGATGAGGCCTCGTTAGGTTGGAGACGGGAGTTGACAATTAAATGTAAAATGTATTGAACAGTGACATGATGTAAGAAAATCATTTGGTACTAACAAACACTTGTACACACTCAACAAGGGAAAAGTTTTAACCGGCCCACATCAGGATGCTGGCAATAGTGTTGCACCACGATGACATTCTTCTCAGAACCTCCAAAGTAATTTGCTATCCATTCTTTTTCTATCACTTCATGTTTACAAAGTGCATCTTGTTCTATTCTTTCTATTAGATGTACTAGATAACATTAAATAAAAGCCTCCATCAGTTCAAGAACAATTTTCTATTTTGGCATTTCAGTTCAAGGTTTCATGGTTATGTTTCACATTGCATTAACATTTCCATATGGTGCTATGTTTTTATCAACTAGTAGTTAATTAATGTAATCACAAGTTATTGGTAAGGGACATAATAATATAATTAGTAGCCTCCATCTGTTGCTTCATATAAATACACTAGAAAAACATCATTTTTTACATGTGGGTTATGTTTCAAGGGACAAATCTCTTCTGTTGCGTCTGTCTGTATAACTTTGCACATCGATCTGCAGTTCTGCACTGACGAGCGGGTTCGCAGCAATCAGCAAATAAACCTCGCACTACTGGTTTGGAAAATGCTACTTCTACATTGAGATGATGTTGCAAAGGAAAGACTGGTCTGGACTCTGGAGTGATGGCATTGGTGGCCAGACTTGGGATTCCCTGGTGTTAAATTTAAAGAAGAGTCAGCACTCTACACCGGCATGCCATCTGTTGTTTCGAAATCTATATGGTGAGTGTCCAAATTGCTTCAAGTCCTTATTAATCAGCATGAGTATCATGGCCCGGTAGTTATCAACCAGTTGCCATCCATAGTAAGTTGATCATGATTTCAGCCGCAATCAAATTAGCAAATTGTGTGTTAATAAAGTACGATATGTGGGAATTTGTTGCAGTATCATTCTCTCTCTCTCTCTCTCTCTCTCTCTCTCTCTCTCTCTATGTATCTCTCTCTCTCTCTCATTCATAGAAGTGGACTGGTGAGAACTGAGAACATGATTGAAATTCACGGGTTTCAAGATTTCAAATAGTTTGGGTTGTTTGGGTGATTGCATTCATGTTGTAGATATATAAAGATCGAGTGAGGATACATATTCTACGTGGTAACCACCGTTCTTTACATACGCAATGAACTGACCTTATCCTAATGGGTACAAATAGTAGATACTGTAGTGTGAGGACAAGTGCTCACACGCCTACAGAACTGGCCCACGTACCCATTAAGGAGTTTTTCAATCCAATCTCCTGTGTACCTAGATAACCCTGCGTTGTAACACCAGATCGAGACAAAGCAATAGAAAGAGAAAAGGCAGGTCACGAGCATTTTTGCAATCCAATCTCCTGTGTACCACTAGTTCGGTACTCGCCGGATTAGCAACCCCGGCCAAGACGAAGCTAGCTAGCTTGCTGCTCCTAGTTCGTACGTACTGCATCATCTAGCGACCCCGGGCCACGGAAATTAATCGAGCAGCTTCGTGCGTATTGCCGGAGTAGTTGGCATCGTGGTCGAGGTCGGAACCTGCGCCAACAGGCCAGGGAGGGCAATAGACTAGAAATAGTGCCCCGGAGCTCGGAGGTCTTGGCTTTGATGGGTCTTTCTTGGGCACCGAGGCATTTCGCTGGTTGGGACGGAGTATCTCCAGATTCTGTCGTCACTGTGATGTGTCCTCTATCCCCATCCTTTGGTATCTCCGCCTCAAGGGTGCCGTTGGTGATCGTGATCATCAACACACGAAAGTTTTTGAATAAAGAGTGGATTTTATTGACTCAAAATAAAACATCAAATGAAACCGTAAACACGCACCCGGCCTTTGCATAGCTAAAATGGACAAAGCCAATATCAACGCTCACAAACAAAATAAAATACGTCGGCAAAGAGAAAAGTCATGCATGACCAAAGCGGGAAAAGAAGAAAAAACCCTAAGCGATCAAAATAATGATCGACAAACTACATTAGTGATCATATCCGCATCAACCATCTCTTGACACCACAAGGACAATGAAATATTTCAACAACATTGCCTTCAGGAAGTAAACGATGCCTGAGCGCCACCGTCGTCGGATCCAACCACCAAAGGTCGGATTCTAGGTTTTCATCCTGAACAACAAGTCTGGACATATCGGTGCAATGCCTTCAACAAGGTAGCCATTCAAAAAACTTCATCATTTTCAAGTTTAACCAAGTCAGTTAGACCTAGTGTTTTGACCTTAAAGCTCAGGACTAGGTACTTGAGAAGCACAACCAAATCAAAGCCTCTTCCAAGAAAGAAAGTTAGGGTTTGTGTCTCTCGCCGGTGCCGGCACAGGTCCGCCTCGTCTCCGGTGGCCCTAGGGCCATGGAGGCGCGGTGGATCCTGGCAAGGGCCGGCGGGAGGGCTCCGTTTTTAGTCGTTTTTTTCAATCTTGTTAGTGTTTGTGTCCTACTCAGGAAGGCGAGACGGCGGCGGCTCCCTGAAGATGGAATAAAGGTCTCCCCGCCTAGCCCCCGTTCCAGCGGTGCGTCTAGCATCGTTGGTGGACGTGTGGAGGTGTGTCTCCGTCAGATCTATCTTTGGTGGATTTGCTCGGATCTCGTCGTTGTTCGTCTACGTTCGTATGTCTTCGGTTTGGATCCTTCCGATCTACGTTATTTTTCATCGGCGACGGTTGCTGTTCTGGGGTGCTGGTCCTATGAGGCCTTAGCACGACGACTTCCCGACTGTCTACTACAACAAGTTGTGCCCGGCTCTGGCGATGGAGGGGTGATGACAGCGGCGCGCCTTCGGCTCACTTCGGTGCTTGTAGTCGTTGCTAGGTGGTCTATGATTCTAGATGTAATATTTATTTCTGGTATACGTTGTACTGCCATGATTGAAGATGAATAGATTGGAAGTTTTTCCGCAAAAAAAAAAATCAAAGTCAATCATGTGTTCTTGCCACACCTTTTCCGTGATCCAAGAAGATGCATTTGTTGGGCTAGAAATCCCAACACTGCAGCTGCACAACCATATCCTCTGTGTCAAGCCGCTGCCATCACTACTAGAAAAAGGGCTATAGATGGGATTGACACTAATGGCGCACCAGACAGGCGGTGCGCCATTAGTATATACTAATGGCGCACCACCTTCTGGTACGCCATTAGTGTTGAAACTACTAATGGCGCACCTGGCCCAAGGTGTGCCATTAGTATCAATTTTTTTTTGAACTAGTGCGCCGGTCCAAACATACTAATGGCGCATCCAGACGAAGTGCGCCATTACTAGTTGTAACTAGTAATGGCGCACCTGTCGGAAAGTGCGCCACTAATGTTGTTTTTTTATTATATTTTTTATTCCTTTTTTTGCAAAACTACTAATGACGCACTTTTGCAACGTGCGTCATTACTAAGTGCGCCATTAGTATGTTTTTTTTCTGCAAAACTACTAATGGCGCACCACCAGAAGGTGCGCCATTAGTAACCTGGATTACTAATGGCGCATTTATGGTTGGTGCGCCATTAGTAAGTGTGCAGCAACAAGATATTTTGGACAGCCTCTCCTACCCACACTCACTTTCCCCCCACTTCATTCTCTCCACCGCCTCCTCCTTGGCTCGGGTGCCTCCTCTTTTTCACCTCATTTCCACCATAGATTCATTCAAATTAAGTGGTTAAATTACCTTGTTTTGATAGGTAAGTAAGGGGGGAAGCTATATTTATGTTGTTCTCCCTACAACAATGTGCACATGCACTTTTTATGGCCTAGCTAGATCTATGTATGTTCGTGGTGTTGCATATGTTTGTGGTGTTGCATATGTGTTTGTGTTTGGAGGTGTACCGGTATTTGAAATGCGATAGTTGCCAATATTTTGCGGAATGTTGATTCATTTCCGTTTAGCGAGAATTTTGGCATTAAGCATTCTTTTGGTCCTATTTTTAGGAAAGTCATGCCAAAATTTTCTTGGTTCTAAAATATCGTTTTGCTCTACCCATGAGCGACCATGGTCCGCATACGATGACCGAAGGCATCGTGAATAGGTTTTTGAGGTCCGCGAAGGCCGAGATGCTTCAAAAGAACGAGACGGAGATAAGATGTCCATGTCGAAGATGCAAGCTGAAGAGCCTTATTGCGGACCCGGATTCTGGGCAGGTGCGGGACCACCTGCTCTTGCGTGGTTTCATGGATGGCTATCGGTGGCAAGGTGATGAAGATGACTACGAAGTCGTCCATGGGGGCCGGGCAAGAAATGAGGAAGGGCAGCAAGACAACCACCGCGGCTCGGGCGGGCGAGAAGACGAAGAATCCCCAGGAGATGATCACGACGGTGATGCTGTACACATCATCATGCAGAAGATGCAGGACATGATGATGAGGAAGATGCGGAGCAGACGACGGGCATGATCATGAAGATGATGATGCGGCGGAGCGAGCGACGCTGGACCATCGATGGGCTGGGTGCAGGACCCTCATATTCAAGAGCTGCTTCTCAAGCAGACGGATAACGCAAGAGCTGCCCCCGAGAGAAAGCCGAGATGGATCAACTTGAGTTAGACGCGGTTACTCCATTGTATGAAGGATGCAGGCCCGAGGATACCCGCCTGAAAGTAACGCTCATGACTCTGGAGATGAAGGTAAAACACAAAATGACCGACGCATGCTTCGACGAGAACATGTCATTCTGGCACGAACGTCTTCCCAAGGGGAACAAGTGCCCGACCAGTTTGGAGGAGGCGAAGAAAATCGTGTGTCCTCTGGATTTACCGCACGTGAAATACCATGTGTGCATGAACAATTGCATCATTTATCGGGACGAGCACGCGGAGTCTACCATATGTCCGGTGTGTGGCGTCACTCGATACAAGAAGAGGAAGAAAGCTCCTCGAAAAGTGGTGTGGTACTTTCCGATCACTCCTCGTCTGCAGCGGTATTTTGCGGACCCTAAGTTAGCAAAGCTCATGCGTTGGCACGCGGATAGGGAGGAGAAGAAGCGAGAATATGACGCAAATGATCGGGAGATAGATAAAAAAGACAAGATGCTGAGTCACCCTAAGGATGCGAGCCAGTGGCAAACGTTGAACCTCGAATACCCAGAATTTGGGAACGATCCAAGGAACATTGTGCTGGGCGCGAGCACCGATGAAGTCAATCCGTTTGGCAACCAGAGAAGCACACATAGCACCTGGCCTGTGTTTGTGTGGATGTACAACCTTCCCTCCTGGTTGTGCATGAAGAGGAAGTACATTCAGATGACTATGCTAATTGAAGGGCCGAAACAACCAGGGAACGACATCAATCTGTATCTGGGGCTGCTGAAAGAGGAGCTTGACACGCTGTGGAAAACGCCAGCCAATACGTGGGACGCCGCAGAGAAAGAATATTTCCCTATGAGAGCCGTACTACTCACGACGGTGCACGACTATCTCGGTTACGGATATCTCGCGGGGCTGGTAGTCCACGGATTTTCTGGATGCGTAAGGTGCATGGATGACACAACGTATCGCCAGCTAGATAGAGATCCCGGGTCTTCGAAAACCGTGTTCATGGGACATCGAAGGTGGCTTCGCGACGATGACCCGTGGAGGAAACGCAAGGATCTGTTCGATGGTGAAACCGAACTCCGAAAACGCCCGTGTACGAGGAGCGGCGAGGAAATAGACAAGCTGTTGAAAATTTGGAAAGACTGCCCACTGCCGGGAAAGAAGCAAAAGGCGCCAGAGCCGGGAAAGAAGCGAAAGGCGCCAGAGCCGCTGCTGAAGGTATGGAAAACGAGGTCTGTTTTCTGGGACTTGCCGTACTGGAAGATCCACCGTATGCCTCACAGCCTTGATGTCATGCATATCACGAAGAACGTGTGCGAGAGTCTGCTTGGTACCCTGCTCAACATGCCAGAGAGGACCAAAGATGGGCCGAAAGCAAGGGCAGACTTGAAATCAATGGGCATCAGGCAGGAGCTTCACGCTAATGATGATGATGATGATGATGATGATGATTATGATGATGATGAGGTGAAGCAGGACACGTAAAGTCGTCGCAAAGGCAAAAGGCCAGAAGACCGGAAATGACTACCCTCCCGTGCTTCACTCTAAGTCGGGAGGAGATCGAGCAGTTTTCACCTGCCTCCTAGGAGTAAAACTTCCTTACGGTTACGCGGGAAGATAAGCAGATACCTAGACCCAGTGAAGCGAAGTTCGATGGGATGAAGTCTCACGGTATCACGTGTTGATGACGCAGATACTTCCGATTGCAATCCGTGGGATCATGGACGCGCACGTCCGTGAAACGCTATTTGGCCTATGCAACTTTTTCGACGTCATCTCGGAAGTCGATTGGCGTGAGGCAACTCGAAGGCTACAGGAAGAGATCGTGGTGATACTATGCGAGCTTGAGATGTACTTCCGCCCGCATTCTTGACGTTATGGTGCATCTGCTGGTCCATATAGTGGAGGATATCATCCAACTCGGGCCGACGTTCCTGCACAGCATGATGCCGTTCGAATGGATGAATGGTGTCATCAAAGGATACGTTCGCAACATGTCACGTCCAGAGGGAAGTATAGCCAGGGGCTTTCTGACCGAAGAGTGCATCTCCTACTGCACGAATTATCTAGGCATCGAGAACCCCGTTGGTCTGCCCGTCAACAGGCACCTCGGTAGGCTCGCTGGATGGGGTCACCGTGAGGGTCGCCGCAAAATGCATGTCGACTTAGAGGGTCGACTCGCCGACTTTGAAAGAGCAAACCTAGTCGCGCTACAACACATAGACGTGGTCGATCCTTGGGTGGTAGAGCACAAAACCTTTATTAAGAAGACGTACAATGACCGGGGCCAACAGAGGACGGACGGAGATATAATCAAAGAGCACAACTCATGTTTCACGCGTTGGTTCAAGCGAAGCTTCGCCGTACCCTTTACATGGGGATTCTTCGCGGAAGAACAACTCATATTCGCCTTGTCACTGGCGCCGAGCACAACGATGACCTATGAGGCATACGATATCAACGGCTATACATTCTACACCGAGGCCAAGGACATGAAGAGCGATGGTTATCAGAACTCCGGAGTAACGATGGAATCCTACACCGGTAACGACAAGGACAGATACTACGGAAGGATCGAGGAGATCTGGGAGCTGAGCTACTGTTGGAGAGAAGGTCGATGTTCCGTGTCGATGGGCGAAGAGCGTCCTAAAAGAAGACCGTATTTCAACACCATGGTTATACCCGAAGCCAAATCCAAGACCCATGGCATAAGCGTCACCTCGAAAAATGAGCCATGGGAACTGGCTTCCCAAGTGGACCAATGCTTCTTCATTACCGACCCGTCAAAGCCCAGCCGTGTTGTCGTGAGGAGAGGCAAAGGAAGATCATCGGAATGGATGGAGTAGCCAATGAGCAAGACTTGACAAACGGGCGACCGAGGATCGAACATGACGGCGATGATGAAGTAGCAGCATACACCACAAGAAGAAGCAGGACCACCCTACCTAAAGGACGTCCGTTCCACAGAAGAACTCCATTTGCGAAAAAGAAGGGCAAGAAGAATGTGAACAGATAGCTAGCTAAGATCGATTGTATTTAAATCGTAGCCTTCATGGGCACTTTTTGAACTATCATGAATATTTTTAAATTTCATGGACACTCGATCTCGATCCCCCTCCATCTCGATCGCTATCCCACCTCGCCAGATCCGGTCCCCTCGCTGAGCACCCCGGTCCACGGCCGCCCGCCGCCGACCCCCGCACCCTCGATTCCCTACTCAACCGCCGCCCGACCCCCGCACCCTCCCTATTCAACCGCCGCCACCCCCGCACCCGCAAGACCTCCCCGCTCCACCGGCATTACTGTTTGATGATATTTTTAAAAAAATTATTACTTTCTTATAAAAAATATTACTGTTATGATTTAAACAAGTTTGAACATATTTAAACACAAATAAGTATCAAACAGCATTTTAAATGCATAAAAAATTTGTGGAGCACAGGAATCGAACCCGGGACCTCTGGTGTGAGAACTGGCTGCTGACCAGTCGAGCTAGTAGAGGGAACTTGGTGTGGATCAGGTCAGGTGGGAGATAACCTGTTGGCTCGAGCAGAAATCAATTTTTTTTTTACTAATGGCGCACCAGGGTGAGGTGCGCCATTAGAATGGATGTATTTATGGTGCACCGATGGGTGGTGCACCATTAGTATTGTGTCGCCCCACCCGGCGGCCCAAACCTATCCCCTCTCTCTCCCTCGCCCTCGCCCTCGATCCCTTCCCTCTCCTCTCCCGGCGCGCTGCCCGCCCCTCGATGCCGCCCGACGCAGGCGCCGCCCGTCGTCCTCGTCTCCGCCCGGACGCCCGGCCTTGACGCAGCCCTCTCCTCTCCCGACGCCGCCGCCCCGCCGCTTTCCCCGCGGAGAAGATGGAGGAAGAGGGTGCGCTCACCGTTGACCTCGCCCGGCCGACTCCGGCAGGAGGAATCTCCGCTCTTCGTTCGCCCTCCCGTGCGTGAGTACCCCCTGTCTTGCTGCACATTCCCCTCCCCTCCCCGCTAACCCCGCCGCATGGAAACATGAGGCCGCTTGAGGATCCGCCTGCCGCCCCACCTCGTTGGACGCCATCGCCCCGCCGCCCTCATCGCCGGTGGCCCGGACGCCGCCCCGTCCACACCACCGTCGCCGGAGCACCACCACCACCCGGACCTCGTCGCCCCACCTCGTCGCCCCGTCCACACCATCGCCCCGTGAGCTCCCCCTCCTCCTCTCCCCTCACCCCTCGCATCCAGATTGTTTGTTTTTCTTTAGTTTATTTACAGAACAGGCATTACAAATTAAATAGTTTGGTTAGCACCTTCTTTAGTTTATTTACAGAACAGGCATGGGCAAATGCATCAACATCTTGTAATTGATGATTACCTATATGAACAACATACATTCACAAACACAGTAATACAAAATTGGCACTCTCAGGAAAAAACAACTTGGCAAACTACGTTGACAGCAGCAACCAAACAATATAATTGACCCCAGCACCCCAACAAAACCAGGAACTCTGATATAGATGGATGGTTTTTCATGTATATCCCTGTATGATGAATGTTAGCACCTTCTTTAGTTTATTTACAGAACAGGCACAGGCAAATGGATCGACACCTTGTAATTCATGATTAACTATATGAACAGCATACATGTGGACATGTTGTGAATGTACAGATATGAAATCCACACACTTATGTACATAGAAAATGACTACAACACACCGTTCAGTTTACAGCCGAGGACAAAGATTTTGTGCAGGACAAAGCTATTTCTTATCGATCAAATAAATGATTTAGAAACCATCAATAAGTAGGACTAGTGATTTATTATGAAGTTGCTTGGGTTTATTATGAAGTACTTTGATCATGTCTCTTTATTTGTACTGCTGCTAATATACTTTATATGATGATGAAGTGCTACTGAGTTGTGTGCAAATTTCGTTAAATCAGTGATGTGTATGTGTGCTGTCAGTTATGTGTATGTGCTTATTTTAATCCAGTGAAATATGGCACTGAACTGTAGCTAGCTAAACAGTAGTTTTGCTTAAATTGGTGAAATTTGGCACTGAAATGTAGCTAGCAATGCAAATATCTCAATGAATTCAGCTCTGTTTTCTGTGTGAAACTGTTGTTGTTAAATGAAGCCACATTCCAGTCCACATGCCAATGTATTTTCCATGTTGTGATGGAGGCCTTTTTTGCCTTGTCCACCCGAGAGGCCCTTGAGTTTGCTGGAATGTCGATTAACTTCCGTTCCAGCAAATTCGGGTACTCCATATGTCCTATTTTCAGCAAAGGTCATGCTGAAATTTTCCGTGAATTTTAGCATGACTTTGCTAAAAATAGGACATGTGGGGTACTTGTGACTAACGATGAAAGCTTAGGCTTTTAGGGTGCCTCGGCATCGAAAAACCCTCAATGATAAAAGCTTAGCTTTTAGGATGCCTCGGTGTCGACAAACCCTGAACAATAACCAACTTTTTGACCAAACTTTGTTCCTATTTAGAGAGAAACAAGGCCAACAACGATGAGGCCGGGGGTTCGGGTGGCAAGGCATTCTGGGAGCTGTCCCAGGAGATGGAGGACCAACCTCAGTTGTATGAGGACGCCGCCTTCCCCACCGATCCTGAGACCACTGATGGTACCGCCGAGGATGACCCCACTGATGCCACCACTGATGGTGCCGCCGAGGATGCCACCACTGATGATGGCGGCGCACGCACAGATGGCAGCAACCGAAGAGGCAACGGAAGGACCGACGCCCGATCGTGCTCCTCACCCTCAAGGAGGAAGTTACTGAAGTGGACTCCAGCGGGAATCCAACGGCGCCCGAATGAATAGTCAAGGGGTACTCGCTTCAGCTCGGGTGCATTCTCCGGAGCACCGTCTCGATCAACACCGAGAACCTGAGGCATCCTGACAGAGGGAATTTGCGCAACCTCCTCTTCACGAAGCTGCACGAACGATACAAGTTCCCCGCTGAATTTGCAAACACAAGCCTCAAAGGGAATAAAGTGAACAATGTTGCCCTCACGAAGATGAGGAAGGCCCTGTCTACTTGGAAAAGCAATTTGAAGAGAATGATCGAGAAAGGTGAGATTTATGAGAAGATCAAGGAGAAAAATCCTTCGATCACCGAAGATGACTACAACGACTTCAAGATCAATTGCTCGAGCACCGCAAACTCCCAATCAAGTCAGTGGGGGAAAGAAATGCGGGAGCTGAACATAGGGGAACACACACTCGGTCCCGGCGGTTACAGAGTGGCGGAGCCTATATGGGACAAGGAGGAGGCGGACCGTGCCGAGCAAGGCCTACCGCCCCTCTTTGATAAATACGGTGACAAGCGGACTAGGAACTTTGTCGGGCCGGTACAAGAAGGACCCGAAAACAAAGGAGCTTACCACGGATCCGAAGACCAGGAAGCTTGAGCTTGTTCTGGTAAGGAATACACCCCCGCGTAATTAGCTCCATATGGTTGCATTCTAATTAATGAAGTCAAATTTCTAAATGGTTCACATTCCTTCCGCAGGCAACTGAAAGCAGTAGCGCGGGGTCGACTAAGAGCAACCCTTGGGACACCACTCTAAATAGGGCGTTGAATGTAATGAAGAACAAGGATAAGCTCGGTAAGCCGACGTCAGCTGGTCGTGTGGCCGGCAAAGGCTTGTCGACAAAATGGGGGTCATACTATACCGCTGGTGTGCGGAAGGAGAAAAAGACCAGCTCGGAAAGCCAGGCGCGCGAGGTTCAAGAACTCAAGACACAGGTGCGCGGATTCCGGAGATTGTCCAAGAGCAAGTGGAACAACGACTCGGAGCGACGATCACCGCCATTGTGCCTACCTTGATCCAGGGGTTGAGTGCGTGGATTGCGGGCGGCCAACAGGGGCCGCCCCCGATTCCTAGCTTCACGGCCAGCAACTCGCAGAATGCGATGGCGGGGCCATTGATGTCTCCGGCGGGGCGGCATTGGTGTCTCCGACGCCGCACGGAGCTTAATGCACCGGTGTACGCCGCCGGCACCTCTGCAGCAAGCGGCCCTCCGTCAATCGCGCCCGCCGTTGGCGGTGCCTCGACATTAGCCGAGCTCGACGCCATCATCACGGTAACTAATTAAGCTCTCTCGCCGAGGACTTCATCTCCTTGCCTTTGATTGGGCATCCTCGACGCCCTACATGTTTCGCAGGGCGCCGCCGACGCCGTGCACTCTCCCGCGCCGTGAACAACGATTTGGTCGATGTCGCCAAGGAAAAATCGTTCAACCGGCAACCCTTGTTCCACGGTACCGGATGCCACCCAACTTGTTTAGGGTTCAACTGGTTGGTGCTGCCAGCTGCGAAGAGTTGTTACCTCCGATTCGACCCGTCGGGGCGACGATGATGACGTGATGACCCTCGGCGCCTGCTGAGCTGGCCCTGCTTTGGCGAAGAGCAGATTCGTTTGGGGCGGGGACACCACCCCAAAGACAACACCGCCATCGTCGTGCGGCGCCAAGTCGGCCCCATGGCAAGACCGCCGCAACGGTGCCGGACATCCCTATGCCACTGGATCCAAACATGCATATGGCACAGGATCAGAACGACTACGACGACGATACATTTGGCAACGTCGGTCAGTACTTTGCCGAACATGGGTACGATGGCGACTTCATGGGGGCTCCTTCTCAAGAACCCAACCCAACAAAAGACGTGCGCGATCTAGCTGGTACCGCGGAGAAGCCAAGTTGCAACAGGCGTCGTCTGCCGTTCAGCTCTCAGGAGACGCCTCCTTTTGCCGACTTCACCGAGCCTCAAATAGGCGAGGTGCGGAATATTATCAGCCCAAACACACTCAAAAAGGCGGTCTGTGAGCAGAACTCGGTCCCATTACAGGAGAAGAAGAAGGCACGCAAAAGAAAGACTAACAAGGGTGCGAGCCAGCCGGCACCGAGTACGATCCGTGCTCAGGACGGGCCACCTTCACCCGAGGATATCTCGAGGAGGGTGCATGTGGCGGGTAGGGCGATGCTACCGACAAATATGCTCAATGCTGCAACCGGTGCTATGCGGAGTCTGCATGGCGGTGTTCTTTCTTTGGAGAAGCGGCGTCTCGAGAGAAGGATGTGGCATACCCGGTTTTCGCGGCCAAGGTGCCAGAGGGCAAGGGCTTTGTGGATAACTCCATCGGGCGTACGATCGTCCTGCGGTTTGATGACATCCACGCTATGATGAACCTTCATCCGCTGCACTACACCTTCGTTCGGCTATTTTCGCTGAGTATGGAGATGCGGATCATTCGCGACAAGACCCCGGACATCGTGATAGTCGACCCCTTCTACATGCGTGCCAAGATCTTGGGCAGCGCTGGGGACCGGCAAGTCGCGAGTTCTTACATCGAAGGCGTCATTCTAGCAAACCAAGATAAGGATAACTTCCTCGTGTCTTACTTTCCCGAGTAAGTCCTCCCCTCAACCGGCCCGTAACATATGAATTCTGAGATTTCGATCGTTTTTCTTTTAAACTTCCGTGTTTTCTGCAGTGACACACATTGCACGCTCATCCTCCTAAGCCCCAAATATTCCATGGCCACGTATTTCGATCCGGACCATCAGTCGAACGTAGACTACACAAATGTCAAGAAGGTTCTTGATGATGTTCTCCCGCCACGCCAAATCTGGAGGCACCTTCACCAGGCCTATTCGTGAAAGCACGGCAAGCACGTGTTCTCCCCAATCTGACGTTCGCTGCGTCAAGCAGCCGCTGGCGGTCGAAGGGTGCCTACTACGCCATCCATCACATGCGAGGCGATCGACGGGACCATCATCAACTCTCGCCATCGAGTAAACTCAAATATTGGGCAAAGAGCGTGTCGGCAATCCAGGACGCGGACCTCCCACAAGAATTCTTTCGCATCCATTCGGAGTTTGCGGAAATCATCCATCAAGATGTCCTTCGTACCTCGGGGCAGTTCTACCTCAGAAATCAACCGTCCAACAGTGACATCGACACAATGCTACAAATGCATGCTGACAACGCCCGTTCTTTCATGACTCCCACGATAGACGGCGGCTTCATCTACGCTCCGGTCCCTTGAGTCGAGTCGAAAGCAGTGATGCTGTGTCTAGTTCTGAAACATCGATTGGCTCATGTTGTAATTAAACTTTAATGAACTTGTAGTATGTCTCTTTGGTTTCGAGAGTCGTTCAACTTAGATGTAATCGATGCTATTAATGTCTTGCTTTTCTCTTCCGATCGTTCTGTTGCATACTTATATATTGCTTATGTATTGTCTGTGAATTGGTACTAACGTTTCGTTTGGCTAGTGCATAGCGATGCCGACGTATGTCGTGTACAAGGGTAGTTCCCGGAGTCTACGACGACTGGGAGGAGTGTCGGAGACAGGTTCACCGATTCAGCGGTAACAGTTACAAAGGGTACACCACTAGGGTCGAGGTCGAATCTAGATACGCCCGCTATCTAGCGGGAGAGGGGAGGGAGCGTTGGAGGAACCGGATGAAGACGAGTTTCATCGTGATGATGCTCATCGTGATGACCGCAACTCTCTTCTATGTGATGGTAGTTTAGATGATCGATATCGACTTGTAATGTGAAGACAAACTCGCTACTCGCAGTCTCGAGACTTGTAATATAATGTTCTATCTTTGTTCGGTCTTTTCAATTCGAAGACTAATATGATGAATTGTATTCACAAACTAATCTTCAATTGTATTCGATGAATCTGTTGTTGATGTGTGCTGTCTATATTTTGTCCAATTATACATTTTGTAACCTGTGCAAAAAACAGAAAATAAAAAAATAAAAAAACCTAATATTCATACTAATGGCGCATCACACCACAGTGCGCCATTAGTATGCCAAAGGATACTAATGGCGCATCATTAGACAGTGGCCATTAGTGTGCCGAAGTTACTAATGACGCATCTTGCTGTTGTGCGCCATTAGTATGCCAAAGCACCTGGGTATACATGGCCCCTGGGAGGCATACTGATAGCGCACTGTTGTATATACTAATGGCGCATAATAATGGCGTGGCACTAATGACGCACCATTGATGCGCCATTAATGACCAAATTAGGTGCGCCATTAGTAGGCCTTTTCCTAGTAGTGCATAGATTGCATCCGGCGGGCCTAAAGCAAACTGGCTATAGTGAGAACAGCCAAAACAGACAAAGGAGCCTTCCAACTACTTCCCGCGACGTCAACAGTATGGACAGCCACCGAATCTTGAGGAAGTAACCTTCACGAAGACTTTTCGATGACCACCAAAGACCGTAGTGAATGCACCGCCACAGGTCGGAGTGTCCACCACATGGACGAGCACTGACGGAGGAGCACAGCAGCTGACTTCCACATCACCGGGGAGAGCCCTGCACCATGGTAATGGGAAGCCATCGAAGCCATGCCCGACGACACAAGCTGTCACACAACGCAGAGAGCTGAACATTATCGAAAGCATCAACATCTCGCGTGTGCGTACTCCACAGACCCGTCAAGGACCCAAGCAGCCGCCAACAGACCAGCCGCCGACGTGCTCCAAATGTCACAACCACATTGAGCCTTTGGCAACCTCCGCCGTTGTTGTGAAACCAATGTCCATTGCCGAGCCTGCGGCGGCTCTTCCACTGCAGCACGGCAAGGGAAGATCGAAGATGGGATTGGCGGGCGAGCGGCTGCGGGGCGCGGGCGGCCAGCGGCAGGGGAGGGCCTGTCGGTCGCGGGCGCGGGCGAGGGCCTGCGGGTTGGCGAAGAGGGGATACTCCGGCAGGCTACCAGTGGCGGCAGAGGCTTAGAGCTTGCTTCTTCTCCTGAAGGTACGAACCGGCCCTTCTCCCACCTTGTATATTTGCAGCTTGTCCCGTCTTTCCGACCCAGCCGAGAGAGAGATAGAGAGGATATTGAGATGGCACTCAAGGCTATTTTTAATTAATTTTGTACCTCTGTGTTGTTCAAACAACTGGGCTCACACCTGACTGCCACAAGAACAAGCTGAAAGTGGTGTAATCGACTGTAATCCGGCGAGAAGCTGGGATGAGTCTTAAGGATCAAACGAAAGAAGTACTGAAACTCTCAAAGTCTATTCTGTCCATGCCACTACACTGCTAGATTGAACAACTAGCACGAGAGATTTATTGTGCAACTAATGGATATATAGTTTCATTTTTAGATCAAAAATATTTCCTACAATACTTGTTAAACTACTCCCTCCGTTCGAAATTACTTGTCTCGAAAATGAATGTATCTAAAATTAAAATACGTCTAGATACATCCATTTCCGCGACAAGTAATTCCGAACGGAGGGAGTACTTCGGAGTGCATTTAATATAGCTCTTTTGGTTCCCTTATTTTTTCAGAATAATCGCCAACTCACTGCTGCTCATAGAGGTGAGTCAAAGGCTGTAACAATCTCTGTCATTATTTTGCTTCTCAGTTAGGAGTTCGAGAAATCATTAATTACCTGACAGAGAATGCAACCAAAACACAGGAAGAGAAACATATATGGTGATGATGTCTATCATGCTTTTGCAGGTAGTACTAGTAGTATGCATCCACACAATTCAAATTCATGTTCTGGAAGGATATTGACCAACTAACCATGTATTAATTGTATAGTTAAATTTGTGGTTTTACTTCTATCCGAACTGAGTTCTAACAATCAATATTTGATTCTGCTACAGACTTCCAAGGACAGTTACAAAAATTCTGGAGCATGTATCGTCCTCAATCCTCCTGATTTTGCTACCGTCATTTCCATAGTATTCAAGATGTAAAACCTCGACCGGTGGTATGTGATTAATATTGGGTTCCTAAGCTTGAAATGTTTATGGCATGAATAATACTTGATTCGGGTCAGGATCCTCTGCAGTATTGTACGGTGCTGTAGGGTCACTGTCGAGTGGACCCGGCCCCACATGTCATCCGCACTGCAGCATCATACATTATAGCAGAGGATCTCAACCCACTTGATTCTATCATGTTTATGTAGTATCAATAATTTTTGCTGGAAGACTACCGTGAGGCGTATCATTTTAGTATGGTTACTTATATCTTAGGGTATGGAAAATAATTTAACTATACTATTTTTTTCCGTGTAGGCTACTATGATTTACAGGAATTAATTGTTTCCGATGAAGAGTTAGATCTAGGCGCCATGGAGGAAAACAATTCAAGCTTTTAACTAAATATTTTGTCATCTTCGCAATCGGCTGGTTCATTTAGCCTGATATGTATCTACATAACCATCAGATAAAATATTTCATCACGTAATTAGTGGAAGTATTGGATATAGAGAATCAGCATCACAGTTCGGAGGAGCTTCATTTCTCAAACTTTCTGGAGCAGATCATCTTGGTCATTTTCGAAGGATGGGTGATGGACTTGGCACATTTCCCTAAGAGGATTGCTCCGGCAATAAATGCTGGTTTTTGATAGAATTATGTATTTGTATTATGCACTGCTACCATTTTTTATTCTTGTTCTCTGGTAATCTACAGAACATGAATTCTAATTGTGCCCAACCATAAGGGCGGGAAGAATCCCTCATTTTGTCATGTAATTGTTTTTCTCTGGAGTTTCTACGAAAGAAATAGCTGTTAGGCTCGGCAAAACCAATAGAATGTAGGAAACAATGAAATATCCAGATGCCGTTACCTTTTTCCTGGATTAGTCCTTTGAAGTTGAAATCCTTCCTCACTTTGCACTGCTTCTAGCCCATTGATCATTGTATTGTCTCTATTATCTGTCTTCTCTGCTTCTTTGCTAAAGCTAGTTGTTAGATTGAGTTTAGTTCCCCTAGTCATGCGGTGGTAATTGATCAATGTACCTTGTATTGGGGTGTGTTTAAAGTAGATAATGTTTGCTCATTTATTAGTATATAAGTAGACAAGTAGAGATTAACGGTGCACACCTTGTGTGCGCCATGACCATACCATATATCTATACTTACTTTAATAATAAAGAGACTATTGCTTCTGCCGGTACGTCATCGAAATAGCCCCCAAAGTTACAAAATATTACGCAGCGCTGCCACCTATAAGTGATAAAAAAATGTTTCGCACAAGGGAATCTCCTCCTGCGCCGGCCCATACAGTAGGAACTTTCTATACTGCGCTCCGCATGCTGGGGGAAGATACCACGTGCCTGTTTATCCTGGCTCATGTCCCTGCGGCATGTTTTTTAAATTTCATTTCGTCTTCATTTTGTTCTACTTTAAATAATTTGGAACTTCATAATAGTTCCAAAAATTAAAAAAAATGAGAATTTTGAAATAAAATGTTAAATAATTCATAAAATGTTTGTGTGTTGATAAATGTTCACGATTATTTAAAAATGTTGGCATATTCAATATATATTCTCAGTTTTGAAAACAATATTTGGGAATAAAAATATCGCAAGATTTTTAAAAAAGTTTGTGTATTAAAATGTTAAAATTCAAAAACTCTTCGTGACTTACAAAATAGTTTATTGATTCATAAAATGTTCGTTGATTCAAAAAATAATCATGTGTTTCAAAAATATTCGCTAAATCATACAAAATTCGTGAATTTAAAAAATTGTTCCACCAAACAATTTGCAAAAAATGTTGCCGATTCTATAAATGTTCGCCTATTAAAGAAAAATATTTCAAAAAAATGTTCACAATTTAAAACATGATCCAAACTGTATAAAGTGTTAATAATTTTTGAAAATGTTTTAAAAATGTTCACGTTTTTGAAAAAAATTTGTGAGTTTAAAAATATATTCATGGTTTTTCAAAAATTGTTCACGATTTCAAAAAAATGAGGGTGATAGTGTATCTTGGTGATGCAGCAAAATATGGTCATGGCCATTTGGAATTATGATTTTTTTTTCCCGTTGCAATCTACAGGCCGTTTTTCTCATAAAATAAAAAAGGCATGCATGCCAGATGGTGATTTCAATTGCAAACTTAATGAAAATAGCTAATGCATGGGTTGCCCTTATACACCTTATAATGGGAACACCAATCGACAGTTTTCTAATTGATCCTAACACTCACAGATGTGAGTTGACGAGTTGTAGCACACATATGAGATTTTTATCTAAAACATGGGCCCACACCATTTACATCTATCTATAAGACGACTATATAGGTATGGTCTGTAAACTTGCAATATTCAGCTCTATATATCTCCAATTGATGGGCACTCTTCTTCCTTTAGCCTACTACCATCTTAACTATCTCTGCTTCTCAATTTGATGGCCCCCAACCAAGCCAAATGAGACTGAGACATGGATAGAAGAACATGAAAATTTCAATGGCATGATAACCGGCAGGGTTAGATGTGTACGATCTGTTGGAAATGTGAGGCATCTAGAAAGCCATCCAGCAATTTGCCGTTTCAAGGGATTCACCAACACATGCGGAACACGTAGACAATGAGGTGTGTAGATGAAAGGGTGGAGGGAACTCCATTCTCCTATGGGCTAAGATGAAGGCGGTCATCCCCACCATTGATCAGGCCTTCATGTCTTGGTTGTTTGGTACTTGGGAAGCTTACTACAACGTGGACAGAACAATCTTAACTGCCGGCTTCCGTGCACTCAAGGTCAGGGCGATCTCGAGAAAACGGAAGGCTTGCATTTCAAATAAAGTGGTTACTCCCATTGTTCTGGATAGTTCTGGATAGGAATGATTTAGGATTACAAGGGCCTATCCTCCAATTTCGGCTTTTGTATATACCTTGTTTGGCCATTGGGCCAACCTGTCATGTCTTTTGGTGGTCATCGGCTGTGTTCTAATTATTCTGGACTCCGGTTTTGGCTGTTTCTTCTTCTACTACTACTAGTAAGCATGCACGTGCAACGCACGTATCCTAGTCTATAAAAACATCTAATTTGAGTCTTATTTCTCCTTTAGCGAGTCTTTTTACCAAGCCATTTAAAGAATATGGCTTACTCCAGAATAGGGACATCATCGAGCATGCTGATGCACAAGCAAAGTTTATCTATCAAGTCACGGTTTGTTGAATTGACAGACGGTCAAAGGAGAAATGCCTGCGTGATGAGCTAAACTTTAGATGATATATGTGATGTTTTGAGGTTTTTAGGGGGGGTCTATCCAGAATCATGCAATCATGACGTCTGTGTAATTTTCGCCATCTTCCAAAGTCTCGATTTCTTATATTATCACCATTCAATTATGAGTCCACTAAAATAATACTCCATCCGTCCAAAAATATGTGACTCAAGTTTGTACTAAAATTAGTACAAAGTTGAGTCACTAATATTGGGACGGAGGGAGTAGTTTTTCCTAAAATATGTCATATGAGCCTATTAACCGATAATTATAGATAGTTTTGAAATAATAGTACAACACAGAATAAGCATAATGATACAGAATGAAAAATACATATTTGAGTGTCAGACAAAATACTACTCCATAAAATATAACATCCACAGACCACAAGATGACTTGCATGATTACAGAATTTAAATATATTCAATAAGAACAATCATTTTTACAAATATCATGACTGAATATTTTGTTAAACCCTTATTCCGTGAAAAAGATCACAACCAGACAACCATACGGACACACCCGATAAGAAAAAAGAATTGGAGAACATCCGACCCTAATATAAACCAAATGACCAAAAAGGCTATCCATAAGTAAAAAATTGAATTGGACAAAGCATATATTTTTTTCGAGAGGAACCCCTATACTTTTTCTTGACAAAGGAACCCCCATACTTAATACTTTTTTTGTGATAACCTATAGTACTAAAATACTTGACCAAAATGAGTGGGCCATCGATCAAGAAAAAAACAAGGAAGACACGCCGGACGCTCCCTCCCTGTTCTCCTCATACCTTCACTCCCTCCCCCACCGCTCCCCATTCCATGGTGGCCCTGCCTGCTCTCCCCACTGCCTCATCTACCCACCGCGGCCTCGCCCCGTCGGCCGCCGCCTCCTCTCCCCACCATGGCCTCTGCCCGCCGCATTCTCTCCCCACCACGACCTCACCTTGCCGGCTTGCCGCTAACCCCGCCGTTCTTCCCTAGATCGACTCTGTCGCCGCCGTCCACATCTTCCAGCGCAGATCAAGATGCGAGCTAGAGGAGCATCCTGGAAACGATGAGGCAGCGGGCATCTCGGAGCGGGCCGAGTTCCAGTTTGTCTACGTGCCCACCGTGATAGTCGACCTCGTGCTTCGCTCCCACACCTGCTCCGAGAAGGCGCTCCCAGCTCGCCTACGTGGTCGGTTGCTCCAGGTACTTCTGGATTCAGGCATTCGCAACTGTGAACTCAAGTTTAACAAACGGTATATCACTGCTGGATGATGAACACACACAGTGGTGCTTTTATTGATAGAAATTCAGGATCCTTTCTCTTAAGAGGCTACTGTAAGAAATGGTAACTTGGGGCATGACTTGCAAGAAAGGGATTGTATGACAGAATGATATTACTTCACGGTAGAGTTTCTGCATCCGGAGATCAAGTTTATCTTGGTGTCTCATGTCAGTTTTATTGTGTGTGTGTGTGTGTGTGTGTGTGTGTGTGTGTGTGTGTGTGTGTGTGTGTGTGTGTGTGTGTGTGTGTGTGTGTGTGTGTGTGTGTGTGTGTGTGTGTGTGTGTTTCAGTAACACATTTACTGTTCTGATGATCTTGCGAATTTGTGAGCCGAAGAAATGATGACTTAGATAGTTGCGTTCTGATAAGTATGCTGAGCAGAAATAACAGGCGGTCATCTGTTATATGATATATTAAATTAAATGATGATTTTTTATTAGGTGCAGTTTAGAATTTTGAGTGTACAATGCATCCTGTAATGAGAGACCACACACTTAAAAGTTTATTTAGATTGAAAATGGTTGTATCTTCTTGCTAAATCCTAATTGCTATCCATTCCAGTACAATACTTATGTAGCTCAGTAGTCTAGGTTTGAGCATGAGAGTCATTTTTGAATTGGAGAGAAAAAATATAATTTGGGGTGATCCTGTTTTCCTACTGTCTAATCTTGGAGTAAGCTTGTCCTGAATATATGTGAACTCTTTTGGCACTTTGTGGTTCTGTTTAGTCTCTCCGGTTAATATAACCAATTCATTATTATTTTTATGTTATTTGTCTTTCACATGAAGATTCATTCTTTCTGGTTGTTTAGAAGGACAAATAGATGTCGGTCAGTTTGAGCGTGCGGGATAGCTTATGTGTGTCTGTTATTTGGAGTGGGCAATTCCTGTGTTTTTCTTCTCACACTTCAGTTCTAGTCATACATGCAAGAAAGGAAACTGGGTTATGTATGTTCATGCCAAATAAACATCAGGAGGTAATGATGACCTGTTGCTAACTTCTGCCAAGCCATTCTTACGAATGTTGTTTGTTTGCAGGATGTAGCTTGGGAAGGCCAGACTGTTGGAGTTGAAGCAGTTGTAGATTTCTTCAAGGCAAAAATAAAGCATTTGCACTTGGTGAGATGAAAAAGGTTAGCTTTCAGGTTTTGTTTCAGCATGCTGTCACTCCTTAGCACTAATTATTACATACTAATTGCTACATGCACGTGCTTCTCGCTCCGGTCAAGAGATATTATCAGTTGGGTGTGTGCATACTCAAACTTTTAAACTTATATATCTGTATCTACATGACTATTGGGAATTTGAGACTAAACTTATGTAAATGATATTAGTATGTAGAAGACTGAAAAAACTATTTATAACATTTTAGCATTAGAATTTGTGGTCAAGGTTCACGTCTCAATCATACCTCATCAAATTCATGCGTGTATAAAGTGTTGGGGAACGTTGCAGAAAATTAAAATTTTTCCTACGGTTTCACCAAGATCCATCTATGAGTTCATCTAAGCAACGAGTCAAGGGAGTGAGTTTGCATCTACATACCACTTGTAGATCGAGTGCGGAAGCGTTCAAGGGGATGGTGATGATGGAGTCGTACTCGCCGTGATTCAGATCACCGATGACCAAGTGCTGAACGGACAGCACCTCCGCGTTCAACACACGTACGGTACGGACGACATCTCCTCCGTCTTGATCCAGCAAGGAGGAAGGAGAGGTTGAGGAAGACAGCTCCAACGGCAGTACGACGGTGTGGTGTTGTTGGTGCAGCAGTACTCCGACAGGGCTTCGCCAAGCACGTACGGAGGAGGAGAGGTGTTGGGGTGGGGAGGGGCTGCGCCTTGGCTTGGGTGTTCAACCCTTCCCTCACCCCTCTATTTATAGGGAAGGGGCAGGGGCGGCCCCTCTAGATGGCATCTAGAGGGGGCGGCCAAGGGAGGGGGACTTGACCCCAAGCAAGGGGCGCCCTCTAGGGTTCCCCCAACCCTAGGCGCAAGGGCCCAAGGGGAGGTGCGCCCAGCCCACCAGGCTGGCTCCTGCCCCACGCAGCCCATGTGGCCCCCGGGAGGTGGCCCCTCCCGTGGATCCCGGAACCCTTCCGGTGGCCCCGGTACAATACCGATATGCCCCCGAAACTTTCCGGTGTCCGTTTGACAACTTCCCATATATAAATCTTTAACTCCGGACTATTCCGGAACTCCTCGCGACGTTCGGGATCTCATCCGGGACTCCGAACAACATTCGGTAATCACATACAAGTCTTCCTAATAACCCTAGTGTCACGAAACTTAATGTGTAGACCCTACGGGTTCGGAGACATCTGAGACATGACCGAGACGGCTCTCGGTCAATAACCAACAGCGGGATCTGGATACCCATGTTGGCTCCCACATGCTCCTCGATGATGTCATCGGATGAACCACGATATCAAGGATTCAAGCAACCTCGTATACTATTCCCTTTGTCAGACGGTATGTTACTTGCCCGAGACTCGATCGTCGGTATCCCAATACCTCGTTCAGTCTCGTTACCGGCAAGTCACTTTACTCGTACCGTAATGCATGATCCCGTGACCAAACACTTGGTCACTTTGAGCTCATTATGATGATGCATTACCGAGTGGGCCCAGAGATACCTCTCCGTCATACGGAGTGACAAATCCCAGTCTCGATCCGTGTCAACCCAACAAACACTTTCAGAGATACCCGTAGTGCACCTTTATAGTCACCCAATTACGTTGTGACGTTTGGTACACCCAAAGCACTCCTACGGTATCCGGGAGTTACACAATCTCATGGTCTAAGGAAGAGATACTTGACATTGAAAAAGCTCTAGCAAAACGAACTGCACGATCTTGTGCTATGCTTAGAATTGGGTCTTTTCCATCACGTCATTCTCCCAATGACGTGACCCCGTTGTCAATGACATCTGATGTCCATAGTCAGGAAACCATGACTATCTGTTGACGAACGAGCTAGTCAACTAGAGGCTTACTAGGGACGTATTGTAGTCTATGTATTCACACGTGTATTACGATTTCCGGATAATACAATTATAGCATGAATAAAAGACAATTATCCTGAACAAGGAAATATAATAATAATGCTTTTATTATTGCCTCTAGGGCATATTTCCAACAGTCTCCCACTTGCACTAGAGTCAATAATCTAGTTACATTGTGATGAATCGAACACCCATAGAGTTCGGTGTTGATCATGTTTTGTCCATGGAAGAGGTTTAGTCAGCGGATCTGCGACATTCAGATCCGTATGCACTTTGCAAATTTATATGTCTCCATGTTGAACATTTTCACGGATGGATTTGAAGCGACGCTTGATGTGCCTGGTCTTCTTGTGAAACCTGGGCTCCTTGGCAAGTGCAATAGCTCCAGTGTTGTCACAGAAGAGTTTGATCGGCCCCGACGCATTGGGTATGACTCCTAGGTCGGTGATGAACTCCTTCACCCAAATTGCTTCATGCGCTGCCTCCGAGGCTGCCATGTACTCCGCTTCACATGTAGATCCCGCCACGACGCTCTGCTTGCAGCTGCACCAGCATCTGCTCCACCATTCAACATATACACGTATCCGGTTTGTGACTTAGAGTCATCCAGATCTGTGTCGAAGCTAAGCGTCGGCGTAACCCTTCTGACGAGGTCTTCGTCACCTCCATAAAGCGAAACATGTCCTTCGTCCTTTTCAGGTACTTCAGGATATTCTTGACCGCTGTCCAGTGTTCCTTGCCGGGATTACTTTGGTACCTTCCTACCAAACTTACGGCAAGGTTTACATCGGGTCTGGTACACAGCATGGCATACATAATAGATCCTATGGCTGAGGCATAGGGGATGACGGTCATCTCTTCTTTATCTTTTGCCGTGGTCGGGCATTGAGATGAGCTCAATCTCACACCTTGCAGTACAGGTAAGAACCCTTTCTTGGACTGATCCATTTTGAACTTCTTCAAAATCTTATCAAGGTATGTGCTTTGTGAAAGACCTATGAGGCGTCTCGATCTATCTCTATAGATCTTTATAATATATAAGCAGCTTCTCCAAGGTCCTTCATTGAAAAACTTTTATTCAAGTAGGCCTTAATGCTGTCCAAGAGTTCTATATCATTTCCCATCAAAAGTATGTCATCTACATATAATATGAGAAATGCTACAGGGCTCCCACTCACTTTCTTGTAAACGCAGGCTTCTCCATAAGTCTGCATAAACCCAAACGATTTGATCATCTCATCAAAGCGAATGTTCCAACTCCGAGATGCTTGCACCAGCCCATAAATGGATCGCTGGAGCTTGCATACTTTGTTAGCATTTTTAGGATCGACAAAACCTTCCGGCTGCATCATATACAGCTCTTCCTTAAGATAACCGTTAAGGAACGCTGTTTTGGCGTCCATCTGCCATATCTCATAATCATAGTATGCGGCAATTGCTAACATGATTGAACGGACTTAAGCTTCGCCACGGAGAGAAAGTCTCATCGTAGTCAATCCCTTGAACTTGCCGATAACCCTTAGCGACAAGTCGAGCTTTATAGATGGTGACATTACCATCGCGTCCGTCTTCTTCTTAAAGATCCATTTATTTTCTATCGCTCGCCGATCATCGGCAAGTCCGTCAAAGTCCATACTTTGTTTTCATACATGGATCCTATCTCGGATTGCATGGATTCAAGCCATTTGTTGGAATCTGGGCCGCCATCGCTTCTTCATAGTTGAAGGTTCACCGTTGTCTAACAACATGATTTCCGGGACAGGGTTGCCGTACCACTCAGTGCGGGCGTGTCCTTGTGGACCTCTGAAGTTCAGTAGAAACTTGATCCGAAGTACCTTGATCATCATCATTATTTTCCTCTTCAGTTGGTGTAGGCATCACAGGAACATTTTCCTGAGCTGCACTACTTTCCCGTTCAAGAGGTAGTACTTCATCCAGTTCTACTTTCCTCCCACTTACTTCTTTTGAGAGAAACTCTTTTTCCAGAAAGGATCCGTTCTTGGCAACAAAGATCTTGCCCTCGGATCTTAAGTAGAAGGTATACCCAATGGTTTCTTTAGGGTATCCTATGAAGACGCATTTTTCCGACTTGGGTTCGAGCTTTTCAGGTTGAAGTTTCTTGACATAAGCATCGCATCCCCAAACTTTTAGAAACGACAGCTTAGGTTTCTTCCCAAACCATAATTCATACGGTGTCGTCTCAATGGATTTAGACGGTGCCCTATTTAAAGTGAATGTAGCTGTCTCTAGAGCGTATCCCCAAAATGATAGCGGTAAATCGGTAAGAGACATCATGGATCGCACCATATCCAATAGAGTGCGATTACGACGTTCGGACACACCGTTACGCTGAGGTGTTCCAGGCGGCGTGAGTTGTGAAACGATTCCACACTTTCTTAAGTGTGTACCAAATTCGTGACTTAAATATTCTCCTCCACGATCCGATCGTAAGAATTTTATCTTTCGGTCACGTTGATTCTCTACTTCATTCTGAAATTCCTTGAACTTTTCAAAGGTCTCAGACTTGTGTTTCATCAAGTAGACATACCCATATCTACTCAAGTCATTTGTGAGAGTGAGAACATAATGATATCCTCCGCGAGCCTCAACACTCATTGGACCGCACACATTGGTATGTATGATTTCCAACAAGTTGGTTGCTCGCTCCATTGTTCCGGAGAACGGAGTCTTGGTCATTTTGCCCATGAGGCATGGTTCGCATGTGTCAAATGATTCATAATCGAGAGACTCTAAAAGTCCATCTGCATGGAGCTTCTTCATGCGCTTGACACCAATGTGACCAAGGCGGCAGTGCCACAAGTATGTGGGACTATCGTTATCAACTTTACATCTTTTGGTATTCACGCTATGAATATGTGTAATATTACGCTCGAGATTCATTAAGAATAAACCATTGACCATCGGAGCATGACCATAAAACATATCTCTCATATAAATAGAACAACCATTATTCTCGAATTTAAATGAGTAGCCATCTCGTATCAAACGAGATCCAGATACAATGTTCATGCTCAAACTTGGCACCAAATAACAATTATTAAGGTTCAAAACTAATCCCGTAGGTAAATGTAGAGGTAGCGTGCCGACGGCGATCACATCGACTGGAACCATTCCCGACGCGCATCGTCACCTCGTCCCTTCGCCAGTCTCCGCTTATTCCGCAGCTCCTACTGTGAGTTACAAATATGAGCAACGGCACCGGTATCAAATACCCAGGAGTTACTACGAGTACTGGTAAGGTACACATCAATTACATGTATATCATATATACCTTTGGTGTTGCCGGCCTTCTTATCCGCTAAGTATTTGGGGCAGTTCCACTTCCAGTGACCCTTCCCCTTGCAATAAAAGCACTCAGTCTCAGGCTTGGGTCCATTCTTTGACTTCTTCCCGGCAACTGGCTTACCGGGCGCGGCAACATCTTTGCCGTCCTTCTTGAAGTTCTTCTTACCCTTGCCCTTCTTGAACTTAGTGGTCTTATTGACCATCAACACTTGATGTTCTTTCTTGATTTCAACCTCTGTTGACTTCAGCATTGAGAATACTTCGGGAATGGTCTTCACCATCCCCTGCATATTGTAGTTCATCACAAAGCTCTTGTAGCTTGGTGGGAGCGACTGAAGGATTCTGTCAATGACCGCCTCGTCCGGGAGGTTTATGTCCAGCTGGGACAGGCGGTTGTGCAACCCAAACATTTTGAGTATGTGCTCACTGACAGAACTGTTTTCCTCCATCTTACAACGATAGAACTTTTCGGAGACTTCATATCTCTCGACCCGGGCATGAGCTTGGAAAACTAGTTTCAGCTCCTCGAACATCTCATATGCTCCGTGTTGCTCAAAACGCTTTTGGAGCCCCGGTTCTAAGCTGTAAAGCATGCCGCACTGAACGAGGGAGTAATCATCAACACGAGACTGCCAAGCATTCATAATGTCTTGGTTCTCTGGGACGGGGGGCGTCACCTAGCGGTCCTTCTAGGACATATTGTTTCTGGCAGCTATGAGGATGATCCTCAGGTTCCGGACCCAGTCCGTATAGTTGCTGCCGTCATCTTTCAGCTTGGTTTCTCTAGGCAGCGTTGAAGTTCAAGTTGACATGGCGTTGGCCATTTGATCTACAAGACATATTATGCAAACGTTTTTAGACTAAATTCATGATAATTAAGTTCATCTAATCAAATTATTTAAATGAACTCCCACTCAGATTAGACATCCCTCTAGTCATCTAAGTGTTACACGATCCGAGTCGACTAGGCCGTGTCCGATCATCACGTGAGACGGACTAGTCATCGTCGATGAACATTCTCATGTTGATCGTATCTTCCATACGACTCGTGTTCGACCTTTCGGTCTCCGTGTTGCGAGGCCATGTCTGTACATGCTAGGCTCGTCAAGTTAACCCTAAGTGTTTTGCATGTGTAAAACTGTCTTACACCCATTGTATGTGAATGTAAGGATCTCTCACACCCGATCATCACGTGGTGCTTCGAAACGACGAACTTTAGCAACGGTGCACAGTTAGGGGAGAACACTTCTTGAAATTGTTGTAAGGGATCATCTTATTTACTACCGTCGTTCTAAGTAAACAAGATGCATAAACATAATAAACATCACATGCAATTATATAATAGTGACATGATATGGCCAATATCATAAAACTCCATTGATCTCCATCTTCGGGGCTCCATGATCATCTTGTCACCGGCATGACACCATGATCTCCATCATCATGATCTCCATCATCGTGTCTTCATGAAGTTGTCACGCCAACGACTACTTCTACTTCTATGGCTAACGTGTTTAGCAATAAAGTAAAGTAATTTACATGGCGTTCTTCAATGACACGCAGGTCATACAAAAAATAAAGACAACTCCTATGGCTCCTGCCGATTGTCATACTCATCGACATGCAAGTCGTGATCTCTATTACAAGAACATGATCTCATACATCACAATATGTCATTCATCATTCATCACAACTTGGCCATATCACATCACATGACAATTGCTGCAAAAACAAATTAGACGTCCTCTAATTGTTGTTGCATCTTTTACGTGGCTGCAATTGGGTTCTAGCAAGAACGTTTTCTTACCTACGAATAACCACAACGTGATTTTTTCAACTTCTATTTACCCTTCATAAGGACCCTTTTCATCGAATCCGCTCCAACTAAAGTGGGAGAGACAGACACCCGCCAGCCACCTTATGCAACTAGTGCATGTCAGCCGGTGGAACCGGTCTCACGAAGCGCACGTGTAAGGTTGGTCCGGCCGCTTCATCCCACAATAACGCTGAAGCAAGATAAGACTAGTAGCGGCAAGCAAGTTGACGAGATCTACGCCCACAACCAAATTGTGTTCTACTCGTGCAATAGAGAACTACGATAGACCTAGCTCATGATGCCACTTTGTTGGGGAACGTTGCAGAAAATTAAAATTTTTCCTACGGTTTCACCAAGATCCATCTATGAGTTCATCTAAGCAACGAGTCAAGGGAGTGAGTTTGCATCTACATACCACTTGTAGATCGAAAAGGAAGCGTTCAAGGGATGGTGATGATGGAGTCGTATCGCCGTGATTCAGATCACCGATGACCAAGTGCTGAACGGACAGCACCTCCGCGTTCAACACACGTACGGTACGGACGACATCTCCTCCGTCTTGATCCAGCAAGGAGGAAGGAGAGGTTGAGGAAGACAGCTCCAACGGCAGCACGACGGCGTGGTGTTGTTGGTGCAGCAGATACTCGGCAGGCTTCGCCAAGCACGCACGGAGGAGGAAAGGTGTTGGGGTGGGAGGGCTGCGCCTTGGCAGGTGTTCAGCCTCCCTCACCCCTCTATTTATAGGGAAGGGGCAGGGGCGGCCCTCTAGATGGCATCTAGAGGGGGCGGCGGCCAAGGGGAGGGGGGACTTGCCCCCCAAGCAAGGGGGGCGCCCCCTCTAGGGTTCCCCCCCCCAACCCTAGGCGCAAGGGCCCAAGGGGAGGTGCGCCCAGCCCACCAGGGGCTGGCTCCTGCCCCACGCAGCCCATGTGGCCCCCGGGAGGGGTGGCCCCTCCCGGTGGATCCCCGGAACCCTTCCGGTGGCCCTGGTACAATACCGATATGCCCCCGAAACTTTCCGGTGTCCGTTTGACAACTTCCCATATACAAATCTTGTAACATCCCAAATTTACTATTTGGAATGTTTTACAATTATAGCTAAGCATCCTATGCATCCTGTTTGAATTTGAATGCCATTTGGAGTTTCAGAGCAATTTGAGTTTTGGATTTGAATTCAAACTTTGGCAAGTGGGAAACATTTCAAAAACTAAGCCTGATAAATACTTGATCAAAAGTATGAGAGGAGCAAACATGACACTCCAAAAACATCAGAGGAAACAATGCCAAAAGTTTTGGATTCAAATCTGAAATTTATTTGAATTTGAAAAAAATGGATTTCTATAAAGTTTGGATTTTGCCTTTGGAAAAATGTTCAAATGAAAGGGAATATTCCCCTGATCATTTTGGTATATATATACCCTATATAAAATATTTATAGATATTGTTTTATTTCTGTTTTTGTTTTATTTTAAAAAATAAATTTTACAAAAAGGGAAAACCCTCCCCAGGCGCCAGCTAGGCCACCCCAGGCCCAGCCAGTGCCCATGACCCACCACTGGCCCGCCCGCCCACCGCCAACTGGCCAGCCCACCCGACCGGCCTCACTCACCCCTCACCCGAATCCCCTCCGCATCGGCCACCCGCTCGTTCCCTCCCCTATCTCTCATCGACCAGCGGGCCCACCCCATCTTCTTCCCCACGCCCGCCAGCCGCTTCGCTGAGATCGCGGATCTGAAGGATCCGGATCCCGATCCGATGCCGATCGCCCCGGCCGCCCGAGGCCCCGCTATAAAAGCCAAGCCCCACCCCATCCCCCGAGATCTCGCGGACCCCTCTCCTCCCGCTCGACCTCGCTGAGCTCAAGCTCACGCCGCCGCCAAAGTCGCCGCCGCCGCCACCCTAGACCACCTCGGCCTCCCGACCCCACCAAACTCCTCCCGAGCTCCCAAGACCAAGACGGCCACTCCGTCGAGCTCCCGACGCCTGAACCTCGACGACTCTCGCCGCCGCCGCCGTCGCCGGACTCGTAAGTCGCGAGAACCCCCGTCCGATCTCAAATCGACGGCTACGATTAGACCCCGAAGGGGTACGTTTCTTTTTAGAAAACCGTCCCGGTTCTTTCCGGTTTAATTAGTTAGGTTTATTTTTTTTAGCCCGGTCCGTTTTAGTTTAACCCTAGGGCCCGTTAGGCTATTTGACGCCCAGTGCACAGCATAGGCCCATTAGGCCTTTTTCTTTTATTTCTGATTTTCTGTTTTTAACAGAATAGTTTCTGTTTTGAAAAATTGATATCTTTTATTCTGTTTATTATTTTTAGGTGATTCTTTTTTTTGTTGGTTTGCAAATTTTCTAAAGTTTCTGTAGAATATATATTTAGCTATGTTAAAAATAATTAAAGTTGCTTTAATTTAGTTTTAGACAGAATAGTAAATCTGCTATAACTTTAGTTAGAAAAATTATTTTGGATGATTCTTTTTGTCCCAACTTTATTTTAACATTGCCAAACCATAAAAATTAACTTGGGTATTTTAGGATTAATAAATAATTAGTTTTAAGAAGAATCCTATTAATCCTAATTAATTAACTAGCTCCTGTTTTCCTAATATTTTAATTAGTAAATAAATTTATTTTTAACTTGTGATTGGTTATTCTAGGTTAGTTTCTGTCACTCTAGTAGATGAACTTTTATTTATAATTAATAAAAGTTTTATTTTATTTTTCCTAATAGAAATTGGATTAGGCCTAAAATGAGTTTTATAATAGCTTTTAATTAATTCTTTTTGCTCCTAGTTGCTTAGTGAATCCTTTTCTGTTAAGTTAACCTAAAACCATGAATAGGTTATGTTGAGTAAATTTTATTATATAAAAAACTATTTTAGTTATTGTTTGAAGTAGGGAAACTTTGAGTGGTTTTTCCTTGAGTTTTCCTTTGGATTTGGATTTGGTTTTGGTTGTTTTGTTGTGTTATGTTACTTTTGTTATGCTGTGTTATGTGATCCTATTGCTATATGCTTATTGTGAATTGTTTGTCTCGGTAGAGTTTCCGAGTCTAAGCTTGCTACTCGACTCTTTAGCTTACGAGGATCATCAGCAAGGCAAGTTTTGATCATGTTATTTCTATACCTATGTTTTTGTGCATTTGTAATTGTCACCACCCCACCATGCATGCAGTAGTGAAATCTTGAAGTCTTTAAACTTGAGTAGTATCATGTGGTAGGATGAACCAATCCTTGTTACCATGACCCGGATTTAAGTAGTTTACTTGCTATGCTCAGAGACGGGTTTTGGGTTGAGTGAAATTCATAAGCAAGATGTGAGAGTCAATGATGATGACAACCCCATGAACTACAATGATCAAGATGGACTTGGAAAATCACTCTTGGGTGGAGGATTTGTTGACGGGCACCCGGAGAACCAGTGGTGGCGGGATGTATGGAGAAGTGCCATGACATCTTATGGAAAGCTTCACCCAGCCACGAAGAGAAGGATGGATGCCCCATGACCGAAGCTTACTGTGCAGCCGCAAGCCATTATGGGCTCTGGCTGGGTTGACCCTAGTAGTGACGCTGGCTGGACGGTACTACGAGATGTAGAAGAACGGTAGGATTGGATGGGTACCGGCAGTAGCCAGAAGAACTCTTTGGAAGACCCTGTTTCATTCGTCCCGTCTTCAAACACCATGAAGTGCGAAGACTTTAAAGGAGGGAATGATTCTTGCGGGGAAAGTGCGCAACCCTCTGCAGAGTTAAAGATCTAATCGATTAGCCGTGTCCCCGGTTACGGACATTTGAGCCTCTGGAACTTGGAAGTATTCGGATATCTCAACACTAAAACTAATGAATTTAATTTGAGGGGTTTATGACTTAATAATTTGGGAATGAGATTTTGGTTAGCGGAACCATCTCAATAACCACCAACAATTGTAGTAATTTGCAAGCAAGTCCACTGTAGTAGGATAAAATTTGCTTTTCGCAAAATGATGAAACTTAGAGCTCCACAGCCAAAATGCATATAGTGATAGTAAGTTTATTATTGTTGTTCTTCATGACTTGCCAGCTTATTCCAAAAGCTGACCTACATGGCTGCAACGTCTTATGTTGCAGAGGTATATTCCGATCAGGAGTGAGGCTACGCTCCGCGCTTGGCGATTGCCCTTTGGAGTCGGATGGACTCGCTTTACTTCGACGCTTCCGCAGTGTTATTAGTTTATTTCTCATGAGTTGGCCTTGAGCCGAATTTATTCCCTTGTAATAAAGACTCTATATGAGAATCGTTTAATGATATTCAGGTGTGATTGAACTTTGATTACTTTATCGATGTACTGTGAGTACCAGCATGATCTTGGGATGGTACAGACACAGAGATTTGACCGATTTTGGGTCAGGTCGCTACAGAGATGGTATCAGAGCACACGCTGACCGTAGGATCGTAACCCCTAGGATCGGAAAGCCATAGCAGAGACCATTTACTTTAAATCCTTTTCATTCCGTAATTCTCCCCTGTTCAATTCGACTCTTCTCCTAATTTTCAACATTCTAGATGGCCGTCGAGTTCACCCCGGTTTGCTACCGAATTTTGCCAGCCCGATGAGACGATGCCCTTCGGAAGAAAGCTGGTCCAGATGGTGAAGCAGCTGAAGATTGCTCTGCCCTCGATCACCGGGAAGCCAACCAATGCACTTCCGACGGACACCCGCTACAGGATTGAAGTGCATATCCCAGGGAGAACCTTTGGAGGACACACGGAGCCCATAGACTTTGAGTTCACCGAGTTCAACTGGATCATCGGAAGGGACGTGGCGATCTATCGAGCACTTGGACATCTCCGAGAGGAGTACAGGGCCGAGCTCGATCACTCAGACCTCGCCATGGTTTCTCGCAGGGAAAGGAATGGAGATATCATCTATACCATTGAGGACGATTCCACTCTCTCGTACATCCAGGACTTGGAGTGTCTTCTCAGGAAACGGGAGATTCAGACTCGCCGTAACTCGAAGACACACCGGAAGCTTTTGTTCCGCGAACTGGAACTGGAGGAGAAGGCACGCGCAGACTTCCTTGGCCATGAGGAAGAAATCACGGACTTCATGGAGACAGTCGACGACCTGAAGATGAAGCTTGTCGCGATAGAGGAAAAGATGGACTTGGGAGAGGACCTTTATCCGAGTGGAGATGAAGGACCCCTCGTGAGTAATGATCAGGATTTTGAAGGGAGTACCACTGAAGGAAGCCACAAGAGAAGGCGCCACTGATGAAGATTTTTAGTCGACCACCATGTTATTTTTTCCTTTTTCGTCGATCAGTTAGGCCGATATTTTTCCCTTCGATTAGTCATGAGCTTTTGTAATCGAGTTTGAACCATGTTTGAGTGGAATGAATAAATGATTGGTGTGTTATGATTGTGCATTCATATGGGTAGTGTTATTTCTCATAGACCATTGTTCTATTCTAATATTCTCATCCACTCCAAAACACCGATGCCTCCGAGACGTGACCTTTGGTTTCCGCGGAGCTCACCCAGCTGCTCCAGCAGCAGAATGCACTGATGCAGCTACTTATTCAGAATCAGAACAACAACGCCAACAACCCACCGCCACCACCCCCTGTGGACAACTTGACTCGATTCCTGAGGCTGAATCCGCCAGTGTTCTCTAGTAGCACTGAGCCGATTGTTGCTGATGATTGGCTCCGCAAAGTCGGAAGAGAGCTAATCACTGTTGGATGCACTGATGCTGAGAAGGTGCGCTTTGCCGCGCATCAACTTGATGGACCTGCAGCTTCTTGGTGGGAGAACTACACCGCCACTTTTCCCATTGGTGCCGTCACATGGGATCAATTCCAGCAGGCCTTCCGCACTGCTCATGTCTCAGCTGGAGCCATGAGTCTGAAGAAGCGTGAGTTCCGCAACTTGCGCCAGGGAAGCCGTCTTCGTGGCACAAGACGTGGATGAATTCAGCAAGCTCGCTCGCTATGCCCCGGATGATGTGTCCACAGATGCATAAGCAGGAGAAGTTCCTTGAGGGACTCAATGATGAACTGAGCATGCAGCTTATTGTGGCTACCTTCAACAACTACCAGGAGCTGGTAGACAAGGCCACCATTCGTGAAGGCAAGCAGCAGCAGATAGAAGCCGCAAGCGGAAGTACAGCCGGGGAAGCACAACTCGGGAGCTCAGCAGAAGCCCGCTATGCACCGTACTCGGGAGGGCACACCCATCATAACCATGGAGGTCATAACCATGGAGGAAATGGGAACAACCGCAGTCGGGACAACAAGTCAGGCCATGGCAATGGCAATGGAAACGGTAATGGCAATCAGCACCGTTCGCACCGGCTCAAGGATCTGAGCCACATCACCGCTTCAAGTGCCGTAAGACGGGCACTATGCCACCGACGCCCGGAGGCCAAGCAGAGGAATGGAAATGGCAATGGAGGCTCAGCGAAGAAGCCCAATCCGTTCCCTCGTGCTCGGGTGAACCACATCGGCGTGGAGGACGTCTATGATCAGCCGATACATCGTGGTTGGTAAGTTTTATTGAATTCACGTTCAGTTTTGGTACTATTTGATTACGGTGCAACGATTTATTCATATCAAGGGTAGTTGAGGAAAAGCGGGTTGCCCACTAAAACCCTTAGAAGCCCCTTCGGCGGGCCCGCAGGAGGAGAAATGATGGCAGGCGAGGCTGTCATGCAACCCTAAACATCGGGAACCATAAATTTCCCGCAGACCTCATAGTGTTGGAAACCCAGACCTTGGATGTAATTCTAGGCATGGATTGGTTGTCAAAGTTTGAAGGGAACATAGACTGTGCCCGCAAGTCTATTCTGCTCACCACCCCGGAGCGAAGAGGATCAAGTATGTAGCCAGCACATCCGGATGAAGAATCAGTGCATTCCCTCACGGAGTTGTTCGGGAGGAAGTGCCAGAGTGCAAGACTTTCCCGATGTGTTTCCGGAGGAATTACCAGGAATGCCACCGGACAGGGACATTGAATTTCTGATCGAGCTATTGCCCGGCACAGCCCCAATATCCAAGAGACCTTATCGGATGCCACCGAATGAGTTAAAGGAGATCAAGGATCAAATTAATGAGTTGTTGGAGAAAGGATATATTCGACCAAGCTCATCACCTTGGGGAGCCCCAGTTCTTTTGGTAGAGAAGAAGGATGGAAGCTTGAGGATGGTTGTGGATTATCGTGCATTGAACGAAGTGACCATCAAGAACAAGTACCCTCTGCCGATGATTAATGATTTGTTTGATCAGTTAGTTGGAGCCAAGGTATTCTCTAAGATCGATCTTCGATCAGGGTATCATCAGTTGAAGATTCGTGAAAAGGATATACCCAAAACAGCATTCACTACCAGGTATGGTTTATATGAGTATACCGTCATGTCATTTGGATTGACTAATGCTCCTGCATACTTCATGAATTTGATGAACAAGGTGTTCATGGAGTATCTGGACAAGTTTGTCGTGGTGTTCATCGATGATATACTGATTTTCTCCAAGAGCGAGGAAGAGCATAAGGAACATTTGCGTCTAGTTCTGGAGAAACTTCGAGAACATCAGTTGTATGCCAAGTTCAGCAAATGTGAATTTTGGTTGAAGGAAGTTGGATTCCTCGGACATGTTATTTCAGGGGAAGGAATAGCAGTTGATCCCGCCAAGGTTGAATCCGTCACCAATTGGCAGTCACCCACCTCAGTCAAGGAGATCCGCAGTTTTCTCGGACTCGCAGGATATTATCGGAGGTTCATTGAGAACTTCTTGAAGATTGCCAAGCCCATGACTGAGCTGTTGAAGAAGGAAGCCAAGTATGTTTGGACCGAGGAATATGAAGCCAGTTTTCAGGAATTGAAGAAACGGTTGGTCACAGCCCTAGTGTTGATTTTGCCGGACATACACAAGGAATACCAGATCTATTGTGACGCTTCTCGTCAAGGACTCGGAGGAGTACTCATGCAGGAAGGTAAAGTTGTAGCTTATGCCTCCAGACAGCTACGACCTCATGAGATGAATTATGCCACACATGATTTGGAGTTAGCAGCCGTAGTGCATGCACTCAAGACCTGGAGACATTTCCTCATCGGAAACCGTTGTGATTTTTACACAGATCACAAGAGTTTGAAGTATATTTTCACGCAGAAGGAATTGAACCTCAGGCAGAGGAGATGGCTAGAGTTGATAAATGACTATGACATGAGATTGCATTACCACCCCGGTAAAGCTAATGTTGTAGCGGATGCTTTGAGCCGTAAGAGTTATGTGAATACCCTTACAGCAGGAGGATTACCTCAGGAGTTAGTCGATGACCTCAGAGATCTCCGACTGGAGATAGTTCCGAAAGGATTTGTTGCAACTCTGGAAGTTCAGTCCACTTTGGCTGAAAGAATTCGTGAAGCCCAGAAGTCGGACAAGGAAATTGATGAGATAAAGCAAAAGATGGAGGAAGGAAAAGCTAAAGGATTCCGTAAGGATGAACACGGAACTATATGGTTCGAGGATCGTATCTATGTGCCCAATGATCCCGAACTCAGGAAGCTAATTCTTCAGGAGGCTCATGATTCACCGTACTCGATTCACCCTGGTAACACCAAGATGTACCTGGATTTGAAGGGAAGTTTCTGGTGGACAGGTATGAAGAAGGATATTGCCGAGTACGTAGCGAGATCGATGTTTGTCAACGTGTAAAGGCAGAACATCGAAGCCAGCAGGGTTACTTCAACCTTTGCCGATTCGGTTGGAAATGGGAGAAACTTGGAATGGATTTCATCACAGGATTACCCAGGACCCGTTCAGGTTATGATTCTATCTGGGTAGTGGTTGATCGTTTGACCAAGGTAGCTCACTTCATTCCCGTGAAGACTACCTATACCAGTGCTAAGTTGGCCAAGATTTACATGACCAGGATCGTATGTCTGCATGGAGTTCCGAGGAAAATCGTGTCAGATAGAGGAACGCAGTTTACCTCAAAGTTTTGGAAGCAGTTGCATGAAACTTTGGGTACGAGGCTGGAATTCAGCACAGCTTTTCATCCGCAGACAGATGGACAGACCGAGAGAGTCAACCAGATTCTGGAGGACATGTTGAGAGCTTGTGTGCTAGACTATGGGTCTAGCTGGGATGATAATTTGCCATACGCAGAGTTCTCATACAACAACAGTTATCAATCCAGTCTGAAGATGGCCCCTTTCGAAGCTCTATACGGAAGGAGGTGCAGAACACCATTGCTGTGGGATAGTGTTGGAGATCGATCACTTTTCGGTTCCGACCTTATCAAGGATTCCGAAGAGAAAGTCAAGCTGATTCGAGACAGGCTCAAGATAGCACAGTCGAGACAGAAGAGTTATGCCGACGAAGAAGCGCAAGGAAGTGACTTACGAAGTGGGAGACCGAGCATATCTTCGTGTGTCTCACTTCGTGGAATCAAGAGGTTTGGTGTCAAGGAAAGTTAGCACCCGATTCATTGGCCCTACAAAATCCTCGAACGTCGTGGAGAGGTTGCATACAAGTTGGAATTGCGGAAGGATTGTCCAGAGTTCATGATGTCTTCCATGTTTCTCACTGAAGAAGTGTCATGCCGACATGGCCGATGTTCCGCTGAGAGACACAAAGTGCCCCTAGAGGCCATACAACACAAAGTGATCTGACTTACAAGGAGAAACCAGTCCGAATTCTCGAGACTGCAAGCGAGTCACCCGCAGCAAGGTCATCAATTTTTGCAAGGTGCAGTGGAGTCACCACACCGAGGAAGAAGCCACCTGGGAGCGCGAAGAAGATCTTCTTCGAGACCACCCGCACCTATTTGTTAGCCAACCCGAATCTCGAGGGCTAGATTCATCTTAAGGTGGTAGGTTTGTAACATCCCAAATTTCCTATTTGGAATGTTTTACAATTATAGCTAAGCATCCTATGCATCCTGTTTGAATTTGAATGCCATTTGGAGTTTCAGAGCAATTTGAGTTTTGGATTTGAATTCAAACTTTGGCAAGTGGGAAACATTTCAAAAACTAAGCCTGATAAATACTTGATCAAAAGTATGAGAGGAGCAAACATGACACTCCAAAAATATCAGAGGAAACAATGCCAAAAGTTTTGGATTCAAATCTGAAATTTATTTGAATTTGAAAAAAATGGATTTTTATAAAGTTTGGATTTTGCCTTTGGAAAAATGTTCAATGAAAGGGAATATTCCCCTGATCATTTTGGTATATATATATACCCTATATAAAATATTTATAGAAATTGTTTTATTTCTGTTTTTGTTTTATTTAAAAAAATAAATTTTAAAAAAAGGGAAAACCCTCCCGAGGCGCCAGCTAGGCCACCCCAGGCCCAGCCAGCGCCGCAGCCCACCAGCCTGGCCCGGCCAGCGGCCCACCTGGCCAACTGGCCAGCCCACCCGACCGGCCTCACTCACCCCTCACCCGAATCCCCTCCGCATCGGACACCCGCTCGTTCCCTCCCCCCTCTCTCTCACTGACCAGCGGGGCCCACCCCCATCTTCTTCCTCGCTAACGCCGCCAGACCGCGGAGATCGCGGATCGAAGGATCCGGGATCCCGATCCGATGCCGATCGCCCCAAGCCGCCCGAGGCCCAGCTATAAAAGCCAAGCCCCGCACCCCATCCCCCTCCCGAGACCTCGCCGGACCCCCTCTCCCTCCCGCTCGACCTCGCCGGAGCCCGAAGCTCACGCCGCCGCCAAAGTCGCCGCCGTCGCCACCCTAGACCACCCGGCCTCCCCCGACCCCACCAAACTCCTCCCCGAGCTCCCCCGCACCCGCACGGCCACTCCGTCGAGCTCCCTGACACCCGGAACAATCGACGCACTCTCGCCGCCGCCGCCGCCGTCGCCGGACTCCGGTAAGTCGCCGGAGAAACCCCCATCCGATCTCAAATCGACGGCTACGATTAGACCCCGAAGGGGTACGTTTCTTTTTAGAAAACCGGCCCGGTTCTTTCCGGTTTAATTAGTTAGGTTTATTTTTTTTAGCCCGGTCCGTTTTAGTTTAACCCTAGGGCCCGTTAGGCTATTTGACGCCTAAAGGTGCAGTGATAGGCCCATTAGGCCTTTTTCTTTTATTTCTGATTTTCTGTTTTAACAGAATAGTTTCTGTTTTGAAAAATTGATATCTGTTATTCTGTTTATTATTTTAGGTGATTCTTTTTTTGTTGGTTTGCAAATTTTCTAAAGTTTCTGTAGAATATATATTTAGCTATGTTAAAAATAATTAAAATTGCTTTAATTTAGTTTTAGACAGAATAGTAAATCTGCTATAACTTTAGTTAGAAAAATTATTTTTGATGATTCTTTTGTCCCAACTTTATTTTAACATTGCCAAACCATAAAAATTAACTTGGGTATTTTAGGATTAATAAATAATTAGTTTTAAGAAGAATCCTATTAATCCTAATTAATTAACTAGCTCCTGTTTTCCTAATATTTTAATTAGTAAATAAATTTATTTTTAACTTGTGATTGGTTATTCTAGGTTAGTTTCTGTCACTCTAGTAGATGAACTTTTATTTATAATTAATAATAGTTTTATTTTATTTTTCCTAACAGAAATTGGATTAGGCCTAAAATGAGTTTTATAATAGCTTTTAATTAATTCTTTTTGATCCTAGTTGCTTAGTGAATCCTTTTCTGTTAAGTTAACCTAAAACCATGAATAGGTTATGTTGAGTAAATTTTATTATATAAAAACTATTTTAGTTATTGTTTGAAGTAGGGAAACTTTGAGTGGTTTTTCCTTGAGTTTTCCTTTGGATTTGGATTTGGTTTTGGTTGTTTTGTTGTGTTATGTTACTTTTGTTATGCTGTGTTATGTGATCCTATTGCTATATGCTTATTGTGAATTGTTTGTCTCGGTAGAGTTTCCGGAGTGCGAAGCTTGCTACTACGACTCTTTAGCTTACGAGGATCATCAGCAAGGCAAGTTTTGATCATGTTATTTCTATACCTATGTTTTTGTGCATTAGTAATTGTCACCACCCCACCATGCATGCAGTAGTGAAATCTTGAAGTCTTTAAACTTGAGTAGTATCATGTGGTAGGATGAACCAATCCCCTTGTTACCATGACCCCGGGACGAAGTAGTTTACTTGCTATGCTCGTAGACGGGTTTTGGGTTGAGTGAAATTCATAAGCAAGATGTGAGAGTCAATGATGATGACAGCCCCATGAACTACAATGATCAAGATGGACTTCGAAAATCACTACTGGGTGGAGGATTTGTTGACGGGCACCTGGAGAACCAGTGGTGGCGGGATGCATGGAGAAGTGCCATGACATCTTGCGGAAAGCTTCACCCAGCGACGAAGAGAAGGATGGATGCCCCATGACCGAAGCTTACTGTGCAGCCGCAAGCCATTATGGGCTCTGGCTGGGTTGACCCTAGTAGTGACGCTGGCTGGACGGTACTACGAGATGTAGAAGAACGGTAGGATTGATGGGTACGGCAGAGCAGAAGAACTCTTTGGAAGACCTGTTTCATCTGGTCCGTCTTCAAACACCATGAAGTGCGAAGACTTTAAAGGAGGGAATGATTCTTATGGGAAAGTCGCAACCCTCTGCAGAGTTAAAGATCTAATCGATTAGCCGTGTCCCCGATTACGGACATTTGAGCCTCGAACTTGGAAGTATTCAGATATCTCAACACTAAAACTAATGAATTTAATTTGAGGGTTTATGACTTAATAATTTGGGAATGAGATTTTGGTTAGCGGAACCATCTCAATAACCACCAACAATTGTAGTAATTGCAAGCAAGTCCACTGTAGTAGGATAAAATTTGCTTTTCGCAAAATGATGAAACTTAGAGCTCCACAGCCAAAATGCATATAGTGATAGTAAGTTTATTATTGTTGTTCTTCATGACTTGCCAGCTTATTCCAAAAGCTGACCTACATGGCTGCAACGTCTTATGTTGCAGAGGTATATTCCGATCAGAGTGAGGCTACGCTCCGCGCTTGGCGATTGCCCTTTGGAGTCGGATGGACTCGCTTTACTTCGACGCTTCCGCAGTGTTATTAGTTTATTTCTCATGAGTTGGCCTTGAGCCGAATTTATTCCCTTGTAATAAAGACTCTATATGAGAATCGTTTAATGATATTCAGCGTGATTGAACTTTGATTACTTTATCGATGTATCGTGAGTACCAAAGATGATCTTGGGATGGTATGCATACGTAGATTTGACCGATTTTGGGTCAGGTCGCTACAAATCTTTACCTCCGGACTATTCCGGAACTCCTCGTGATGTCCGGGATCTCATCCGGGACTCCGAACAACATTCGGTAATCACATACAAGTCTTCCTAATAACCCTAGTGTCACCGAACCTTAAGTGTGTAGACCCTACAGGTTCGGGAGACATGTAGACATGACCGAGATGGCTCTCAGGTCAATAACCAACAGCGGGATCTGGATACCCATGTTGGCTCCCACATGCTCCTCGATGATGTCATCGGATGAACCACGATGTCAAGGATTCAAGCAACCCCGTATACTATTCCCTTTGTCAGACGGTATGTTACTTGCCCGAGACTCGATCGTCGGTATCCCAATACCTCGTTCAGTCTCGTTACCGGCAAGTCACTTTACTCGTACCGTAATGCATAATCCCGTGACCAAACACTTGGTCACTTTGAGCTCATTATGATGATGCATTACCGAGTGGGCCCAGAGATACCTCTCCGTCATACGGAGTGACAAATCCCAGTCTCGATCCGTGTCAACCCAACAAACACTTTCGGAGATACCCGTAGTGCACCTTTATAGTCACCCAGTTACGTTGTGACGTTTGGTACACCCAAAGCACTCCTACGGTATCCGGGAGTTACACAATCTCATGGTCTAAGGAAGAGATACTTGACATTGAAAAAGCTCTAGCAAAACGAACTGCACGATCTTGTGCTATGCTTAGAATTGGGTCTTGTCCATCACGTCATTCTCCCAATGACGTGACCCGTTGTCAATGACATCGATGTCCATAGTCGAAACCATGACTATCTGTTGACCAACGAGCTAGTCAACTAGAGGCTTACTAGGACGATTGTAGTCTATGTATTCACACGTGTATTACGATTTCCGGATAATACAATTATAGCATGAATAAAAGACAATTATCATGAACAAGGAAATATAATAATAATGCTTTTATTATTGCCTCTAGGGCATATTTCCAACATAAAGGGCCAGTTTGGTTGGTGTCCACAACTTCATGCCTGGGACAAATGGGTGCCTAGAATGTAGCTTCTTCCCAGTTCCAAGTAAAAAGTATTCCCTACAAATGGGTGCCTGGGACAAATTACCTTTGGTAGATTTCCACGAAGGCGAGTTTCACAGCCTTTGACATATTTAAATGCAGTAATGTTCTGCATTCAAAATAGCATAAAGAGATCTTGTGGAACATACATATGTTTACTCGCTTTTCTGCACTGAGAAATTGTACCATTGTATATTACAAAATGAGGCATACACAATGGAAGTAATTGGAAAATGCATGTAGTAATTCTGTTAATACAAAATGGATATCTCACAAGAGTAAGCCTTCCATCAGGCACTCAATCTGGGCCTCGCTGTTGTAACCAAAATTAGAAGCGCCCCCAAGCACTGTAATGTTTCTGGACTTGCAGTTTGTTGCTACTCAGCGGCACCCCAATTCGCCCCTGAAACTAAATTTATCTTCCAAAAATGTGTTGTGTGGTACAATAAAATATCATGTGCATGTATCCATAAAATATACATGTAACCGTATCATGGTAGGCTAAACCTGCAAATGAAAAACAAATAATGTTAGTTCCAAAAATAGTTATAGATGCAACAACATAGTAGCTGCAAAGAAGTAATGGAATGACACACCTGCCTCATATCTCTAAAACATCTCTGTAGACAATGTTCTTGGTGCTTTTCCCGGATTTATCAACCTCCTTGTTTGGCTTGGCCAAAATCCGTGTCGTCTCTCTTGACACTCCCCTTGACAATGCAACATATAGCTGACCATGTGAGAATACATGCTCAGGGAGGTAAATACCAACGTTTGGGATGGTCTGACCCTGTGCCTTATTAATTGTCATTGCAAAACTTAGGCGGATGGGGAACTGTTTTCTCTTAAGTTTGAAGGGAAGTGAGATGTCCTCCGAGGGTGACATAGGGATCCTAGGTATGAACACCCTCTTTTCAGCATGCTGACCTCCAACAATCTCCGCATCGATTGCATTATCCTGGAAGGCTCTGATCATAAGTCGTGTTCCATTGCATTGGCCATTATGAGGGTCGAGGTTCCGAAGCAGAATGACTGGGCAGTTGACCTTTAATCTCAAAACATGCGGTGGCAAGCCATTTGGTGTGATCGAGTTCAAAAAATCAATTGTGTAATTATTCTGCAAGTCATCCTCGATTGAGTCGAAGCTATGGTATGGCTTTTCTTCGCCTGGAAACCTGGAGATCATCTTATCATTCAGGTCATCCACATGAGCATTCTTGGTCGAAAGAATTGCACGTGCGCTCATGTACTCTCTCGATCTTGCATTGGCATGCAGCGATGGGAAGACATCTTCAATGAGCGTGTTAATAGCTTTTTCATCCTCAGTATAGCCGATCACAATGCCGTCAGGGAGACGCACATAGTCGTCGCCAATTGTCTCTTCTGTTCCATTACCTATCCTTAGGAGGTATTTGGAGAACCAAGGATCAGCCTGTGCACGCATATTGTGCGTGAGACGTATCTTGCGGGTCTTCTCCCACAGATATGATCTCAGAAGTGTAGCATCTGTGATCTGTGCTCTTGTCCCACGTGCCACAACGGGAAGGACCTGCCTGAAATCCCCACCAAAGACGACAACCTTTCCCCCAAACGGCAATGGACATTCCATTATATCCTGCAACGATCTATCAAGCGTCTCAACAGCTTGACGTTTTGTCATAGCGACTTCATCCCAAATTATTAAGGACGCCTGTTTAAGCAACTCCGCTGTACCGCTTTGCTTTGTGAAACTACACATGCTGTTGTCAGTGAGCTTTATTGGAATTTTGAACCTAGAGTGTGCAATCCGTCCTCCAGGCATTATCGATGCTGCTATACCCGATGTAGCAGTTGCAATTGCTATTTGGCCCATGGAACGCACCTTTGCAAGCAATGCCTTGTATAAGTACGTCTTCCCAGTGCCTCCTGGACCATCAACAAAGAAAACCTGACTTTTTTGGTTCATCACATGATCCATTATGTCATTGAAACCAGCCAACTGCTCACTGTTCAAACTGCTAAATAGATCTAGATGTTCTTTGTCCACGGTGACTTGCCTCTCCTCTGTTACCTCTCTGTGCTCACCATCATAAGAACCATCGGTCTCAATCAGATCTGTAAGTCCATAGCTTGTAATATCCTTTCCCATGGATTGCAACATATCCCTGATATCTCTAAGCACCATATGTTCAAGTGTTGCCTCATTGGATTGGTTACGACGGTAATCCTCAGACATTGATGCTAGATGCTTGTCCCACATTTGTCGGATTTCTGTTGCCTCGCAAAATACCAGTATAGTCACAAACAATTGTCTTAGGGCACAAGGCATCTGAAATGTGGGCGCCTCCATCATGCAATCATCAAGAGTCCTGTCGTGCTCAATGAGGCCTAAGTGCTCACATGCCTCCCTGAAGGAACTGCATGCCTTGCCATTTTCTGTTTTTAAATCATCAAATGAAGTGGCACCTCGGACATGACTTAGTAGGACACGCAAGTAGTACCTCTCTCCTTCAGCAGGTTGTGCATACACAAGCCGTCCAATCTGTGATCTCTTATTTCTTCTATTCTGCCACTCCTTGTTTCCAGCTATCCATCTATAATGTTTTGGAAACTCTCTGTACAACCATTTTCGTGCCTCCGGAAACCTTCGGTTCATCTCAAAGTACTCGGTAAGCATGGACTTGGAAGAAGATGGTCGAGCAAGAACATCTTCCAGATTTTCACAAGATTTAAATGCAACTGTATGCATGTTTGGCAAATGAAGCTGGAGCTGCAGCACAGATGGACTGACACCAAACATTTTAAAACCAAAAATCCTGTAAATAGCCTCTGGAGGAGATACATAGCTTGCATCCCTATATTGTCGGATTTCATTGATGATTCCACCATCATTGATGATATCCTGCTCGAATGCAAAGGATGTTCGATCATGCCCTTTGTAGATGTACTTGAACAAGTACTTGACTGCCTTGATGCTCGAGCATGCTTCGACATTAATGTGGCAGTTGTATCGCATAAGCAGAAAAGGGTTGTAAGGGACCACCCATCTATTGTCCAAATTTGCTCCTCTGATCCTAACTCCACGCCCATCGTCCCTCCTCCTATAGATGGGATATGAGTCTTTCCCTTGTTGTGTGGCATTGCAAAAATCTCGCGGGTAATGAAATCGGCACTGTCCATCAATCATGCAAGGAAAACTTTTTTTCAACTCACCACAGGGTCCATGCATCATGTGTTTGATGACCAGATCATGTAGGGTGGGGTATTTTTCTTTGTCAGGTATCTCTGCAGATATCACCCGATCATAGTCATCCGGGGTCGCTAACTTGCTTTTTGCTTTCATGATTAGAAGTATATGCTCATGCGGGAGACCTCGTTTCTGAAACTCCGTGACATGTACATAAGCCGCAACTTCTCCGAAATGCTTACCCTTAGTCAGTAAGTCCATCATATCTCGTTGTTTAGCTTTGTATACTCTTGCCACCAGGTCTGGACGGTCTTGTGGCAGTTGTCCAGGGAATAATTTCTCTGTTATCTCCTCCCAATAAGGATTGCAAGTCATTGTGATAAAATAATCCGGTTTACACCACCGCTGGACTATTGCCATCGCATCTAGAAACCTCCGTTGCATGTCACGGTCACCACCCGGAAATGTACGTGGGAGCACGATTCTCTTGCCAATCCGATCACCGCGTGACTCGCCGACAACGACAGTGTCAACAAGACCCTATAATAGTATACAAGGTTATAGAAAAGCATGGAATGTCCATAAAGTCGTTGTATTATGATCTACTAGAATATACACAAGCACGTTACTTGGTAGAGGTCAGCGCGTATAACCTTCTGATTTTCCGGCTTTGAGTACCAGTCAAGCCTCATAGTCTCCATCTTGATATACATGTCAACAGCCCACTGTTGGAAAAGGCGCGCCCCGAACAAGATGATGTTAAAAAGCTTCTTCCTGACCTGCAGTTTGAAGCAGTAGTACTCCCTCGCACTAACAAATTTCCTGGATTTTGTTGCATTCACCTCATTGTCACCAAAATCCTCATCTGGGTTATATTCATTGTCATCTACAAGATTCACAACATTTCAAATTCAACATGCTGTTTGCAGGCATAATAGTTGACTATATAAGAATTGAAGATTAAGCAATGATGACCGATACCCGCAGGTAAATCCGTGGTATGTTCTTCATGTGGTTCAAAAATCCCAACTTGTTCACTTTCTGTAATGAAGTTTTCATGTGATAGGAAAATGAGAACATAAGTCTTCATTCGTAAATAGCAAGTATATAAATTAATAGTGGACATCATACCTGTAGATAAATCAGAGGTTTGGTTTACTCGTGGTGCAGTATTATGCGCTGAATATTGGATCGTGTCATCTACAAGATTCACAACATTTCAAATTCAATACGTTGTTTGCACCCATAATACTTGACCACATAACAATTGAAGAATAAGCAATGGTGTCCGATACCTGCAGGTAAATCCGTGGCATGGTCTTCATGTGGTTCAAAATTCCCAACTTGTTCACTTTCTGTAATCAAATTTTCATATAATAGAAAAATGAGAACATAAGTCTTCATTCATAATAGCAAGTATATAAATGAATAATGAACCTCATACATGTATATAAATCAGAGGTTTGGTTTACTTGGGGTGCAGGGTTACCCGACTAACAATGTGTGGTGTCATCGAGGGGGCCAACATATGGCATCCTACGATTCCAACCAGTCTCCCCACGTGGGAAGAATAGTGGATATGACAATGGGTCATAGCACCCACAGTATGCTCTAATATATAGGGGACTGTCTCCTTTTTTTCCATGTACGACAACACTTCTGTCAAAGCAATTCTTTGGGTCGCTCCCTTGAACCCATATCACTGCCACCTGAGAAGTCGTTGGGGCATTGTACCTTCGTTGATCCAAGTTGATATCCGTGTTTAGTGAGATCCTATACTCATCTAGATTTGGAACAGACCCAAGGCTCTTTAAAACTTGTGCATAAGGGTTACGCTCAGTATTCGCAGAATCTTTCGTATGAGGTCTATATTAAGATCTGGAGACCTCATAGCCCTGTGAACCAAGTGTTGATCTGTATCATAAATATAAAGCTACAAATGCCGAGGTCCATTATCAGCCGGCACCAGACCATCAAGAGCGTGGTATAAGCCACCACATGCACGCAATGTACATACTCCAATTTCTGCCGATGTGCTTACTCGGCGATCAAGAGTGACTCCTAGACTTGTGAATGAGAAGTGCGAGTTGAAATACCGTATATGCTCTCTGAAATATTTAGCATCCTCATCATCTTGACTTGTAAACAACCGTTTCAGCTCTTCTGGAATGTCTGGAGTAATAATATCGACTTTTCCTTTTCTGCAACAAAATGATGGGCCCTCTAATGGAAACCGCAATGCCCCCATAGTGGCGATAGTCGGGAACCTTTCTTAGGACATGGTGCTTTGTAGGTAGGTTTCGGTAAATGAATTCATCGGTATTTGATACTGGTGCTGCTCGTGGGCGTCCAAGTTGGTACGATTCATAAGCAAGACCTAGCATTGAAGAACAATATGTATTAAATTATGAATGAAGACCTATGAGGGTCATGGTAAATTCGGAAATAGACAATGGACATACCTTCGGCCATAAATATTCTAGCTTCCTCATCAGGCTCATGGTATACAGCTTCTCCATTTTGCAATGGCGCCAAACAGTCTAGTAGGCAATATATTGGTCAAACATAAATGCCACAAAATTGTCGACGAAGAACCTGATATGTGTACGACAAAATATATAATGTACCTTCAAAATTGGGTTATTGAACAACGGGCTCAAATATTCCATATGGATCTTCTATCTGGTCGGTGCCCACTACGGAAAACCACAAGATAAGTAGAGCATACAAAATCAGGTACTATAGTAGTCTAGGGTCATCAAAATTACTTTGTAGATCTTGAGTGCTTTGAGTATCATCCGGAGGCGGTTCCGCAGGGCGTCTCTTATCATTAGTTGGCGTCTTCATTGGTTGACTGGAGCCATTAAAAGGCTCTATACCTGAATAAACGAAAGAGAACCAGGAATTGCGATCAAATAAACAATGTGGACACACTTCCACCATAACTAAATGGACGAACTAAACCGCACCTTGAATTGAGAAATCTGGGTTACGTATTCTGCTAAGTTGGGGTGCCTGAACCCCTGAAAGTTGTGTGAGAGGCCCTGCATTGTGTTCAATTGAAAGTAACTGTCATTCAGAAGCTGATTATAGTTTATTATTGTTTAGAAGAGTACAAACCAAAGCCATTAAAGCATACCTTGTGCAATATCTCTTACGACGGTAGATATTGATTGCATGTTATGACCAAGAGGCACTGCAACAGCTCTAATGCGTCCACCAATTTGTTGTATCTGATATGCATCATTCCTGTGCAACTAATCGGACTCCTCGTCGTATGTTAAAGTATTCTCCTTGTCATAGGGGGCAGGTGATAGAGATGAATTTGGTATATTTGATAATACTGCAAGAAAATTGTAGATAACATTAGTAAAACTGTTTTTGTTATATTCGATAAGATAACACCATGCAATCAATATGTTATGGTAGCACAGAACCTGCAGACGATATTTGTTGTAGCTGGGTGACACCGGATTGTCCTGTAGCTGGTGTGTGTAACACGGTGCTATCTTTGGTGAGTAGGGTCGTAGTAGCCTTTCTCTGCTCACGTGATAGGCGTTGTCGTTTTAATATTTCATCCCTATTTTCACTACAAGAAATATGTCAACTAGTGACCTCCACTATTGGTCACTGAAAGGTCATAGTTTTCAATTTGTGACCTTTTTGTGACAAAAAACATAAGGTCAAAAGCTGGGGGTCGTTAATTGACTATAGTGACCTTCTCTGTGAGAAGGTCGTAGACGTTTACGACCAAAATATTCCTACTATGGCGTTTTGTTCACTAGCAGCCTCACCAGTCCACGTAGGCATCCAGCGTGGCAAGCTGATGTGGCACAAGATTCAGCCTGGCCCAATTCGGTTTTCTACATGGGCCTAGCCCAACAATTCAGCCCATTTATGATTTTTTTTTCCTGAATGTTTTTGGGCCTGTTCTATCATGGGCATTTACCTTTCCACATAGTCTGTTTCCTTTTCGTTTCTATTTTCTATTTGAGTCGAGGCCTGCTTATAGTTATTCTGAATAGCTTCTCAGCTCAGGTTATTTTGGGCCATGGCATCTTAATAGTACAAGTATATTTGGGATGGCCACTATCAGGTCCAGTAAGAACATTTTTCTGGAGAATTTACTGTTCAAGTAAAATGTACACAACACATTACAGGAAAATAGCACATACAACAGCAGATAAAATTTCATTACACTCCTACTACAGCTCACTACTACATAGATAGTACATGATACTTCATCCTTCAATTTTTTTACCAAGCACTAGACAAGTACATCTCACTTAAAATAAACAATATTGTTCTCGGAAGCAAAATACGCCACCACACACCATGGTGCGCCATCTTACTCGATCTGGCCTCAAGGAACTAGCAGCGCTGCTTGCTCCTTTGGCTGAGAGCTCCATGCTGTAGAGGATGGCTGAAACTCGGATGCAAAGCTCCCTGCACATGACATATTGTGTCAATTCTTGCAGCAACAAAAAGAACTCACCTACCATAGAACTTGCACAGTAATGTATCAACCACCAAACTGTATGAAACAAAAACAAACGAGAGGGGGAGGAGTTTATACCTGATTTTCTTGAGCCAACACAGTAGTAGTGAAGCTATGCGGGGATCTTTGTGAAGCAGTTTATCGCTTCTTGGAGACACCAACAGTCTTCCCTCTCCTGCTGGTAGTCTTGGTGTGCTGACCACGGATACACACGCCCAAGTAGTGACGCAGACCATGGTGGTTCCTGGGAAAGAGAGCAAGGTTTCAAGCATAAGTGATGGCTCATACATCTATGCACTAAGAAAAAATGCTACTGCAACAGTGAAGTTTTAAGGAATCAGGCATCAGCATACATCTATTGGAAACAAATTATTGATATACAAATCAGCAGGGTCACATACAACGTACACTAGAAGGGTATACATGAATACATTGGCAATCATCAATACCAGATTGCAAGACATAACAATTATGTACCTAAGCAAGTCGACAAGGGCATAGGGCAGGATATAAAATCTGGATACAAGTAATAGACAAACTACTATGTAAATACTACAGTGGCATTACTACTAGGACATAAAAAAATACTATGTAAATATTACAGTGACCAAACGGGTGGTGGATTAACACCAACAATGTGCATCGCATAGAAGAATTAAGATAGCTAAAAATATGATGATTACTGCAGGTTATCAAGAATTCAGAATTGTACCCATAAGTGATGTCACTATAATAATTAGAGGCAGATAGTGATTGAGTAGTGTAGAGGAATTATAAAAAGGGATACACATCCTTAAGTTACTTTCTCAAACTAAATTATATAGATATAGAAATATAATGTAGAACATACAGTGTACTATCAAAGCAACCAGAACCTTGTAAAAGTTTTTGTTCATGCAGGCATTGGCATACACATCCGTACATGCAGGCTTATATAGTACCGCTAGAACAAAATACATAACACACAGTTTGCACACATGCCAAGGCAAAGGGGAGCATTGCTTCATTGCTTGATAGTTGATATATATGCCATCAAAAGAGCAGAAGAATAGCCAGTCTAAGTGAGCTAGCCAAATATAGGTGCAGTGCAGTACTCATCGTTGCATTATAAAATAAGCCAGTAGTCAATTGTCTAAAAAAGTGGAAGTAGCTCAAAAACAACCAGAACATCTGTCCAAGTGATCCGTCCGGAGTAGCGCGTAGTAGAGCACCTGCACCCTGCATTCCACGCACATACGAATCAGTCAACGAGTCCATCAACAAGAAAGGGGTCGAGATTTCAATGTGGGGAGGAAGCAGCTGACCGTCCAAAGAAGACAGGCCAGTTATAGATGCAGCGTTAGGCACACTCGATTGTCGACGCCATCGCTGCTGCCGCTGCCCGAATCGGGGTGTCATGGAGGAAGCGATCTGAAGCATAAAAACTAAGCAAAATTAAAAGCATCAGTCGCTAGAAGCATGTAGGCAATAGTACTGGATAATATTTAGAGCAAAAGACGTTTTATATTTTGAGACAGAGGGAGTATTACATAGTTCATCAAACCCATGTCAAATTAATCTAAAAACTGAATTACTAAACCTGCCTGACTAAATCAAACTCAAACCAATGCATCAATCGACACTAGCAGTAGTACACTGAAGAATTCGACACTGAACGGAGGCAATTAATATGTACAGCTAGCACCCATTTGCCTATATTCTGCACTTGAATTCAAACCAATCACTCTATTCCAGAGGTGACTGATTTATCCATGTTCGCTAAAATTACTTTTTGATTTGCATCCACAAGAGAAAGCAGTAGCATTTCAGTTTTCAGCACTAGAGATCTCTCGGAATGGGAACCACAAACCGTACATAACAAGGGAAACTGACAAACAAGTCACAACCCACAATCTCTAAAACAACAAAGACCAAAGGATGGCATTACCAACCTCTGAAATTAAACTCGCCTGCTTCTCCGCGAAAAAACAGAGGGTGCGCAGAGAGTTGGACAAACGCGCAGCAAGTACCCTCAGGCTGGCCACGACACAGCTCTCCGACCAAAGTCGTGCGACCTAGGCGACATCGACGGACGAGATCTAGCGCCCTAGCACCACAACCGCAACGGAACGCGCCGATCCGGGGCCCGAGCAAGCATGTGGGGCGAAGAAATTTTCTGTCGACACGGCACCAAATCGGGGAGGATTCGGGGGAGGGGCGGTCGGAATGGGGGGTCACCTCGATGTCGTGCTCCTCGAGCTGGGCGCGGAGCAGCTCCGAGGCACGCGCCGTGGTGCTCCTGCCATGGGCCGGGCGCGCGAGGACGGTCGGGCTCCTCCCGCTTCTCCTCCAGAGGCCTCCCCGTGCGCTGCTCCCACGCGAGCCCTGCATGTCACCCAAGGAGAGGAGAGGAGCGCATATGTTAGGAACCGCAGGAGAGGGAGGGGAGGCGCGGAGTGTCGTGCACGTACATGGTCGTGGCGGGGCACGCCGCCATCCTGGACGTGGACTGCCTGCCTGTGGTCGCCGGGCCGGCGAGACGAGGCGCCGCGCGACAAATCCCAAGGACGGAGTGGTTGGTTGGCTCGGAGTGGATAAGGCTAGGGGAGAACGGGAGGGAGGGAGGAGCTCGATCTCGTCTATGGTGAGAGTCGTCGATGGTGGGCGGTGGCGGATCGAGATTTGAGGGAGGGAGGGAGGGAGATGGGGATCTGGGATCGAGGGGCATGGGAGAGGGTGGAGCAGCGGCGCTTGGGAGGTGGGGGTCGAGCTCCGCCGGAGGAAGATGGCCGACGCGCACGGGAATGGAGATGGAGGCGCGGGAATGAATTGGATCTGGGCGGCGGCGGCGATTGGGAGAAGGGGGCTAGGGTTTCGTGGGTGGACGAGGATGAGAGGGATATGGGGTGATTCGGGAAGGGGTGAGAGCGACGAGGGTGGTGTGGGCTGCCGTTGGATCCGGGCGCATCCAACGGTGCTTAAGCCATGATCCGTGTGAGCTGATTTTAGACCAATCAGAATAGAGTATCCCCTTTGATGATGTTAAGACCATTTAAATTGGTCATAATCGATTGAAAATAAGATTTTGAATCATGTCTGTTATTTGACTACCTAAGAAATTTATAAAAATACGGAAATAAAAAACCTTTGCATTGTGTCACCAAGTGTGAACTACTTTTCAGTAAAAATAACAAACTTTGAATATTGTTAATATCATTAAAAAAAGTGTTCTAAGATATGAGTTTTTTGTAAGAGAATCATTTTTTGAGTGTCCAAAATGATATTTTTATAAATAACGTAGCAAATATTTGTTGCAAATTTGGAGCACATCAATTTTATAATTCACAATCATAGCACATGTGGAGCACATCAAATACTTTTTCAAGCTTATGTAGTTGTGTTTTTCTATTTGTTTCTCTTGTGTTTTTTGCACATGGGTGCATTTTGGAATGGCATAGTTCGTTCAAATTATCTCATATTGTGCACAAGGGTGCATATTGGAATGGCAAACAATGTTTCCTAAGGAAGTTTTCATTTTCTTTGGACGAAAAAACCAATTTTTATTTTTCGAGTGCCCAGAAGGAGGTTTTTTTGTGAAGGACCTCCCAAATAATTGTTGCAAAATTGGACCAAATCATTTTTATAAAATAATAGGACATATTTAATGCACAATTGACCAAATGGTTGGGTTCGAAATTTTTTAATCCACCTCTCATTAAAAAGACAAATTTCCACCGATTCAGTTGGATGTGGTTCGAATTTGAACTGCAGCTGCCTCATAGTTTGCTATTTATTTTTTCCAAAAATCATTTCTAGGTACATAAGTATCTATTTAATCAGAGAAACACCAAAAAAATTCCAAAATTCAACCACTAGCTAGGAACGGTCATTCCCGCCGTTTTGATCGCATTTTGAAACGGGCATAAAAAATTCAAAAAATTCAAAAAATTGGGAAACCTTCGCATTGTGTCATTATATGTGGTCAAGTTTCCAGGAAAAATAACAAACTTGTAATATGGAAATTATTTTAAAAAAGTGTTCTTAGAAATGAGCTATTATTTGTGAAGATTCATGGCTTCCAAGCCAAATGATCAATCTTATGGCCACATTCGTGGCATAGTTTGTTCAAATGATCTCATATTGTGCACAAGGGTGCATATTGGAATGGCCAATAATGTTTCCTAAGGAAGTTTTCATTTTCTTTGGACGAAAAAACCATTTTTCATTTTTCGAGTGCCCTAAAGGAGGTTTTTTTGTGAAGGACCTCCCAAATAGTTGTTACAAAATTGGACCAAATCATTTTTATAAAATACTAGGCCATATATAATGCACAATTGAAAAAATGGTTGGGTGAAAAAAGTTTTGATCTACCTCTGGTGAAAAAGACAAATTGCAGTCGATTCAGCTGGAAACAGGTCAAATTTGAACTTTAGCTGCTTCATAGTTTGCTCTTTATTTTTTCCAAAACTCATTTCTTGGTACATAAGTATCTATTTAATCATAGAAACACCAAAAAATTCCAAGATTCAACCACTAGCTAGGAATGGTCAAGCCCGCCGTTTTGACCGCATTTTGAAACGGGCATAAAAAATTCAAAAAAAATCAAAACATTGGGAAACCTTCGCATTGTGTCATTATATGTGACCAAGTTTCCAGGAAAAATAACAAACTTGTAATACGGTAATTATTTTAAAAAAGTGTTCTCAGAAAGGAGCTATCAAGCGTGAAGATTCATGGCTTTCAAGCCAAATGATCTATCTTATGGCCACATTCATGGCATAGTTTGTTCAAATGATCTCATATTGTGGACAAGGGTGCATCTTGGAATTACAAACAATGTTGCCTAACGAAGTTTTCATTTTCATTGCACGGAAAATTCATTTTTCATTTTCCGAGTGCCCAAAAGGAGGTTTTTTTGTGAAGGAACAACCAAATAATTGTTGCAAAATTGGACCAAATCAATTTTATAAAATACTAGGCCATATATAATGCACAATTGACAAAATGGTCGGGTGAAAAATGTTTTGATCTACCTCTGGTGAAAAAGACAAATTGCCGTCGATTAAGTTGGAAACGGGTCAAATTTGAACTGTAGCTGCCTCATAGTTTGCTCTTTATTTTTTCCAAAAATCAGTTTAGGTACATAAGTATATTTTTAATCATAGAAACACCAAATAAATTCCAAGATTCAACCACTAGCTAGGAACGGTCAAGCCCGCCGTTTTGACCGCATTTTGAAACGGGCATAAAAAATTCAAAAAAAATCAAAAAATTGGGAAACCTTCGCATTGTGTCATTATATGTGACCAAGTTTCCAGGAAAAATAATAAACTTGTAATACGGTAATTATTTTAAAAAAATGTTCTCAGAAAGGAGCTATCAAGCGTGAAGATACATGGCTTTCAAGCCAAATGATCAATCTTATGACCACATTCATGGCATAGTTTGTTCAAATGATCTCATATTGTGCACGAGGTGCATCTTGGAATTCAAACAATGTTGCCTAAGGAAGTTTTCATTTTCTTTGCACGGAAAATTCATTTTCATTTTCCGAGTGCCCAAAAGGAGGTTTTTGTGAAGGAACTACCAAATAATTGTTGCAAAATTGTACCTAATCAATTTTATAAAATACTAGGCCATATATAATGCACAATTGACAAAATGGTTGGGTGTCAAAATTTTTGATCCACCTCTGGTGAAAAAGACAAATTCCCGTCGATTCAGTTGGAAGCGGATCAAATTTGAAATGCAGCTGCCTCATAGTTTGCTCTTTATTTTTTCCAAAAATCATTTCTAGGTAAATATGTATCTATTTAATCAGAAATACATGGTTTGATGGCGATACATCGAGGTTTGGACGGTGGCCGAGGGCCCCAACACTAGAGCGCGTAAGCTCGCATGCCCGCCGAGTGGTCACCGCGTGACCGTGGCGTTTCCATGTGTTCTGGGCGGCCTAGGCATGTCTAGTGGGTTGGGAACTCCCCAGGTAGGTGCTAGGAAGAAAATCACAATATAAGATTCTCACGAGGAGACCGATCGATGCTCAAACATGAATAAGCAGCCAAGTGTTTGATTTATGATACGGAAATGCACATGGCTAATGGGCGTGAGTTTTGGCTGAGGATGATCAGTTACTAAGAAGACCGTCTTCACAAATTTTCACCTCAAAAGGAGGAGCCTAGGTGGTACTTGCTTTACAAACTACCCTTGACCGGACATAAATACTGAATATTGAAGCTGGGCTCAAAATAATGAATGGATTGAGCTGGCATTTGGTGGATGATGGTTATTTGGGCATAGGAAAGCATGAGAAATTGGATACCATTTGGACATGCCAAAGTGGTACTTCCTTCACAAAGTGCTGCTCTGATCAGAATAGGAAAATGAATATTTTAAATTATTTTGAACTAGGCAAGGAAGGTTTTACATATTTGACGAAGATATGACCCAAAGAATTTATGAGATTTTTTGGGAATTTTGGGAATAATAGAAATATAGGTTGCTTCACAACCTAGGGCAAAACCGCCACATGGACATGACACATAGGCAAAACTGATAAGATGGCGCCTAGTCATCACAACCCACCACAATCTACAAGGCTATGACCATCTATATTGGTCATTAACAACTAGAAATAAGGCAGCGGACTAGCCTTGTTTGCTTTGTGACCTTTTCGTAAGGAAATTACGACCTTCGACCAAAATGGTCGCAATGGTTTAGGGTTTGGAGCTCCTCGAACAGCTTTTGACCAATTGGTCTGAAATGGTCATAGATCTATGACCAATTCTTCCAGGGTCACTGACAAAAGGTCACTAGTTGACATATTTCTTGTAGTGTTTGTGCATACCGCTCCCTGTCCCTTTGCCTCCGTATGTCTTTAGGGTCTACATAGATGAGAAAGCTAGTTAGTATCAACAAATAGGGTTGTATGTAGTTGGTTGATCGTCATTACCAATGGGTATGGACATCGGTGTTTGTGTTTCATTTTCATGGACACTGATATCAGCGGAAGCGTCAGCCATTTTTTTGTTTCTGTAAGCCTGACATTGTCTCTTTAATATTTCGCCTCCTATTTTGTGAATACCGTTCCCTATCCAGTCGCCTCTTCAGCTCCGGAGGGTCTACATGTATGATTTAGAGTATCATAAGTTACCTGAATAATATATAAGCATGCAGTATATGGCCATACTTACCATGGGACATGGTTAGGGGTGTGTGTGGCACATTTTGCTCATCATTCGGCAAAGGTTTATCAGTCTGCTTCTTTAAACGTGCCTCACGACGTCTTTTCAGAATGTCCTCTCTTTTTCGTGCATAATATTCTTTGTCCCTCTGCCTCTTAGTTTCTTTAGGGTCTGTTTAAATATACAATGGAAATTAGCACATTCGTTATAGAAGTGTTCACCAACCCAGCAAAAAAGAAGCGCTCAGTTGGCTGATAGTTACCTGAGGAATGGATGTTGCTTATATCCTGAAATGGGGTGCGTGCCCCCGAGTGATTTGGAGAAGTCATAACATCGACTTCGTAGACTGAATACTCCAGTCAAAAATCTGTCAAGAGGGTTGACTGGAAGCATATATTAGTCAGAATTAGACCCAAGTTATGTTGTCATAAATCTGTAGATTTCATATTCTTAAAGCACAAGGAAGTTAGAAGATAATTTGCAAGAACAAGAAGAAATGTCTAATATTAAAATCTTGCTTGATGTTTTCAGAGGATGGCACAGGTGATGCAAGGAACCGACGGCCTGTTTGCAGCGAAGAAGGTGAGGCGGGAGCAGCCGCGCATGTAATGGCCAGTGGAGGGCGGCCAAGGAAGGCGGCGGCGGTGTTTTCGTGCGGCGAGGTCGCCGTCCAGGAAGGCAAAGGCGATGATGATTCTGAGCGGCGAGGGGATATCCGTGGGATATGTTTCTTGTTTTTGGATTTGGAAGGTCTATTATTATTTGTGGGAATGGGGGATACGTGTTTGAATTTGTTTGGAAGACCTACGTGATTGTAGGGATTGTGTTTGCTTTCGCATGGAAGTTTTCCTCCACGGTGGAGTATGGTCAGTCAACATAAATTAGTAAATGCACACCAGAAAACATATCAGGTGAAGGCTAGCCGTTGGATTTAGATTAGTGGGGATAATCATGCGGTAGTATTGGGTCCGTGTATGTTTTGTGGGGTGCGTTTAGTAAAGATAATGTTTGCTCTTTTATTAGTAGTGGAGATAAGTTCACATGCAGTTCTCTTCACGGTTAGAAAAAAAGGGGTGACCAAAGACACAAGCCCGATATGCAAATTGAAAAGTCACCGTGGTCGCTTGACAATCTTGAAGTTGCAAAACTGAGGCAGGGATAGGGCACATGCAATCTCGACAAAGGGGACAATGTTCTGCAGAGATCTCGATCGGGAAAGTGCCATTGCTGGTGGCCCATAGTTCAATATCCTGAAATCAACCTTCGGAGTGCTTGATTTGTTTTCCGGAATCAACCTAAATTGTCCTTTAGTCGAAATATACTACCCCCTTTGTCACCTAGCGTTGATTAATCTGGAACATCAGATCTGCTGGACAGACGTCCCATAATTAGTGGGACTTTAATTTTCATTCGGCTGATTTTTAATTCAGCATCAGTCGGATTTTTAAATCAATGCCGTATGACCACGTGTAGCCCTGCCTACCCACCTCAGTCCCCCGATCAAGACTACTCGATTGTAGGATTTTTCTAATTTTCTTCTAGATCCGACCCATCTGTTTTTCCCTTCTTGCCCGTCTGTTCTGTTCTGCTTTTTGAATTCAGGATGAGCGGATGAGGCAGTGCGCCATATAGTAAACTGACTCCTTTGTTGTCTGCTTCAACCAGCAGCCTCCCTGTTGTTGGAGGGGGAAAATAAGATGAGAAGAAAAAACAACTTGTACAAGAGGACATAATACGTCTACCCAATGTCACATAAAACACAGACTGAATTATACACCCTTAATTACATAGCAAAATGAAAATCTTAGGTAGACTTTGACGCAAATAGTTAGTCTGCAATAATGCTTGTTCACACACACAGATGGACCAAGAATGGTACACCCTCCGATCCATATTAACTTTGGCTCAAACATATGTATCTAGCACTAAAATACATCAACAAACAAGCGAAGGACGCAACCTTCCTCCCTTTTCCCCTTCCTCCCGCGACGCTCCCGCAGGCGTCCGGGCGGCCTAACCCTAGCGCCGCTGCCGGTCGCTCCCTCCTCCTCCTCCTCCTCCTCGCCGCCAGGGCGCGAAGGGCGGCTCCGCCTGTTGTGGGCGGCGGCGGGGCTCTCTCTCTCAGCGCTCGGGGATACGGCGCAGGCCGGATGCCTCGGCCCAACGCGCGCTGGCACGGCAGTTCGGCGGCGCTCTGGCGTGGGCGGCGACGGGCATGGCGGCAATGCGACGGGCAGCGCGGAGGTGGTGCGGGCTGGAGGCCGGTGGTGGCGGCGGCTACTCGCGGCGACGCGCCCAGATCCGCCTCCGGAGCTGCGGGTCACGGGCGACCTGTGTCGCGGTCGGCCTCACCTGACATGGTTCATGGGCGGGGGGCGGCGCGGCAGCTGGTGGATGTGTGTGCCGCTGCCCTCTTGGGCCCTTGCGGCTGGTCGGCGTCGTAAGGCACGGGAGATCGCTCCGGTGGTCATCCATGGATGTATCGGCGATAGCTCTGATTCCTCTGCTCCGGCAACGGGCCGTTGTCGTGGTCTCGCGTGGGGCCGGACCTATGGCAGGGTGGGGTGAAACCGGTGTGGTTTCGTGGCGGCTAGCTGGTTGGTAGGACGGGAGCTCCGCTGCCGAGCTGCCCGTCGCCGGCCCAAAAGGTGGTTGCCGGTCGTGGCCGTGGGCCATTCCTCCCCCTCCCCCATCCCCATCCTCGTGTGTTCTCGGTTCCGCCATGGCTCGAGGCGGGGGTGGTTGACCGACGGTCTCGGAGGCAGTTGGGGTGCGGATTTGCTCAAAGTCTCGGCCTCTGGTGATCATCATGGCGGTTTGGAGCCAGAGCGGCGGCTCTGGCGGCGGGAGGCGCGTTGGTTGTGGGCTGCCCGCGCAGCTCGGGTGCGGGCAGACAGTCACGGTCGCTTGGGCGACATGGCTGCGGGTGGTTCGCGGAGCGGGGTTGCGAGGGGTAGGAGCACCGGGGTTCACCATTGACTAGTCCCGGTACAGCCCGACAGAGCCGGCGTCCGTGAACGTCGTTTCTCTCCCTGCAGGCTTCGCCGTGGTGCTCCCACCTCCTGTGTGTCACTCCGGGTGAAAACTTGATCTTCTGGATCAGATGATGAGGGTTTCTATGGTCGTATCCTTCTTGAAGGCATCGTCTTGGAGTCCCCGCTTTGGCCGTGTCCGTCTCATTGCTCCTCGGTTGATATTTCATCTTCATGGTGGTCATCGGCTTATCATTAGGGTGCTTACTCGTCGTTGATGTGATGTGTTCAGTGCTCGGCACCTTTGTATCTCGCCTTGGGTGTTTGCATTGAGTGTGTGGTGGTGGAGTGCGTTTGTATCTTCTTACACGAATGTGTTGGTGATGGTGCTTTATCTATAAAGCGGGGGAAACCCTTTTTCGTACTAAAATACATCAAGAAACATCCATTTGAGCGACAACTAATATGGATCGGATGGAGTAATATCTTAACATGGTTGAGAATTACAAGAAACAACTCATGCAAATTGAAAAATTCCAACAACTTGCGAATTGAACGCATATTTTTGTGAATCTATGAACAAGATTGACTTATGTATGCTATTAAGTAACACCAACTAGACTCCGTAAAAAAAGTAACACCAACTAGAGAAAGTCATAATGGAATGAGATGCGTTGGCACAGGCTTCTGAAGAGAAACTAAAAGTAATTAGACCATCCATGGCATCTTGAGATGAGTTCTCAGCACAACCTTCTTCCATTGAGCCTAAAAAAACTTTAAAAGAAAAAAATCAAGTGAAAACAGTAACCAAGGCAGCAAAAGGTGCTACACTGATTTTAACTTGATGTTTGTGATCTAATAACTAATGTGTTAATGCGTGTACCAAACTTGATGGAGTCTAAGTATGGCTGGTCGAGCTTATTCACAGAGAGAGAGAGAGAGAGAGTATGACAATGGCCCTGGGCCCCACCAGGCAGCCTCTCGGGGGGACAAATGATCAAATGGAGAAATAAAGTGGGGCAAAAGATCCAATTTCACAGAGAGAGAGAGAGAGGGGGGTAGAGCTAGCGTGGAAAATAATGGTGCGTGAGGTTTGTATGGCAACGGTGGGCCTGGGAAGCATATGGAAACAAATCTCCTCTACCCCGTGAGAACATTCAAACAAGATCAAGACATGTGAATCAACCTGTGGTTGAGTTGGTTAGATGGACAGTAGTATCCCCAACCCACCAGGGTTCAAATCCTGGTGCTCGCATTATTCCTGGTTTTATTTCAGAATTTCTGGCGATGCGCTTTCAGTGGGAGGAGACGTTCCCGTCGTGTATATGAGCGCTTGTGTCTGTACTGATGCTCAAAAAAAAAAGATCAAGACATATCTCAAGGAGAACCCTTTTTTTTTTTTTGCCGGTGACAAGGAGATTCTTGGGCAGGCAGATAGTGACCAGAACATGAACCTTTCAATCTTGTACGTACCCCTAGTTGTTTGCATCACGGACTCTTAGTTTAACTTTACCCCATCTTCGATGTTTAAAATAAAGAGCTGTATTTTGTGTGTGAAAAAAGTGTGTTTTTGATTCCTCGGTTTGCGTTCATAGACGTTTGGACCCTCATCTCCACAAACCAAACTAGAGATGTTCAGTCCAGATCCGATGAAGCGGTGTAATAAGTTGATCCGGTCTGGCGGCTTTTGACCCAAATGGGCATATCGCTGTTCAAGACTGCAATCCACCTCATCCTCTTCTTCCTCCGCATCCTAGTCACTTCACGCGACACTTGGTGCGCAGCTGAGCTGAACCAATAATATATGACATGCAAGTTTTACACAACCCACTCTCAAATTCATATGTGAAAAGAGTTTCTTATGATATAATTTTTATATTATACATCTCATGTATTATTGATGTATAAATTGTCCAAGGCAACCTTAAAAAACATATTAGGCCCTATATATTTGAATGGAGTGAATACACAGGATCCGTACACAACAATAACTCAAAGAGATTATAGGCAGGCTGCAAATCACACACACCATTCACGTTAAAAATGAAAATTACTCGCGCCAGTCACAGAAACAGAGGATGAAGCACCAAGAGCACAAGGGACCGAGGACGGCACTATAACGTGCGCCTCCTTGATATTTTTTCGTGGGGTGAAAAAAACTCGCACTCCACGAGAGGAGAGATCAATTTTTGGTCAAGGGTAACAGGAGAGGGGCGTCAACCTGATTCCTCTGTCTCCCATTTGGGGATGGGCCGGTTGATGGAAGACTGCCGGTCTCTGTAGCTGCTACGGTGGACGATGGAAATTGCGTGCTGGTTCATCCAATTGACTGCTCCGACTACCCCGTGACTTTGGAGAGCGTCATGGCCTCTAATGGCTCCTCAGCTGCTTCAGAAGGTTGAACTAGAGGATACGCTCCGAGTAGTGATATGGGCCCGGTATATTACAGTATACCCCTATTGGAATGTACCTATAATTATCACGGATGCAGTTGTAGTCTTCAGATAAATCGAGAAATGACAACTATGAAACTAGAGCGTGGTGACATCCAGAAACACAGCCCCTAAAGCTCCGGAACTGCTTGTGGTGAGATCTTTTTAAACGTGCCAGAAACATTGCCAGCTTCATGCGGCTGGCTATCTCCCGGTTCATAAACCTCCGACGCAGGCCACGCTGGGTCTAACTGCTCCTGACATTATGTTATGGGATGGGATGGACGAGCACTCTCAATTGAACTACCGTGCGTGGAGATGATGATGCAGATGCTGCCTTTCCACCACCTCACGAGTGTAGATCTAGAACTGCGCGAGTCCCTGGACGTGCCAGGGCCTGACAATTATCTGCCTACCACCTGCTAGCCACAACGGTAGCATGCTGCCCCCCATGAAGTAGTGGTGTATTGAGATGCTCGACAAGATCACACCACAAAAAAAAACTTGTAATCAAACATTGAACGCCTATACTATTCTTCCACGACAAAGTTGTAGCTACACACTGCACACTACACCCCTCCCCACTCTCACGTGTAAGTTTTACCCTTTCCCAACCCTAACTTTCTTATTTTTTTGTGAAAGATTTATCAAAGTACAAAGCACCCCAAACATAATAAAAATAACATCGACGTCCATGGACAACCAAACGACCATTGCCGCAAATAGAACGAGCCGCCGACGCGCCGTTGTCGCCGCTCCCATACCGGAGCTTTGTTTTGATGCTACCATGATGCCAGAAAGTGCCACCGCCCTGCACGCTTCGATCAACATGAGTCAATCACCGAGACCCCGTTGCGCCATGCCCGCCGAGACTCGCTGTCTTTGACTTGGAAGAAACCATGGCGCTCCACCTGAGCATCCCTCCAGCCAGTAGTTGCTAAAAAAAAAATCGATGTCCTCGAGAGTGAGAACGGCCTCACACGCTGCTATCGTCTGATGTGAGGGACCTAGATCTAGGGTTTCCTCCAAACCAACCTGGCAGGGAATACAAGAGCTGCATCAATGGTTCTTTTGACATGGGAATGACGCAAATACACCGCCATTCTACACCATGACCATAGTCGGCGCGATTTTCACCAGCAAACGCACCTCCAGCCGACTAGATCGCCACCAACAATGAGGTCAGTGCCACCACCATCATTCGGATTCACTACCCCGGCTTCTCAGCTACAGACCCCAACCGTCGAGAGGCACTGCATGCCCATCGCCGCCCTGCATGAGCAAAAGACCTAAGGCAGGATCGTAGCTCCATCAAGTAGATCCATCTTGGCCGGCCACCACGACTGCTCTGCCACCTGGCTAACCTCACCCATCGTAGAGAAAGTGCGCCACCACCAGGCCCATGGTTGCCGGCCGAGGTAAACATTTCTACATGCCATCCAATTGCCGCAAGCCACCGCCACAGATAATGGCCACAAGTGAAACGACATCACTGGAAGCAGGTGAGAGAAAATCCCCGCCGCCATCGTCACCAGGCCATGCTTTACCGAAGGTCACCACTAGTGGCCGTGAGTGGTAGGGAGCCAGTAGGAGGAGGCCGAGGGGGGGGGGGATCTCGGCTGACCCGGCCTACAATAGAGCGACACGGGGGCCTAGCTTTCTTGCTTCTTCTGCGAACTTTGTTTTGATTGGAACTTTTTATTAAGATGGCCAAATGCACCATTCTGATGCAGAGGCCGGGGGTAATCCTCCTTTGTTTTAAAAAATATCTCAAAAGAAAAGAAATCGACTACCTATGAGTTGGCACTGCTCCATAAAAAGCTAGGCATTGGAAATACTTCAGTTAACAAGTCACATTCACTTAGACGTTGCCACTTCCATTGCTTCCCTGATGTCAGACAACAGAAGAAAATAAGTACCATAACGAGGATGAACCTTTCGCTGTGGACTTCCTCTTGATCTTGTCAGCAAGTTTGTATGCACTTTTCACCGTGAACCTTTCTGTTATTTCGTAATGCCATGCGATAGTGTCCTCCACGTCATGAGTTGGGACCTTCAATTTTCCAATCTCCTCAACGTCAAAGTGGCTGAAGATTCTATTATCAGATCGATATTCCATTCTCTTATATCCGGGAGCATGAGTTGGTTGACCCCTCTAAATCTTGAGCATCTAATAAATTCCGTAGTCTTCCATGATGTCTCCGAATATGAATGCTTTTGCCATTACTAACTCGCAATATTAATCCTTCTTGGAGAAGCACTAGACCAAACTCAATTCCTCCTCAGGACAGGTATGCGTCAGAGGCAAACATTGTGTGTCAAATTAATTACCATTGGGGTAATATTTCGACTTCCACACTCTTGCACATAAGCTATCTGGGTAATGGTTGAGCCCCCAACATTGTCGGGCCAGAAGTGCTTTGTTAAAACATTGCATCTCCCCGAATCATATTCCTCCATCCGTCTTCTGCTTTTTCATGTTCTCCCATGACATCCAGTGAACCATTCATGGTCGACCTTATCCCCCCTGAAAAAAATCATTTTTCGCCAAACCCCATGTTTAGATTAGAAAAACGCATCACAAATGTTGGAAGTGCCTAGATTACATCTTTGACATGGACCTCCTTCGCCGCCTGAGACATAAACATTTCGTTCTGTTCGTTACATATCTTCCCAGATCTATGCATAATTTGCTGAAACCTGTAATTTATCATTCTTCCTTCCGCGGAGGGGAGACCTAATTACTTTCGTTCAAGAGTATCCCATTTGACTCTGAAGATAATCTTAGTTCCATCTCTGACTTGTGTCGGGCAAGCCTCACTAAGTTTGTGGGAACACTTTCTTTGACTAAGGAGTTACCCCGTGCATTTTTGAAACAAAGTTAGAGTCCCCCTAACTCTCACGGCTTGTTCAATGGAAAGTTTGAAGAACAAAAGATTATCATCTTCAAATCGGAGGTTCAATATACCTAGGCTGTTCAATTTTTAGCGGATTTAGGAGACCACCTTCAACCTCCTTCTTCAACAGGCTCGCAAGTCCATCCGCCACAAATAGAAATAGATATAGATATATGGAATTCTCTTGTCTCAATCCACGAGCGTGGCAAAATGGCTCCAGAAACTCATCGTTACACCTACTAGTATATTTGACTGATGTAACATATGCCATCAACCGCCCTGTCCATTTCTGGTCAAAAGCTAGCTTCTGAAGGGCTCCCTCCAAGATCCCCCAATCCACACAGCCATATGCTTTCGCCAGGTGTAGATTTTAAGCTTCTTCATCTTCACCTGATGTAGGCGATAGGAATATGTGGGCCTCATTTGGAAGGAAAAAATTCCCCAAATATTCAAAATCTTTTGTTGGCGTCTGGCTACCCAGACCCTCTCTACAAAGCATATCACATATTGATGATATATGTGACATGCCGTACTGAAAGAGAAACTGAGTTCCATGCTGTAATCTCATGTACAAGAAGCAAGGCTCTGGGAGGTGAACCGGGGGCCATTTGGAAAGAGGAGTACACGGGAGAGCTTTGGTTGCAAGTGTTGTTAGATGCAAAGAACGAGGGTGTCGGGAGTAGAATGCCGCTAATGTGTTTGTAGGAATGGAACTTGAGAAACGAGGTGATATATGCGTATGGGAATGCCACTGTGGCGGATCTGTACTGTCCTTGGTCAGGTATAAGACAGAGATCAACGAGGCACGGTCATTCACCGACAACGAGTTCACACTCCCGCCATGCAGTGGACCCCACCCGCGCATGGATGGGTGAAAACCAATTCTGACGCTGCTTACTTCGAGGTCACAGAGTTGGTGTTGTCTGATTGCTTGGAATTCCCGTGGGCTCATCTTTGTTTGTCTGCCAGAATATGGACACGTGCAGGTCTGTTGAGGAACCTGCTGCCGGGGCTATGTCAGGCCAACTCCAACGCACGACCCCATCCCGTTCGTGCCTATCCGTTTGCGCCTAAACCCACAGCCGACACGGCCCAATGCGTGACCGCATCCACTTTTTTTTATTTGTTTGGCATCCGGTCCGCTCTATTTCCGGCATATACTTGCGCTCAGTTTGCATACATGCGAAAGGAGGACGAACGCCCACGCGCCCGCTCCGCGTCCGCCTCAAGCCTGCGTGTTATCCACCCACCTACATCCCACCGTCCATATTTACACCGCATGCACTGGCGGCTGCACCCGGCAGCCACCCCGTCCGAGCGGTCGCCGTCTTTTTTAATGTGGAAGCCGTGGGCCGGTGGGAGTCCACACTTCCACTCCCGACGACGCGTGCCACCTCGCAACCTGGCACACTCGCCTTCTCGAAACCCTAGCTCCACCTCGCTGCCTGCCACCATGGGATGGCATTGGATCTCCGGACGCAAGGGCAGGCACGAGCACAAGGGCGGCTCTTCCTCCGTCCGTTGTCGGCACTCCAACCCTCCACCTCCACCTCAACCTCCGGCACCTACATTCCACATCGCGCCGCCGACGGCTGGATCTCGCATGAGGCTGTATGTCAAGGCGGTGATTTGCAAACGTTACTGGGACACGGGCACGCTGTTGGCATCACTCTGCGGATCGATTGCCCATTCCACCGATACCGGTGAGCTGTCACACCCGACATGAGAAGATAGCTCGCCGCTGCGCCGGCCTGCCGCCGAACCTCATCAACGACTAGAGGTACAACCTGGAATCCCCATTGTTGGGCACGTGGCTCCATGACGAGCATGATCTATGTCTGCAATCTTTCTTTTCCAGTCGTGCTTCGATCCTGCCTCGCAGCGCGTGCGCCGCCATCCCACCTCATCTACACGGCTATAGGATGGTCCACGACCTGATGCCAACGGCATCCCCGTCGTTGTCCCTGCCGCCACCAGGTCCGATGACAACTAAGGAGGAGGCACTTGTGAGGTGGATCATGGAGGAATCCCTCCACACCCACGACGAGGCCCAGTGGAAGGGCCTCAAACATATGATAGCCCTCTCCGCGGACGGTAACATCGCCACCCCGGAGTTCGATGTCGTGGTAATGGAGGAGGCCATGGAGGATGTGCAGGAGCGGGAGGAGGAGGAGCCCGACTGTGGAACCCAGCAATGGTCGGCCAGAAGTGGTCCTATATGGAGACAATGTCATGCACGCCGGAGCAAATGCATGGCGAGGCTTGGTCACCCTCCCCACCACAGGAAGAAGTGGTGCGGGCGCCTCCCGCCTGGCAGGGGCCGGCAGCTAATCTTTGGACACCGCCGCCCTACATCAACCTCACGGGCAAGGAGGACGACGACGGCAGCCAGGGAAGCGATGGGCCTCTAGTTTTTTTTATGTCATTTAATTTTAAGTTTATCTGAGAATGTGCTGGACTGGAGTTTAGCGGCCGTTTATGTTTATATTTAAGATTTTAAACTTATTATGCAATGTCTATTTGGGTTCAGTGGCCAAACGACCGCATCCAGGCGCACGTTTCCGTTTTGCCGATGTAAACGGACGAAATCTGGACAAAACGGACGTCCATTTGGGTCCTCGAGTTAACCTTAACTAGTCTGATTGAACTGGCAAAAGTGTACTACAGGCGAATCATCACCGAAACTGACCATGCGGCTGTGAGACGGGAGCTAAAAAGCCAACGCGTCAAATCAATCATTGTGCTTCCCCTCTTGTGGTGGATAATAAACAAGCTCTGACGCTCTTTTCGGTCCATTAAATCAGCGTGGTCGAAAGGAATCGAGACAGGGCTGCCCATGAGCTCGCGTCCATGGCAAGGTCAACAAGCAAGCTCCCCAGGATCTTTAAAGCAACATACTACTGTATTTCCTAATTGACGAGAGAGTGACAACCACACGGGTGCTCCCATCTAGGCCTTCCCAAATGAAAATATGACGCATCTTACAAAAAAACATTCACACCGAGGACACGTCGCCGCCGTCGACTTAACGAGATGCCGCTGCAGCCACCGTGACCATTTCTCAGGAGCTATCAACCTGGGATTGAGGAACTGCATGTGGGCTAGGATAGGCTGTTTTGCTTGCATGTTTCCTGTAATAGAGAGCGAGACTGAGTTGGGTCTTGGCCCATGGGCTGCTCTGTTGTTGGCTGCACGCAGCAAAATGGTACTCCCTCCTTCCCAAAGTACTTGCGCAAAAATGGATAAAAATGGATGCATCTAGAACTAAAATACATCTAGATATATCCATTTCCGTGACAAGTAATTTCAGACGGAGGGAGTATAACGCTATAAATTCATAACGCTTAGCGAGGTTTACCGGCGGTACAGCGCCATTAGGGTCATAGCAAGCAAATATGCCTAAACCAGAATGCTATAACATTGAAATAGCGCGCTATTTTTCGATGGATCTAAGGTTGCTGTTGCGAATGGTTTTGGTTTATCTAATCAATTGGAAGCTCATGGTTATGTTACCCACGTCCAAAATAAATGACACTGCTCAACTCACACGTTATCTTATGGGCAACACGTATAGGATTAAAAAGCATCCGGAAAGGAATCATATCTTGAAGGATAATAGTAGCAAGCATTAACGGTGGCCACCGTAGAAGGAGCGTGTCGTGCTGACTCTCGCGGGTGTCCTGCTTGTTTGGCTCAAAACATGGCGCTAGAGGTTGGAGTAGAGATCTACTAACCACATCTCGCCCCTGCTAAGCATGTGATCAAACTTGGCTACCGAATCTCACCATGACCTACCTTATATATACCGTAAAATGAACCAATAGGAAATCCTCCTTGGTAACCTCTCTCGTTGTCGATCGAAGTGATGGACGACCACGCGGGCCTGGGAATGGGCTTGCCGCCGATAACCACGCGAGGGAGATTGCCCGAAGACAACCACTACGTGCATGTGTCCCAAACATATGCATGCAGGTTTTGAGTTATATTTGAATACCCAATGCACAACATTGATGTGACGTCTGCCTCAAAAACTGTAAAGTCCTAACATGGAGCGAGGTTCGCGACGCATCATGTGCTAGTCCTCTCCCTCCCACTTTGATCTGGTGGGAGGGATTGATGTGTACACATGCGCTAAAACAATTGTACTATGTGATCTCAGCATGTACTATTGTAAGAAAAAAAATTAATCCCCTCCTAGGTCAAGTTTAACCTCTCTCGCTGTCGGTCAAAGTGATGGACCAAGCGGGTGCACAGATGGAAAGCATCTCGATAACTGCATGACTGAGTGCCAGATGACAACCATCTATTTCCATGTGGGACAAACAAATGTATGGAGGTGGTGTGTGATGTTTGAATACCTAATAATTAATGCACAACTTTGGCGATGTGGCATTGCCATAAAAACCGTAAAGTCCCCACATGGAGCGAGGATCACGACGCATAGTATATACTAGATCAGGAGCGCGCCTTGGCGCGAGGGTGCCGGTCACAACGTTTTGGTGAAGCAAGTAGTGCTAAGTTAGTAGAAATTTGGGTTTAGCGTATGAATTCAGACATGATAACAAAATAAAGTGAAGAAGAAACATTCTTTTGTGACAGAAGAAAGACACAATGAAGTTAAATATCGTCATGAGATTATAAGGCAACATCGAGTTGAACGTACTCATAACACCACAAAAGATGGCAACATCAAGTTCAGCGTACTCATAACACCACAAAAGTTCGATATCAAAAGCGTTAATATAGGAGAGGAAGTAATAAAAGTAGGAACATAATGGAGAACCCATGCTTTTAGCACGGAGAACTATTATCTTTGACAGGGAACCTGTACTTGTGGATTATTAGGCGATATGAGCGTGCTACTGGAGAGTGCATTGGAATTTTACATTTACTTTTAGTATAGTAGCTCAAATCTTGACACATCAAGTTTGGCTAAATGCAATAGATCAGAAGCTATGCAGTATGATAAATCAGAATTAGAGCGAGTTATTTATATAGAAAGTAACACACTCCGCCGGAAAGTCAATTTGGCTCCTGGGTGCATTTGCACCCGGGGCCATTTTTGTTTTTTTCAAATGTCAAAAAAATTGAGATAAATTTTTTGTGTGATCTTTGTCACATACAAATACAACCTGTAAATTTTGAGACAAAAAGGTTAAGCATTTTGGCCTACGCAAAAAAAAAAAAAATCAAAGACCAAATGACACCCCAAAATTTGTTTCTTTCGCCGACGAAACACCACAGCTCCGTTCCGCAGGAAATTTGTCAAGCGTGTTTGCGGCACCAACATGATCATCTACAGTTTTTATAGAATTTTTTGAAAACATTTAAATTGTTTTTCGGGGTATGGTTCATCTGGGTGCAAACGCACCCGGGAGCCAAAACGCCTCCCCCACACTCCACAGGTCTTTCATAATAATTAGATCAAGTCATTTGTGCAGAAAGAGAGAGAATGAAGTCTGAGAAATGCATTAGAGGGTAGCCGTACAGTAGAGAATACATATCCCATTGCTCTAGACAAAAGTATATCCTTAGACGATAAATGACTATGAATTCCAAGATGATCCAACATGATATAAAGAATGGTCCTGACAGAGATTCTCACAATAGTATGGCCAACCTGAGTCGTTGAAAATGGTTTAGAGACAACTTAGATAAGTGGTTGAAATATATAAGTAATAAATAAAGTACATGCAAATGACAAGAGACCAATTCCAAATGGATTTCTTGCACAAACAAAGATACATGATACAAAGCCTTTTTACAAAGCAAGTTGATAACTTTCAGCAAACCTTGATAGGTGGACGAACCCAATAAGAACCTAAAACTTTGAAATCATATTCTGCTAGGTTTTTTTTATTCTTTTCAACATGAGAATGAAAGGAAATCATTTCCTTGTGAAACCTCAGACATTAATGGATACCCCATCAAGCTAGCATACACAGTTCATCTATAAACACTACTCCTATTAACTAAATCAAGCTAGCTTACACAATTCATATCCAAACAGGATAACATCTCTTGGGGTATGGTTACCCAAGTCCAACCAGAGATCCTCACATGAGTTGGGGGTGTAGAAGAGCAAAGGGAGCTTACTTGCAAGAAGAAGCCAGAGTCCAGGGTCAGGCAAGTGCACATGTCATCACAAGCACCATTGCGGCTCCTGATCCATATCCTCTGCTTCGCCGTATGATGCCACTTGAAAATAGAGTAATTTACTGGAAGAGAAAAACACTACCTTTCATACACGGGTGGGAGGGAAAAGTCAATTAGTGCAGAAAAGAGACTCTTCTTGAAAGAACATCCAATTTCACGGGTCAGTAGCAAAGCAACACTACAAACAAAACAAGGAATAAACAATTAGTGCAGAAAAGGTAGACATTAATATCTTGAGAGTGCTTAATTGCACTACCTATATATTCACACTCACATATGTAGTCGAATTTTTCAAAATTGAAACATTATTGGCACCTCTACATGAAAGTGAATAAATGAAACTTTTGCTGCAGTGAACTTATATCTGCAACTTCAGTAGACCACATATGCAATCTCGTTGGCCACATTTGCAATCTCGTTGGTGCGAACTTACTGACCAAGCGACAAATTGAAATAAACCATCACAAAATTCAGATAGCATATATAGGTTCCTGTGGCTATACACAGGTATCAATAGAAGTCAAATACACTATGGAAAGTATAGGTTCATCCGACGCCACCATATGTTATTTTGTATCTACTGAGACACGCCAGCGTCACCAACTTTCCTTGCAACAATGGCAGTAAAAATTGTTAAAAATTTACCTTTAGTAGTACAAACAGCAAGCAGATCAGCGGCCAATTGCTTGCATGATGACAACCGCTGAACTGATAGTGTTCTTGACAGCAATTACATGAGTCTACAGAAAGTGCAAATAAGAATTGTTTCACATTTTTTAGACAAAACATGAGTACTTCATTGTCATCGACAAATAAAACATTCAGTGTGTTGCAGGTTTCTATACGAGAGCAGAAGAAATTCCATTATAGTGTATAGCTTCCAATATCTATGTACGTTCCTTGACTGAATACAACAGGAAGAGCATAAATCTGCTGTTAATCAAGGGAATGAGGCTAAGACTGACCATGGACTTTCAAGTAGTAAACCACGATTACAGATTTATGACACTAATAGATGAAGAAAGAGGGAAGAGCAGGGTTTTGCACAAGAATAATACCTTCCATAGGAGCCCAAAGCAATAATTCTTGCATCGCATGGTTCAACATCTTCAGCTTGAAGTCGTTCGTGATCCTGCGACAACAACCATGAAACGAAAAAAATAATCAAAACCCAAAGTGAAGGATTGCAAAAGTGTCACCACAAGCAGAAATGTACACATACAAAAAATACGATGCCATCTCACGGAGGCTGGAAGGGGCAAGAAGTTACTGGAGTTTTCCATGTGGCGGCGATGCTTGCAGCTCCTACACCCATCCAACCAAAGCAAGGGAACATTTCTGTAGGTCAAATAAAATAGTCTAAGAAAACATGCAACTATATACAACATCAGTGGGAAGTAAACTAACATAGTCCACTCTGAAGCAAGCATGTAGCAACAATGAGCATAAAAGAGACACGGAAGATGCATAATTGAGATTAAGATCAACCTTTTCATCTTATTGGCTCTGACTGGAAGAGGAAAACATAACATCCCATTTTGAAGCCTTAGCTAATTTACTTTTGTGGTACCAACTAATGCTAGACCAAAGTCAGTTAATAAGAATTGTTGTCTGATGAAACTACACCATATGGGGACAAGAGCCAACACCTCATAACCAAAACATTAGCATTTTACATTTGTGTTTCTACCTTTCTCTATTGGCTTTAGGAGTTTATGTACCTGAACTGTGGCCCTATAATTCCTATAATTAATGCAACTGTTAATTTTTTACCTCTGCTCTAGTTTGAGGATTCAAAATCTGTGCCAAAAACATACTGCCGGATCTAGTGTGAGGATTCAAAATATGTCCCAAAAACATACTATAAGGCTGTGCTCTGTAAGAAAAGAGAAGTGCCGGACACACAAATAGATGCATTATAGACAAACGTTTCAGGTTCTCAACTTCTCAAGTAATCAATTTTCAATGACATGTTATATTCTTTAAAAGGTGTGAGTTGGAATGTGTAAACTGAACCATGACATTCCTTTTTCTGTAGTACAAATAACTCTCTATGCACTCTTGGCCTTCTTATGTCCATATAAATTATAAAGCACTTTCAGATTTCTCAAGCTCTACTTCTCTCTGACAACATGGCCATCACCCTACCGATTCAATCGATTAACTCTGAACATGTTGCCAAAATCATCCAACAAATGGCAGCAAGTCGGGCAGAGAGGATGGCGCTGGTCTCACCCATTTGATTTCTTACCGAGGAAATCTTTGTACTGTGAAGTAAAGAAAGGAAGATGCAAATAATCACTTGCCAACAGATTTATTTTCTGGAACACTTGCCTTCCAGATTAAAGTCTAAAATTTCAGAATCTTAGGGCAAGTCTAAAACAACCCTCCCAGCTCTTGAAAGATCGTGTCCATTTGACAATGTGTCAAAGAAAACATGAGTACGTGCCTAATAGATATTTTCCACACTACCTCACAAAGAAGATCCTAATAGTATTTCAATAGTATATGGCTATAACCATCAGTGGCAAGCTGCCAGGTTAAGGGACAAATATTATCTATGCATGCACATCGTCTGCCGAATGGCAAACAAACTGAGGGGTGTCATCCAGAGTTCCAGATCAGATCCATGTCATTGCAACTTGCAAAACACATCAAACAATAGCCTAGTTTAGTGTCAATAATCTGAAGCGGTACTGTGGTACTTAACAAACAGCAAAGAAATTTGCTTACCCAATCTGCAATGCTAGCTCCCAATAGCATTATGGTTTGGCAATCCCTAACATGAAGCACCAGGCATTCAATCAACAGTTCAAGCAGCAGCAGTAATAAGTAAGCAGCAGCTACAATGCATGAACGTCATAGGGAAGTTACTGGCGAACAGCAACAGCAAGGGCACGGTGAACAGGGACAGTAAGCAGCAGCAGCTCAACAACAAATTGATTCAAATAGATGAAAAGGGGCGAGATTACCTGGTCCAGCTTGCTTGACGTTGGGAGGAGAGGCTGTGGCACTTGGGGACGGTCATGGTCGAGTCCAGACAGCAGCGGCAACTTCATACGGCAGCGTCGGCGGCAACAGCGGCGAGTCCAGGAGGTGGTGGCAGCGGCGAGTCTAGGAGGTGGGATTTGGCAGGGAGGGAGCCGATGGGCGCCTCAAATGACGGATCAGAGGCGGCTCACCTCGGTTTTGTCCTCTTCCGGAGGTGCACGAACAGGAGGACAACAGACCGGTGCTCCTCCCATCGATGGTGAGCATTTGCACGTCGGCCGCCGCTCCTCCTAGCGACGAAGATGGCGACGTCATGGAAGGGACGAAGTGGCATGGGCCTCCAGCCGGGGGTGGGGGGGGGGGGAGGCTCGAAGAGGAGAGCAGCGCCGGCGGCGATCTCAGCAGGGGAGAGGAAAGTGGAGGGGAAGAAGACAGGAGCGCGGCGGCCAATGCACGAGAGGGCGCAGGGATGGGGCGGCAGCTATGCAGGTGGGCGAGAAGCGGCTAGGTTTTTAGTCACCATGGTCTTCATTTTTATATGCCTATGTGTGAAATTCCGATAATGCCCTCAGTGGGGTACCGAATTTACAGGCGGTGGCACGAGCGTCTGGACACGGTTTCGATCTACAGTCGATCGTTTTGATCCGACGCATGAGAGCTTTCGAGAGGGGGATCGGACGGTACAAATCGTATCGAGAAAATGATCCAACGGCCAGGAAGCGCTAAACTCCAAGGAGGCTGGGTTCCTCCCACTATGTATCTTACGTGATGCTGGTCCCCTCCCCCTCTTCGACGCGTACTAAATACTCATACCATGACACAACCAAAAAGATTCCTCCTTGATCAAATTAACCTCTCTTGTTGTATGTCAAAGTGTTTTGGACCTCGCGAGCTCATGGGCGGAAGCTTCGCCGATAACCACACGAGTGAATGTCCAAGGACAACCACCACCTGCATGTGTGGCCTAAAGAGGTTTTGTGATATGTCTGAATACTCAATGCACAATGATATGGCACCTGTCTCACAAACCCGAAATGCCCCACAAGAAGGTTCATGACACGTAGTCCCCCCACATTGTGCCGGTGGGAGGAATTCATGTGTGTTCGCACAAGCTCGAACTTTGGTCTGGAATCTCACCATGATCTACACCGTAACACAGGCCAAGTTGAATCCACCTTTGGTCAATGCCTCTCGTTGTCAATCAAAGTGATAACCTGGCAGGCTAACGAATGGGTGCATTGCTGATAACCGCACGAGCGAGTGTCCGAGGACCACCAATTTCGACAGTTAAGGTGGCAGGAGAACCACTATTCACTTGTTACCTGCATTTGGAAGTGTTTAGACCATGCATTTCATAGCGACTTTCATGTTCTCTAACTTAGGATTATTGGCATCAAGTCATCGACTAGTTGGAAGAACACAACCCTATATTATTATTCCGTGACATGCCCTCACTTATTCTGCAAACACAATGAAACGGACAACCTCTTGCGTGCATCGTCAGTAAATTGGATGGCCCTCACTTATTCTGCAAACACCTTTCTGTTTTGTTTTACCGTCTGAATGCGTGTTTAAAGGTTTTTCCATTGTTACAATGTCGCAGGCTAAATAATTTGAACTCCAGCCGAAACTGACTGCTCAAAATTTTCGCCATTTCCTCTCCACCTAAAAATTTACCAAAAAGACGCCACCATGAACATTATGTTCCACTAATTGCTAGCGCCCAACATATGAATATCATGCTTTATGGGTTCTCTCCACATTGGAAGAGTGAGACTGTAGCTTAGGTTTCAAAATTATATTACTCTAGCAAGGCATGACTTGACTCTTCTCCAATTTTGCTTGTCAAGAAAAACAACAAACCTTGCGAATGGTAGTGCACTATAGGCATTTAAATGCCCTTACAATGACTACGCACTCCCAAATATTGATGAACTACTATAACAATTTACTATGGTTGGTGACATGAATGTTGTTAAGGCCAATCAATGTTATAGTGGTAGCCCGCTTCTACTCGTTGGTCACAAGAAGCTACAGAAGTAGAGGTGGGAGACCATGTGCCTAATGTTAAAGGGTGTGGTGAGGTTCAGGAGATCCAAATCATGTGAGCTGAGCATGTGCTCTTAGTTTGTTCATTTAATGTTGGGTAGATTGAATTAAAATAGTTCACTCAAACTTAAGTTGATTCCTCCTTTCTGCAAATAATAATAATAATGTTGCAGGTCTCGTTTATGCAATTTCAGGTCTTAGATATCCGATGAAAGTTGATTCTACTACACTTTACCCATCTTACATTTGTCCATTCTTAAAATACTCAAATGAATGTCATATACCTAACTACTTCACCAAACGTCCCAAATTGAGAGAAAAAGATGAATAATATAGTTGAACACTAAGATCCTGCACTCCCAACATAGATATTTTGCATCTCTACTTTTATAGGAGAAGGAGGTAGATGAATTGATGCACACATGGATGTCAAGATTTGAGACATTTATGGTAGTAACAGATATGATATTAATTCATGCTTATAGTATATACCTTGATGTGCCTACCAATTTCCCTTTCCATAAAGGCGGCCATCACTTATAAAGAACATTTGACTCCAACCCTAGCAAACTCAACATATATCCAAGTGCTATATTGTCTTCATCATATCCCCTCCCTCTTATCTTAGTTCGTATTCTCATGCTCACAAAAAGACCAAAACAAGGAAAAACATGGTACATAGATAGAGGGGTGACAATTAAGAGACATTTGATGCATACGACATGTTGGGAATCAGGGAATTTGAGGCATCAAAAAGCACCATCAATAATGCAATTGGCAATATGGTTACAAATGTCCGACTTTTAGTACAACATGACGCATGCTAATATTGCAAGATGGAAAAGACTTTAGGGGAATGGAAATTGAGAAGAGGGCAAGAAAGGAGGTTTGGGAGATGGTACTAGCAAAGTTTCGAGGTCGGAGACATGATGATCCTGATATAGCATACATGAATCACTAGAAATTAATAACAAGTTCTTGAGCAGAGTGGTACATATTTCCTTTCCCAATTGATTTATTTGTTTAACCACATGATAGAAATAAGCTTCTTCTGTTAGGAGGACCACAATTAGATGACTTTTCCGATCCATAACATCTCCATATACCATATCATCCGGCTGACGACTACGCCAGTGGTTCATTTTCTAATCTTTACTGGGAAATGTAGAGCCGTGATCCATGTTCCAACTCTTGGTGGCAAACGCACCAATGGTGCTAGCCAGGTTTTGGCTACCCGAACACATAAAAATATCCGAGGGGGGGGTCATCGTAAAACACGGTTACCATTTTTGCTGCGAAATACCGAACAAATACCGTTTGAAAATTTCTAATGAAATTTGAATTGAAATATCTCGAGCAAGTCAAACAGATGTGGAACTACTTGTGAACACAAACTTGCTGATTATGCAGTGGTTCTTCATCTGTTATTGTTGGGTGTCTCGAGTTCGAGCCCCGCATAGCTCTTTGTTCTTTTTGTAAAAATATCACTACACAAGGCCGAAGTGGAGCAGCACCACGAGGCCATTGCTGGGCATTTGTTCAATGAGGGTTTCTGATCTGTTTTGCTATAGATGAACTGCTCAAATTTAAAATATTCAAAATTTCCATTTTTATTGCTCGAACGGGCCACTTACCGTGGGGTATGGAAAGCTCTGCAGTAACCGAATATTTCAAGCGGTAACCAAAACCTGCAAGCAGCTGGTGTAGCCGCCCACGGGTCTCAAGCAGTGGAGCGGGGAACCCACTACCCTAGCCCTTGCATTCCACGAGTGGCGCAATGCCATTGTCGGTGACATCTTTGTCTGCACTGCTAGGATCATCAGCTTGCGACACACCTGGAGGAGGAATTAGATAGAAACTACTGACCTGCCATAATTTATTTGAAGTCCTAAGGCTTATCCTAAACGTGCGTGAAAAGATCATGGCAAGAAGCTTGCCTCGGTTTGTTGGTTGTGAAGCTGGTGGTCAGAATGAAATATTAAAAATCATGGCAAGAAGCTTACCTCGGTTGATGAGTTATAGTTCGGCATATCTATTATTATCTCTGAATGATAGGAACTTTGTAAACCCCAAAGAAAAGCAAACAACCACAAAACAGACTGCCTGAACCTGAAGCAAGCAATGATATTGTAAAACTTTGCTAAGTCATACTGCCTTTTCAGAACAATGCTACTCTATGCATGTAAAATTTGCATCCACCAGGAATATAAACTGATGAACCCCCTACTCACTTTCCTTCTAAAATTGCATCGATATATGTTTTAGAATGATCTCTACCACTCACGAAAATGCATGTTTTACATACTTGGTCTCAAACTCGTCAACACTGAACATACAACAAATGCATTAATATATGATCTGTAGATTCTTACAAACTGCCTAGATATATAGCACATGAAGGGGCACATAAGATCGCATCCACCCAATAGCACAACACTGAGAAAAAGTACTCTGCAAGTGTTTTGTTCTCTCATCGGTGGATCTGTCGGTCTATTGCTACGTTAGTTGAAATGGAAACAATAAATCCATTGATAAGTTGAGATATTACTACTGCGAATGAGATACATATCTTCTACTTTATGACAACAAGAGATCATTGATCAGTTGTAGCACACACGTGACTTATTTTTTACTAGAAACTATGATGAACTTGAGATGGGCATCAAAGGATATATACATATCCACCAACCTTCCCAAATCATTTTCACCTATATATGCATGATAGGGTTACTGCATACTTCCAAACCCGCTCAGTACGTATATATCCAACTAATTGGCACTCCTCTTCCTTTAGCCTACTAGTCATCTTTGCTAGATCTACTTCTCAATTTAAAGCCCCCAAACCAACACAAACGAGACTGAGATGGGAAGAAGGGAGTTGGAAAACGGCAATGACCCAATGACATGACAATATGAGGGTTTGGATCTGTGTGTGCAATTCTTTGGAAATGTGTGCAATACTTTCGAAATGAGCCGCCAAACCAACACAAGCAGAACATGGACTGTAATACTTAAGTGACACGATATGAGAAAAGGCCCCGCGTTGCTTCGGTGCAGGCGACTCGGGCGGATGACCCAAAACTCTCTGCCGCGGGCTGAATCTTGCTCCTCCCCTCCGCTGCCGCTGGAGGACACCACAAGGCCAAACCGTATGACTGACAGCATCCGCGTGGAAATTTTCCTCGTGACTCTGGGCGTCCCTCAGGGACCGCGAGTACAGCTTCGTGGCCAACAACGTCGGCGGGTGATATGGTGTCCAGATCCATTGTCCGCCCATCTCGCGAGCGTCAATAGGCTTGGCGCGCTGGAGCGGAGCTGCGAGGAGATTGTAAGAGTTGCGTCTTGGCGCCAGTTCTCTCCCTCACATGCCCTCGTCTATAGCATGTGCCGGCGCTACTGTTGTGATTTTGGGCGCGGCGCTCCTGTCGCGCAAGCAGGTGGCGTGAGAGGGTGGTACTGGTTCGTGCGCGATGACGCGGGATGGGTGGTCTTAGTGGAGCAGCACACGATGGTGTTGGAATCTTGCTCGTCGGGCAGTGTGGTTGGGGCTCCCTGGTCCGTTGCTAATTAGATCTGGCACCCTCGGCCTCTCTGACTGGCCAGGACTCTGGTCCTGCCGCTGAGCTCCAAGGCGCAGTAGTGACTTCGTCCGGGGGCGTGGTGGCGGCTCACTGCTAGTAGTGCGGCGCTGGGAGGTGGAGGTTGTTGCCGATGACAGTGCTCTGGTTGGGCGCCCATGGGCGCGAGAGCATCCCGTGTCTGCTGTTAGTGTATATTTTGGTATGTGATGTTTATTTAGTAGTATATGATTGGTATCTATCTTTCTTTTTGAGAAAACAGATGTAGATTTATTTATACTCATAACAATTACTGGTACACTCATTTGGACCTATGATCCACGAAATTACAAAGTAACTCCTACGATTAAAAATTATAATAAAATCTCTTGAAAACACATTCTTGACCCTAAAACTGCCGAACATTCCGTCTGAGAGGGGCCCAGATTAAACAATTTGGTCGCTACCATATAGGTCTTTTTACGGTGACTAATAAAGCTCAGATTTATCATGCTAAAAAAGATCAGAAATATTGAAACAATAAGCTGAAAGATGATTTTTTTGTGACAAATAGAGTGACAAGCAAAGCTACTACTAAATGACAATGGTTCAAACCAAAACATACCATCATATTAATAAGCAAAATTTGGTATGGTAAAAATAATTTATGGAAAAAGCACTAGAGAAAAAGTTCATGGTAAATTTGCATTTGTACATGCTGGCAAGAAAATTTTGATTTAAAATTTTGTATGGTACCTTTACTATACACACAAAAAGAAAATAATGGTGGATTAAAATTTGCCATCATGTGGCAAAATAAAAAGGGAAAATTTTCCATCTATTGTTTAGCAGTAATTGCCATGTCTTTGTAAAGTATAAATGTAAAAAGTCCATAGAAGCAAAAAAAACTCCATGAACAGTAAAAAATAATAAAAAATTGCCATGGATGAAAGGTATTTTTGCCATGGCAAAATAAATAGTAAAGTTGCCATGCTCCATAAATATAAATTTTCCATGAATGACGAAAGTAAATTTGATATGTATGCTAAATTAAAATTTCCATGCAAATAAATGAAAATTGCCATGGCAATAAAAAGTTTAAATTGACATGGCTTGCCAGTTATTTTTATCAAAATTGCCATCTTTTCTGTAATATAATTACCCTGTATATGAAATAACACAAACAAATTGACCGAAATTGACATGGCAAATGCATATGCAAATTTTCCATTTAAATAGCCATGTTTTTATATAACAAATTTGCCATGTATGTGCAGTCAACAAAATTGATCAAAAATTGCCATGGCAAATGCATATGCAAATTGACATGATATTTTTTTATCAAAATTGCTATCCTTTGTGTAATAAAGTCGCGTGTATTAAAATAAGCAAAAATTTTGATCAAATTTGCCATGGCAAATGCATATTAAAAAATTGATGCTTAAATTTATGTTTGCAGAAAAGTTAAATTGACATAAAAAAAAGATTTCCATGAGCGAATAAAAGTTGACATCTATGGAAAAGTAAACTTGCCATGGCAGTATAAGTAATTTAGCGTTGGTAATTTATCATATAAGAAATTGCCAAAAAATGCAAATTCCGATAACATGGTCAGCTTTACATGACAAAAACTGTCTTTGGCAACTCGATAGTAATTTCCCTTGGTTTATGGAATTAATAGCAAAATTATATCAAAATATTTCATGTGCCAACTATGCACTAAAAAGAGAAGATGATACATGTACAAGATTATGAAATTGCCATGTCATTGGTTATAATTTGCCATGGCGAACGACCTGCAATACACAGTGAATTCCCCGCATGGGCATATCAATCTAAGCGATACGTAAATCATGATAAATGTAGAGAAATGGTATGTATTATACATCATTCTTCATGGCAATTTAAGAGATCTCTAATAAGAGGTCTGAAATACATAGCAAAATTAGAGAACATACATGGCACAACGATCTCTAAAACAGTGAATGGCAATTTGCCATGGTCTGAAAAAATTCATAGAAACAACGTGGCAAATTTACCATGGCAACTATTCACTAAACAAAAGATGGTAGCTAGAATTTGTTGATATCAAAAAATTGATAATAATCGGCTTTGTCGATGCACAACTAGAAAAAGGAACAATAATCAAACTAGACAATAACAAAAATACAAAAATCAATGGATTTTTAAGCCATGATTCCAAATTCATGTTTACAAAAAAGCTACCATGGAAAATCAAATGAATTTGCCATCGTTTATGAGCATGGACAGAGATAAAATTGCCAAGCACTCTTGAAAATACCAACTACACGGTGATCTACATTTCTTCATATGTTTTGCCTTTCCCTAGGACAATCATGGACCAAGGTATATGTTCAACTCTACTAAAAGCTTCGTCATATATAGAAGACCAAGCAGACTGCCATATATAACAAGATGCATCTAATGCACTCCAGTACAACCCTCCAGTACTTTGGCACAATGAAGATCATTTGCTCATCATCTTTTGGTTTGATAGCATATAGAAATTTGTTCAACATAATATGAGGAGGCAATTGATGCACCAACAAAACTTTCTCCAGACCAAATAGAAGCAATGAGAATTGGGCCAGAGTGAAAAACAGGATTAGGTAACAACATTATGATGGCACAATTGCTATGGTGACTAGATAAATAATATGGTACACGATAGTGCTCTAATTCATTTGTGCAGTAAGAAATAACTCCCAAAACATTGGTGTTATCGTCATCAGTGTTGTTGTAGGGTAAAAGATAGTAGGGATGTGGACTCGTTTTTTCCATCCTCACAACTCAATAAAATTAGCTCTTCGCTTGCTGAAAGAATAATTCTCTTGTATACTTTGTTTCTCAAGCGCAATAGTAGAGGATTCACAAACTAGGGAAACACAAGGAGTGAGTGGAGAGGCGTTCAGAATGGTTTCTTCTCCCCGAACGATTTGAGCCTTGACATGGCAACTTTCACTGCTCCAAGATTGGTGCAAAAAATCCAATGGCCATGAAAATGTTCGGGAGAAGAGCTCAAACCCGTGACATTCAGATTTTATCATTTCCGCTATTCTAATTTATATCTACGGGGGCTTCTTGTCCTCCAAGACATGCACAGAATATAGATTTGCCCACGATGCTCAGTAATACACGAACATCGATTCCATCAATCTCCCTCTACTGATCGTGCACGGTAACAACCTTACCTTGGTCACTAGATGCAGAAGACACGGCAGGCCATCCTTGTGGAGGGGAACATGTCAAAACTCTTAAGGCTTTGTTCGGTTCATCCTCTCCCCAAGGGGATTGGAGGGGATTGGCAAGGATTGGTTCATATTTTGACTTAGAAGAGGTTTAAATCCTCCTCAAACCCCTTCAATCCACTCGGATTTAAACGCAACCGAACAAGGCCTAAGGCGGCCCTGGTCGACCCGGAACTAACATGGCTGACTCACACGGCAAGTGGGCCAAGAATGCACCACTCTTGCTGTTGCCGCAAAGAGTGGGCTTGCTTAGTGTTAGCACCCATGGTACTAGCAGGCCTCAAGCGGAACGAGAGGCTGAGCCCAGCGGAGTTCCTGCCCAGATGAAGAAGACGGCTCGCAAGACCAACACATGTTTCCTGGGGGATCAGTGGGTGAACCACGCAAGTATGAAAGCAGGGGCGGCTACCAATTACCCCCTTCCCAGCAAGGCTCTCAACTCTGTCTCCTTCTTGCTTTTCCCCAATTCTTCACATTTGTGGCTGTCAACACTGAGTAGTATCCAGCCACCATAGCTGCTCTGAATTCATGAGGCAGTAGACAAAGAGAGTATTCGTGAATAGCAAACATTGTCTCATGTAACCTCGCTGTCCAGCTTTGTGGTAGGGCTACCAATCAGCTTGAATGGAAGAAAACAGCCGAACGGCTAGGAATGAATGACTTATATGTGTGCCTGCAATGCGAGATTGATAGGCATTAAGAATAACGTAATTACCTAATCATGCGTGCGCTCGATGGTTGACACGAGCAGCCGGCCTCACACGCATGCATGTCTAAAAACTTTAATCTGCTAGCGCATGTACACCGTGGCATTAAATATGTTCACACTGGATACTATGCTTTAGAAAAAACAGATTTACATGCATTTATTTCAGGTTTTCAATTTTTAGGAAAGTCATACTATCTTTCAAACCGTGTGTCCGAATTTAGATCTGTTTTCAGCGTTGGAATCCTTACAACGGTATCTTTGAAACTAGATCTCGCATGAGTATATTTTGACGAATTTTTTTGATGCCAACTTTAATACTATACTATGGTGCAACTCTGTTATTACATGGTGCAACTTTAACACTGCTTGCTGCAATTTTTTTCAAAACTAATTTTTTGGGCTACATGATCCAACATCCTACGAGGTTGTAACCTAGCAACCATGACAACCAACCTTTATTGATGTGCAAGTAGTCTACTATCCTACCAACTACCTAGTAGTCGATATGCACCCCCTTCACAACTCGTGACTGTGTAATTTTTATGCAGACCCTGCCCCACGCACCTTACCAGTAATATGTGCAACTTAGTCTATTGTTTCAGCCAACTACCAAGTTGTTCATGTGCAACTGCTTACTCTTTCTACCTGTGGATGTTTAGTTTGAGTTGGCAGGAGTAACATATGGAGTTGCACATAGTTTGCTAGGCAGTTGGCCGGGGCAACAGACGAAGTCGCACATCTTACTGACAGGAATAGTTGGATGGTGAAAACAAGACATCCATGGGGTACTGAAATGATACATACAGATGGGGTGCTAAAGTGGACCATCTCACTAGCAGGGGTGGTTCCGACGGGGTCCTAGCCAGGAAAACTACACAACCACGGGGTACGGGGGAAATTGCACATCACTGTTAAACAGTTGGCAATAATCATTCAAGGATGAGCAAGCAATAATCATTGGAGGAGTGACATACTGGAGGATCGGGAGATCGTCCTTCGGTGGAGCCACAAGGAGGGAGACAACAGGTTGTCATCGACAAGATGGTGGAAGGAACATTGAGCGGATCCGTGTTGCTGAGGTACGGTACCAAAAGATCTTATCAAGATCGTCGTCTGGGGCAGTCTGGTGAGTTAAAGAGTCGTTTGAGTTAGCACGTTTAGTCGCCACCTTGTTTATGAGTCATCATAATGTCCAAGTGTGTGTCTCTATGAGGATGTGTTGAAGATGAAGCGTGCCCAGGTCGTCTATGTGTTGCAATGAGAGGACCTTCAATTATGTGGGCGTGTTAAACTAGTGTGGGTGTGCCTCTTCAATGTGGTCATGTCTCAATAAGATCCCAAAATTAGCCTCGACGTTCATAAAATTTGGGTGGATCTTGGCAGGACCGTGAGCAGGAGATCGAGGGAAAGCAAGGATGTAACTAAGCCACGCATGACGTGGGGACCGGACGTGGCATGAAGACATCTGACACCATTTGGATCGAGGGAATGCACAAACTCCCTCTGTTCACAAATATAAAATGTGTTGGATATTCCAAGATAGACTACATACAACTGGAATGAGTGAACAAACACATTAAAACATGTGTATATACATTTGATTCAGAAAAAAGTTGGATCATATTATATTTGTGAACCAAGGGAATACTATCAATGTCCTTCCTTAGGTTAGAGGTGCATATGAATCCCTTTACAGCTCGAGATTTTTGTTCACCACGCGATCTGCATGGTTCAGATGCAATGCAACTGACTTGTTTCATACCGGTCCGCGTGTTGAACTTCTACACATTGACGGGAACAAGCTCCACCTCTAGCAAACGAGATGCGGAGACTAGTTCCACGTGTGAGAAATACCATCATCTTGTTGGATTGTGTTCTGTTTGGCTCGATTTGATGTTGCGGCCACACACATGGTTGGAAGCCTGGAAGCAAGGCAGCACTTCTACCCCCAAACCAATATGCCCGTTCAGCCAGCTGTTGTATAGTCGATTTGGTAATGATGCGAAGTCTAAATGAATGTATTGCCATGGAAAGTTCATGATGGATAGCTGGTTGCAGTCCTACCGAACCGCCCTTTGGACCAGCTGCCGGCAAGCCTGACAGGACCGGACTGAGCAGGCTAGTGGTGCTCGTTTCAGCGTCTAGGCTGGCAAGGCAAAAGCCTGGGCTACTCTGACAGACCGGCCAACCACCCACCGTCGGCGAGGTGCTGACCATGGCATCAATGAGTGAAGACTCCAGGCTCTAATGAAAGGGGAGGACATAGGGGAAATGTCCGGTGACTCACGAAGAACACGATGGCGGGGTCAGAGAGGCTGGGGAAGCTGGGATGGCAGCGTAATTGACGACGACTACGGCAGCTAGAGTTGGGCAAGAAGGATTATGAAATGGCTTCAGGGACAATCCCGCCAGTTCCTTCTAGGCAGAAGGATATCGCAAGCTGGTGAACCTCCTCAACAAGGTGGTTTATCTTGTAGAGGCCGGTGGGCATATGTATTGTGCATCAGCTGTCGTGTGTGCTCTGCGCTAGTGGCCTGTGTGCTCCGTGCTGAAACAGATGCGATGAAGAGTGGAGGAAAGGGGCTACCATGCACGGAGATGAGGGGAAGGATGGAGAGGGGAAGCTCTGGGACATGGTGGTTCACCAAGGGGGCGTCGTTGGTGACAACGACAAGGAACGGTGGTGGTGGCGACTTATTTTGTTGGTCCTCTCGGTTGGCTCGGTCAAAATCATGGTCGGACTGAAACTTTTCGGGCCTCAATTGCCTAACCAGGCATGACGATTTCTTCCTCAGGCCGGGACCATACTGTCCGGTCCAAAACAAGCCACTAACGGTCCGCTCGGCTCACTCCCTTCGTCCACCCTGATGTGAGCGCGCGCGCACATGTGTAATTTTGCACATCGATCTGCAGTTCTGCATTAATGAGCGAGTACATAGCAATCAGCAAATAAACCTCACTACTGATTTGAAAAATGTTACATTGAGATGATGTTGCAAAGGACAGACTAGTTTCTAGTGGTGGCATTGGCGGCCAGACTTGGGATTCTCCTGTCATAAATTGAAAGATGAGTCAGCACTCTGCACTAGCATGCCATCTGTTGTTAGGAAATGTATTTGGTCAGTGTGCAAATTGCTTAAAGTGCGCATTAATCAGCATGAACATCACAGACTAGAAGTTACAAACCAGTTGTCATCCGTAGAGTTCTTCATGATTTCAGGCGCAATCAAATTAGCAAATTGTCTGTTAATTAAACGCGAGATGGGGGAACTTGATGCAATATTGTGCTCTCTCTCTGTCTCTCTCTCTCATAGATGTGGAGTGGTGAGAACTGAGCAAATGATTGGACATGGGTTTCGAGACTTGAAATAGTTTGGGTTATTACATATTATACGTTTTTTTATAGAAAACGAGGATGCACCCCCGGCCTGTGCATCTCCATGATGCATGAAGCCATATTATTAATTATTCACAAAGACCATACAAGGTGATACAGCAATAAGCCTGAATCCACCATCTTGGTAACACCGTTGCTATTCCTATCCCCTTGATGGAGGCGTGCTAAATGTCCGGGCCTAATACAAAACAGACATCGCACCAAAGCCTAACATCTAAAGCCGGGTGTCCCATCAAAGCCATTACCTGGATTTGGTTCCACGCCGGTCTAGCACACTCCCAGTGAGCACCGCACGCTGCAAGGGCCGTCACCTTCATCATCCCTCGGTCCATCCTCAGAACAGAACTGAAGCACCGACCTTGCCAGGCCTCTCTACCATCAACGCCACCATAACGCCAGACAACTTCCTCCTCCTGCGCGAGTCCATCTTCGCACATCAGACGCCGAGTCTCCACAGCCGGCCTTGGCAATAGCCAATAGCAGGTTTTCACCCAGATCTGATCGAAGACCTCCATCTCTCGTGCACGGGCCGCCGCCATCCTTGCCGGGATCTGGATGATCCAGGCCGCCGCTGCCCGCTGCCAGATCTTAGCAAGGAGAAGTCCCCCCCACCGAGACCAGCCGGCCGAGCAGGGGAGTTCGAGACCGTGCCCGTAGGACCAGATCCGCGATGGATCCGTGCCCCTGCCGCTGCCCGTGAGAGCGACACAGCGGGACGATGGAAGCTTTTCTCCCTTATTAATGGATGAGGGGATACATATTCTAGGTGGGACCACCGTTCTTGAAATATGCAACCAACTGACCTTATTCTACTGGGAACAAATAGTAGAAGATGTAGTGTGAGAACAAATGCTCTCGCCTTCAGAATTAGCCCACGTACCCATCAAGGAGTTCACTGTGGAATGTGACTCTTGTGAATTTTTCTAGTCATGTGCCCACTAGCTAGCATCAAACAAAAATGGTTCAGAAATGGAAGACTCACAGAGAGTGGGGGATATAACCATAGACACCAGTCGTGGATGCATAATAGGAATGAGACACATCTGGAAACAAAATGTCCACATTACCCTTATCTATGGGAGGGCTCCATATGTACAATCAATGTAGCGCAGCCAATTAAGAAAGAACGCCAGGAAGAGCAGTACACTAGGAACAGTGGCCCAGAGGACTTGGTTGTGATGCGTCTTTCTTGGGCACTGAGGTGTTCCGCTAGTCGGGATGGAGTATCTCCACTTTCGGTTGTCACTGCGATGTGGCTTCTATCCTCATCCTTGCGCATCTCCACCTCAAGGGTACCGCTGGTGATCCTGTTCATCAACACAAGAATGTTGTCGCGTCCTTCGGTCGCTCAGACGCTTAGCTGTAAGGCTGCAAGTTTCCTTGCTAGTGACTGGTACCACCATGCCACTTGCCCGATCTATGTGGTATCCTCATGTAATGTGTTCAGTTGCCCTCACCGACGAGCCAAAAATGCTAAACCTACATACTGTAACCTAATTTCTTATGAAATCTTCCATGAGTGTAGCAAAGCTCCTCTGTGCTCCTCCTGTAGTGTGACCAAAGATATTTCTGGGTGTTTTTTGCTATTTACTCTTTTGTTGGATGCATCTTTTCACTTTACCCATTGCCGCTGTGTGGGCTTTTCCTGTATCGCCGCTCGTTTGAGCTTAAGTGATAGACCTGCTTGACGACTGCAAGCATACTGACCTGATCTACCAAAAGTGAGGCATTCTCTTTGATAACATTAGAAATGAAACTGTAATATTAGTACGGCTTGCAAGCACAAAGTCACGCTTTTCCGGATGGAACAAACCAGCCAGCGCGACTTTGTGCTTGCAAGTTGTTGCAACACAAGAGCACGTAGGATACTGCATTATTGCAACTCCTAACGCAGCCTTGATGCAGCGTGTACAAGTATTCCTCCAGACACAGGCCGTGCCACGGTGTTGTCAAGCTCGCAACTACTCGCGCCAGTCCTATGGAGTCTGTTTTCATGCTTTACAAAACAACTTTGCTTCCAGATGTGTCTCATTCCAATCATGCGTCCAAAATATTTTTTGGTGCGTCCAAAACTTTTCATGTCTACGATTGTAGCTCTCCCTATCTCTCCACTCTCCCATCTCCAAACAATCCATGTTTCTGGAGGTTATAGCTAGTTGGATAATTGGCTACACGTATAGACGGGAGCTACATTCCATTGTTTGATATGTTAATGACAGCGTACTGTAGGGATATTATTGTATGTCTTAATTAGCTACCACGGTTTACATGTCGTAAACTTCTTAATGGCTACCTTGGCTAGGAGTGGAAGCAATAGCATGTATGTGTTCCAACACTGTACTACCCGACGTGGCTTAGAGTGCACTCATGTAGTCTTGTTCACACGTTATTATAAGGTGTGTGGATTGCATACGCCAACAATGCAGGTCACTATAACATCTCCTCACCCAATATTTATCTATAAAAAAAATCCAAAAAGTGCCCAGCGCCACCGACGGTCACCTCCTCTCCTCCGCCGCTGTAGTTGGCCTCCAACGGGGGCTGCGCCCCCCGCCGTGAAAGGTGGTTGGCGGCGGGGGGGGGGGGGGTTGACGCGAGGCTACTCGGCGACATGGCTTCGTCTTCCTCGGTGCGCGCGCCGGCTTGATGGCGCGGGGGTACTGCGGGCAGCCCTAAGTGCTGCTGCTGGCGGCGGTAGCAACCAGGGCTCGATCTATGCACATATGTGGTTGCCGGGGCCGGGGCCTTGTGTGGCTTCTGGTGTGGCACGGAGGTGTGCTGCTCTGCCACGGCGATAGCTGCGCTGGCACAACGGCGGCACCGATGGTGCGGTGGCTTGATTCCTCGGGCCAGCCGGATTGTGGAGCATGGATGGCTGTGGCGTGCGGCAGATCTCGAGATGATGGCTCATCGGCGTGAAGGGAGGTACAACACAGTTGACCAGGTGGCGGCACGCAAGGGATTTGGGCCCTTGTGCCCGGATCAAACTGTCGCGGCGGTGGTTGCTGTTGTATGTGCGATGATAGGAGTTGGCGCGACGGTGGGTACTCCCTATATAGCATGAAATCAGGATGGCCGCCCTCTTCCTCGACGGCGGCTGACTCCGTGAACGTGTGGGGGTGTCTCGGAGACTGGTTCTTTAGGTGGTGACCGCCTTTTTGAGGCTGGCAGCGGTATGGGGCGTCCCCTCGAACAAAAGATCGGGTTCGATGCGTCCTGGCATGCAGGTGACACATGCGCATCTTCCAAATGTTATGTTATGCTCCAAATTCAAGTATAAAGAGAAAGGCTAACTTTTGACGAGCGAGCGGAGCGAGGTCTGTCGCCAGTAGGATTGGGCGAAGCGGAGCCTCTGTTATATATACCTTTTGTAAGCCGCCACACGGGATAAGTTGATTAGTTGTAAATCACCGCCATCTGTAACCTCCCCTGATATAGTGAAGTTTGGCTGGCTGGCGCCGTGGTTTTTTACCCTTTCATGTTAGAGGTTTTTTTTCCCATGTTAAAGCTCGTGTCATTTCCTTGCTCATCAGCGTGTTCGATTGTGTGTCGTATCTCTAACACCAGAGGGGTTAGGCAATGCCTGTCGCCTGTAGGTGAAGCCACTGGCGAATGCGCCTCCAGTGGATACTACACATGACGTCAAGTCATGCCTGCTACCAGTAAGTGTTGCGGGGTCACTCTGGCAGATGTGTCATGTTTAGCCTGTTGTTGTCGGATCGAAGGTGGTGTGACAATACCGGGAGAAAGCCAGTATGGGACGTATTTGTCCTCATGAGTCTTCTCGAGAGGTATCCGACTATCGAGGCGTCGGTAGCTGGATAAGGTATGATGGTACAGACGACTTCAACAACGATTTTATGCACTCTCGCAGAAACACAAGATCTCTGATCAGGCTATATCGCCGCGCGCTTGCGTCATGACCTTGCTGAAGGTGGTGGATTGAAGCCTGGCTTTAGGGATGAGAATCCGGAGTTCAAGCTAGTGTTGGACTCGCCATCATCGGCGCAAGTGTGGTGATTCCTTTTAGAAGGCGTAGCCTAGGAGTTGTGTATTTTTCATTTATAATGTCGCCTTGTAAAATGGGGTCAGTGGCTATCTGGTGGACCTACTGTCATGAGGCATGCGGCCTAAGTTTTGTTTTCGCTTATTTTCGGGTCAGTGTTGTTTGGCTGCTGGATTTTATATTATTAATAATATATGGTTGTATGCATTGTAGATGCCGGGGTAATCCTCCTTTTCGAGAAAAATGAAAAAAAAATCCTTATCACCTACATTAATTGTTGTCTGACCGGCATCTATCACCACTGAGTACAAACAACAATTGATCCCTACCATCCCTTATACCTTATGCAGTCCGGAATTGAGAAGTCAGCTTGTTGCTAGCGTCACAAGCCACAACGTACTAGAATCCCAAAAGTTATCATCACATATATATGTTCTGTTGTAAAAAGAATAATACTTGAGAGTCTTAGTAACCATGCACTTCAATTGTTCGTGCAAGCTTCATGGCCCCGCAAGTTTTCTGTCATATCTATATACCCCGATTTGATGTATTCAAACTCGAATTTTCTCAAAGAATTTCATATGAAACTCTAAGATGCCTTTAAGGGTCAAGATCTTCATTTGGTATCTTTCTATTAGCTGCCGGCCATAGTGTTGCACCATGATAAGTTCTTCTCGGAACATCGAAAGTAATTTGTAATCCATCCTTTTGTTTCACTTCATATTCGAAAAGTACATCTTGTCGTATTATTCCTATTAGATGTAGCGAACATTAAATTAAAGCATCTTAGTACTGAGATTTCCATTGTCCCTACACCACAAGATTACTTTATTATGAGCCAATTGGCGTCCGTCAACCTACGCTCATCTATGCTCACCGAACCATATAAATGAGGTAATGCCTATGTAGCTTCTTTTCATAGCCTTCCACCACGATTAATAATCAGGATCGGAGCAAACAATTGATTTTAACTTGATGGCAGCCATCACATAGCTAAAGCGTCTACCAAATGTTTAGATAGATCTGAAGCTAGCCACTGCGCTGCTACTGTGCTTCTAACCAAATTGTGTCTAGTATAGGCATGGGACGCCCTACAAATAACACGATTACTGTACACCTTTTCTGTTCTGATTAACAATTCCTACCTGTCTCCAAAAGATAATAGCACTGAAAATAACACCAATTCGAGCTTTTTACTCCGAGAGAAAGTGGAAGCCAGGAAAACAATGGTGCATATGGTTTGTATGAGTACAACGGTGGGCATGGGAAGCATACAGACTCCAGGGGCTTTGGTGTTGGAATTAGCAACACATCATAGTCCGAGTCATGACACTGTGGGCTCTGACAATGAAACCGTCGAATTAGTCTACAGGAAAATGCATGCACGGCGTTTGCCTTTTGGGGGATTATCACCTACAAGTAGATTGTGATTTGTGAATTCGAACTGCACCCGGTCTCGGATGGACGGCTCGGGCTCTGGCGAATCGGGCGCCTCCGCCGCCCCGCTGGACGCCTCCCCGGCCGAGCCCCCCTCGCCGCCGCCGGCCCCTTCCGCCGTGGCCTCCGCCTCCCCCGCTGCTCCCTCCTCCCCGCCGGCCCCATCCCGTGAACCTCCCGGCCGGGTGGTTTGGGCGGACTGGGCGGAGGACGCCGACCGTGCCGCGGGCCGGCGGTCGAGTGTCGTGGCGCGTTCCCCGCCCGCCCTGCTCACCTCAGCCGCCACGCTCCGCTGGGCGGCCTTACTCCAGGTGGGAGTTCGGCTGCCCGGCGCCGCTCGGCCCTCCCGCCGGTTGCCGCGCGCCTCGCCGGTGACCGCTGGAAAAGGTGCGGGCTTTGGGGCTGGGGCTGGGGACGGCCGCCGCCGCCGGACCGCGGCCCTGCCCTAGCCTCCTGGAAGGACTCCGGCTGGCCCTCCCCGCGTCGGCCGGTCCCCCCGTCGTCGCCCTTGACCGCCGGTGTTCCGCTGCTTTCCCAACGAGCTCCGTTCCGGCCGTTCATCGCCTTCTTTGGCTCTTCTCGGGTCTGCTGCACCCCGTCCCCCCGCCGCCTGGCTGCCCCTCGCCCGCCGGCCCGGCCGTCCGCAGAGCCCTCGTCGCCGGGGGCGGCGGCTGGAACCCTAGCTGGTGGTGCGGGGTTGGCACCTGGGCTGGGCCTCGCCTTATCAGGCCCTGGGTGCCAGCTGGGCCTGCTCCCCTCCCCCCTCCCAGCGTGGCCGGCCCCGTTGGGAGGCCTGCGATCTGCGGGCCGGCCCTGCCTTCGCGCGGTGGCCCAGCGGCCTCGCCCCAGCCCCCCGGCCTGGGGAGGCATTTGTCTCCCGAAGGTTTTCCTCTGCAGCCTCGTCTCCCCCACCCCCCCGCTGCAGACCTAGCTCCTCCTTCCCCAATCCCGCCGCCGGATTCTCCTCCTCCTCGACGCGCCGCCGTCGCCCCATGACCCGCTCCACGGGAGAGCGGTTGGCGCCCTAAGCACCCGAGGACCTCGCCCGTCGGGGCGCGCCTGCCGAGGGCTAGCGGCGCGAGGCCGACCTCCGTCGTCGGCTACCGGTTAACCGCGACGGCCTCGACGGCCGCCGGGCTCCTGCCACGATGGCGTCGGTCCCGCCAGCGTGATCTCGCCGTTCCCCCTCCGGGACGCCGCGGTCGCCGCCCGCGATTCTTCATGAGTCCCATCGCTCGTCGCCCGCAACCCCGGAGCTCACCGCCCGCCGACCGTCACTCGCCGGACGCGACGGCGGGCCGCTCCCGGTGCGGACCGACAGCCGCTCTCCCCTCCCGGTACAGCCGCCGCGACCGGCCCGCTCCCCCTCGCCCGAAGGCCGCCATGAGCGCCTGCGCCGCCACCCTCAAAGCCGAGCCTCCGATGCTGCGGCCACCCGCTGGTACCAGCCCCCACGGACCCAGCCGAGCCAACCTCCGGGCAACGGGGGCCCCGGGGCCCGTGGCCGCCAAGGCGCCAAGAAGAAGAAGAAGCGGGGTGCTGCCCGCACCCCCGCTACCACGGCTCTGGCCCCCGCGTCGTCGGGCGCACCCATCTCTGGTGCCCCCCGCGACCTTCCTCCGTGCTTCAACTGCGGTGTGGTTGGCCACTTCCAGGTTGACTGCCCCAACTCGCCGACGTGCTACCTCTGCAAGGAACCGGGCCATCCCGCGGTTCTCTGCCCCAACCGACCGATGACTGAGGAGCTCATGATGTACGGCCACGGCATCGAGGGCCTCGGATTCTTCCACATCAAGGTGGAGGACGTCCCCCCTCCGTCCCCTTCGCTCCTTGCTATTGTGTCCATTGTGGGGGCCGGGGTCGCCTCGCCTGAGATGATCGAGGCGGAGCTTAACCACCTCTACCGTCGTGTCTGGGACTGGCAGGTGACTCCGACCTATGACAGCTCCTTCACCATGGTCTTCCCCGATGCTCTCATCCTTGGCCTCTGCACCCGTAGCGACGACATCACCCTCTCCCTCAACAAACTCGTCGTTAACATCTCTGAGCCCCTATTGGATCCCAAGGCGGTTGCCGTGCTGGACACCGCTTGGATTCTCATAGCGGGCCTCCCCGACATCGCCCGCTCTGAGAAGGTGATCCGGAGCATGTCCAAGCTCCTGGGCAAGGTGGTGGTGGTGTCGAGCTCTCTCTCCGCAAGGAGGAGGAGGTCCGTGTCAAGGTCAAGTGTCTGGACTCCTCCACCCTCCGTTCCACAGTTCGAGTGTTCTTCAACGACCAGGGATTCGACCTCAAGATCTACCCCGAGCCCCCCAACCACGTCGGCCGTCCTTGTCACTTCGCTGCGGACCACTTTGGTGGGGGCGGCGCGGACTCCCGCGACGATTCCCACTACCGCCGTCCGCGCCCCTCCCGCCACGAGGACTCGGAAGACGACGACGAGCACTCTGGCCGTAGCCGCTCCCCCTCTCGGGACCCCTCTCCCCCTCCGGGGAGGGGGGCCTCGGGTGTGGGCCGGTCGCGTGGGTTGGCCCTCCCCTCTGAGGCCGCCACCTCCACGCTGCTTGGCTCCTCTCCCTCCTCCTCAGCCGAGCTCAGCGAGATCTCCAGCGTCAGCCTCCTCGTCCTCCCGGCATCTTCACCGCGCTCGCCGTGTGTCCTGCCTGTGGTGGCCACGGACCCCCCGTCTTCGTCCCCGGCATCTCTGCTGCCTCCGGACTCGCCGACGTCGGTGCCTCCCTCCCTCGGGTACCCCCTGTTGGACCCCTCTGGGGCGGATGCGCCGCCGCCACCCGTCTCCCCCCCCCCCCCGGGCCCGGTGGTCGACGCGCCGGCCCCGGATCCACCGGCCCTGGACCCGCCCTCCCTTCAGGCCGTGTCTGGTGCCTGTATGATCCCCCAGGCATCTGCTTCCCCGACTCGTCTGCTGCTGGTGGCCTCTGGGGAGGTGGTCACCCCTGTCGCCCCACACCCGCCTCGTTCGGTGTCCTACGTCCGCCGGTCTCGGCCTGCGTCGACCCAGTGACGGCCTCCCCGCCAGCAGCCTTTCGGCTCGACAAGAGACCGCCTGGCTGGCCTCCCCGGCGCCGTCCATCTCCGAGCGGGCTGAGATCCGGGCTGCGGCCCGGAACCTCGAGACAGGTGCGACCGACATTCCGTCTAGTTCTTCCAGTTGCTCTTTCTCTGCTCTCGAAGCTGTTCCGCTTGGCCACCTTGCCAAGGTGGCCCGTGACTCAGCCATAGTTTTCAGGGGGGAGGTTGGCCCCTCTTTGGAGCAGATTGCGGCTATCCAGGCCCGTGAGATTCTCGATGGGAAACTTGTCGAGACACGGGCCCGCCTCCTCCGCACCCCGGCACCCCAGCCTTCGGGGACGGCGGTAGAGGAGGTTCGGGGCCGCACTCGCTCCCGCACTGCCGCTCTTTGAGCCCACAGTGCTTCCACCGTCCTGGGGTCAAGCAGCCCCTCCATGGTGGTTTAGATGCGCGCCTTTTTTGGAACATTCGCGGCTTCGGCCATGACGGCCGTCACCGCCAGCTTGTTGAGTACATCCAGGACGAGCACATTGACATCATCGCCATTCAATAAACCATGCGCACGGACTTCTCCCTCCCCGAGCTTAACGGCCTTAGCTCCCACCTGTTCGCGTGGCATTGGCTCCCTTCTAGTGGGAACAATGGCCACTCAGGTGGCATCCTCTTAGGTGTTAAGGATGCCACCTTTGAGGTGGGAGGTATGGATCGGGGCGAGTTCTTCGTCGGTATGGAGATCTTCGAGCGTGCGCTCAACGTCAAATGGGGGGTCATCATTGTCTACGGACCGGCGGATCACAGCCGCTCCCCGGCATTCCTCGCCGAGCTGCAGCAGAAGATCTCTGCGTCCTCCCTACCCGTTGTGGTGGGGGGGATTTTAACCTCATCCGCTCCCCGTGAGAACAATAACGACCGGGTTAATCGCCCCCGGATGCAGATGTTTAACGACTGCATCGCGGAGCTTGGCCTCCGTGAGCTCGAGCGCACGGGGGCCCGGTTCACCAGGACTAACCGCCGGGCGAACCCGACGCAGTCTGTCCTGGACCGCGTCTTAGTTTCCCCGGACTGGGAGCTCAGATGCTCCCTGGCCTCGGTTCAGGCTATTACCAGGATCGGATCTGACCATGTCCCTCTCCTCCTCACCACGGCTGATGAACGCCCCCCCATCCCCCCCCCCCACCCCCCCCGGTTTCGGTTCGAGGCCTTCTGGCTCAACCAAGCCGGGTTCCGCGAGGCGGTTGTAGCCAAGTGGGCCGCCGCGCGCGACTCCCCCCACCGCACCATGTCCGCGGTCGACTCCTGGCAGTTCTGTGCCAAGCTAGCCCGCCAGTTTATGAAGGGCTGGGGCGCGAACCTTGGCCGGGATATTCGTGAGCGCAAGAAGGCCATCCTTAGCACTATCCAGGCCCTGGACGTCCATGCAGACCTGTCCGGGATCTCCCCGGATGAGTGGATGTTGAGGTATGACCTCGAGGACCAGCTCTCGGCCATCTACACTAACGAGGAGGCCTACTGGCGGATGCGCGGCACCCAACGTCGGGTGCTCCAGGGCGACGCCAACACGGCCTACTTCCAGGCGATTGCCAACGGCCGGCGGCGTCGTAATTCCATTCATTCCCTGTGGGCGGGTGACTCTCAGCTTGTTCGCCCCTCGGACATCCGCGCTCATGTAGATGGCTTCTATAAAGCCCTTTTTCCCCCACCCCTCGGGGTGGGGCTGCACTGGCCCCCGATACCTGGTCGTGGGACCAGCTTGTTTCCGCCGAGGCCAATGACGCTCTAGTGGCACCTTTCTCGGAGGAGGAGGTCCTTGCAGCGATCAAAGGAATGAACCCCTCCTCGGCCCCGGGCCCGGATGGACTGCCGGTATTGTTCTTTAAAACATTCTGGCAGACCATTAAGCCAGAGGTCATGGCCCTCTTCGACGAGTTCTTCTCTGGGACCATGGACCTGGGGCGCCTGAACTATGGGATCATTACCCTCATCCCTAAAGTTCCTGGGGCCTCGGACATCCGCCAGTTTCGCCCAATCACCGTGATCAACGTGGTCTTCAGGATCCTGGCCAAGGGGTACGCCAATAGGGTGACCCTTCTTGCGGACTCTGTTACCCACCCCAACCAGTCCGTCTTCATCTAAGGCCGATTTATTTTGGATGGGGTGTTGGTCTTCCACGAAGTCCTGCATGAAGTTCGAGCAAAGCACCTCCGCGCGGTGTTCCTTAAGCTCGACTTCCACAAGGCCTACGACACGGTCCACTGGCCCTTCCATCGGGAAGTATTGCTTCGGAAGGGCTTCGACGACCGCTGGGTGACACGGGTTATGCAACTTGTCACCTGCGGCCGGACGGCGGTCAACATCAACGGTGAGATCGGGCCCTACTTCCCCATCTTATGTGGGGTTCGCCAGGGTGACCCGTTCTCCCCGTTCCTCTTTAACATGGTGGTTGATGCCCTTGCGGTCATCCTGGATAAGGCCAAGGCTTGCGGCCATATGCGGGGCGTTGTCCCTCACCTTGTTGGCACTGGATGGGTCTCCCTCCTCCAGTATGCGGACGACACCATTATCATGGTTGAAGGCTCCGCGTCCGACATCGCCAACCTGAAGTTTCTCCTCTTATGCTTCCAACAAATGTCCGGACTCACCATTAACTTCGACAAGAGCGAAGTGATGGTCCTTGGCTACAACCCGGACGAAGCCTCGTCCATTGCGGACCGGCTTAACTGCCGCCTGGGCACCTTCCCCACCACTTACTTGGGGGTGCCCATTAGTGACTCCAGACTTACCGTCGCGGATCTGCGACCGACGGTGACTAGGATGCAGCGCATGGTTGAACCCTGGAGGGGTCGCTGGCTGTCGAAAGCCGCCAGGGTGATCCTTATCAATTCCTCGCTTGCGAGCCTCCTCTGGTTCCTCTTGAGCTTCTACTGCCTTCATGAGACCCTCCACCAGGAGGTGGACAAATACCAGTCGAGGTTCTTCTGGGCTGGCGAGGACAACAAACAAAAGTACCATATGGTGAGCTGGTCCGACATCTGCAAGCCCAAAGACCAGGGGGGGTCTCGGGATACTCTCTTCCCGATGCATGAACATTGCCCTCCTGACTCGCTGGTTGTGGCGTATTGCCAACGGGGAGGGAGGCCTCTGGCTCACCATCATCCGCAATAAATACGTTCGTGGCCAACCTCTTGCCTTTGCCAACGTGACGGGCGGTTCTCGCCTCCGCAGTCCGTGATCCAGCTCCTGCCCGTACTACGCATTGGCACTTCAATATCTGTTGGCTCCGGAGCCTCGACCCTGTTTTGGTTCGACCGTTGGCTAGGGGACGCCCCCCTGGCGGTGCGTTTCCCTGAGCTCTTTGCCATTGCGGCTGACCCTAGGGTCTCGGTCGAGATGGCCCTTATTGACTTAGGACGTCTCACCTTCCGGCGCCCGTTTGGCCCCTTGAGGTGGCCGCATGGGACTCCCTCCTCCAGGACATTGCTCTTCTGCCAATGGATGTGGCGGAGGACCGGGATGTTCTGTCCTGGCACCTCGAGCCTTCTGGACGTTTCTCCACGAAGTCCTTATACGGCGCCATTGCTCCATCATCGGCCCCGGAACCATTTAGCCTGATCTGGGATATCCGTCTCCCGCTAAAGATCAGGATCTTCCTGTGGCAATGGATCCGTCGCCGGCTCCCCTTCGGTGTTGAGGTCCTCAAGCGGAATGGCCCGGGTGATGGGAGGTGCCCCATCTGTGGCACCATTGAGGATTCTAACCACATCTTTTTCTCGTGCCACTCTGCCCAGTTCCTTTGGGCCTGCTTCCGCGAAACGGTTGGTGGACAGTGGTGTAATACCAACTTCCCCGACCTGCTTGCCGAGCTTAACGCCTGCCCTGCCCGCTACCGCCATATTAGATGGCTGTGCGTGGCGGTTCTCGCCTAGACGCTTTGGAACATTCGTAATAAGCTTGTTATTCATAAGGTGCCCCTTCGTCGTGCGGCTGACGCAATCTTCAAATTGTGTGGTTACCTGCAGCTTTGGCGGCCGCTTAGCTGCCCCCAGGACCGGGACGTCATCACCGCCCTCCTCTCCGATCTCCGCTCGATGGCGCTCCGCGTGGCTCCCCCGCTGCCGCCCCCTCCTCCTGAGCCTGACTAGTCCGCCTGGCGACTATGTGGACTGTGGCATGCGTTTTTTGGGTGTAGGGCTTGTTGTGCTGTGCCCTCAGCTGTGACCCTTTGTTGTACTATTTTGACTCATGTGGACCTCCGTGTGTGTGTGTCTGTTGTGTGTTGGATCTTGTTGGATGCTTATTGTGCGGTTGGCTTTATAATATAAAACGGGGCGAAAGCCTTTTTCGGTAGTTTGAACTGCAAGATATGCATGAAGATTGCACTTACCTCGTTGTCCATGAGAAAATCCCAATCGGGTGGGGGTGGCTCGGCATCGTGATAAACTTCAGCGATAGTCATCGCCGACAGGCGTCGGCACAAGGGGGAGAGGCCAAAGGTGGTCCATCTGCACACGGCTACAATCTACAACGACATCCGGCGGCGAACTCGGGTATCTGATCAGTCTTCAAGGATTAACTTAAAATACTAGTTTTTATGGTATTATATATGTATAATACCAATGAAAACTATAACACTATTAAAATAATTCGGGACGCAAATATATAGATATGAAGTTCCAACCAAAATATGTAAGACAATGACAATAATAAAAGTTTTCAAAGTTTGACTAAAGAATGTCCAAAACAATACTTCTACGCATGGGCGGATCCACGTAGGCCTGAACCAACCGGTGTCCTTGGATACTGCATGGAAAGCCCAGTTACCATATAATAGCCTAGATTTTTTGGCGAGAAAACCAGGAATACTCGATGATGACCTGTGCGTTGCTTCGGTAATCTTACTAAAATAAATACATTATTAGAGGTACATAAACAACTACATCTAATGAAAATAAAGTGTAAGAGTATTTCTTGATGCACACTTTAAAAAAACATCAAAGAGTATATATCAAAAGCATGTATAAGAGAGAGAAAAAAAATTAGATTGTAGTTAGACGAGCGTCATTTATAAAAGAAAAGGGAAACATCAACTACATAGGTATGCTCAAAATACCCAAAACATAGATCGTGTTCATGAGAGACACGACTAAGTCCAAAATAATTAATCTGGCATGGCAGAGCTGCATGGATATACAAAAAATATAGGGTAGAACTTATGAGTGTGGCTTTTCTACACTCAGGTATAGATGCTCCCGGCTAAATTGCTGAAGAGACCTTGGAGGTAGAGGAGTATGTGACACTGTTCATGGCCGATTTTGTCTTTTCTGGCGTGAGGTCCTCTAATATCGTTTGCCTACGATTTTTTGCACGCACTTGAGAATCTTGAATGCGAAAATGATTCATATTTTTTGGAAATTTTCTGCAATATTTTGTGTTACTATTCACAAGCTGTAGACCTCGGACACCATTCCGAATTATCGGCATCTTACATGCATTGCTTGATAGTGTGGCATGGTTGTATGGCTACGAAAAATATGCAGTTTTTTAACAGTGGAGTACTGTCATTTCTGTTCAAAAAAGTGATGGGAAATATGCATTACTTGATAGTGTGGCATGATTGTGAACAAAATTTTCAAAATTGTTCACATTTTTCTAAATTTTTCAAGAAATTCAGAAAAATATTTGCAAATTCAAAGAAATATTCACGAATTCAGAAAAATGTACGTGAAACAAAATGTTTTCTAAATTTCAAGAAAAAAATCGAATTTAAAAATATGATAGCCTGTGCAAAATACTTGTTCACGAGTACCAAATTTCAATTTAAATATTTGAAGAAATTTTCCAATTTTGAAAACTTTTAACCGAGTTGAAAAAAGATGTTCCTGAATTTCAGAAATTTTCATGAAATTTGGAAACAAAGAAAACGGAAAAATTTAAATTAGAAAAATAAAAAAACGAAATTAAAAGATAAAGAAAAAAGAAAAGGAAAAAAACCGAAATAAACTTGATAAATTTTCGTGGAATGGTCAGGACTACCAGTGGTGAGATCGCTTTGAATATGCCAAAAATATTGCCTGATTCATGCAGCTGACTTGCCTCAGGTTCTTCAACCTATGATGCAATTCATGCTGGGTCAAACCCATACGGACTCTGTGCTGTGGGATGGACGAACAATCCCAATGCCGCTACTCTCATAATTGTAGGTCTAAAACTGTGCGAGTCCTCCGAAGTGCCAGGGCTTGACACAGATCTACCCGTCACCTGTCAGTCACAACAGCAAGGTGCAAAATCCCCACGGCCGGGAAGTAGTACTGTTTTTTCACTAACCCATCTGCACGAATTAAGACATTCTAAAATCGCCTTACGTAGAGCACCGGCAGCTGGCAAGGTAACAGTGAGATGAACTTCAACCTAATAGTTGCAATCGGAGCAATTAAAAGCCTAAGTACCTTTACCATTCCACTCATGTCACTCTAGCAGAATCCTGAGGTACTAGTAGCATGCAATTTTCGTTGTTAAACCAAAGCGCAATCATCAACTAAAATTATTTCCAAAGATCGTAGAAAATATGAGCCATGAACTTGTAACTTTTTTTGTGTTGCAGATTAATTAGCTTTGTTCTTTTTTTTTGATCAAATATTCTATTTATTTTGCCAGAAGGTTTAACAAATTATCTGATCTAGTGATCTTGGATGGCATGATGTGTCGCAACTTCTCCTCCACCAATAGTCAAGTACAAGCACATATATAGTATTCCTTTCCTCCACATGATAACGAAGAGACCATGAGCTACATTTATCGGCGGTTCTCCCTGCAGCCAAATGATTCTTTCAAAACTTTCATCTTACCAAAACTACTATGGTCGGCCATGCCCTAGACAAAAGCACTCACTCCAGAATGAAGAGACGGGTACAATGCTAATTATGTGATGAATAATGTGATTTCAAATGCCATCGGTCAAGTGCCAGGAGTGCATTGCTTGTGTCGAGCTTTCTTGACAAAAACAAGTGAAATTTCCTCAAGGCTGTCGGAAGTTGCTTTTAAGATAACAATTGTGGACTTATTTTTATATGTATGCTCATGTATTTGAGTTGTTAGTGGTTTTCACTTTCAGTGTAATTTCGGTGAAATTTTGGAAATTTCATCAATTTCTGTACACACTGAATTCTAAACAAAATATTTCAGCAATTTTAGGAGGAACAAAAATTCAAATTATTTCTTGACTTTTCAAAATATATAGTTAGATCTGATTCAAATTCAAATGGAAATTTATTTCCTTTGGCCGAAATGATAACCGAAATAACTGAATTTCACTGTAATATTTTTGAAACGGAAATTCAAAATCATAGGATTGTTACTTGTGCGCCCCGCAGACTTTTGTACAATGGGAGTCCTTTTGTGACTTGTCAGGGCGTATTCGGAACTCCTCCAGTATCTAACTCCAACAACTTCACAGATGATTTGGTCCCGAACGTTTGTGCTCCAAGAAACTAACTTCTTTTTGTTGAGCCCGGCTGTAATGCAAAAACCTGGAGGTGGGTCGGCCCAGCTCCACAGATTGAAGAATCTGGAGTTTGATTAATTTACATCAACACGCCACCGCCAAACATACTGTTTCGCTGCCCCCTCGCTTGAGAAAAAGAACCTACTGCTACAGGATCGATCCGCCTTGAATTGGTATCCCCTTCCCCTCAAATCGGTGCTCTAGATGGCCCGAATTGGGATGCGTCGAGCCGGTCCATTCTGCGCTGAACTGGCCACAACCCTCTCAACTGGGCTGCAAAGCTGGGAGAAGTTGCTGACGCAGCCGAACAGATCTGAATCGCTGCCCGTAGTTCGAAGCTACGAAGAAAAGCTGGATACGAGAAGTTTTGTGAAGCTAGATGGGATCCGAACACGCCCTTAAGCTCAACATTCTTTCTCACTCATGACATATATGCTTTTTTATGCAGGGGCATGACATATATGCTATCTCTCTCTATCTTACAAAAAGAGATCCTTTAACTGTGTCACACATATAAAACTTTTCTGGTACAAGAATATATAACTACGATGATCTTAATTCCGGGTTAGAGGGTAGTATGCTCATCAATTTTCCCGTCCGTAAGGATTTCCTACTCCTATAAAGGATGGAGTAGGTGCATATGTCCAAGGCAATGCAATGTGTGTGTGGGAGAGAGAGAGAGAGAGAGAGAGGGAGAGAGAGAACGTGATGTCTCAACGTCATGAACCGGTAGGGTAGTGCATTTGTTCCCAGATGCCTCACACTCTCCATGGGATGCACACGCACGCACACACACAGACACAAACACACATCTAACTCCTTATAGTTGCGCTCTCTCTCTCTCTCTCTCTCTCTCTCTCTCTCTCTCTCTCTCGCTGCTGGAGCACACCCCCACATCACCACCGCAGGAGCTCGCCGTGCGTCGCCACCACCTGATCTCTCGGCGTGTCGCCATGAAAGGTTCGAAAACACAGCCTCTCTCCTTCTTGTGCTACCCTGCCTACCCATCACTGTTTTTTTAGTGTGATAGCATCTAATTTGCGAGGGAGTTTTTAGTGTGAAATCCATGGGATTTCTAGTGTACATACATGGGATTTATAGGGTTTGGAATCCATGGAATTTTTAGTGTGGAATCCATCCATTGAATTTTTAGTGTAGAATCCATTGGATTTTTAGTGTGCTAGAATCCGATAGATGATATGTATCCACCTCCATCACGTCCCTGTTAGAGTATATATGATGGCTTTTGCCTTCCGATAATACTAAGTTGCATTTCTAACATGATGTCATGACCCTGGTTCATAGATTTTTTTTGGCGCCGCAACTCGCCTCTGATCCAACCTCACGTGCCGCCTTTGCCTTGTTTGCCGGTGGTCGCTGGCTTCCTCAACCTCTAATCCCAAGTAAAACCGCATCTGAAGGTCAATGCCCAGTTCCCACGATCTGCTATCTAGCGCCGGCTTCTGTCTTCGGTTGGAGGACTTATTAGTCACCATGCCTCCCATCCCGATCCGGCGGCTCCCTCGTCTTCTTCCAGACACCACTCACCCCTTCCCACCAGGCCCCGCCACGCCTGCTCCGTGTTGGAATTATGCTCTCAGGATCGATCACATCAAATCACGACGAACACACACACACAAAAACTTTTGCCAAAAGAACGTGTCGTGCCTTTCTTTTTTATTTTTTTTATTTTCCGCTTTTCCACCCGTACTACAAATTCCACGACCAGCATATATATATATATATATATATATATATATATATATATATATATATATATATATATATATATATGAAAATTTTTCCTACTACTGGGTGTAGTTATTCCACTTTTGTTTCAGACGCTCTAGGTAGTATCTATCATATCGGAGAGTATGTACGCGTAGTATGTAGTATGTAAGAATGTTTAGATAGTATATATACTATTTTTTATGTAGTATGTAGTATATTTTGAGCATACTCCTTTTTACATTACAAATATATACGTATTTCACAAATATTATAAAAACATGGGCTCACATGCAATTTTTTCACATAATTAAGCTTTGGAGTATCTTAGATATAGTATATGAGCATACTAAAAGTAATAAAGTAGAGTATATACTACCACATGGTAGTATATGAGAAATGGGTGTAACTACACCGGTAGTAGGATGCATTTTCCTATATATATATATATATATATATATATATATATATATATATATATATATATATATATATATATATATATAATTAAACTAAGCGTGAGTGTAGAATAGCTTATTCTACACCCCAGTAACGGTACATATAAAATATAGTAGCACACTATGTAAAATGTAGAAATTTTCGTAAAATGTAGTAAATTACAAACTTGGGTGATAAAAAATATTTTCCAATTACTACATTTTGTACATTGTTTTACTATATTTTGTATATAGCGCTACTAGGGGTGTAGAATAAGCTATTCTACACTCACGCTTAGAATATATATATATATATATATATATATATATATATATATATATATATATATATATATATATATATATATATATATATATATATATATATATATATATATAACTCGAACAAGTACCCATTGACACAAGTTACTTTCCTTTTTTTAGAAAAGGAGGATGACTCTCGACCTCGCATCCGGAGATGCATACGGCCACTTTATTGATTATTCTCGAGGACCTTACAAAGTATTACAACAATATGCCTGAATCCGCCATCTTGGCAACATACGCCACTACTTCTATCCAAAAGATGCAGGGGTGCTACCTGGGCCACATACCCAGAGTACTCACCTAATCCTATCATCAAAAGCCAGAAACCCCAGCCGAGCCACATACCGGGTCTGGGGCATAAACTAGTCTGAGCACTCACATGTGTCGTTGCCGCCATCTTCCACAGGTCCGTCTTCAGAGAAGATATTGAGGCTTCTACCTTGTCATGTCACTCCGCCATCGACGCCACCTTGACGCCTGCATAACTACCTCCACTCGCTGAGTCCATCACGCGCGATCGAGCGCCGAGTCTCCGCTGCACCACGTCGCCGAGATCCGCCGTCATCAATGTGAAGGATGAAGCACCGCTCCACCAAAAGGGCGCCCGCTGGTCCCTCGATCCCGTGTACGCCTCCAAGAATGACGCCCCCAAGGAGGACGACACCAAGCGCCTCCGTCATCCGATCAATTGATCTAGGGTTTCCCCCGGAGGTAGCGGATAGAGGTCTAGAGCTTCTCCACGGCGATGCCTTCAAGAAAATAATGACACAACAGGGTGCCACCAACGCCGGTCATGGCATCAAGCCGAGCACAAGGTTTTCACCCGGATCCGCTCGAAGAACCTCCATCACGTAATGTGTGCACGGGTCGACGCCGATCTGAGCCGCCGCACAATGAGCAGGCCGCACCGGCCAGATCAGATCTGTCCGGAGGGTACAACCCGCATGTTGCCAGCGTAGGACTACCAGCGTGATGCAACATGCAAGCTTGCCAGATACTCTAGCTAATCTAGTTATTAGACACACTCAGGACAAGATTATCTAACAATCTTCCTCTGATCTTGACTCTTTGTCTTATGTGCTTTCTCTGATCTTGACTTGTTGCAGATTCGCGACTTGTCTATTTAAACTCCGACGCATGATCTGGATTACCAGCACACACGATCGCATCTACGCGTGCAAGATTGGACACATCATCAATCTTCACATCGTACAACTTAACTACACGCCAAGTTTGATCTTCTAGCCGAGACACGCAGATGGCCGCTTGCCACCTTGTCTTCGCACCCGTCGATACCTTGCTCTGATGACACACCATACCGGACAACACTTCGACTGTAATGTGCTACAACTGCAATAATGTCTGACAGAAACGAGCACTTGGACATGACGACGACTCACAAACAATGACGATGACCAAACGTGCAAACTTGCACGACTCATTGACACATCGTATTCCCCCGGACGACGATCTTGATGAACTCTAGTGCCGCACCTCGGCATCATCTTTTCCATCAACGATATCCTTCCACCATCTTTCCAACGACAACCTGCCGTCTCCCACCTTGTGGTTCCACCGAACAACGATTGCCTGGCCCTCCTCGTCGCTGCATAAAATAACGACTTCATGGCCCGTCCCGAGGCGCTAGTCGGGTCGCAACCCTGGGGCAAACACTCGACTCCTGAACCTTGCTCTGATACCAATTGTTGGAATTATGCCCTCAGGATCGATCACATCAAATCACGACAAACACGCGCACACAAAAAACTTTTGCCAAAGGCACGTGTCGTGCCTCTCTTTTCCCTCTGTTTTATTTTCTGTTTTCCCCACCCGGTACTACAAATCTCACGTACCAGCACGCATATATATCTTTATTACCTAAAATAAAGTAAATTGGGTTTCTGGTCGTACGTCATAAAAACTACCCTCAAAGTTGACAAGAATTACCCACCAATGCCACAAAAGTGGCAAAAACGATTCGTTTTTATTAGGTAGCCGCTGGTTGCGTTCATATAGAGCTAGGCCCTCACATTGTCAAAAACCACACAAACAATTTGAAATATTCATATTTTTTAAATGCTAACTCCAAATTTAGCATGTTATATATGAAAATATAACTGAAAAATGTGTAGATTCTAAAAATGATATTGTCTTGGCCCAGCTACTTTTTAAACTTTTTTTCCACATATTCAAGTATTTTTTGAAATATTCCTATCTTCCAAATGCTAACTCCAAATCTAGCATTTTATATATGAAAATCGCTCAGAAAAATGTGTAGATTCTAAATATGATATTATCTTATATGTTAGTAATTTTTAAATTGTGATTATGGTGCACACTTAGTTAGTACTTTTCTTATATGTTAGTATTATCTTATATCTTATATATTCTATATATATAACGTACGTTTCTTACTCCCGTTTTTTCATACGTAAAGAATAAAAACAGAAAAGAAAAAAATCGTCCATCATTCGGCTTCGATTTTTTTGGCATGCAACGAATTAGGGTCGTTTCGCTTAGACGTAGACATTCTTTTACTGATCTTCAAGCGTATGAAGAGATGGCCCAAAACAAGTTTAACAAAACCCTTTTATAAAGATTTTTTACGACTTGATGCAAATTTCAAGCATTGCATCAACTTAAAAAATAATGGCTTTGTATGAAAAAATTGAAAATCTGGTTCTTTAAGATCAAAATCGTCGTACAAAAACCACACCAAAAGTATTGTATGTGTAGCATGCTTCTTAATGTAGTACTACTTATATGAATTTTCGCTGGCACCAGATGGTGTTGGGCATTAGCATGATTATTTCGATGGACACATCATAATTCTCCGTTACAGCATGCAGGCATATATATATATATATATATATATATATATATATATATATATATATATATATATATATATATATATATATATATATATATATATATATAAGGAAAATCCATCCTACCACCCGGGGTAGTTACCCACATGTCTCATATACTATTTTATGATAGTATATATCCTACTTTATCATTTTAAGTATATTCATATACTATATATAAGATACTCCAAAATACATAGTGATGCTATTCATCATCCAGGGTGCAGAATAAGTTATTCTTCATCCGAGGTAATCTTACAATCGTTTCATAATTAAATTACGTTTGAAATTCAAATAGTTACATACCTATTGATTCACTACGTAAAATTTTGCATAAGAAAATAAAAATATAGGTCATAAGACAAAAAATTTACAGTTTATGTGTATTTTACACTATGTTTTACGCTTGTAATTTTACATAACATAAAATATTTTTTACAACGATTATATATTTTTCTTACAGTCTCTTTTTACATCGGAAATAAGACAAAACTTACGTAACATAAAATTACGATGCATTGATGTTAAAATAGAGCGGGTGAAGAATAACTATTCCTCACCCAGGGTGACGAATAGTCAATCCCTATATATACATATATATTGGCATCGTGTCAGCAAGGACCGAACATAGTCCAAACCGACTCCAACACACATATACGGCAACTGACTCGAACAAGTACTCGTACGCACACAAGTTACTTTCCTAATCCTAGTTGGACTAGTACAACCAGCGCGATGCAACATGCAAGCTTGCCGGATACTCTAGCTAATCTAATTACTAGACACTCTCATGACAAGATTATCTAACACTCCGCCGGCTGCCGCCTCTTCCAGGTCCGGGCCTCTTTGCCGGTCGCCGCCTCCTTCTGGCCGTGGCCCCGTCTGGCTGCTCCGCCGGCCGCGCCAGACCTTGGACCATTGCATCGTGCGCGTGTTCGTGCGCTTGTATTAGAGCCAGCTCGACGCTGCTCCTCCGGCCGCAGGCTCCGCTCCATGTCGCCCGTCCGACGCGACTAACCAGTGACCTCGCGTGGTGCTTCTCCTGTGTAGACCGCGTCCCGCGGCTGCCAGACTCGATCGATGGTCCAGCGCCAGCTGCTGTTCCACTGCTGCCGCCTGTTGCTTTTCCGAGCCGGCCACCCTTCTCACGCTCGCGTGCGTTGACTGCGTGGTCAATCGATCCACCTGCCTGGACGGGATTGCTACTTTGGGCTGCTGGTGGGCGGCCCGGTTTGTTCGGCTGCCTGGCTTGACGGCCTGAAGTTCTGTCGTTGTCTTAAAAGAGAGAGAGAAAAAAAAGAAAAAGAGAAAAAGAAAGAGAGAAAAAAAAGAACAGGTACGATGCTTTCGTCCGGTATGCCTCCCCCTTGATACCCGGTGTTTCTCGACGGTGTTCCATATATCGATCCCGTCTCGCACATGCGCCTTTTCTCGATGCTTGATGCTCACCCGCTTGGAGATGATGGTTGTCGCTCTACACCGACACCTTTTGCGACATCCACCGATTGCTAGCCACTCTATATCGGCTTATTCGGCAGCTACACCGCCTCCTCTAGCCGCTTCTTTGCATTAGTGTTGGTCGTTTTTCATCAACTCTTTCCATGACTTCCATGTTGGAGAGTCCTAGTCCGGCTGCTATAGCTGGAGTTCCTAATATAGATCACGTCAGTTTGTATCCGACCTAAACTTGTAACTCAAGTTGATTGCCCTGTACTTGTGTATATATATACTAGGTAATTGCCCATGCGTTGCAACGGGAACATACATATTTCTGTTATTCAACATTAGTCTTGTCTAGTACTTACTCTTCAAATCCTCATGCACATCAATATATATTCCATGATAGATAGATCAATCCGTGGCAACATGGTCGACTTATTTTTACTATTATAAATCACCATTCTCCTCCTCTTCTTCTTCACATCTCTCTGAGCTCTCTCTCTGCAACCTCAAACTGCCACGGCTTTACTGCCCCCACATGCATATGCATATAGATGTCCCACGCCCTCGCTCTGAGCTCTATCGACACAAGCTAAAAATGCCAGATTTCTACATTCTCCGGAGTTGGATGACCTCCCCAAGTTATTGTTTTGTAAGATCTTTGTAGACAACAGCGTCGTCGATGCCATCGCCGCCCTGCAACCTCAAGCAACAAGACAAACGCATCTTCCGACACCACCACCCTGCCACATTAGTCCACTGACGTCAGCCCCTCAATCGTTGCATCCAGGCCTCCCGCGTGCTCCCTCTACCAGCCGCTTTTCGTTCTTGTGGCGTCGCCGCCACATGCCAAGACTAAGACAAGAGAGAGGAATGAGGCTTAGGAAACTACGTAAATTTTATCAGACGCTATTCGAAAAAAAAAATCATAAGCTAATGCAGAGCAGCCGAATCCTCTCGGCAAAAACCCTACCGACCTTATTCCCCAAAAGGTTGGAAGGCAAATGTCTAAAGGAAAAAAACCAATTCAGTCTATTCCTCCCAGATGGATGAGCTTAATTTACAGACTGTGTGGCCCTACTTGCGGTTGCATCCAATCGACGCTAATCCAATTATTCTCAACATAGAAAAGAAAATCATTTTTTGTGTCATTTAGTCGAGGAAGAAAATCCCAACGATAGTTCATAATCTTGTAACCTTGTACTAAGATTGATTACACATTTACACACCAAATTTCTTAGCACATAGTACTTGCTTGGTGTTATGCTCTCAGGAACTCAAGTTGACCGATGAAATTCTTAGCATGTGTAGTACTTACGAGTTGTGGATTGCTCTACGTAGGCTCATGCTGCTAGGCTGTAGGCTCTCGGGCTCAACCCCCACGACAGCTTGTTCGTCGAGGGTGATGGTAACCACCGCGTCGGCTCGGTATTGGCGGCTGGCAGGAACCTACCCGCTGGTATGCCACCTTCGTCTACGGCGAGGCCTTGTGATGCATGCATACGCGCCGGCACCTCGCCGAACAAGCTGCGGCGCGGACAGCAGGCTCTCTGTACACCTCGAAACGACCCTCACCATGATCCCTCCAGCAGCGGCATATATCACCTTCCTCTGAGCTCCTCCCCGTGTCCAGCCTCGGCGGCCATGCAACCGCGTAGATCCACCCTCCCGCCGGTGCCATATCTCTCCCCCACAAAAAGGCCCTCTGTTCTGCTCCACTTGAGTAAAATGGCGGGAAGGGAATGGACCTGTGACGCAGATGAGAAGGATTGTGGAGGATCGATGGAGGAGACGAGATGCGTGGCGGCGCCCGGAGCCAGGTGGCCGGCGGCCGGAAACCAGGTGATCCGGAATACGAGGAGAGATGAGAGATCACGCGCCTGATGGAGTTCTCGCTTGCCCAGCACAAGGGAATTAGGGAGACAAAATAGAGCCTAATTTGAGGCTGGTTTTCTTGAAAACCTGTTAAGAAAACCAGGGATGAAAGGGGCAAAAAAATCGAAACGGAGAAGGAGGATGAGGAGGAGGTCGGACGAAACCTATGAGGTAAGATGGAACGGTATATATATATATATATATATATATATATATATATATATATATATATATATATATATATATATATATATATATATATATATATATATATATATATATATATATATATATATAAAGAGCCCATGCGTTGCAAACGGATGGAAAAAATACCACAATCCCCTAACCCAATAACCATGACTCCGGAATCTAATAGGTTCACGTCCTTTATTTTAACAAATGGCATCTCATCTGTATTGCCACTTATCCTCTTTCCACTCTCGTTGATGATGGCTTCAATGTTTAAACAATCACAACACGTTTGAATGTTGTTAATTCTAAGATGTCTCCCTCGACATGATAAACATGCTTTTTCCGAGATTTTGATCAGGCGTGCGTGCATCATTTAGTGTTTTTCGTCTCCCATACCGGTTTTGTTGGGTATTCATTTTCAATTCGGATCGGCACCGGCATGAAAAAAGATGGATCATAACAGTCATACAAAAAGATGGATCATGCGCTATTGATTAAGGTTGCATCCTAAATAGCATTTTTAAAATGGTTAACGATAAAATAACATCATATTCAGATTCTACATAATATTTTAATATATATATATATATATATATATATATATATATATATATATATATATATATATATATATATATATATATAAACACTATTCTGATGAGAATAATATTCTGATCACAACCTGACCTGCCCCGCTAGTAGCACGTTCAAATTCCCTATGAACTAGGTTGAACTTCCGCCAACATTGCCCAAATAGGGCTTGCGATATACCGTTGGAAAACTATGGACACCAGTATCATGACCCAACTTAAATTTTTGGCAAATTGTAAGCGGTTTAAGAGCAGTTTTGAAAACCGTTTTTTCTTCACACAAAAAACGTGAATCGTATTTTCGATCGCATTTCTAAACCGTTCATCGGAATGAGGCATATAATATGGCATTGTAAAGCTGCTGCAAAACCTCTACTTCCACATGTTGAAAGTTTTCTCTAATTCTCTATGGTTAAAGAGTAATTTGAAAAAACGTAAAATTTCACAAACCGAACAGCCGACTTCGTATTTTCAACATCATTTCTAAACGGCTAACTCAATTGAGGCATATGATACGGCGTTGGAAAGCTTATGAAAATGTGCTACTCTTTAATTTTGAAAGTTTTTCTAATTTTGAACGGTTTAAGAGTACTTTAGAAAAGGGTACAAGTCCTACCGAGTTCGTATTTTCGAGCTAATTTTTTAACCGTGCGTCCGAACGCTGCAAATGATATGGCGTTGGAAATCTTGAACAAATGCGAAACTTTTTGGTACGTATTATTTCTCCCAATTCTTTACGGTTTTAAGTCAGTTTCGAAAATGACAAAAAACGTATTTTCGCTGTATTTTGTACAAACTTTGTCGGAATGACGCAAATAATATACCGTTGAAAAGTTACGGAAAATGCGAAACTTTTTCATATTGAAAGTTTTCTTTGATTCTTAGCCGTTTTGAAGTAATTTCAAAAACGGCAAGATCATTCGTTCTGCCTTTATCGCGAAACAGATTCGCCAAAATGCATCGCGTGAAGTACCTGAACTTCTCGGTATGTAACCTTGAACTTCACTCTGTTTTTCACGTGTTTTTTCCCGTGGCTCTCCATCCACGCACCGGAACACTCATCGGAATTGAGCAAGTGATATACCGATGGAAAGCTGCTGTAGACACGCAACTTTCCTGTGTTCATCACTTTTTCATACTCGCGACGGTTTTAAAAGTTTTTCATGTGAAATTCATGCAGTGTAGTAGTTGAATTTCCTGTTGTTTTGAGTTGAACTTCTATGACGTATTTTTGCTTGTAATTTTTTCATCCATTCGTTTGTGTCACACAAATGATATTGCTTTTGTACAAACCTCTCTCACAATAAATTTTTTAACTTCCTTCGACCGAGGACTGTAACTTACACAAATGATTTCCTACCGTTTTGAAGTAAATTAGAAAATGACGAGATCATGATTTCTGCCTTCATCATGAATGGAAATACACTGCGTGAAGTAGTTGAACTTCTCGTGCATGTCTGTTCGAACTTCACACTGTTTTTAACTTGTTGTTTTTTGCACTGTGTGAAGTAGTTGAACTTATAGGACGTGTTTGTTCGAACTTCACTTTGTTTTTGACGTGCTGATTTTTTACGTGGTGTTTTTTGCACTACGTGAAGTAATTAAACTTCTGGAGCATCTCTGTTTGAACTTCATCCTGTTTCACTTTTTTGTATTTTTTTCTTATATGAAATACACACCATGTAGTACGTGAACATCCGGTTGTTATCACTTTGAACTTCTCTCTAGTTTGAGAGAATTATTTTAAAACACAAAAAATAACATATTTTTTATGTATTTTGGACATCTAAATACACGGTGAACCTCTCTCAGAAGAATTTTTCAACTTTTCCTCGCCCAGAACTTGAACTTCTAGCAACCATTTTTTTTCGTTTATGAGTTGTTTCTAAAAGTGCAAAAAATGGTGCTGTGTTTTTATTTTTTGAATAGGTAAATCCTATGTTTTAATAAACTCCGAACTTCTCTGCTATTTCAATTTGAACTTCACTTTTTTATATTTTGAGTAAAGAATTGTATTCGATTTTTGTACAGAAAAAAATCAAACATGGAAATACAAGGTGAACCTCTCTCGCAAGAATTTTTGAACTTCCCCGGACAGAGCACTTGAACTTCTTGCAACAAACCTTTTAAGCCTTTTGTTTTTTGTTCTTATATTCTTATGTGAAACGCATTCCATGTAGTAGTTGAACTTTCCGCTATTTTCACCTTGAACTTCTGTCATGCTTTTTTGTTCAACCTCTCTCACACGAATTTTTGAATTTTCTCTGGCTGAGCACGTTTTTAATTTGAACTTCTTGGTTTATTGTTTAGTAACGAAGAAAATCCATGTGTTGTAATAAACATCGAATCGCAGAAGGAAGAAAACCACTCCACGCTAGACATGAGAGATCTTAGAAACTGGCCATCGAAGTGAAAAAGGTAAGGCGAGAAAAAATGGAGCAAGTTTGCCTATCATCAGCCTCAATGGTGGGAACAAGCAAACACAACCTATCATTTTTCATTGGAATCAAGCGGAGCAGCTGAAAGGCATTTCCGTTATTTGTTGGTGAGGTTGTCGGGCGACGAAGAAGGTGGATACGGAGGGGTACTGAGCGTATTTCCATCAGGGCCTTGTGCCAAATGACTCACTGTCCTTGTTGTCGGGTGGTGGGGAGTCACAGATGTAGAGGCCGATTTAGTCAAGCACCATGGGATTTATGCAAGAAGGACTTTCTGAACTATCAACACACAGCGACCTGAACTTTTGTTTGTTGGGAAATCATTTTCTGAACTTTTTAGTAATCAATAGCACAAATCCATGGTATTTTGGATGAAGCAACACATGAGTTCAGTTAGTTTATATGTACTTTTCTGAATACAACGAACCAAGAGCAGGCCAATGGACGAGCGGCTGCTCGCTGCTATCACAATGGGGAGGAAAGTAGCCATGCTGCCGCGGGTGGCTAACGGAAGCTTGGCACTCGAAGGGTAGTTCGAAGCGGTGTGCTGGGATCTTCACGCGGTGGCAGTCTACTGATGACACAGGGCGGAGGTGCGTGGCGAGCCAGGCACGACGCGACCGCTCCACGGATGAACCTTCCTCCGAGAAGGTCAAGGTGGCCCTCGTGAGAAGGTCGATGCGGCCGGCCAGCACAACACGTGGTGGGGGATCCCGGCCGGCGGGGTGAGGCACTTGGGGCAGGGGAGCTCCACCGTGGCGCAGGATTGGGAGGGTCCTCTCCAGGGCAGCAGCGACAGGAGGAATGCGGGGCTTTGCCGGTGGGATCTGCAGGAGGTGGACATGCCTGGTGTTTCCGGTGGGCGACCGCGGAAGAGGTTTCCGGTGGCGGCGGCACCCGGGATTTCCGATGGGCGGCGGCGGCGGATGGAGGTGCGCCGGGGTCGGGGGCGGCGGAGGCGCTTCGTGGCAGGGATGGTCAGCGGCGGAGATGCTTCGGGGCCGACGTAGGTGGCGGCGATCAGCGTGCCGGGACGAGGGACCGGCGGCGGGAGGCCCACCGGAGCCCGGGAAACGGCTACGGGAGGTTGGTCGGGGGAAGGAGGCGGCGGTGGGATCAGTCCCCGCCGGATCCGGGGGAAGGAGGCGGTCTGGTGGCCGGATCCAGGGGCGGTGGTGTCACGGCGGCCGGATCCCGGGGAGGGAGCGGCGCGTCGGCCGGATTTTAGGAGCGGTGGTTGGTTCCTAGGGAGTTCGGGAATGCCTGTTCGGGCCCTATATAGAGAGTTGTGACCCAAATAGTTATTTTGATCCCGGGATTAGAATAGTGCCAATATGAATCAAATTTCGTTTTCTTATGTTTACTATACAGGAACTGATTGTTCATGATCTCTGTAAGGTTAAATTGGTGGGTTTACTTCATTCAGCAGCATATACAAATCTATTTGTTGTGTTTTTGGTTACTGGTATTACTGTTTTGAAGGGTAAAATAGCTAAATAATTTTAATTAGGTTTTAAGTCTCAGTATACAGTCAAACAGCAGATGCAGTAATTTTGTAGAAGGAATACAGCCCTTGGTCTAATAGTGATTTATGTTTTTTATGTGACATGGAGCAATCTGTGACTTCGAAGCACATGTGAATCTTGTGATTCTGCAAAATTTCTGTTACATGCTCATGGTTTTTCTATACCGCTCTGATCTGCAACCTACAAAATTGCTATCTGCCTAACACATGATGGTGGTTGTTAACTCTGAACATAATATCACTAGAGCTCTACATATGCATGTTCTTTTAAAAGGAAAATTAATATAAGTTTGTTTCTGGCTAATACACAGTATTGAAAGTAATAGTGTGAGGGAAACCAAGCATGTTCTATCAGGGAAGAAAATATTCTTTATTTTGTTTAATTCAATCAATAGAAGAGTGTGTTTACCAAAAACTATACTATTACTTCTTCTGGTTGAAGGATTTGCATGCTTAGTAACACATGAAATGCTTAATATGAGCTCCATATTGATGATTTCAGTTTATTAGTTGTTACCACCGCCCGATATTGATGATTTGAGTAACACATGTTCAGAATAATAGTGAGCTCGAGAGTGTGTCTCCTGGGAAGTCGGGCAGGTGTTACGTTGCCTGGAGCTCAAATCGGCAAGCCTCTCCGATTCGGACCTCCTCATTGCCTTCCGCGCCATTGTCAACGCATACACACAGGCGCTCGAGAAGACCTAGCACCGCGACAATGATGACACATCCCCTAGCTATAGATGGCGGTCGCGGCGTAGATCCCTTGGCCGGGTTTGAGAGTTGTTGCCCCGATGGCCAGCGCATGATATCCGAGGACTGCTCCACCGTGTGCTGGCTACTCAACAGGCTCCACGTCACCTTCCAGGAGGGCGACGTGTCCACCCACGCGCCCTACTGGGACAAGCTCCGCGTGCTGCTGCCGGGACAAACGGCTCCATGTCACTGTCACAGCGGCTGTTCGCGGATGGTAGGTACATTGTTGGTTGTTTAGACTTGCAGCACTCCGAAATTACAGTAGTTAGGACTTGCTTTTCTACTTCAATTCCCAATTTAGTCTGTGTTATGATAGGTTGTAATCTCTGAACTTAGCAATCAAAAGTATTAGTAGGCAGTACCTGTTGTTTTACAGTGTACAACTTCTTCACTGACATTATTCAGTAGCTGTATCCTGTGTAAGTTTTGCTCTCCTCCTCTTCTTCTTCCATCTTTCTTTTCTGTTTTTTTTTGTTACATAGAAGAGGTATGTTTCCTATTGATGTACTTTTTCCCAAAGTCTTTGTGTAGAGGGGTTAGGTACAAGTGGTCTAGGACAGGCTAGTTCCATCATATGCTATTGGGCCTCGCTAGAGTGCATTTATTCGGGGCTGGTTGTAAACGATCTATAAGTTGTACTGAAATCCTTGGCATAAGATTTGAATAAAATTGATTTTGTTTTCGGCCCATTCTTTTGGCTATTGAAGCGAGACATACACTTCTCTTTTCTCATACATACAATTGTTTATTGTTTTGACATACATACAACTGTCATGATTGAAAACCGTAGTTTGTCAAATCTACAAGACCATCTGTGAGATATTGAACTATATGTAGTTTTTTTTTCGTTGCAACGCACGGTCCCTTTTGCTAATTTTTTTTATTAGTAGGTATAGATATAGATATAGATGACATAATGAAGAGAGGAAGCTAGCAGCTCCAATTCATATCAGAGTTTACATGGTATCAAGCTGATCGATCCTCTCTCTCTAAACACCAACGCCCAACACCACCTCTTTCTTCCCCACCACCATGAACGCCGGCGAGTTGCAGAAGCTCGAAGAGGAGCTCAAGAACCGCGAGTCCATCATCAAGACGCGCGAAGAACTCAAGCGCCTTGCCGCGGAGCAAGGCAAGGCTGCCGTCGAACCCTCTCCTTCCACCGTCCCTGCACCCTCCTCCTACGTTGCTTCAATCAAAACCTATGTGCCCATCAACCTCGATCTTCAGGACTCTAACTACTCCAAGTGGCGTGAGCTTTTTCTCGTAGTTCTTGGACGCTATGGCCTCTCCAACCACGTCACCGGCGACGCCGCCGCCACCCCCTCCGACACATCGCCCACCTCCGATTGGGGACGTGATGACTACACTGTGCTCTCTTGGATTTACGGCTCGATTTCCATCGAGCTGTTCGGCATCATCATGGCTCCGGGCTCCACGGCGCGGCAGGTGTGGGACTCCATCGCCAACCTCTTCCACGACAACAAGAAAAGCCGCGCCCTCACCCTCAACGCCGAGTTCCGCAACACACCGCAAGGAGACATGTCCATCCATGACAACTGCTCCAAGCTCAAGTCTCTCTCGGACGCTCTCGGCGATGGCGGCATAACCATCTCTGATGAGACGCTCGTCCTAACGGTGCTCCGCAGCCTCAACGAGCAATTCAGCCACCTGCGGTCCTTCCTTCCGTTTCAGGTGCTGTTTCCATCTTTCCTCCAGACGCGCTCGGCCCTCGTTCTTGAAGAAGCACAGAAGAAGACAGATGCAAAGAACACTGCTGCTACTGCGCTCTGGGCCAGCGGCAACAGTATATTGCAAAGCGCGGGCGGCGAACGCGCTCTATTGTCCGGGTGCGGACACAGCTACGGTGCTCAGCGTCCTGTCGGTCCCTCTTCTGGCTCGTCCAACAGCGGCGGCCACGGCACCTTCAGCAACAATTGCAGCCGCGGCCGCGGCGGCCGAGGACGGGGCCGCTCCGAGCCCTGGATGGACAATCCCTGAACTGGCCTTCCAACGCGTGCACAGCTTCATCAACATCGTGCTCCAGCGCCGTGGCAACCACAGCCATGGCGTGCTCCTCGCGTCCTCGGTCCACGACCTGCGGCTGCTTCCCCACAGGCGTACGCGGCATACAGCCCAGCTCCGACAACTCCCACCTACAACGGGCATCAGCAACACCTCGACCCAGCCCCGCAGGCGCACGCGGCATACGGCCCAGCTCCGACAACTCCCACCTACAACGGGCATCAGCAACACCTCGACCCAGCCCGGCAGGCGTACGCGGCATACGGCCCAGCTCTGACAACTCCCACCTACAACGGGCATCAGCAACACCTCGACCCAGCACTTCTGAACGCACTCAACAACATGCATCTTCCCGGAAACCAGGAGTGGTACATGGACACAGGAGCTTCCTCCCACATGGCATCTAGTCACGGTACTATCTCCTCTCTAAAGCCTTCCACTCAAACTGTCACAGTAGGTAATGGCCAAACTGTCCCTGCTACTCATGTTGGTCAATCTACACTTCCATCTTCAGCCCAATCCCTCTCTCTTCGTAATATTCTTGTCGTTCCTCACATTATTAAAAATCTTATCTCTGTTCGCCAACTCACTACTGGCAATTTTTGTTCCGTTGAATTTGATCCTTTCGGATTCTCGGTGAAGGCCTTTCCTTTCAGGGCCGTGATCCTTCGCTGCAATAGTCCCGGGCCCCTGTATCCCGTCTGCCGTCCCCGACAAGATGAAGCTCTCGTCACAACCACTTCGTCATCACTCTGGCATCGCCGCCTCGGACATCCTGGTCATCACACCATGTCACGTCTTCAACACTCCAAGTCTATTTCATACAATAAAGATGGGCCACCACTCTGTCATGTCTGTCAGTTAGGAAAACATGTTAGACTTCCATTTTATGATTCTCAAACATATACAATTCGTCCGTTTCAACTTTTACATTGTGACCTGTAGACATCCCCTGTTCCTAGTACATCTGGTTTTTGCTACTATCCCATTGTTGTTGATGATTTCTCTCACTACTTCTAGAGTTTCTCGCTTCGTAAGAAGTCTGATGTTTATGCGACACTCATCGCTTTTCATGCCTAGGATCATACACAATTTAACCTACCTATCTTAGCTATCCAATGCGATAATGGTGGAGAGTTTCTCAATACTCGTCTCGACATCTTATGTGCTCAACATGGAATTCTTCTTCGTCTTTCCTGTCCCCATACTTCTCAACAAAACGGCAAGGCCGAACGTGCCATTCGCACTATCAATGATGTTATTCGTACACTATTGCTTCAGGCCTCACTTCCACCCTCTTTTTGGGCCGAAGCTCTCTATACCGCCACATATCTCATAAACATCCCTACCGCAGCCACAAAATTCTCTGTACCATACATAACTCTTTTCAGCACCACACCACCCTATAATGATCTTCGTGTTTTTTGTTGTCTTTGCTATCCAAACACCTCCTCTAGTACATCTAACAAACTCTCTCCTTGATCTGTAAAATGTGTCTTTCTTGGATATCCTCCTCGGCACAAAGGCTATCGTTGTCTTGACTTAGGCACACGACGCATTATCATCTCTCACCATGTTGTTTTCGATGAAACAACATTTCCCTACGCCCCACCAGCCCAACCTCCAGTTTCCACATCATCAATAGAAACCACCACTTCCCTTGACCCTCCTCTCCTAGTTTCACATCCATCACCCGCTATGCATGCACCCGCCACCCCTTCGTCAGTTCCATCTACGCCTGATAACCCGCCTAGTCCCGCCAACCCTTCGTCGGTTCCACCGACGCCTGATAGCCCGCCTAGTCCCCCGGGCTCGCTCACTCCCACCAGCCAGCCTAACTACACTGCCGCGTCTCCCTCCCCGGGTCCCGCCAGCCCACCACCTATGTTCCCAGCACCTGAGCTGGCACATATTCATCGGACTCGCTCAATGACCGGTCGTTTACCGCCACCGATTGATCGCCTCAATCTTTCTACTGTCGTCTCCTTGCCCATACCTCATAATTATCTCATATCTCTTCGTGACCCATCATGGCGCCACGCGATGGAAGAACAATTTGATGCTCTCACTCTAAACAACACATGGTCCCTTGTTCCTTCTCCTTCCGGTGCAAATATCGTCAGTGGTAAATGGATTATTCGACCTAAATATCATTCTGATGGCTTACTTGCTCGTCACAAAGCCCGTTGGGTAGTCCGTGGTTTTTCTCAACAACCCGGGGTTGACTATGATGAGACCTTTAGCCTTGTTGTCAAGCCAGCCACTATACGATTAATTCTCTCTCTATCGCTCTCTCTTCTTATTGACCTATTCATCAACTAGACGTTAAAAATGCCTTTCTTCATGGTCATCTCGATGAGGTCGTCTATAGTCAACAACCCTCTGGTTTCATTGATCCTCGTTATCCTGACTATGTATGTCGCTTGCATAAATCCTTGTACGGTCTTAAACAAGCTCCTCGAGCGTGGTTTCAGCGGTTTGCAACGTATGCTCGTTCTATTGTTTTCGTTGAGTCCAAGTATGACGCTTCCTTGTTTATTCTTCACAAGGGAAACATCACTGCATATTTAATTCTCTATGTTGATGACATCATCCTTACTGCCTCTTCTCCTACTTCTCTCTCATCGATTATCACTTCGTTTGCTAAAGAATTTGCTATGAAAGATCTTGGACCTCTTCATCACTTTCTCGGCATTTTTGTCTCTCGCACATCTAGTGGCTTACATCTCTGCCAACAGCAGTACTTTCTCGACATTCTCTCCCGGGCCAGCATGCGCTGTAATCCTATTTCTACTCCAGCTGACACTAATGGCAAACTCTCATCCACCAATGGTTCCCCTATTTCTAATCCTTCACTCTATCGTAGTCTTGCTGGTGCTCTTCAGTATGCCAACCTCACTCGACAAGACATTGCCTATGATGTTCAACAAGTGTGTCTTCATATGCATGATCCTGGTGAACCCCATCTTCTTTTTCTTAAACCTATTCTCCGATATCTAAAAGGCACACTTGACCTTGGTTTGACACTTCATATCTCTTCCTCTCCTAAACTCATTGTCTATTCAGATGCCGACTGGGATGGTTGCCCCGACACCAGATGCTCCACTTCCGGGTTTTGCATGTTTTTTGGTGATACTTTGATCTCATGGTCTTCTCGGCGACAAACTACCATTTCCCGCTCCAGTGCGGAAGCTGAATATCGCGTCGTTGCTACTGCAGTAGCCGAGTCTTGATGGTTCCGTCAATTACTACAGGAACTTCATCGCCCAGTCACCAGCGCCACAGTTGTGTTTTGCGACAATGTTAGTGCTGTTTATCTTGCTCATAATCTAGTACAACATCGCCGGACCAAACACATCAAGCTTGACATTCATTTCATACGTGAGAAGGTTGTTGTCGGAGAACGTCCGTGTTTTACATGTTCCATCTTCGTCACAGTATGCTGATATTTTCACGAAAGGGCTACCATCTGCACTCTTTGGTGAGTTTAGATCCAGTCATCACGTCGCCGCTCTTCCCAGTTCAGACTGTGGGGGCGTGTTGGAGAGTCCTAGTCCGCCTGCTATAGCTAGAGTTCCTAATATAGATCACGTCGGTTTGTATACGACCTAAACTTGTAACTCAAGTTGATTGCCCTGTATTTGTGTGTGTCTATATATATATATATATATATATATATATATATATATATATATATATATATATATATATATATGACATAATGAAGAGAGAGGCGTGCAAGCTAGCAGCCCCAATTCATATCAGATTTTACATTCCGCACCTGGTGATTATCGCTCTACACCAACGCCTCTCGCGGCTTCCGAGCGCAGCGGTGTCCGCTCTATGTTGACTCCTCTCACGACTTCCGTGTGCGGCGGTGATCGCTCTACGTCGACTCCCCTAGTGCCTTCCATAAGCGGCTCTGCGGGTGGTGGCGACTGCTCATCATCGGCAAGTGTTTCTACATCGACCTCTTCTATCGTGTCACTGTCTGCGCGTGAGATTGCACAACTGTGATGCCTACTTGATGCTTGGGATTCTTCACCAGTTTTTGCAGGTTCCGTGACTGACTCTTCAGGCAATGAGAAATCACCTTCAACCCATTCAGGTACATCCCCATGGATTCTTGATACTGGAGCATCTTTTCATATGACTTACGATGCTTCCACTTTGACCTCCCTTTGACCTATTGACTCTCCTGTTCGTGTTCTTACGGCCGATAGCACTCCCCTCCCTGTAGTTAATTGAGGCACTCTTAGCACTTCTTCATTTCATGTTCCCTCTCTAGCTCATGTTCCTCGACTTACCATGCAGCTCATATCTGATGGTCAGATTGTTGACTCTAGTTGTAGGGTCATTCTCGACTTGGGTTCCTGCTCTGTTGAGGATCGTCATACAGGCACTCTGCTTGGTGCTGGCCCTCGATGCTCTGATGGTCTCTGGGAGCTTGAGTGGCTTCGTCTTCCCTCGACTGCCACCGCCGCCACTCTCACATCCCCTGTTGCTGCATCTACCAGCTCTTTTCAGCAGTGACATCATCATCTTGGCCATTTATGTGGCTCTCATCTCCCATCTTTGGTTCGGCGTTCTGGTGTCTCTCTCTCGCAACGCTTCGTTGGATTATCTAGGTTGTAGGCTTGGCAAATAGATTCAGCTACCCTATCCTCATAGCGAGTCAGTGTCCGAGCGTCCTTTTGATCTCATTCACTCTGATGTTTGGGGTACGGCTCCCTTCACTTTGAAAGGAGGTCAACGCTACTATATTATCCTTATAGATGATTTTTCTCGGTACACTTGGCTCTAGTTCATGTCTTCTGGGGGTGAGGTCTTATCTATATACAAAAACTTTGCTGACATGGTTCATACCCAATTTTCCAGTCCTATTCGTATTTTTCATGCAGATTCAGCTGGTGAGTATATCTTCCATGTGCTGCAAGGATTCCTAGCTGAGCAGGGTACTCTTGCTCAGTTCTTTTGTCCTGGTGCTCATGCTCAGAATGGTATGGCTGAGCACAAGCATCGTCACCTTCTTGAGACGGTGCGTGCGATGATGACCGCTGCCTCTCTTCCGCCTCACTTATGGGCTGAGGCTATTACCACATCCACCTATCTCATAAACATTCGGCCATCTACTGCTCTAAAGGGTGGTATTCCTCTTGAGCGTCTTTCTGGTCGTTCTCCTCGTTTGTTTGGTTGTGTTTGCTATATTTTTCTTGCCCCTCATAAACGCAACAAACTGACCGCTCAATCTATCGAGTGTGTCTTTCTCGGATACAGTGATGAGCATAATGGCTATCGGTGTTGAGATCCTACCGGTCGCCAGATGCGTATTTCCCGGGATGTCACTGATACTCTCCAACGTATCTATAATTTTTGATTGTTCCATGCTGTTATATTATCATTCTTGGACGTTTTACAATCGTTTTATATCATTTTTTTGTACTAACCTCTTGACTTAGTGCCCAATGCCAGTTGCTGTTTTCTGCTTGTTTTTTACATCCCAGGAAATCAATACCAAACAGAGTACAAACCAGCAATACTTTTTGTGGATTTTTTTGGACCAGTAGACACAAGATGGGCCGAAGTACCAGAGGGGTGCCCCGAGGGGGCACAACCTACCAGAGCGCGCCAGGGGGCCCAGGCGCACCCAGGTGGGTTATGCCCACTTCGGTGGCCTCCCGCATTGCCTCTTTGCTCTATGAATACCTCAATATTCCAGAAACCCTAGGGGAGTCGACGAAAACCAATTCCAGCCGCTGCAAGTTCCAGAAACACCAGATCCAATCTAGACACCATCACAGAGGGGTTCATCATGTCCATTGGTGCCTCTCCGATGATGCGTGAGTAGTTCTTTGTAGACCTACGGGTCCGTTGTTAGTAGCTAGATGGCTTCCTCTCTCTTGTTTGATTCTCAATACAATGGTCTCTTCGGGATCCATATGATGTAACTCTTTTTGCGGTGTGTTTGTTTGGATCCGATGAACTTTGTGTTTGTGATCAGATATATGTTTTAGCCATGAAAGTTATTTGAGTGTTCTTTGATCTCTTATATGCATGATTGCTTATAGCCTCGTATTTCTTCTCTGATATTTGGGTTTTGTTTGGCCAACTTGATCTATTTATGCAATAGAAGAGGTGCTTTGTGAAGGATTCGATCTTACGGTGCTTGATCCTAGTGACAGAAGGGGAAACGACACATATGTATCGTTGCTATTAAGGATAACAAGATGGGGGTCTATTTCTACATAAATAGATCTTGTCTACATCGTGTCATCGTTCTTATTGCATTACTCCGTTTCTCCATGAACTTAATACACTAGATGCATGTTGGATAGTGGTCAATGTGTGGAGTAATAATAGTAGATGAAGGCAGGCGTCGGTCTACTAATCTTGCACATGATGCCTATATAATGATCATTCCCTGGATATCGTCATGAGTATTTCAAGTTCTATCAATTGCCCAACAGTAATTGTTTTCCCACCGTTTGCTATTTTTCTCAAGAGAAGCCACTAGGAAACCTACGCCCCCCGGGTCTCTTCTTTAATATATTTGCCTTTGCGATCTATTTTTATTTGCTTTTATTTTCAGATCTATTAAACAAAAAATACAAAAGGATCTTGCTGCAATTTTTAGTAATTTATTTTATCTCGCATTCCCGCTAGATCTATTTATCCAATCTACTACAATTTTATCTACCTTTTTACCCGTGAGGGATTGACAACCTCTCTCTTACGTCAGGTTGCAAGTATGTGTTCTTTGTGTGCATGAGCTGTTTACGTGGTGTTGCGTGGTTCTCCTACTGGTTCGATAACCTTGGTCTCATCACTGAGGGAAATACCTACCCTTGTTGTGATGCATCATCCCTTCCTCTTTAGGGAAATACCGACGGAATTCAAGCCAACATCAGTCACCTTTGATGAGTCTTGTCCTGACTACCAAAGTCCATCCTCCTCCACCTTTTCCACATATTTCTTACGTTTCCGGATGCACCTCTGATACTTCTCCAACGTATCTATAATTTTTTATTGTTCCATGCTATTATATTACCTCTTTTGGATGTTAATGGGCTTTATTTAACACATTTATATCATTCTTTGGGACTAACCTACTAACCGGAGGCCCAGCCCATATTGCTGTTTTATTGCCTGTTTCAGTATTTCGAAGAAAAGGAATATCAAACAGAGTCCAAACGGAATGAAACCTTCGGCATCGTGATTTTTTGGAAGAATATCATCCTGGAGGCTTGGAGATCAAGTCAGAAGATACTCGAGGAGCCCAGAGAGAGGCGCCCCGCCTCTGGTATGCGCCCCTGTCTCATGGACCCTCGAGCACCCCCAAGACCGACTTCTTTCGCCTATATAACCCTACGTACCCTAAAACTATCAGAAATCAAGATAGATCGGGAGTTCCGCCGCCGCAAGCCTCTGTAGCCACCAAAAACCTCTCGCAAGCCCGTTCCGGCACCCTGCCGGAGGGGGAATCCATCTCCGGTGGCCATCTTCATCATCCCGGCGCTCTCCATGACGAGGAGGGAGTAGTTCAATCTCGGGGCTGAGGGTACGTACTAGTAGCTATGTGTTTGATCTCTCTCTCTCTCTCTCGTGTTCTCTCTCGTGTTCCCTCTATGGCAGGATCTTGATGTATCCCGAGCTTTGCTATTGTAGTTGGATCTTATTATGTTTCTCCCCCTCTACTCTCTTGTGATGAATTGAGTTTCCCCTTTGAAGTTATCTTATCGGATTGAGTCTTTTATGAGAACACTTGATGTATGTCTTGCCGTGTTTATCAGTGGTAACAATGAGATATCATGTGCCACTTGATGTATGTATTGGTGACCAACTTGCGGGTTCCGCCCATGAACCTATGCATAGGGGTTGGCACACGTTCTTGACTCTCCGGTAGAAACTTTGGGGCACTCTTTGAAGTACTTTGTGTTGGTTGGATGAATCTGAGATTGTGTGATGCATATCGTATAATCATGCCCACAGATACTTGAGGTGACAATGGAGTATCTAGGTGACAATAGGGTTTTGGTTGATTTGTGTCTTAAGGTGTTATTCTAGTACGAACTCTTGAATAGATTGATCCGAGAGAATAACTTTGAGGTGGTTTCGTACCCTACCATAATCTCTACGTTTGTTCTCTGTTATTAGTGTCTTTGGAGTGACTCTTTGTTGTATGTTGAGGGATTGTTATATGATCTATCTATGTTATTATTGTCGAGACAACTTGCACTAGTGAAAGTATGAACCCTATGTCGTGTTTCCTATCATTGCAATACCGTTTACGCTCACTTTTATCATTAGTTACCTTGCTGTTTTTATTATTTCAGATTAAAAAAACCTATATCTACTATCCATATTGCACTTGTATCACCATCTCTTCGCCGAACTAGTGCACCTATAAATTTTGCCATAGTATTGGGTGTGTTGGGGACACAAGAGACTCTTTGTTATTTGGTTGCAGGGTTGTTTAAGAGAGACCATCTTCATCCTACGCCTCCTACGGATTGATAAACCTTAGGTCATCCACTTGAGGGAAATTTGCTACTGTCCTACAAACCTGTGCACTTTCAGAGGCCCAACAACGTCTACAAGAAGAAGGTTGTGTAGTAGACATCAAGCTCTTTTAAGGCGCCGTTGCGGGAGGCTAGGTAGCGGCACTCACTCACACCCGTCAACTAAGCTCTTTTCTGGCGCCGTTGCCGGGGAGGTGAGTGCTTGAAGGTATATCTTTAGATCTTGCAATTGAATCTTTTTGTTTCTTGTTTTATCACTAGTTTAGTTTATAAAAGGAAACTACAAAAAAATGGAGTTAAGTTTGTCTCATACGCTTCGTCTTTTTAATATCTTTCGTGAGTTTGATGGAAATGAAAATTGTGCTCAAGTGCTAGAAGAAGAATGCATTAGAATGTTTGGTACTATATCTTTGTATGATGAGCATGATTGCAATGTTGTTAGTATGAATTCCTTGAATATCCATGATGCTAATGATATGCAAAGCCACAAGCTTGGGGAAGCTATGTTTGACGAATATGATATATTTAGTCCCCCAAGTTTTGATGAGAATATTTATTATGATGAAGCATGCCTCCTATTTATGATGATTATGTTGATGAAAGTGGGTTTTGAAGAGTTTCAACTATAGGAAGTAGTGATCCCACTATTTTGGAGGATGTTGAATCTAATAATATTTATGAAAGTGGATATGGTAGAATGTCAACTTTATTTAGTGATGATTCCACTATTTCGGAAGAGGTTCCAATTGATTATGAGAACAAATTTGCTATATATGATGATTATTGTGATGACTTGTATGCTATTAGGAATAATGATAACCATGAAACTTGTCATCATGATTTTAGTTTTCAATTGGATTATGCCTCACATGATAATTATTTTGTTGAGTTTGCTCCCACTACTATTCATGAGAAGAATTTTGCTTATCTGGAGAGTAGTAAATTTTCTATGCTTGTAGATCATGAAAAGAATGCTTTAGGTGCTGGTTATATTGTTGAATTCATTCATGATTCTACTGAAAATTATTATGAGGGAGGAACACATGCTTGTAGGAATTGCAATAATGTCAAGTTTCCTCCCTTTGTGTTGAAAATCTTGAAGCTATGCTTGTTTTACCTTCCTATGCTAGTTGATTATTGTTCCCATAAGCTGTTTGCTCACAAAATCCCTATGCATAGTAAGTGGGTTAGACTTAAATGTGCTAGTCATATGCTTCATGAGCTCTCGTTATGTTTCAATTCTTATCTTTTATGCGAGCATCATTGTCATCATCATGCCTAGCTAGAAAGGCATTAAAGAAAAGCGCTTGTTGGGAGACAACCCAATATTTATCCTTACTATTTTTGTGTGTTCACATGATTATGCTACTGTAGTAATCATGTTTTATAGCTTTTGTTTCAATAAAGTGCCAAGTAAGACCTTTAGGATGGCTTACGGTGATAGTTGTGTTGATCCTGCTGAAAGTCATAAACTTTTGCACCCAGTAAATTAGTTTTGTTAACTCACAGAAACGTAATTCTGATCTGATTCTTTTTGCTACGATTGTTACACAAATTTCTTAGGACTTCCTAATTTGGTAGAATTTTTGGAGTTCCAGAAGTATACGTTTGATACAGATTACTACAGATTGTTCTGTTTTTGACAGATTCTGTTTTCTATGTGTTGTTTACTTATTTTGATGAATCTATGAGTAGTATCGGAGGGTATAAACCATAGATAAGTTGGAATACAGTAGATATTACAACATTATGAATTTAGAATGAGTTCACTACAGTACCTAAGTGGTGGTTTTATTTTCTTATACTAACGGAACTTACGAGTTTTCTGTTGAGTTTTGTTTGTGGAGTTTTCAAGTTTTGGGTAAAGATTCGATGGACTATGGAATAATGAGTGGCAAGAGTCTAAGCTTGGGGATGCCCAAGGCACCCCAAGGTAATATTCAAGGACAACCAAGAGCCTAAGCTTGGGGATGCCCCGGATGGCATCCCCTCTTTCGTCTTCGTTCATCGGTAACTTTACTTTGAGCTATATTTTTATTCACCACATGATATGTGTTTTGCTTGGAGCGTCATTTTATTTTTTTAGTATTTGCTTTCTGTTATTTAGAATAATGTTTTGCATCTTTAGTTTCAATAAAAATGTCAAGGATAGCTTTTGCCATGCTTATTTTGCTAGTATACATGTTGCTGTTTGAAAACAGAAAGTTTACCGCTGTTGCAAAAATTCCCTAGAAAAGTCAGAGCATGATATAATGTTGAAACCTGTTTCATAATGAGCTCTGATAAATTTACTACAGTGGGAATTTTATTTCATAATTTTTGGAGTTAGGGAAGTATGATGACTCTTGCATTCTTTACAGACTGTACTGTTTTGACAGATTGCTGTTATGTTTGCATTGTTTGCATATGTTTGCTTGTTTAATGATTCTATTCGAGGATAGGAGTATTAAATATGAAGAGGCATTTAGTATTCAATGTTGAATACTAATTTTAGTGATTTGTTACAGTAGAAAATGATAAGGTTTTGCATTGGTTTATACTAACCTATCTCACGAGTTCTTGTTGAGTTTGGTGTGAATGAAGTTTTTTGATAAAAATAAGAGAAACCATGATATGAGAGGAATTAAGGAGACACAAAAGTTCAAGCTTGGGGATGCCCAAGGCACCCCAAGATAATATTTCAAGAATTCTAAAGCATCTAAGCTTGGGGATACCCCGGTAGGCATCCCACCTTTCTTCTTCAACAACTATCGGTTAGTATCGGTTGAGCCTAGTTTTTGCTTCTTCACATGAGTTGTGCTATCCTTGCAATGTCATTTTTTTTCTTTGCTTTCTGTTTGAATACAATACTAAGATCTGAAATTCTTTAATGTTAGAGAGTCTTCACATAGTTGCACAATTATTCGACTACTCATTGATCTTCACTTATATCTTTCGGAGTAGTCTGTCATTTGCTCTAGTGCATCACTTATATCTTTTAGAGCACGGCGGTTGTTATATTTTGTAGAAATTGCTAGTCTCTCATGCTTCACTTATATTATTTTGAGAGTCTTTTAGAACAGCATGGTATTTGCTAAGGTTACAAAGTTGGTCCTTGAATGATGAGCATCCAAGTTGGGTATAATAAAAACTATCATAGGAAGTGAATTGGATGCTATGATCAATTTTATACTTGATAATTGTTTTGAGATAGGGAGGTAGTGATATTAAAGTCATGCTAGCTGGGTGATTATGAATTTAAAGAATGCTTGTGTTGAAGTTAGCAAGTCCCGTAGTATGCACGTATGGTTAAAGTTGTGTAACAAATTTGAAACATGAAGTGTACCTGGCTTGTGCATCCTTATGAGTGGCGGTCGGGGACGAGCGATGGTATTTTCCTACCAATCTATCCCCCTAGGAGCATGCGCTTAGTACTTGGTTATTGATGACTTCTAAATTTTTGCAATAAGTATATGAGTTCTTTTGACTAATGTTGAGTCCATGGATTATACGCACTTTTACTTTTCCGCCTTTGCTAGCCTCTTCGGTACCGTGCATTGCCCTTTCTCACCTTGAGAGTTGGTGCAAACTTCGCTGGTGCATCCAAACCCCGTGATACGATACGCTCTATCACACATAAACCTCCCTATATCTTCCTCAAAACAGCCACCATACCTACCTATTATGGCATTTCCATAGCCATTCCGAGATATATTGCCATGCAACTTTCCACCGTTCCGTTCATCATCATCATGACATACTTTACTTTTGGCATATTGCCATTACATGATCATGTAGTTGACATCGTATTTGTGGCAAAGCCACCATGCATTATTTTTCATACATGTCACTCTTGATTCATTACACCATCCCGGTACACCGCCGGAGGCATTCATAAAGAGTCATATCTTGTTCTAGTTTCGAGTTGTAATTCATATGTTGTAATCAATAGAAATGTGATGAACATCATTATTAGAGCATTTCCCAAAGAATAAAATAGAAAAAAGAAAAAGAAAAAAAAGGAAGAAAGGCCAAAAAGAAAAAAAAGAAAGGCCCAAAAGAAAAAAAAGGAAAAAAAGAAAAATAAAAAATAAAAAATAAAATAAATAAAAGGGGCAATGTTACTATCTCTTTTTCCACACTTGTGCTTCAAAGTAGCACCTTGTTCTTCATGTAGTGAGTCTCATATATTGTGCTTCAAAGTAGCACCATGTTTTTCATATAGTGAGTCTCATAAGTTGTCTTTTTCATACTAGTGGGAATTTTTCATTATAGAACTTGGCTTGTATATTCCTACGATGGGCTTCCTCAAATGACCTAGGTCTTCGTGAGCAAGCAAGTCGGATGCACACCCACTAGTTTTCTTTTTTTGAGCATTCGTTTACTGCTCTAGTGCATCCGTTGCATGGAAATCCCTACTCCTCATGTTGACATCAATTGATGGGCATCTCCATAGCCCATTGATTATCCTCGTCAATGTGAGACTTTCTCCTTTTTTGTCTTCTCCACACAATCCCCATCATCATATTCTATTCCACCCATAGTGCTATATCCATGGCTCATGCTCATGTATTGCGTGAAGGTTGAAAAAGTTTGAGATTATTTAAGTATGAAACAATTGCTTGGCTTGTCATCGGGGGTATAGAAGTTGGGAACATCTTTTTGTGACGAAAATGAAGCATAGCCTAACTATATGATTTTATAGGGATGAACTTTCTTTTGCCATGTTATTTTCAGAAGACATGATTACTTTGATTAGTATGCTTGAAGTGTTACTATTTTTTTATCAATATGAACTTTTATTTTGAATCATTTGGATCTGAACATTCATGCCACAATAAAGGAAATTACATTATGAATTATGCTAGATAGCATTCCACATTAAAAATTCTCTTTTTATCATTTACCTACTCGAGGACGAGCAGGAATTAAGCTTGGAGATGCTTGATACGTCTCCAACGTATCTATAATTTTGATTGTTCCATGCTATTATATTACCTCTTTTGGATGTTAATGGGCTTTATTTTACACATTTATATCATTTTGGGACTAACCTACTAACCGGAGGCCCAACCCATATTGCTGTTTTATTGCTGTTTCAGATTTCAAGAAAAGGAATATCAAACGGAGTCCAAACGGAATGAAACCTTCGCATCGTGATTTTTAGAAGAATATCATCCCGAGGCTTGGAGATCAAGTCAGAAGATACTCGAGGAGCCCAGGAGATAGGGGGGCGCCACCCCCTGCTGTAGCGGCCCCTGTCTCGTGGACCCCTCGAGCACCCCCCGACCGACTTCTTTTGCCTATATAACCCTACGTACCCTAAAACTATCGAAAATCAAGATAGATCGGGAGTTCCGCCGCCACAAGCCTCTATAGCCACCAAAAACCTCTCGGGAGCCCGTTCCGGCATCCTGCCGGAGGGGGAATCCATCATCGGTGGCCATCTTCATCATCCCGGTGCTCTCCATGATGAGGAGGGAGTATTTCACCCTCGGGGCTGAGGGTATGTACCAGTAGCTATGTGTTTGATCTTTCTCTCTCGTGTTCCCTCTATAGCACGATCTTGATGTATCCCGAGCTTTGCTATTGTAGTTGGATCTTATGATGTTTCTCCCCCTCTACTCTCTTGTGATGAATTGAGTTTCCCCTTTGAAGTTATCTTATCGGATTGAGTCTTTTATGAGAACACTTGATGTATGTCTTGCCGTGTTTATCTATGGTGACAATGGGATATCATGTGCCACTTGATGTATGTTTTGGTGACCAACTTGCGGGTTCCGCCCATGAACCTATGCATAGGGGTTGGCACACGTTCTTGACTCTCCGGTAGAAACTTTGGGGCACTCTTTGAAGTACTTTGTGTTGGTTGGATGAATCTGAGATTTTGTGATGCATATCGTATAATCATGCCCACAGATACTTGAGGTGAAAATGGAGTATCTAGGTGACATTAGGGTTTTGGTTTATTTGTGTCTTAAGGTGTTATTCTAGTACGAAGTCTTGAATAGATTGATCCGAGAGAATAACTTTGAGGTGGTTTCGTACCCTACCATAATCTCTACGTTTGTTCTCTGCTATTAGTGGCTTTGGAGTGACTCTTTGTTGCATGTTGAGGGATTGTTATATGATCTATCTATGTTATTATTGTTGAGAGAACTTGCACTAGTGAAAGTATGAACCCTAGGCCTTGTTTCCTATCATTGCAATACCGTTTACGCTCACTTTTATCATTAGTTACCTTGCTGTTTTTATTATTTCAGATTACAAAAACCTATATCTACTATCCATATTGCACTTGTATCACCATCTCTTCGCCGAACTAGTGCACCTATACAATTTTCCATTGTATTGGGTGTGTTGGGGACACAAGAGACTCTTTGTTATTTGGTTGCAGGGTTGTTTGAGAGAGACCATCTTTATCCTATGCCTCCTACGGATTGATAAACCTTAGGTCATCCAATTGAGGGAAATTTGCTACTGTCCTACAAACCTGTGCACTTGCAGGCCCAACAACGTCTATAAGAAAAAGGTTGTGTAGTAGACATCAAGCTCCCTCTATGCCTAGTATTCCTACTCCTCGTCCCGCTGTTACTGATCCGATGTCGTCCTCTCTAATGGTTTCGTCTCCTTCCTCATCGCATGACTCTCCACCTTCATCACCGATACCTTCCTCTTCTCCACCTTCATCACCGACACATTCCCCATCTCCATCTCGAGTGATTTCACCTCTTCCCTCCTTTCCTTTACATACTCGTCGTGGACGTGTTGTGGATGAGTCTACTAATGTGCCCTCAACTTCTGATGTGTCGTCTTCCTCCTCTCAGCTGACTTATGGTCTTTGTTCTCGGCCTTATCCGCCCCATGATCGACCATTGTTGAGCCAACTTCATATCGAGATGCAGTTCTTCATCCTGAATGGCAGTTTGCCATGGGAGAGGAGATTGCTACCCTTGAGCACACAGGCACATGGGATCTGGTTTCAATTCGTCCTCGTGTTCATCCTATCACTTGTAAGTGGGTCTATAAGACTCTGATGGTTCTCTTGAGCGTTATAAATCTCGTCTTGTGACTCGTGGCTTTCAGCAGGAGCATGTTCATGATTACGATGAGACCTTTGCTCATGTGGCCCATATGACCGTTGTTCATGCACTTCTTGTCATGGCCCACATTCGCCACTAGTCTGTGTCTCAGCTTGATGTTAAGAATGACTTTCTGAATGGCGAGTTGCGTGAGGAAGTTTATATGCAGCCACCACCTGGGTATTCAGTTCCTAATGGCATGGTTTGCCGTCTTCGTCGCTCTCTCTATGGACTTAAGCAAGCCCTCTAGGCTTGGTTTCAGCGTTTTGCCTCGATGATCACTGCAACTGGTTTTTCACCCAGTATTCATGATCCAGCGTTGTTTGTCCACCTTGCTACTCGTGGTCGCACTCTTCTTCTTCTATATGTTGATGACATGATCATTACCGGCGATGATCTTGAGTACATCTCCTTTGTCAAGGCCCGTCTCAGTGAGCAGTTTTCTATGTCTGTTTTTTGGTCCACTTCATTACTTTCTTGGGGTTGAGATTTCTTCCACCACTGAAGGCTTTTTTATTTCCCATGAAAAGTATATCCAGGATCTTCTTGCTCGTGCAACTTTGAGTGATGAGTGCACTGTTGAGACCCCTATGGAGCTTAATGTTCACCTTCGTGCTTCTGACGGTGAGCCCTTGTCTGATCCAACCCGTTATCGTCATCTTGTTGGGAGTCTTGTCTATCTCGCTGTCACTCGTCCGGATATGTCCTACCATATCCATATCCTCAGTCAGTTTGTTTATTCTCCCACTTTGGTTCACTATAGTCACCTTCTTCATGTTCTACGATATCTTCGTGGCACTATCTTTCACCGTCTCTTCTTTCCTTGTTCCAGCTCCTTACAGCTCCAAGCCTATTTGGATGCTACCTGGGCTATTCATCCTTTGGATCGTCGTTCATTTTCTGCTTACTGTGTCTTTCTTGGTGATTCTCTCATTGCTTGGAAGACGAAGAAACAGACTGCAGTTTCCCATTCGAGTGCAGAGGCTAAGTTGCGAGCTATGGCTCTCCTCATGGTAGAGGTGACTTGGTTACGCTGGTTACTTGAGGATTTGGGTGTTACTTTTACTACACCTACTACACCCTTGTCAGACATTATAAGTACCATCAGTATTGCGCGGGATCCAGTGAAGCATTAGCTTACCAAGCATATTGGTGTTGATGCTTTCTTTGTACGCATTGGTGTGCAGGAACATGTTATTGCTCTTCAGTACGTGCCTTTCGAGTTATCACTCCAAACTCAGTGTTGTGGATCCACCATCAGTTGGGGGGGGGGGGGGGGGTGTTCCTTTGGCCTTTTGCATTCTGGCCTTTGGCCTCCACTGTACTGAAGAGCAATACTGTTGCTCATCAGCGGGGCTCCATCCCTGTTGCTAATCAGCTAGCGTGTGGCATTGTGATGGCAATGGCTGGCGGCAGTGGTAGCTGTTGAAGCACCGGCACGGCGGCCTCTGAGCACCGACAGCACGGTTCCCCCTCTTCTGATCGCGTCGGCATCGCATGCTGCAGCCGCCCCTAACAGAGGAGGGAAAGGAGCAACAGCCGCCATGACCCCACGTGGTGAACCTGGCAGCCTGCTCAAGAACCAGGTGAAGACGAAGCCCATGCAGTGGTTGTCATCTGGTAGATGCAGCGGAAGTCAACCTTATCACCGGTGGGAAGGCTCTGGGTGTGGGAAGGCAACACGCAGACCTAGCTATATACTCATGTGTTCTGCTAGGTCGCTGGAGCCTTCGGTAGCTATCTTCTTCGCCAAGTGATGGCCTCCTTTACGTGCACAAAAAGTTTCAAGGCCAGTGGAGTAACGGGCTCCTCAATTCCTTGAAAAACTGTACATGTTCTCTATTGAACTCTAGATCCTACCTCGCAGACGGTGTAGTTTCTATGAGGTCTCCAATCTGTCTTTTGTGGAACACCCTCAAATTTTTACCAAATCTCAGGAAATGCTATATTCCCAAATATTGCAGGCGGACAGAAAAAAGCCAGGGGCTGGCATGTCTCATATGATGGACTCCTTTGTGTGCACAAAAAGTTTTGAGTCCAACGGAGTAACGGCCCCACAATTGCGTCACAAGAAGGCTGGTGTGGAGAAGCGGCAACAGATTGGTGTTCAGAAGCGGCGGCGGCGGTGGCAGTACAGCGTGACAAACAGCGTCGGCGGAAGGTGTTCCGCCGACAGGGAGGAAATAATTCGGGCGGAGGCGGTGGCCTAGGATTGTACGAAGTGGCGTGATGTGGTTGAACCTATGCAATGGTGGTCATAATTATGTAATGGTTGAATAACATATCTTAGTGCCATTTTTATTATTGATAAAAAGGAACGACTCTTTGCCGAGTCGCAACAATGGGGTACTCGGCAAAGGGCGCCAACAGTAACAGAGCCGTCAACGCCAACACCAACGCCCGTGCCACGTGTCCCCTTGTTGCCGTGTCCTTAGGTCTCGGCATAGTAAGCGTAAGTCGAGTGTTTCATCTTTGCCGAGTTCACCTTTGTCAATCTCAGCAAAGGCCTATCTCCACCGTGTGCTTATTGTTGCCGAGACAAGTACTTGCTTAAACAGTCTTTATCGAGCTTTCGTGATTTGGCTCTCAGCGTAGGTGAAATTAGTCGGCTTAGACGATTTGTCCGGAAGTGATTTATGACCCGACACATAGCTCTTGAATATATGTATTTTATTTCTTTTGACTTCCCCAACTATAAGCATATGAACTACAAAGATAATGGCAATGAGTGTGTCATCGTCTCTAGGGGAGTCATGTCCAGTGTCAGCTCCTCGGAATCCGATCCAAGGGCATTCATGGCGTCGGTGATGGACGGTCGGCTGCTCGGGTCCTGGTGTGCGCACAAGAGTCCGATGAGTAGCGCATGCTTCATCTGCTGAAGCCCATTAGTGACCTCGCCGTTTATCAGCCTTTCGTCTACGGCCTCCAGGATCGCATTCCCGTCGTACGTACTTCTTACCCATGACGACAATTTTTTTTTTAGAAAAAGAGGATGACCCCCGGTCTCTGCATCTGGGCGATGCATACGGCCATTTTATTAATTATTCTCACAAGATCTTACAAAGTCATACAATAGCAAGACTAAAGCCACTTTCTAAGCAACAACTGTCGCTACACCTATCCAATCGATGAAGGGGCGCTGATAGTCTAGGCCTAATACCAAACAGACATCGCAGCCAAACCTAAACATCTAAGACCTGAGGTCCCAGCCAGGACGCCCGCCGGGAATGGGGTACCTACCAGTCCGGCGCACTCCTCAACCAGGACGCCTGCCGGGTATGAGGCCGCTGCAGCCACCTGCCACCAAACCATCTTCAGAGCTGTACTGTTGCATCTACCTTGCACGGTCTAGCTACCGTCGACGCCACCACGACGCCAGACAGCTCCACCGTTCTGCGCTCGTCCATCCCGACGCGGACACTCTGAAAGATCTGTCGTGTGTAGCACCTGCCGACTAGGCATGACTCAGCGTAGCACCTGCCGACTAGGCATGACTCAGCGTAGCACCTGTCGGTCAGGCATGACTTGACATATCTTACCAGACGCATCTGACGCGGTTAGAACACCGCTCCTCCTGCCAACCTCCACACCATTGCCGCTGCTGGAGCTGACACACGAAGCCCTTCACCCATAGCAACTCCCCCGAACGCCCAAGCCTCCCAAGACGGCGCCTCCATGGAGGTTATGACGCAAAGGGCGCTGCCGCCGTCCAATCCAAGACGGATTTTGGACTTTCGTCCGGGAACGGGACGGAGGTGGATAGGAGGGACCTCGACTTCGCCATCAAGATGGGTAACGACGTCAAAGCCGTCGCCGATGCCGGGCCGAGCTAGCCGACCAAAGTTTCCTCCGGTCCTCTTCTTGTACCACCAATCTCCATCTGCTTTGGATTTGGCAGCCGCCAAGACCCGAAAACTCCAGAGAGGGAAGCACCATAAGGCTCAACACCTTCGGCGTAGATCCATCCAGGCGCCGGATCAAAGAAGACCCGACCTGGTCAGCGACGAAAGCCACCATCCTGCGCCGGCCGATGGCGATCAGGCACCAGATCCAGAAGGATCGGACCCGAGACCGACGGCGCACGCGACCTCCAGATCCAGCGGCCGCACCACGCCGCGAGCACGAACCCCAACCGCCGGCGCGCTGCGCACGTCGCGGCCAGGATCCATCTGCAGCGCCGCCGCACCCTGCAAAAGTACGGCGCCTCCTCTCGAACGGCCGTCCCGTGCCAGCCAATTCGGGGGAAGGGGAAGGGAGCCCCGCCGCCGCCCCTGCCGGCCTGGCTTCGCCCGGCGGCGCTGCTGGCGGCGGCGAGGATGAAGAAGATGCGGGGGAGTCCGGGTGCCGGCGCCTAGGGTTTCCCCTTGGTCGCCCACGGGGACGACCCGAGGGGTACGAGGGGTACCACCCATGACGACAATGGAGCCATATTCTGATCTGTTGGGTTCCTTCCAGAGACCATCTCTAGTAGGACGATGCCAAAACTGTAGATATCTGACTCCCTATTCCGTTTGCTCGTGTCAATGAACACAGGATCTATATATCCGAAAGTGCCCTGTACAACATTCGTGGTCTGTGACCCAGTTTCGTGGTGAACAAATCTTGCCAATCCAAAGTCACCTAACTTGGCACCAGACGAAGAGCCAAGTAATATGTTTTTTTTAGAAAAGGAGGATATACCCCCGGCCTCTGTATCTAAACGATGCATGCAACCATATTATTAATTATTCATAAAGACCATACAAGGTGATACATCAATAAGCCTGAAGCCACCATCTTGGCAACACCGTTGCTACTCCTGTCCCCTTGATGAAGGCGTGCCAAATGTCCGGGCCTAATACCAAACAGACATTGCAACAAAGCCTAACATCTAAAGCCGGGTGTCCCATCCAAGACACTACCTGAATTGGGTCCCACACCGGTCTGGCACACTCACAATGAACACCGCACGCTGCAAGGGCCGTCACCTCCTTCATCTCTCGGTCCATCCTCAGAGCAGAACTGAAGCACCGACCTTGCCAGGCCTATCTGCCATCAACGCCACCATGACGCCAGACAGCTTCCTCCTCCTGCACGAGTCCATCTCCGCGCATCAGACGCCGAGTCTCCACAGCGCCACACCGCCGAGATCCGCCACCATCAATGTGTAAGATGAAGCACCGCTCCACCAAAGTCGCCGTCTTCTAGTCCCTCGAGCCCGTGTGCACCTCCAAGAATGACGCCCCCAGGGGGAAACGACACCAGAGAGCCGCCGTTATCCGATTTACTGATCTAGAGTTTCCCCCGGAGGTAGCAGAGAGTGGCATTGAACTTCTCCACGACGATGCCTTCAGGAAGGGAACGACACAGACATCGTCGCCATCACCGGCCTTGGCAATAGCCAATAGCAGGTTTCCACCCGGATCTGATCAAAAACCTCCGTCCCTCGTGCACGGGTCGCCGCCATCCTTGCCAGGATCTGGATGATCCCGCAGCTAGATCTCAGCAAGGAGAAGCCCCCCACCGAGACCCGTCGGCCGAGCAGGGGAGGCCGAGACCGCTCCCGCAGGATCAGATCCACGATGGATCCATGCCCACGCCGCCGCCCTAGAATCAGCCCCGCGCGCAGCCGCCACCGCCTGCTGAGGCTCGCCGCCGCGTGCCCCGCGCCCCACCACCGCTCGCCGAGGCCTGCCACCTCTCGCTAAACCGCGAGCGCCGCAGGACACCGTCGCCTGCCGCCTAGATCCGCAGCTCGTGGAGGAAGGTGAGTCGGGAGAGGGAGTCCCCTCGCCGCCGCCGTCTGCCACGCGGGTTTCACCCGGCGGCGTCATCCGGCGGCGGCGCGAGGAGGGGAGAAGGAGAGGGCGGCGGCGGCGCCTAGGGTTGGAGAGCCCCCGAGTCGCCCAGGTCGGGGGCGATGCGAGGGTAGCTAACTGACAGTCCTGGGTAGCCAAGTAATATGTTACTCGATTTGATATCACCGTGTACAATACACTGTTAATCTTGCTCGCAATCTACATTGAGGTATTGTAGTGCAGAACCTAGGTTGAGGATAATCTCGTGCCTGCGTTTACCAAAGCATGTTTACCATTACGTATGAACAAAAAGAAATTAAGTTGCAGCGATGTAAATGCTGAGGCAAAAGTAAAATACATACCTCTTGGACCACGGAAACAAACTGTTGCCCCCGTGTAGGTGTCGATCAAGGCTACCTTCTTGCAAAAGCTCATACACAAGGAACAGGCGTGTGTACCTTTCGTCCCACCACCAACATATGAACTCAACCGGCGTTCGAGCCCATGCTGACGTGGCTGCCGCTGGTGTCGATGCCGGGGTTCAAGAAAGTGTCAAACTCAACCGCCACCGCCGCCACTCGTTCATCGCCGGTCGCGACCGTGCTGACGTTTCGGTTAAAGAGTCCAAGGTTCTTGCCGTTGTCGAGGGGATGAGGAATGCTTGTCGGAGGATAATGCCCAAGGAAGAAAGCCAAGCCATCGGCACTGACAGGACCACTTACCTTGATTCGAAAAGTGAAGGAGGTGGTGAACCGGGTGAGCTCGCCGGTGTCGACATCCCACAGCGGCACCGGCTGTGCGTGCAATGCTCGGCCCACGCTGTTTTGGATGTTCGGACTCCCGCCGCCTTTTGTCAGCTCGATCCTCTGAGACTGGGAGTCGTAGTATGCATCGCCCTCGAAACTGAAATCTTGGGCGTCATAGCCACCGGGCTGGGAGAAGTTGAAGCTGAAAGAATGCGATGTAGCACGAGGCGAGTGCAGAGACCATATGGAATAGTAGTACAGAAGCATGAGTATGTGTATTCGGCGGGAAAAGCTCACAGCAGCAGCCATTTGCTGCGGTGTGCTTGGAAGATCGTCAGCAAACACCTCGACGCTATATAGTACTACAACTTGTGATCTCGAAATCTTCAATAAATATTAGACAATGCAAACTAACAGCTAGCCAGAGCCAGCTGCCGGGGGATCCACGCACATCCGGCATAGACGCCGGAATAACCTCTAGTAATGTCCGCTGAACAGAAAGGGTTAGAGGATAAACCAAATGACAATACCTCAAGAACTCCTTTCAGCGGAATCTCCTAGGTGGGAAAACAAGGTAATACTATACTATGTGCTATCTGACCAAGTCTATCTGACTGCGAGAGTCTGAAGACAAGATTAGGTAACCTCTATGTTCATCTGACGTCAAGTGCACGCTAGCATGTTTGTGGTGTTTGATTCTTTATTTGAATTTTTGCTGCCTCTTTCTGCTATTCCGATGCAATCAGATCCACGTTCCAAGTATCCCTTTTGCGAACATATGTATATCCTCCTCCACAACATTTAATTCTACCTAATGGAAGAACAGAACTCCCAACCAAATCAACAAAGATCTTCAACAAGACAACACTGCATACCCGAGAGTGAATATGTCCATAGATGGTTGCAGAGGTACATCTGCTGAAACTTGGGACTACCACCATGTTTGTGGAATCTCTGGAGTAAAAATGGAGTTTAGTTTATATTTCACAGTACAAATAAAAATGTGCCATCAAAATGAAGTTACAATCTATCTAAGCCATATAGCATAAAAGTACAGCCACTACTGGAAAAATCGCCTTTACCGAGTTCTTTTTTCTTTGCCGAGTACGAGAACATGGGATCACGACAAAAGACATCTAAGCCGTGTACGGGTGTGTACGGGTCTCGGCACACACTAGGACACGGCACATGGGTAGCTCTGTGAGCCCCGCCGGTAAGAAACTCGGCAAACATAAAGGCACTCGGCTTCTGCACGGTATCCCAAGTGCCCGGCAGAAGGCACCCGCTAAATAGGAGCCACGTGGCATGGCCATTTGCAGCTGACGGCCCGTTGATGGTGGGGAACTTTTGCCGAGATCCCCGACGAAAGGTACTCGGCAATCTATGTGGTATTTAAATTGGCCAAACCATAGAGCCCGCTCCGATTCTATTCTCGATTTGGGGCATGCTGCCGCTCGTCCCCGCGTGGTTCTGTCACCACCGCCAGCCCTCCCTTCCGCCGCCGGCCATATACGTACCCACCAGCCGCCGCCGAGCTAGCCAACCGTCGGATCCGGCGTCTCCGAGGCCGCTCGCAACCTCCTTGCCGCATTGCACCGGCCCCAAACTCGCCGCCGGCCAACCTCCCTTCCCACCTCGGCGCCAACAACCCCAAGGTGAGCTAGCTAGCTATATATACGGACTCACCCCGCACCCCCCCTGTTGTTTTGGTATTTATCTCAATATTTTTCTGCATATGAAAAATCAAAATATACATATGTCATGACACCATGGATATGGATAATATATATCCATCTATTGATTGTATGAAAAGTTTAATAGTTTCCGCAAAAAAGAATACTTTTTCATTGATATATATAGATTAAATACAGATGTTTATGAATATATTTTTGTTTTTGTTTGTAAATAAATGCAACGCATGTATAGTTTGAGGGAATATGTATGAAATTTATTATATGCTTCTATGGATTGAATGCAATATGCACGTATGTTTATGAATATGATTGGGATATTTTGTTAATGTGTGGAGATATGCGTGAAAATATTTGAAAATGCTTTATTTTTTGGTGCTCGATGATTAATGACATGTGGTGTGCCAAGTATGCATGTTAAAATATTTCTTATAAATGCTTGTTGTGTTTACGTGTGCTTGATGGTGGTGTGCCAAATATGCATGCCAAACAGGATATGACGGTGTGCAAAGTATGCATGTCGGAGTGTGCGGAAAACTGTTCAAAACTGTTCAACTGGCCGCCTCCTTGACATACTACTGCTAAATGATATTTACATCGGGGTGCCATTTTTGACTCAACCAACGAACACAAATCTTATCACCAAACATGTGAAGGTATGTTCTCTTAAATTATATCCATATTTGTTATTCGTCATGTGTGGCGGTCTCACGTGAGAGTGCTGTTTTTTGCTTAATTATCATCCACCATGGTATCCCAGTTACCTAAGAAGATAGCTACCAGCTGCCATCCCGGGTGAAGAAGGCTTTGCTGGACTACAGCTTGGAGCAGGGGCGCCCTTACTACTGCTGCTTACAAGACAGACACCGATGGACACGCATTGTCATCAACAAGGAGGGGTGTAAGGATTTCCTCGTGGGAAAACATTTACAAGTTCGACAAGCGGTGCTAATCGCTCTAAGGAACAGCGCGTGCAACGACTTGAACATGATGCTTGTCGTTGACATCATCTAGAGAAATAATATCTCGAACTATTTGAGGTCAATAATGCTACCATATATATCTATGACTTAATTTCAGGGTCCGACATGTGGACACCTTGGTATATGCATGAAGTTGCTGTTATATATGCTTGTGACTTGTAAATAATTATGATGCTTTTGTTAATTTGATTGAATACTTGAAGATTTAAATAACTTGTGGAACCTACTTTTGACTTGTGTGTTATCATACGCACATTGCTTATGATGGTTGTGACTTGTGTGTTATCATATGTATTTTTGTTGAATGCGGCGGATGTACGAACAGAAGTAAACAAAACAATTGAAACGATATTTGCTGGGTACAGCACTCGGTAAAAGGTGTTTGTCGAGAGCCGAACTCGGGAAACCGTCCACGCGTCAAGATCTGGTGATTTCTCATAGCCTTTGCCGAGCTCATAGTGGGAGGATCTCGGGAAAAAGAAGCCGGTGGCTGTTGTTGTACCCTGTTTGTTGAGCTTTGTACTCGGCAAAAAAGGTAATTGCCAGCTTTTTAATTCCACTTTTTTTTAAGTTATCTATGTTTTCCAACCAGTTCTCCTTTTTCTTATGCATTTCCAAAGTTATTAGGGCAGAAAATCGAGATCCTAGCGTGACCATGAAAGATCTAGCTTTCGAGCGGGGGTGCATGCGGTTTTCCGAAGGGGAGCGTGGCCCATTCCTCCGTTGGCCCTCAAACCTTTTCTGCTGTCGTGAGGCTACGTTCGAAGGCACGTGCCAGTTCCTACGATTTTTCGGGGGTAGCCAGCCATATTCCATCCATTTCCCGCATTTCCAGGGCTTCGCGCGGGAAATTGAAGAGCGGGGCAGCAGCCACATGAAATCATGGACAGAAAGGGCTGGGAGTCACCGCCCACGGTCTTATGTCCATGCCCAGGCCTACGCACACCACCGAGAGCGTGGGCCCAACCAGGGGGGCATGTGGTGGGGGGTGCCGGCGCCCGTCTTGCTGTCATTCAAATCACCTGGAAATCACGGGAGCCCGGAAATTGAAGGGAAATGGCGTGGCGCCTTCCCACTACCCCTAGATGTAGTTGTAAAAACTCAGGGCCATTTCGGAGATGCCTTCAAGGAGGCCTAGTGCAGAAGGGACCTTGTCTCGCGGAATCTAACTTTCAAGCGGGGGTGTGTTCGGTTTTGTGAAGGGGGTGTGTGGCCCGTTCCTCCGTTGGCCTTGAAACTTTTTCTGTGGTCGTGGGGCTCCGTTCGAAGGCACGTGCCAGGTCCTAGGATTTTATGGGGGCAGCCAGCCATATTCTGTGCAATTCCCGCATTTCAAGGGCTTCACGCGCGAAATTCAAGAGCGTGGCAGCGACCACATGAAATTATGGACGAAAAGGGTTGGGAGTCCCCGCCTGCAGTGTTATGTCTGTTCCCAGGGACTGTTTACCCCACCGGGATGGGTAGGCCGACGCAGGGGTCACGTGGGGGGGGGGGGGGGGGGTTGGTGGCACCGGCCTTGCTGCTGTTTAAATCACTGGGAAATCACGGGAGCCCGGAAATTGAAGGGAACTGGCGCGGCACCTTCCCATGGCCCCGGATTGCATTTTTAAAAATACAAGGCCAATTTGGATACGCCTTCACGGATGCTTAGTGCAGAAGGGACCTTGTCGAGAAGGGGTATGGGGTGTCCGGTTTGGTGAAGGGTGTGCGCGACATGTTCCTCCGTTGGTCTTGAAACTTCTTTTGCGGTCGTGAGGCTCCATTTGAAGGCACGTGCCAGGTCCTAGGATATTTCGGGGGCCACCAACCACATTTCGTGCATTTCCCGCATTTCCACGTCTTCGCTAAGGAAATTCTAGAGCGGGCCAACGGCCATATGAAATCATAAACGGAAAGGCCCGGGAGCACCTGCAACTGTCTTATGTCCTTGCCCAGGCCCTGCGCACACCGCTGGGAGGCACGTCCCAGCGCTGTGGGTACGTGGGTGAGGGGGGGGGGGGGTGCGCCGGTGTCCGTCTTACTTCCCTTTAAATCACCAAGTAATCTCAGAAGCAGGAAAATTGAAGGATATATATAGTTGTTTTAACCCTTATGAATAATGTACATAAAAATAGTAACTTATTTGGGAGAATTATTGAGAAAACAACATTTGCCTAGATCTATTCTCCGGGGTCTCTGGAAAAGTGAGTTGACCTATATCTGGCATCTTTGCCGAGATCCTTGCACCGAAATCTCAACAAAGGTTTGGCGGGAAAACAAAAATGCATGTGCGCGCTCACGGATGCCCCTTTACTGAGTGCTGAACTCGGCAAAGGTCCCCTAGAGGATAAATATCCACCCACCCATTAACATTTCGTTTTCACCCCGCCACCCGCACCATCGCCGCCCGCCCCAGCCCCGCCCGGCCCCCTCCGTCATCGGCCCCCCGTCCGCAGCCGCCCCACCCCGCATTGTCTGTCGCCCGCCACCACCCTGGCCCCAACATCGCCCTCCACCACCGAGCCGCTCGGCCCCTCCATCGCCCGCAAATCACCCCTCCCCCTCCGTCGTCCACCATCGCCCTCGTCGCCTCATCGTCTACGCCTCGGGCCCGTACATCGTCGCCCGATCCCATCCGTGGCCACCATACATCTGGCCCCTCCATCGCTGTCGCATCGCCACCCCGCCCCACTCCACCGCCGTCGCCGCCCCTCCCCCTCGCCTTGCCATCGCTCCACTAATTTTTTTTATGTTTCATTTTTGTTTTATTTTCATTAGTTGTATTAGAAATTTTTAATTTATGATAGTAGTTTCATTAGTTGTATAGTTATAATTAGTTTTATTAGAAATTTTTACTTTACAGTTTAGTTATTAGTGTCAAATTGTTTTTTGTATGTATATGTTAGTTGTATACTGTTGTTTTACCTAGTAGTTGTATAGTATAGTTTAATTAGTGGGTTAATTATTTGTATATTACATAGTTTTTTGACGATGACGCCAGGACGTCCACCATCACCGCTTCGGTGGTATCATGGTGTTCGATTTCGATCGGGACGCTACACCGCCGAGATCACCTATAAGGGTGATCGGTGTGGCTCGGCACTTTCAAGACCGCCGAGCATGTCGCGCGCGCATACGACGCGGTTGCTTAGATGCATGTCCGTAGGAGGTCTGATCTGAACTTCCCTGAGAATTCAGATGCAAAGACGTTGTTCTTCGTCACCCCCTGTTACCGGATTTATTTCCGTGCAAAGGAGAAGGCTCGTCGGATACGGGTGATGGTTGAGAAAGCCATGGCGGCTTACGCTGCGGGCAATCCCCATATGGTGGCGAAGGGCATTTAGTTCTACGCTAACAAAGAGAAGGAGTGGAGGAAGAAGGAGGACGAGGAGATAGGTCGGATGATTTCCGAGCAAGTCGCTAGTGAATTCGAGGAGATGGAGAGGGATGGCGTGTTCGACACCTCCGACAATGAGGAGGAGGCAGGCTCTTCCAGCAGGAATGTGCTACTCATTGATTCAGATTAGTGTTGTTGTTATATGTATTAGTGGTGTTGAACTATGTGGTAGTGATGATCCATGTAATAGTAGTGTTGAAGTGATAATGTATGTACTAGTGCTGAACTATTTGGTCGTTTAATGTTGATCTATATATGTAGTACAAGTGTTGAAGTGATGACTGTTTTGTAGTGGTAGACTTGGGATGTTTGTCGGTGTACTTAAAGACTATAGCTATATGCTTTCTGTGTTGAATTTCAGTCCGACGTGGCTTTCACTTGAGAGATGAGAGATTTTTCTTGAAGGACGGATCCGGACTGTTGTCGTTGGAGGTTGTTTCACAACATCTCCTTCTTGAAGGCCTTGGTAACGCAGGAGATGTTGTGAAACGACCGTCACCGCCAGTCAAACTATCAGTGAAGGGGTGTCTCCATATATACAAACACTTGAGAGATGTTATGTGAGGAATGATACCGACTGTAGTTGTAGGGGGTCGTTCCGCTCCATCTACTCATCTACGACTTTGGTAAACATTGGTAATGCATGAGGAGAGATGGGGCAGAACGACCATCACCGACAATGGAAATACAAGATAGAGAGAGTGTGTCCACCATATATACAACCATTTGAGAGATGAAAGGTGTCAAAGGGAGCCTTGACGGACTGAAAGACAACCCACATGCCAAATAAACTAGTTATGATATTCTTGTTCTCCTCTCTCTTGATTCCAAATTGAATATGTTTTTTCTTCATGTTATGTTAGGTCTGTGTGTTTAGTAGCGGACTATAATTATGGAGGCATGGAGACGCCTTGTCAGGGACACTGAGACCACTGACAGTGCAGCTGTAACGGCACAGAGGGCGGCGGCCTCCCAGGAGGTGGCTCGTGCAGCTGCCGAGAGAGTGGAGGCAGTGGCCAAGACGGCGGCTGCCTGCGAGAAGATCGCTTGTGCAGCGGCCTAGAGGGCGGCCGCCTGCGAGGAGAGTGCTCGTGCAGCGGCCGATAGGGCGGCTGCATCAGCTGTGAGCTTGTGCAGCCGTAGATGCCTTGATGGCCATCCTTTTCGTGGTCAGGACCGCGACGACCCCTTGATGGAGTCGGAGGAGAGCCAACGTGTCCACTCATTGGATCTGTTGGTACTTGTATATGATGGTTGTGAACATAATTAATAGTATGTTTGACGTCAATGATGACCTGATATGCAATTTGCACTTCCAATTCTTGTTCTAAGTAGGCAGCTTGAGTGTGATATTTGTTTCTTCATATGGGACGTGTTTGAGAGAATAATCCTTGGGTATTCCCTAATTAGAGAAAGTGAACAATGCGTTGGTGATACTGTTAAGCTAGTTATATTTGATAGCTGAAGCCGTATGGAGTACTCATTACTGCTTTTGCTGTCAGATATAATTAGCTTTGCCTTTACTTTCAATAACTCCCATCCCTCGTTCTGACATGAAATAATTGATTTTACATCAGAACATGTTATCTTAATTTTTGCTTCTTGGGTAGGTCCCGCACGTACAAACTAGTAGTACAAGTTATTCAGAAAGTCAACATGGTGTCCGTCACTGTTTAGCTATGCAACCCACACAGCTTATCTCTTGTAGCACACTCGCTGTGTAGGACAGCTCCAGTGTGGGAACCATTGTCCTCTGCTTACACATATCCCATAAAAAGTGTCTTCATGTACTAGGGAAATAGCTGGACTCTGCTGCGTATTTTTATTAATTTTGAAATAAAAGGTAAGCAGGACTCTGTGTCTATCTTCAATTAAGTACTATTGGAGTTAGTACAGCCCTCCGTGTGTCTATCTTCCTAGTCTCTCCTTGTTCTGGCTAGCTAGCAGCTAACACAAATTGAGATCGGGGCCACGAGAGAAATATGCGGAGATGGTCGACACTAGAAAATGTGGATGCATGCTGGGATTGAGACGCATCTGGAAGCAAAATATCTGCATCATCTACTCCCTCCGTTCCTAAATAGTTGTCTTTCTAGAGATTTCAACAAGTGACTACATACGGAGCAAAATGAGTGAACCTACACTCTAAAACATGTCTACATACATCTGTATGTTGTAGTCCATTTGAGATGGCTATAAAGACAATTATTTAGGAACGGAGGGAGTACATGGGAGGACTCTGTAGGGTAGGGTCACGCAGACGGAACTTCCATCGAAGCAGTCTGTTACCGGAATGCGACAATAGTTGGGAGACGTTTGACTAAGAAATTTTAACTTGGCTGGGTTTGGGCTTAATTAGACGAAGGATTTTCTCAGTCGACTTGACCTGGCTGCTTGGGGTTAATTGTCTCATAGATCTGCTTGACTTTATGCCTCTACCCATTATGGGGGATGATATGTGTCTCTTTACAAAAACAAAACCTTATTTGGGTCTGCGAAAATTGGATTTCTTTGATGGACTGCAAATATGAACAATATCAATAAAACGAGAACTAGAATTTAAATAATGACCAATGTATGTGCTCCGTGAGGGTAAGAGGTAGTTAGTTAATCGCAAATGAGACGGCAGTGGTAAAACCAAAAGTGAGGCTTCATCTTTTTTAATATCGAAGGCCACAAATAGGATGTGGGCTAGCGCTAAGCATCTAGGTAGCATCATGCCATGTTTTCCCCCTTTGGTCATTGTACTTAGACTATTGCTTAATCAATTCAATCAGAAAACTCTCAAATATAACATTCAAAATTTAACTTCTTACTTTCAGTTTAACATGTTTGTACGTGAATCATAGTTTTCAATTTGATGAATCCAATGTGAGATACAATTTTTAGATGTATGGATTACAGATTTTCTCTCAAATATATTTATTAATTTTTGGATTATGGGGGATGTGCACAATTCAATGGCACTAGTCTCTTCATGTATGTCTTTGCTGTATTATAATTAAAAAAACCAATATTTTGTGTTTTTGACAAAGCCAGTGTTCTTCAAGGGATAATTATATTAGCACCCCGAATGAGGCCATGGAGCAACCTGCCTAACATCGACGATAGTGAGCAACAAAAGAGGAGGTAGTTGAGTTTCATATTTTAGTGCAAGATATCCTTCTTTTTTGTTTCATTTTACCAGCAGCCTCCAGCACTTTGTCTTCCCAGATCCATTTTCAATTCTTTTTTGATCGTGATACAACGATGGTATCATGATCACTGTAAATGTCCGACCAATGTTCTGGCGGCGACCGTCTTCTAGCCGTCGACCACAAGAGGCTGAAGCAGTAGAGGAGGAAGAACATATGTCTAAGTTCAAAAGGCACGGTGCAACATGCAAATTTAATAGTTCACCCAAACTTAAATTGATGTCGTGGTTTAGGAAATGTTAGGTTTAGACAAGGTAAGAAAGTTAATCCTACTACGTTTTATTCATACCACACTGGTCAAATCAAAAAATATGAGATTATACCATAGTGAGTGTCATGTACCAAACTACTTCAGCAAAATCTCAACCTGACGAGAAAGATGGGCAATATACTTCAACACCGAAATCCTACAGTCTCAAGTCTGGACATAGGAATTGCACTTATGTACTTTGTATGACACAGAGAGCAATGAATTGAAGCGCACATGGATGTCAAGATTTGAGATAATGTTGGCACTAACAGATATGGCCTTGATTCTACAAACACAAAAAAAATGACATTGATTCGAGGTTAAAGTATATAAATAATGTACCTACCAACTTTCTTATTATAAAGGTGGCATCAATTTTAAAACTGTTGACTCTAACACCAACACAATATTCACTTGCCACATATTCTTCATCATACCACCCTCCTGCCTATCACATGCTCCCAAATATGGCCAAATTCAGTGGAGAGTTGGTAGAAAGATAGAGCAATGAAATCAAGAAACATCCGGTGCGTATGTAGTGTTGGGAATGCAAGGCATCCAGAAGCACATTCCCTAAGGCATATATGGATGGGGTTTCAAATGTCAGACGTTGAATACCAAACCATCCACTGTTGTTGTTTTGGATGCAAATGAATAAAAGACATAGATAATCGAGAGCAAAAGAAGGGAATACTGATCCGCTATCGCCGCCTCACCATTACAGAGTGGAAGCATGTAGAGGAGCCTTGGAGAAACGGTTGAGCAGTTGGAAAGGCAAGCTGCTCTCAGTTGAAGGACAGCTGGTTTTGATTAACTCTTTCCTCACAAATATGATTCTCTATATGCTTTCTTTCTTCCAACTCCCAAAAGGGCTCCTGCAAACACAAGACTATTTTAGATCCAGATTATTTTCGCAAGGAGCAGGCAGCTACGGAGTTTTTTTTTTTCCAACATGGGTGGTAACAGAACCTCTGGATCGATCCACTACCACTTTTTACATAGGCATATTGTCGGTCTGTTGGAATTTACTATTGCCTATTTGTAGGTTTTGTTCCTCTTTTCCTTTGTCAGACTTCTGGTGTTTGGTTTTGTGCATCCTAATTATACAAAGATCGGGGGTTACTCATAATGTTTGTCATCCTCTTTATGTTACATTTTGAGATAATAAAAAAGACACCCTTTACTAGAAAAAAATACAGCCCAATAGTTATTTCGTCAGTCAAGGTGAGTCGTATATTTAGTCGCGTGACCGAAATTAGTTGTTGTGCTAGTCTGGCCATAATCCTACAAATCTTCCGAGCCGTAAAGCAGGTCCTCCACATCATCTAGGAAAGTGTCAATCAGGAGACTAGCCCGGTTGATCGTTCCTTCCTTGCTGCAAAATAATGCCCCTAGGATTCTGAATAGCTTTGTGCCACATCCACATCCTTTACTGCTAGACGAATAGAGGGGCTTGACTAATGGACAGATCCTTGACCCACCATTGGTAAAAGATGGGGAGACAGGAGCGCAGCAGGATATCCCTCCCCTTGCCCATGCCTACCACCAGCGGTGTAGCGCCGTTGCCAAGGGACATCTCTGTTTGCACTGCTAGGATTATTCGACATTAGCTTCTGACCTGACACAATACGTCTGAAGTGATTGCTTGTCCTAAACCTACTTCAATAGAATAACTTACACTTCTTTTGTTGATTGTGATGATGGTGGTCTGAACTAAAACTTTATTTTCTTCGACAAAAGATGTATTTTATTGACTCACAATGATGAACCTAGAAGATACAAACACAATAAGAGAACACCCGACCTGTGCGTAATTAGAATGCACACAGCCAACATCAAAATATACGCAAATAAACCCACCCACAAATAGCGAAGTCGAATAAGACCAAAGCTATGCCTAAACGTGGAAAAGGAAACGGCCTGAAGCAACCAACAACAATCACCATACTACAACAACGATCGTATTCGCACCAACCATCTCTTGACATCACAAGGAAAATCGGGTTCTTCAAGAACAACGGTATTAAGAAGGAAACAATGCTCAAACGCCGCTGCCACAAAATCCAACCATCATAGGCTAGATTCTAGGTTTTCCCCCTAAAGAATAATTCTTAGCATATCCGAGCAATGCCTTCAACAAGGTATACGACGCCAAAATATCGCTATTGCCAGATATAACCAACTTGGGCTAGATTCTAGGTACTTGAGAAGCACCACCAAGACGGAGTCAATCACGTGTAGTCTTCACCACTTTTCCGCTATCCGAGCAGCTACATGTAGGGCTAGAAATTCCACTGCCCTCGCTGCAAAACCATACCTTCTGCGTCAAGCCCCGTTCGTAGATTGCATCTCACCGTCAAAAGAAATCTAACTGGAGTTTCATTTGAATATGAATTAAATTTGACTCATTTTTTATTAGAATACAAAATTCGTTAAAAAAATCATAAGGTAAATTTCTAGCAACCGGTGCCACATGAGATTATTTTCATTGGGAATTCAAAACCTTGCTCTCTCTCTCTCTCTCTCTCTCTCTCTCTCTCTCTCTCTCTCTCTGCGCGCGCGCACGCAGGATGGAGACGTGCAAAGATGGTCGAAGGGCATGGGTTTTGAGATTTGAAATTCACTTTTTAACACAAGATATATATAATTTTAATTTTGGGTTGTTGATAGCTCGTCCATCTACCAACAACTTTATAAACTCTTCATGAAGTCCTACGTTATTGTGGCTAGTAGCTAGGGTAGTTAATATCAATCATTATAGCGAGGGAACAGCAGAGGTGATTGCATTCTCGGTGTGTTAAAGACAGAGTGAGGATATGCATGCTGTGTGGTAACTGCCGTTCTTTACATACACAGCCCCCATAATGGGTACAAAGAGTAGATAGTGTAGTGTGAGAACAAATGCTCTTTCCTCCAGAACTCGCCAACGTACCCAGAAAGGAGTTTACAAATAAACTTGCCCGCTAGCTAGAGGCTAACAAGAACGGTTCAGAGACAAAACACTCGACAGGAAGAAGGAGATGGGATAAACACAAGATGTGGATATGCATTATAAGATGAGACACATCCGGAAGCGAAATGTTTGTATTACCCGTATATGTCGGAGGGCTCCATATATTAGTTGAAGGTCGGCAAGTAGGCTAAGAACGGAAGCCAAGGTGAGCAGTAGACTAGGAACAGTGAGCATCTCCACCGTGATGGCATCTGGCTTGGGCACCGAGACATTTCGCCGGTCCGGAGAGAGTATCTCCACCTTCAGTCGTGACTGTACTAGGGTGTCTTCTATTCTCATTCTTGGGCATCCTCTCCTGCAGGTGTTGATGTAGATCGTGTCTCTCTGGCTTTTCTCATGATATGGGTCTTTGCTAGAGCGGAAAAATACCAATTAATGAAATATATTGGGGATTTTCTATATTAGGCATATATATTTCTTCAGGATTTATCATTTCTCTATAGGACTGTGCTAATGTCCCGTTGATCGTAACCCATCTTCCTCTAGCAACCCGCACGCTTGATTCCACTGATTTTTTTCTTCTCTCAAAAACCGTATACGTCAATAGTAAATCGCTAATGTTTTTTCTCGTTTTTGGCTACACAATATAAAAAGAAAATAAAAGTTCAAGAAAGGGGACTTGAACCCAAGTCTATTCGTTAGACTTTGAGCCCAATAACCAACTAAGCCATCTTTAGTTGTTGTCTATTGCATATAAACAAGGTTATTCGAACTTTTTTTTTGTCATATCAGCGATAATATTTTTTTTGGCTTGGTAACTTTGGCATGACCAGCGTGATAACTATGACTTGAGCAAGATAATAACTATACTATGATAATCTTGATAACTATATTATGAGAAGGTTAATAACTATATCATGAGAAGTATAATAGTTTTAGCATGGGGGAGTGGTAACTTCACACCCGGGTATGTTTCGACAAAAAAAGTTACCAAGACATGTTTCAGTATTGTTTTTCACATGGGTAAAAAGTTACCAAATGTGTTGTATGTAAATTATGGGTTGTCTGGTGGGTAAATTACCATGCTATTTGCACTAGGTTATCAGGCCATATTTCTAGAACTTTTCGCCCAAGGTGAAAAGTTATCAATGCATTTATACGTAAGTTATCAGGTTAATTGTATGTAAGTTATTATCTTATTTACACATAAGTTACCGGTGGTATATTTTAACAACTTTTTCACCTCGGATGGTCAAAAAAGTGATATTTTATTTGAACTTGTCAGGAGCCAAGTAGTGGGTGAGTTGGCTAATAGTTGTTTTTTCTGGTGTTTTCACTACATAATATGAGAAGAAAATAAAAGTGCTTGAAAGAGGATTTGAACCCAGGTCTATGCAATAGCTATTGAGCTTAATAGCCAACTAAGCCACCTTTAGTTGTTGAACCTTTCTTATTTCCGCCATATCAGAAAAATAATAAACTTTGGCTTGGTAACTTGGCATGACCAGCGTGATAACTATGGTACGACCAACATGATAACTATTATCATGATAGGGCTGGTAACTACAGTACGAGAAGGTTAAAGCATGATCACTTTAGCATGATGGAGTATGATAATTTAACGCAGAAGTTACCAGAGGAGTTATGTTTCAATGTTTTTCCCTCGAAGTCAAAGTTAACATGGTGGTTGAACGTATGTTATGAGGTCCACAGTGCATAAAAGCTACGAAGAGGATATTTCATCAACTCCACCCTCCCCCCCCCCCCCCCTCCCCCCACCCTGCACCCTCATTGCCAAAGTTACCAGGACGGGGTGCATAAGTTATAAGGTTTACGATGTGTGAGATATCATGCTATTCGCACAAAATTTCATCAACACCCCCCACCCCCTTTCGTCGCGAAAGTTACCAGGACTGGGGTACAGAAGTTATCAAGTCTGCAATATGTGAGTCATCATGCTATACACACACAAAAGTTACCGGGTATATTTCATCAACTCCCCCACCCTCCCGGTCGCTAAAGTTACCAGAACCTGGGTGCGTAAGTTATCAAGTACCCCATGTGTGAGTTAATTACCATGCTATTCATACAAGAAAGTATCATGGGTACATTTACACTAGTTTTTTTTTGGGTCAGAAATGCTACCATGATATTTGTACATAAACTATCATGTTTATGGTGCGTATAATTATCGGGCTCGTTAAAGAGAATTTACCGAGGGATGACACACGAGAAAATGACTAATGTTGGAATTCTATAGAAGCAAAACATTTATTTCTCTAAGAAAATATTCATCACTACAAAAAAGAGACATGTCGAGTACAAAACATGTTGGATCAGTTATTTAAAAAACTTGAAGTAAATGGTTTTGTCCTCTTGTCAAAGGCACTGTGGTCTTCCTTTATCATTGTCATTTAGTAAGGTATTAGTACCAATTAGTCTGTACATGAAACATAATAGATTCTCATCTCAGCTGATAGCGCGTCATGGCCACAACCAATAGGTTGTGTCTTTGAATCCTAGTAGTGACCCTATTTTTTTTCTGAGCTCTTTTTACGCGCGAGAGCAGAAGCGAGCGGCTTCAGAATCGTGCAAATCTGTCGCTAACTTCCAGTCGACTGGAAGTTAGCTTTCTCGTTCAACAAATAATCCCCTCTTTCAAAGTTACCGTGGTGTACATAAGTTATCAAATTTGTGGTGCATCTATTATCATCTTATTTAGGATAAGTTTTACAGGGGAGTATGTTTGAAAAACTTTTTTTTTCATGAGTCAAAGTTATCAAGGTGTTTGGATGTAATTTACCAGGTATGTGGTACATAAGTTATCATGCAATTACATAGTAGTTACTAGGGGATGTTTCAACCAACTTTTTCCATGGTTCAAAGTTACCGCATTATTTATACGTAAGTTATCATATACTCACACGTATATTATCATACTATTTACACAGAAGTTGTCGAGTTGTGTAATTGGTCTTGATTAGTAATCATACATAATTTTTTTACTGTACTTGGTTTTTGAGGCACCTGCTTGATGCGTGGTCATTCGGAAGCACACATGGTCAAGCATAAACATTCTAATTTAGTGTCTATGCATGTTTGGTTCGGCTAGCCTAGTTGGTAGTAGGATTATGACCTCAACTTTAAGATCTAAAGTTCAAATCTCCCCTCAAGCGATTTTTTAACCATTTTTTAACCTTCAAGATTGTAAAAGGAAAGAGCGGCATGAGCGGGATCATTAATGAGAAAACCTGTTTAGAAGGAAAGAGTGGGCGGGGTCAATGGGATGGGGAGATTGGATGATTTGCCCCACTTTACATAGGATTAGATCATTTGCCCCACTTTTCATTTTTCTTTTGACGATTTGCCGTTTTCAATTATTGTAATCATTTTCGAATTTCTATCCCTTTTTTCATCATGTGAAAAGACATACCCCTATGGCTAATTTACAATTCTTCTGTAATCTTCTCTGCTATTGGACTGGTCCTAATTCCATCGACGAGCTCACCATTCTTTTCCTCTGTTCTTCATTCCCCAATACTCAGAGGAAGCTACTGTAGGAGGCCGACCAGGGCACCTTGGCCCCCATGTTGGCAGCAGCGGCCCGGCGCGGCAGCTCCCGCTGCAGATCGTCGGCCCGGCGTGGCGGCTCCCGCTGCAGCTCGGCTGCCGGCGCGGCAGCTCCCGCTGCAGATCGTCGGTCTGGTGCGGCGGCTCCCGCTGCAGCTCCTCGGCCCGGGGAGGCGGCTCCCGTTGCAGCTCGGCCGCCCACCGCGGCGTCTCCTGCTGCAGCTCGGCGGATCGGCGGGTCCGGAGCTCCCGCTGCAACTCGGAGCTGCAGATGGTGCGCTCGTTGCTGGTAAAAACTAGGTCTTTCAGTGATTCATGGATTTACAATTTTTTGTGTGTGAGCTCGTTGCGTTGCCAGTAATAGCCATGGCTGGGCGACAGTGTTGATAGTACTAATTACCCTAGCAGCTCGTACTGCTTCAATCGTGGAGCTGGGTACATTGTATAAAACACTTCGTTCAGTTATCTTCCCCAGATGCTTCAGAGTTTAATTGCATCACACTGAAAATATATATGCTTCATCTCTTGCTGAATCTCCTTTAGTCACAGGTGAGAGATCTATATATATGCAGTGGATCAGCCTCTCCACTAGCCATGAACATGACGACGCAAGCAACAGAATCAATCTATGATTTGTGAGTACCTGGTTCCGTTGGGTACAACCATGTAAAGAAAGTAGATACGATTTGTTCCCTGTTAATTAGTTGCTTCAGTTGGACACGGCCTTGTAAAGAGAAAAGATTTGTACGGTATCAAATTGTAAATCAGCCACAGGGGCAACTATGCCTTTTCGCATGGAGCAAAAAGCAATAAATATTCGAAAATGATTACAGTAATTGAAAAGAGCAAATCATCAAAAGAAAAATGAAAAGTAGGGCAAATGATCTAATCCTATATAAAGTGGGGCAAATCATCTAATGCCCAAGTAAAGTGGGGCAAATCATCCAATCTCCCATCTAATGGGATAAGAAGTAAAGAGGTTAGAAGGAAGGATCAGATGAGATCAACGGATTAATAGGAAAGATCGGATGGGGTCGGCGGGATTAAAGGGAAAAAGCGGATGGTGCAGCCGGTTTGGCAGGAAAATAGCTTTCGCATTCTCTAAATTATCTAGGTTACCATGGTTACCGAGAGTAATATGTATTTTTTTTGCTGGTGTGGACATTTAAGTATTTTTTTAACTGAAACATATTTAACCTTTGATTCCATAATCTGAAACCCTAGCGGCTAGACCATGTACTAGGACGGAGACGTGCACATGCAACCAATGTGAAGAGCAGATATGCACGACCATTTCCTCACTGCATGGGTCACATCGTGTTCCTTGATGTCCTCTTCTTTTTTTAAACATAGTACAGACGCAAGCGTTCATATACACGTGAATATACTCATCCCTATGAACACACCCATGCACATTTTACCCCTATGACACGTTCGAAAGACTGAATCCTAAAATTTATGAAGGCACCGTAGGCAGCTCGTCGTCGACGAGAACGTCTCCTCGCACTGAATTCGCATCGCCGGAAATACTGAAATAAATACAGGAATAAATGCGAGCAACAGGATTTGAACCCTGATGCCACAGTCGCTCTGACCATCCAACCACAAGTTGGTTCACCTTGATGTCCTCTCCTGCTAGTGGTGTTGATTGGAAATCAAGACAAAGGTCTCTTTGCTGTGAAGCCCCTCTAGAACCACATGACAAGCTTGATGTTCGGTCAGAGATGTCACTACCCCACTCTGATTTTTTCCTGACGGTTTAGCACATTCGTGAAGGTCGCCAGGCTTCCTTCAGGAACGGGTCGCACCCGGCCTTCAGGAACGTGGGTGCGTAGAATACTGCGTTTGATTTTGGCTTGGGAGGGGACGAAGAGTCAAAATCCCTAACGAGTCATCCCCTTATCTCTAGTTGCATCCCGCCGCCTCCCCCACGTCTTGACCCCAATCCCGCCGCTGCCGCCCCACGCCTCCAGCGCCGTCTCCATCCCCATGGAGCGCCGCTCCCTTGTCGTCCAGCCACTCCTACGCCGCCTCCCTCTCGTCGAAGGGCGCCTCCCTCGTCGTCCAGCGCCGCCCCCTCACCGTCCAGCGGCTCCAGTGCCGCCTCCATTCCCGATTGACGGGCGCCTCCGTCACCGTCCAGCCACCCCAGCGTCGCCTCTCTCCCCGTTGACTAGGTCCTCCCTCGCCGTCCAGATCTGCTTCCCTCGCAATTCAGATCTGATTCCCACGCCGGCCAGCCGCCTCACCCTTCTGTCTCCGTCCCAGTCCAGCTCCTCCCACTGCCAAGTCAAGTCTTGGCTAACTGCAACCGACCTGAGGAGAGGAAGACCCAAAAAAAAGTAGCAGCATGCACTTTTTTTCATTATTGGTGTCTGAATCCTAGCACAGAGTACAGCAGTAGCCGCAATGGTCATTGTTTTAGTTTGATCTGTCCTAATAACACGCCTGGTACTGTATTTAACTAACTTGAAGTTGATATATTGTGTTTATTTTCAGAAATCCGAGAGAAACATAAATTGGAAACTAGAGGAGTCTAGGTAACTTTATTAGTCCGAATCCCTAGCTGAGAGTTCAGCAGTAGCCGCAATGGTTGCTACTTACCTTATATGGGCAACTTTATTACATTTGTGATTTCTGAAGTAGACTACATAACCGAGTTCCTCTGCTCCTCCCATACCAGGGTCCGAGGCTAGCATGTCAGCTACCATGGCAAGGAAGGAGGCAAGTTTCCAGCTACATTCATCCTCTGCAGGTATATTGTTCTTTATAGTCTATAAGATTAATAGAATATACGCACGATTTGGAATGGCCGACATTGTAGGATAAATTAGTCCTATATTATTTTTGAGGCTCCCTTCTTATCTTATGTTTACAATTACATACAGTCTGAAACTCTGAATGTAATACACATGCATCAAGCCTTATTACCAAGAAACACGTGGAATGTGAGGCCGCGGCGAAGCATTAGCTAGCGTGGGTGCATCACCTCTGTGGTATTGTGGGCAATCACGGTTTTGGCAAGCTCACTGGAATCAAGTGAGGTGAGAATATCGATCTTCTAGACACCTATTTCTTCTTGCAAATTTAGAAAAGGGAGGTTGAGACATCATTTCCATTTCCCTATTTCTCTAATGTGCAGGGCAGTGAGATAATGATGAATGCGACAGCGAGAAATGATGGTTCTCCTGATCTTCCTTTCTGTGGTATCTTCTAAGGCATCCCTGATATGTCTCTTTTTGGTTCTTAAAATTTTCTTGCTATGAATAGTTCATCTCCTAGATATATCTTAATTGTGTTTGTCTCTGGGAGCGCGACATCGTAACCCAGACTAGGTCTTTCCAGATTTAGATATTTAGCTCAACATTAAAATCGCAACTTTGTGAGATTCTAAACCTGAAGGGAGAGCACTGCGTAGCGTTCCTATTTGATATGTAGCTATATGTGAGCCTCCCACTAATTTTTTGTCAGTTGCTTAGTTAGGTACACTCATCATTCATGGTTTTTTATTACAGTTTCTTAGCATACATGATATGCTTACCAACAGGTTCTTGTACTATTGTCTTCGAGCATTTCAAAGCTTAAGACATGGCAAACTGATGAGTTGGACAACTTTATGATGCTATCACCAATTCATTTTAAGCATACATATATAGCAGTTCTTAATTCTTGGTGATCAAAATGCGCATGATTTAAGGTACTAAGTGATGTTCTAACATATTTTGCACTTACCTATGTTGTTTTACATATGTCCATTATCTTCTATTCATGTTCATATAACAAAATCTCATCGAAATATTGCCAAGCCATTCCCGCAGCAACGCGCGGGGTATTATCTAGTAACAGTAGATAGTGTATTTTGTTAACTAGAGAAATGCTACTGCTGACAAGTTATATAATAGGTCCATGTACTATAACCAAGTGTATATATAATAGGTATTTCCCGCTGACAAGTTATTTTCTTTGTGATTACTAGGTTCAAACCTGCTGTTTGATGTTGCTGGTATTATGTTTGGTCAATGGTATACCTTCTGGGAGTTCTTCTTTGCAACTTTGATTGGGAAGACCAGCATCAAGACTCTGTTATGGCGCTGCTAGAAGGAGGGCGCAAGAGGGCCGGCCGGGGGCCTTTTTGCCCACGGCCGGTCAAGAGGGAAGGGATTTCCTTCTTAATTCTTGCTTGCCTAGATTGATACATCTCCTCTCTTTATATAGAGAGGTTTACTTGACACCTAAACAAGAGACCCTTATCTCTAATTAACCCTAAGACTAACGGGCCCAGGCCCATTACGTACTCTAACACTACACCCCACCTGGACATGCAGCTTGTCCTCGAGCTGCAGCCTAACCAACTTATAACTATGAATCGACGCAACACAAACCTAACACCTAAAAACAAGCCTTTTACATCTTGGCTTGGTTTATTACTCTCAACCTGAAATGGATTGGGACGCTTTATTTTGGACCCCTGAACATAAAGTGGACATCATCCACACGTCGGACGTGCATGTGTACAGCCACAGCCACCTGGATCCCATGGAAACCATCTGGACAAAAGGAGTGTGTGTGTATGGCCACCTGGAAGTGGTCGCAAGAGCGACCAGCAGAGGCGCCCTCGCGGCGGCCGGTGGCGGAATGCAATGGTGCTACGTCGTGCACTCTTGTCGGTGACACCATGCCTTCTCCCCGCCGGACGGCTGTTGGTCTGCACCGCACAGAGAAGATTGGAGGGCTGTCGATGGAGAATGGCGAGGAGGGGTGCGCCCCCCCAACCGCTGATGTCGCAGACTTTGAGGTCGCTGTCCATGGGGAAAACAGCATGCCCAAGATCCCCGACGCAGCGGACGAGATCGAGGTCCTTTGCGCAGCGAAGCGCAACTGGGAGGAGCGGCAGCGGCAGTCCACGCATCTCCCGCACACGCCGACGCGCTAGGAGGCCGCGCATAGCAGCCTGCAGCCTCACCGCCGCCGACACGTGGCGGGTAGTGATCCAAGCCGGAAGCGGTGACGGTGACGGCGGGAACTTGATCTACTGGATGGGGACGCCCTGGGAAAGCGGTGATGGCGACGGCGGGAACTTGATCTGGTGGATCGGGACTCCCGCCGGCGCGGTTGATGCAGGGCTGGAGCTGACCGGCGGTGGCTGCTGCAGCTGCAGCGGCTGCTGCGGCGGAGCGCCGGGCGTGGCGGAGGCTGCCAGGAGCGGCGGCTGTCACTGCAGCTGGGCGGGCGGTGGTGCCGATGGATGGCAGCTGCAGCCGCCCGGCGAGCGCGGTGGAGCCCGCCTGGTGCGGCGGCTGCCATGGCAGCCACAGCGGTGCGATGGAGGCGATGGGCGGCGCAGCCGGGTGCGGCCTGGAGGACCCGGCAAAGAACAGGCGGATCTCCTGGACCGCCTGGGTTAGGTCCCGTAGTGCCACGGACACCGCCTCCGGGGTGAGGACGGCGGGGGCGGGCGCGACGGAGGATCCCGACGCAAGCAGGAGCGGGGCGACAGTCGTGGTGGTCGCTAGAGGCGACCAGGTGACCGGCAGCGGAAGAGACGGGTTGGGCGGCGGTGAAGACATGATCGAACCGAAGCTAGCTGATTAACCCTAAGACTAACGGGCCCATGCCCATTACGTACTCTAACATACTCGTATTCAGGTCCGTTCTATACATTTTTTATCAACTAATCCTTATTTTTGTTGTTTTTAAAGGTACTCTGGTCATAGACTATTGTATTACAAGGTTCAGAGGTCCAACTTGTTTTATCTCATATGCACACTTGATACTGTTATAGTTGCTTTTAGCCATGAAGATTGTGATAACTATAGTCTTCAGATCTAAATTGTAGTTCTATGACGAAGTTATTGTGTAGTTGTCAATTCCTTGTGGTTTGGAGACGTTATAAAGAAAGTTAGAAGCCATCCATGCCAACAATACATATTGTCTTTATCTAGTTCTATTTGCTGGAAAGGACCTTATTTCACCACACTTATTCATCTGTGTACTGTAGAATGTGCATGTTCATCTCTTTTTTGTTTTCTGTATATCACAGTTATTCCTTTGGCTGTTTTTAGTTGAAATCTGTTTCAACATTGGAAGTACTTAATACATACAATATTTTTTTCTCTTAGGTGGATGGATCTTCCCAAGCCTAAGAGCATGCTGGTACTCTGTTTGGCAGATTTTTCCCATGCTGAGAAGACCATGGTGCTACTCCGGCCAAGGAGAATCATTTAGGAATGTATTTTCTGACTGTTCAGCTTCATTTATCTTTTGGAGGGGCTAAATGGAGCAGCTCTTGTTCTTTTTAAGTTTTTGGGAACCATGAGTTGGAATATCATTTTGTGAACAATTCACGATATTACAATGAATGTGATCTTATTTACTCGGGTCTGCATATTGCTGTGGAGAAATATGAATGGAATCAATTTGTATTTTTGCTGAATTTTAAATGATTTAATGTAATACCTACCGAATTTGCTATTCTGGACTTCTGTACAGTAGCATGGTCATCAGGAGAAGTTCAATCCTGAAGGTGTATTCCTGACGGAAATATCATCAGGAAAGACAAACTCAAGGCAAAACGTCGTCCGTCAGGAAACGCCGTCAGGAATGTATTTCCTGAAGGTTACCTTAAGGGATGAAGGTCGTTCCTGACAGACTATTGCTGACGGGGGATTCCTGACGGTATGGGCATGTTCCTGACGGGAGTGGCTTATTCCTGACGGTTTTCGGCCGTCAAGAAAAAAACTCAGTTTGGGGTAGTGTGTGGCTGGAAGAAGGTGTGAGCTTGCTTGTGCTTGAAATTCGACGTCTAGCCTTACTAATTGAGGTAGGAAATAGCAATGGCACGATCCAACAAGCCCCAAAGCCATCACCACTTCGAGCTGATTCTCAAGAGTCCAGCCAAAGATACCACAATTGAGTATATGATCTGGGTGAGGTGGTGCTTTTGAGAAAAATGGTCTCGCTACTGATTATGCTTCTTCTTAAAATGCAGCACTACATGGTCATCAATTGTCTCTTCTTCTTAAAATGCAGCACTACATGGTCATCAATTGTGTGTACTATTTTATTTAGTGAAGTATGTTTGCCGTGCTTGGACCTGGCGTAGAGTTTGCTTTTGGTCTCTAGAGAAAATTTCGTAGACATTTGGCCCAGCTTCTTCACAAACCAGATGCATTCGGTATGCACCCAATCGGGTAGATGTCATCCTCTTCCTCCTAGTGGCAGTCAAAGTAAGTCATCTCCAGCAGTGCTGCTTAGGTGTAGTGAGCGAGTTGGGTGTTGGTGCCGCATATGGAGCGGAAGTAGCTTTACAGCCACCGAGATGGTCAGGACACGCGACTCCTAGCCGAGGCTGAGCAGCCCCACTGCTCCGACGAACATCCAGCATTTGGACGGCGATGCAAACAAAGGCGTCGTGTTGCCCTGACCCCAAAGTTTGTTGTCCATGAGACGTGCAGCTCGGCATGCTCCAGTAGTCGAACATGCAGGTACCGACCTGTTATGATTCTAAGAAGGCTCCATCGTGATCAGTGTGAACAGTCTTTTGGTGTATCATTTAAGAAATGTGGCACAAAATGGTCTACAATATATTCGAGGCACCAAAAACGAACTATATATGCGGTAAAGTTTTTAGGGAGATCATAACATATTTTTCTCTTTCTTGGTGTAATATTCGAATACTTATCAATGGTAGAATTAGGAACGTCTGTGCTTGGAGCAGGTTTCACGTCCTAGAGTCATTTTATTATCGTGAATATTGTAATTCACCCATGCAAAAAAAGGAAAATTCTAACTCGTCAAGCTATCCAGAAATACTTCTCCTGTGCCTCTGCTCCTATTATAGGCAGCAAAATAATTGGATTGAATCTCCTTTTAGTGCTGACATTTTCTAGTTGTACTAGAAGACATGATGATTTTACTTCGATGTTTACCATACGTTCTCGCCCTATAAGTATGAGCCGATCATATAAATGATAAACGACCCAGTTGTTTCTTGCACCCAACAACAAAAGGAGCCAACACTGTGGAAAAGTTACAACAAATAGGCAACCATAATTAGGATGCCTACACATTTGGACGTTGGAATGGGAGGCATACGGAAGCACATCCCTTCAATGAGTTTGCAACCACGTTGCTCTAATTGTTGCAAATCGTGATGTAACCGTAGAGATAGTAGAACACCATGCTTGCCTGGTAGGTGCAAAGACGAGAATCGTGGTTCATGGTCTGTTCATGAGACACAGTGAAGAATATGGGTCTGAACGAGATTAGCACTGGAATACACAAATAACATTTTTGCGACTTTTTGTGTCAAGTGATATTTTTTCCCTTTAGTTGTACTAGATAACATGCACCTATTAATGTCTTATTAGCTTCAGTTCGTCTAAATACTCCCCATCTTTATAAATTAGGAAGTACCTCTGCAATCTATGAACACCGAAACTAACACTAAAGCAATGAATAATTAGTATGGTTTAGCGCAAGATGTTTTTGGAAATGTGAAGTACATTTTTTTTAAAGGAGGATTACCTCCTACCTTTGCATCAGAACGATGCATGCAGGCATATTATTGAACGAAAGGTCAAAAAATGTCACCAATGAAGTACAAGAATGCTCGAAGCTAAAAAATAAAAAGAACATAAAATTTGCCAAAACCGGCTATAACCGGACTAGATAACTAAATACCTAGCCTATTATTGAAACACCATCCAAACCGGTTGTAGATATCCCGAGCTACAATCTTTCACCGGGTACACCAAATATCCCAAAGCTCACTAGCTTCCGCATGAGTGAGTAACGACCACGTACGGATCCATGTTATGGCCCATAAATAATCTGCAAAAAATTATATGAGCCTGTCTATTAAAGACCATGTCATTTCTGCAGTTCCATATAGGCCATAGTAATGCACATACTCCTATCCGAATATGTGTCGCAATGTCTGGCTCCACTCCATTGGCCACATCCCAAATAATGTGTTAATACTACTTGGAGGTTTGACATTAAAGATTATATGAATCGAACACCATAGAAGGTTGGCTAGAGTACAACTGAGAAAGAGGTGCTTAATAATCTCATCCTGACGACAAAAGCAACAATGTTGACTACCCTCCCAGCTACGCTTTGCTAAGTTATCCTTAGTCAGAATCACATCCATGTGAACAAACCACATGAAGACTTTGATTCTTAAAGGTACTCTAATCTACCAAATTTGTAGCGATTTCGGAATTGGGCCAGATTGGATTCAGTCTAAATACATTGATTTCACAGAGAAAATACCATTGACAGATAGTTTCCAGTGAATCGTATCTGACTCCTCGGAGAGGTGAATGTCCATCAATATCCGCACTAGCTGCAACCACACGACCCATCGTTCCCTACTAAAGATCTCCTAAACTGGCTGTTTAGAGGGACATACTGTAATACTATAGCAACATAGTTGTCCTTACACTAAACAATATTACAAAGAGACAGATATTGGATGGCTAGAGGCATCTCCCCTAACTATGTATCCTCACAGAATTGAGTGGAATTACCGTTTCCTATAATAAATTTAGTCCTATGGAAGAAGGCATCTTTTCGTTCTGATGGGCCCCTTCCATAAAGGTGAATCGTTGGGTCTAACGGTAACCTAAGCCAAGGTCTTATTTTGCTGGTACTTATTACGCAAAATCTGCACCCACGTACCTCCGGTTTCAACGAAAAGCCTGTATAACCATTTACTGAGCAGACATCGATTTTTGCCTCCAAATTCTCAATGCCAAGCCCACCATGGTCCTTTGGCCTACAAATAATATCCCACTTAGTTAACCTATATTTTCTATTCATTTTATCGCTCTGCCAAAAAAAGCATGATCGATAAAACTAGTCCTTTTTGTACACCTACCGGTATACTTCAAAGAAAGGCAAAAGGAACATCAGCATACTCGGAAGCACCGAATTTATCAGTACCAGCCGACCACCATATGACGTAAGCTTGCCCTTCCAACAGCTTAATGGTATGCCAGCATTTATCGTTCCAAAGTTTAGATGGAATAACTGGAGTTGGCCGTTAAATGTGAAGTAGATGGAAGCACGCTTCCAACTTTAATGAGGGGGCATTCCATAAGCTACCCCTGTATCAATCATCTATTTTGCCCTGACTGCTACAATGTGTGGCAAGGAATTCCAATGAGCGGCTCGACAATGAGTTGAATCATATTTGTAACGAAACTACTTGAGAGTGGCACATCAGTCAGGCGCACGGTAGAACTGGATCTACAAACAGACCTCTCCGTGTCAATGTAGTATGCTTGACTAGGATGAGCCCTCGTTTGGTTGGAGATGGGAGTTGAGAATTAAATGAAAAATGTATTGAACAATGACACACCGTAAGACAATCATTTATACTAACGAATCCTTGTACACACTCAAGAAGGGAAAAGTTTTAACCGGCCCACAAGATGGCCAGTTTGGGGCCGAGCGGGGTGATGACTGATCCAGTGGCGAGCGCTGCAGCGAGTGTGGTTGGACTCGTTGCCATGAACCCATAAATCGATGCGCGTCCATATATTATTGACTAGCCACGTTGGTAGGCAGATGAGCTGTGTGATCAATCTCCCTCTCTGGACGCATGAATGGGATCCGTCACCACCTTCCTCACTGGACTCTTGCTACTGCTGGCAAGAAATCAAGGCGGAGGCCTCTTCACTGCACGGCTCCTCCGGGTCGCAGCATGCACATGACAGCGCTCAAAGAGGGTGGAAGGCTGCATACAACGCAGATAACTGGAACAAGTCGTCTGGTTCCCTTTCCCACTAAATGCGATAATAATCGACGATGTTGTTGCGGACGCGGATTTTTAGAGCTTAGGCTCGTGGACACCTCCTATCCATATCATCCAGTATAGCTTTGAGATCCGTGCTAGACAACTAACTTACTGCGTGAAATTTTCTTTTTTTTTTTTTTGCTTTCACATAAAACAACATATGAACTTTAAACTTTGCAAGATAGCAAGACATTTTTACTACAATGAGAGAAAAAATTTACAGATTTTTTTGACTAACATAAATATACAAAATGGGATTTTCTTTATTCAAAAATGTTATTTTTAGTACTTATGATGCACAAAAAATATCTGAAAGTTTTTTCCCACATTCTAGTTAGAATGTTTTGTTGTGTTGCAAAGTTTGAAGTTCATATGTTATTTTATTTCAAAGAAACAAAAAAGAGAAAATTTCTTGCACGAATTGCGATGTAGAGATGGATGGCTAGATAACGGGGTGCACCTAAGTCTAAACTTCACAGAATATTTTCCATGTTGTTGCAATACCCCCGGAAACCAGCCAGGCTTGTCGAGCCGTAGGTACGCGTAGGCCACCACGACACAAAACAAACATCCTTTAGGCAAAATATGACAATGAAGTCAGCCAAACTAACCTTGATTCTTGCACACCCGGTTGTATTGTGAGTTCCATGGAAAAACTTCATAATTTAGAGACCTGAGTCTTGCATGTCTGAGTTTCATCTTTTGAGCATTTCCCGCACCATCTATCACCCATGTACACGAATGCCATAACAAAGTCCCTTTTTTTTTGTGTCCGAGGTCACAACGCCAAAACGTCATATTCACCAGTTTGGAACATAGGTATCTTTCATTCTCAAAAGAAAAGGAACATAGGTATCTTTCTAAAAGATGCCGGCCATAGTGTCGCACCATGATGAGATTCTTAATAGGACCTTCAAAATAATGCATAATCCATTCTTTTTCTTTCACTTCATATTCAAAAAATACATCTTGTTGCATTCTTTTAATTAAATGTAGACAACATTAAATAAAAGCATCTTAGTACTGCGGCTTCCTTTGTCCTACACCACAGGATTACTCTCTTCCAAGCCCATGGGCGTCCGTCAACCAACCCTGACATGGAAGAATAATCAGAGCAATGCCCATGCAGCTTCTTTTAATAGCTTCCCACCTGGAATAATAATCAGGATATGAGCACCCAACCCTGACATGGAAGAAGTGAATTCATGACTTGGAGAAATGGTGAGCGATAATAACTAGGATGCGTTTGACCAGGGCAAGTTGTCGGGAATGGGAGGCACTCCTTCTGCTCCCAAATATAAGTCTTTCTAAATATTCCAACAAATGACTACATACGGAGCAAAATGAGTGAACTTACACTCTAAAATATGTCTACATACATTTATATGTTGTAATTCATTTGAAATATCTAAAAAGACTTATATTTAGTAACATAAGGAGTATATGGAAACACATCCCTAGTGATAGCCGACATTTACATTTCTCCTAGCTACGATGCCTGACTTCGTCTCCGAACAGCTAAACTCGGAACAGTTCAAGCTGAATCGAATCGTCTACACGTAGAGACCAATTGAGGGTGGCACAACCGTGAGGCGCGGTCGGAAACTTGCTGAGAATACTTTCCTGTGTAAATGAAGTACTAGTATCTCTAGTGCAACGATGTGGCAGCATATGTATGAGTGTAGTTCCAGGTTGTCTGCCATTTATCCGACTCTGGCACAATGATTGAGCTTCGTAGCTCTGTGACTCTCTGCTGGAAAACTAGCTAAGCTGCGGATATTACGGTAGGAAGTCCACAACGTGCCGGAAGAAGAGGAACGCCCCTAGGACGAAGTACCTAAGAGCATCTCCAATGCTAGATGATATAGATTTATAAATAACCAAAATTTACAATATTTAGCCCCAAAAAATGACTCCCTTCCTCCGCTCGCCTCGCCACGCCACGCCACGCTTCTTCACGACGCACCGCGGGTTGTGGAATTGAGCCGAGCCGAGCTCACTTCTATGCGCTTCTTTTTGCCGTTCAGGAACAGAGAATCTTTGACAGGTAGGGTCACGATTTGAGACGTCAGATCATGGGCTACCGACTTGGACGTGGGTTCATCCCCACGTCTCTCCACACGCGGCCTCACATATATATGTGGGGCGCTGCCAACACTAGCCGCCGCGAAACTGAACGCATCTCCATCTCCATTTCCACGCCCACGTCGTTCCTCTGCTGCTGCCGCCGGCGACTCCATCCCGTTCACCGCGTACACGGTTGACGGGAGAGCAGGCCTCCGAAACCCCACCTCTCCGGATCCTGTACGGGAAAGGGGCGATTAGGTTTTTGGGTAGCGACTACGCGACTGCTCGCTTCTGTTCATCTACGTCCGCATCACCTTCGTCATCACCATGTCGACCGACGCCAACCATGCCGCCGCTGAGAAGGCCGAGGCCGACAAGAAGACCGCCGAGGATGCCGCGGCTGCTGCCACCGTCACCGCCGAGATTGGAGGGTATACATCGCTTATCCCTCTCGTGTTTCTTTCTGTTGTAGCAGTACTAGCGATATGCGTAGATGTTTCTACTATGTGCGTAGTACATGATCTGTTAGATCGTAATCAGTGTGTTATCAATGTTGTCCATGTCATGCTCATGATTTATTCATGGATTAATTTAAGGAAGCGCCTAGAACTCATCTAGCTGAGACATAAGTATGGTCTCATTCACATGACGTCATCTCATAACCCAGTTTAGCCCCCCCTAGACTTGTTTCGTCCACTGGGCCAGTTTTCAGCTTCGATTGTTTTCTGTTGTTGTTTTCCGGTTTGGCCCATCAGTTTTTGGTTGTTGCTACCAGTTTTGGACACGTACGCACAGAGAAGCCCAAAAAAATTGCATCCCACGATCCCTTCCTCCAGTTGCTTGTAGCTTGGTTTTCTTTCTCTGTTAGTACGATTTGTGCTTGGCTGGGACTGTTTTTTTCTGCCAGCAGCAGCGTTGCCACAAGCAACGCCGGCCTAAATTTGTCCTTTGTATGATTTTTCTAATGTGCAGCTCTCTACCGGTTTTCTGTTTGGTCTTTATGCTTCTTATAGAAAATGTTTAAGTTTTTTTTTATTTTTCCTGTTTAAGTTTTTTTAGTTTTCATGCTCCTTGTAGAAAAAATGAAAAAATTATTTTACATTTGTTATGATATTTCACAAAAAGTGTTCACACATATAAAAAAATCCTATCATGTATTAAAAATATATGATGCATTTGAAAATGTATAATATCATTAAACAACATTTGTTATGTACTAAAAATGTTTAAAATGTATTTGGAAAATGTCCAGTGTGTATATGCAAAAAATATTCAACTTGTATTTGAAAAAATGCATTTCAATGTACTAAAAAGTTCAATTACAAAAACTTCACTATGTATTTAAGAAAATATCTTCGTGTGCGGTCGCGTTGTGGACCTTCTATAATTGCGTGGTACGTGTGTAGTGTGCAGTTGGTGTCAAAGGGTGGACATGCAACTTGTGTTGGCCGGATGGAAACAAGACATTCCCTAATTCGTGGATCGTCTTAGAATCTTGTTTCTCATGTCACATTATATGTCCTCCAGTTGCGCTTGGGTGTGTTGAGTTGTGATTGCGCTCGGTTTGGTCGGTTGCAACTATAAAGAAACCTAAGAAGAAAATGGAACCGATTTCATCAGCGCCGACAACCCTTTGCACTGACCCCCAATTGCGGTCACATTATATGGCTTGCAGTTGCGCTTGGGTGCGTTGAGTTGCGATTGCCCTCGGGATGGGACGGTCACAACTACAACAAAAAAGCCTAACAAAAAATGGAACCAATTTCATCGGCGCCAACAACCCTCCACCCCGACCTCTGCGGTCACATTATATGGCTTGCAGTTGCGCTTGGGTGTGTTGAGTTGCGATTGCGCTCGGGATGGGGAGGTTGCAACTACAGAAAAAACCTAACAAAAAAGGAAGTGATTTCATCGGCGCCGACAGCACTCCGCCCGACCCCGGTTGCGGGCACATTATATGTCCTGCGATTGCGCTTGGGTTTCCTGAGTTGCAGTTGCGCTCGTGTTGGGGCGGTTGCAACTAGAACCCTCCACCGGGGTCGTCGACGATGTTCATGCCACGCGCCTCGCCACCCGCGCGGCACTCGTCCGTCGTGTCCGTGGTGAGTACCTCGTCCATCGCACGGAGGTGCACTTCGGGGGGCTCGTCAGCGGCTAGCTCGGCCGCCATCGCCTTTGAGCTAGTCTTCCCAGTCTCTACCTCCTCTGCTCCACCTATTCAAACAGTGCCACACAAAAATTGGACAAGTAAATGCGTCAGTATGGATAATTATGGGAGGTCCGTTGGTGCTTTGGGATATCTTACAGAAAACGCCCTACAAAAACATAAAAACTGGTTCTAATTACAAAATTTAGGCTTCTGTCCCTAGTAGCAAAAAGCCCGCTTGTTTGTGGTTACAACTAGCAAGCAGGCGGCGAAAAAAATCTTCAAAGTTGCGGTTCGGGTGTCAGGTTGCAACTGGGCATTCGAGCCCTCACGGTTGCGAGTCGATGGTGGACTTGCAACTGGGGCAATTATGGCAAAGAATAAAGACAAAAAACAGACCAGTTGCGAGTTCAAGGTCGAGTTGCAAAGTGGCACCGGGTAAACACCCCCTAGTTGCAAGCCGATGGTCGAGTTGCAACTGGGGTATGCGGGCCCACAGTTCCTTGTATTTCATCGATGAAACCAAAAAGTTGCTTGTATTTACAAGGAAATTAATTGTGAACAAACAAAAACAACAAACAACAAACAACAAGAACAACTAACAACCAACAACAACACACAACAAAAACAGATTGCAAGTCCAAGATCAAGTGCAAAGTGGCATTGAGGAAACACCCCCTGAGTTGCGAGTCGATGGCCGAGTTGCAATTGGGGCATTCGGGGCCTCACGGTTCCGAGTTGATGGTGGACTTGCAATTGGGGCAATTGGGGCAAAAAAGAAAGACAAAAAACAGACCAGTTGCGAGTCCAAAGTCGAGTTGCAAGTGGCATCGAGTAAACACCCCCCACGAGTTGCAAGTCGATGGTCGAGTTGCAACTGGGGCATTCAGGCCCTCGCAGTTGCAAGTCGATGGTGGACTTGCAACTGGGGCAACTACGAGACAGAAAACAACATACCAGTTGCAAATCCACAGGAGAGTGCATGTGGCATCGAGTAAAACACCAGCTAGTTGCGAGTCAATGGTCGAGTTGCAAGTGGCATGTGGGGCCCACAATTTCTTGTATTAAATCGCTGAAACCAAAAGTTGCTTGTATTTAGAAGGAAGTAATTGTGAACAACAATAACAATCAAACAACAACAACAACAACAACAACAACAAGTCCTAGATCGAGTTGCAACAGGCATCGAGTAAAACAACCCCCGAGTTGCGAGTCGATGGTCGAGTTGCAACTGGGGCATTTGGGCCCTCGCAGTCGCGAGTCGATGGTGGACTTGCAATTGGGGCAATTATGGCGAAAAAAGAAGACAAAAAACAGACCAGTTGCGAGTCCAAGATCGAGTTGCAAGTGGCATCGAGTAAACACCCCGAGTTGCGAGTTGATGGTCGAGTTGCAACTGGGGCATTCAGGCCCTCGCAGTTGCAAGTCAATGATGGACTTGCGACTGGGGCAACTACAAGACAAAAAACAACATACCAATTGCAAGTCCACGGGAGAGTGCATGTGCCATCGAGTAAAACCTCAGCTAGTTGCGAGTCGATGGTCGAGTTGCAAGTGGCGTGTGGGGCCCGTAGTTGCTTGTATTAAATCGGTGAAACCAAAAGTTGCGTGTATTTACAAGGAAGTAATTGTGAACAACAATAACAAAAAAAACAACAACAACAACAGCAGCAGCAACAACAACAACAACAACAACAACAACAACAACAGTCCAGTTGCGAGTCCAAGATCGAGTTACAACAGGCATCGAGTAAAATAAACCCTGAGTTGCGATTCGATGGTCGAGTTGCAACTAAGGCATTTGGGCCCTCGAAGTCGCGAGCCGATAGTGGACAATTGGGGCAATTATAGCAAAAAAAATGAAGACAAAAAACAGACCAGTTGCAAGTCCAAGATCGAGTTGCAAGTGGCATCGACTAAACAGCCCCCGAGTTGCGAGTCGATGGTCAAGTTGCAAGTGTTGTGCGGGCCCTATAGTTGTGAGTCGATGGTGGACTTGCAACTGGGGCAATTATGTCAATAAATAAAAGACAAAAAATCATACTAGTTGTGAGTGCAAAGGTCAAGTTGCAAGTGGCATCGAGTAAAACACCCCCCCCCCCCCCCGAGTTGTGAGTCGATGGTTGAGTTGCAACTGGGCATTCGGGCCCTCGCAGTTGCGAGTTGCTGGTGGACTTGCAACTGGGGCCGAGACAACAACAACATACAAGTTCCGAATCCACGTTCGAGTTGCAAGTGGCATCAAGTAAACACCAGCCAATTGCGAGTAGATGGTCAAGTTGCAAGTGGCATCGAGTAAACACCAGCCAATTGCGAGTAGATGGTCAAGTTGCAAGTGGCATGCGGGGCCCACGGTTGCTTGTATTTCATCGGGGAAACCAAAGTTGCTTGTATTTACAAGGAGTAATTGTGAACAAAAAAATGGAAACGGTTTCATCGACGCTGACATCCGTCCGCCCGACCACGGGTTGCGCTTGGGTGTGCTGAGTTGCGATTGCGCTCAGGTTAAGACGTTTGCAACTACAATAAAAAACGAACAAAAAATGGAAACCTATTGTATTAGTGCCGACAGCCCTCCCCCGACCCACCAGTTGCGGTCTCCTTATATATGTCTTGCAGTTGGACTTGGTTGTGTTGAGATGCGATTGCGCTCGGGATGGGCGCTTGCAACTACAAAAAAAACTAACAAAAAATGGAACCGATTTCATTGTCACCGACAAACCCTCCACCCGACGTCTGGTTGCGCTTGGGTGTGCTGAGTTATGATTGTGCTCTGGTTGGGGCGGTTGCAACTAAAACAAAAAAAACCTAAAAAAATTAGAACCAATTTCATATTCGAGGACAAAAGCCCTCCGCCCCTGACCCCGGTTGCATTCGCTTTACCCTGCGGTCTCTGAGTTATAGTTGCGCTCGTGTTGGCGGTTGCAACTACAACAGAAAAAACTAACAAAAAATGGAACTGATCTCATCGACGCACACAAACCTCCGCCCTGACGCCCGGTTGTGGTCACATTATATAGCGTGCAGTTGCGCTCGGGTGTGTTGAGTTGCGATTGCGCTCGGGGTGGGATGGTTGCAGCTACAAAAAAATATGTAACAAAAAAAGGAATCTGATATCATCGGTGCCGACAACTCCTCCCGCCCCAGCCCCCCGGTTGCGGTCATATTATATGTCCTACAGTTGTGCTTGGGTCTGTTGAGTTGCGATTGCGCTCGGACTGGGTCTGTTTCAAGAACAACAAAAACCCCTAAACAAAAAAAAAACTGATTTCACCGGCGCCAACAAAAAAGATTGGAGGACCAACAGAACGTTCGGATTCTTACTTCGAAAAATGTCGCCGCCGATCTCCCGCACAGGTAGACGCCGTCGTCGTCGATCTCCCGCGGCAGGCTCCCCCCGAGTCTCAGCCGCCACCAAGAAGACACGAAGAGAAATGAAAAAAGAGGGGTGATAAGACACGGGCTTCCTATATCAAACGCAAGCGGGCTTCGTCAGCAAAAAAAAAAAAAACAAGCGTGCGACAAAAAAACATAACAAGCCGCGAGCAGGACAATAGATGGGCCGTGCCTCCCGTCGTTACGAAGCTCTACAGGACAAAAACACGAATCGTGGCGCGGCTCAATCAGACGGCCAGAAAAGTGAATGAGACCAATTTGATTCTCAGCTAAATGAGTTTTAGCAAATCCGTTATTAAAAACTTGAATTTAAAACCGAGTTGAAACCTTCGCTACTTTAAAATTTTGGCTAAAAACTCCAGGAAAAACATTTCCACACAGAAGGAGGGCCTTACTCTTGATGTAATTAAAACAAAATGAAAATACAGAAAAGTAACTATAATAGAAGAGTGACAAATAAAACAAAAAATAACTCACAATTTATAGGTCGGTAATTGCTTGCAAAAAAATTGAAAAGAAAAAGTATTTTTAAAGAAACATGGAAGAAGAGAAACAAGAAGACAGGAAAACAAAAAATTAAAAAACGTTGAAATAAAGAAATAGAAAGGAAAAAGATGATACCATAATAAAAAGATGAAGTAGATTGCAAACTGGGATGGAGGCTTCGTTTGGTTAATAAATGGATCTGCCCACCTATCTCATTTCATCACAAATGGACATAAACGACTCAGCTAAAAGAAAAACCGACGTAGACACTAAAAGCAGAAAAGGAGAGGCCCATAACAACAGGTACACAGGCCCGTACCCAATACCCAGAAAAAACACACACGAAAAAGTCCGAGTCCACCTGGCCTGGACGGCCCGTGCTCGTCATTTCACGAATCTATGCAGAATTTGATCGAAGGGCTGAAAAAGTGAACGAGGCCAAAAATTATCTCAGTCAAATGAGTTTTAGCAAAAGCGTTAATTTAATCGAAAAACTGCCTATTTATTCATCATTACCCACAAATGCCATTGAAAGCCACGACCCATCCATCTAAGAAAACAAATCCTACTACTACAAAAAAAAAAAACATCTGCTTCCCACAAGGCCAGATCAGCCGCTTCCAATCTCTCCACGATCCTCCTTGTGTTTGCGCCGCTGGTCACATCATCCGCTGCCAATCTCTCCACGATCCTCCTCGCGTTTGCGGCACTCTCGCCTCGAAGGCAGCAAAGGAAACTAGCTTGACGATCATCTGTTGCATGAGCTCCATCAAGGTAGAGCAATGGAGATGGCGGAGGAGACTTGGGCCATGGTGGCGACGGAGGCTGCGAGGTTACAGAGGCGGAGAAAACGGGAGGATCCTCCTGCCAGACCCATCCATGCGCATGGACATAACGACCATCTGTTGCACGGGTTTCATCAAGGTACAGAAACAAGCTTGACGATTTCCAGGCCGATCTCCTCAACAACGCCTCCCCTGATGCTTGCATGATACATCACAAGATCCAGGTTTGTTTGCCTAATGTGAATATGTTAATTATCTAGCACTTTCAATAATTTTCTAGCATAGACTGGAAACGAGGCTTTGTGATGGTTTGCTGATTGCAGATGCAACTCTATGTAGAAAAGTAATTAAATTTTGAGATGACCTCTACCTTCTACTAACCTAAAGAAAAGGAAGAACATGAAAGTTGTGATACCCTAACTTGCGCCCCTGCCGTATTATCATCATGAAGAGTGTTGGAGTTGTGTCGAATATAGTGTACAAGGTAGGTTACAGTTGGACTATGAGTTGTATTGTATTTACATAGGATGTGGAGTCATGTCCTAGTAGGACACTTGTATCCTAGGCCTCTCATATATAGCGGGGGTAGACACACGATGTAACCTATGCCAACATAATAGCACCAGAACGCAGGGGAAGCCGGCGGCATGTGCCGGTGTCCAGGGCGACCGCACCCGGTATTGTAGCGGTGTCATAGGAAAGAGCGCCCATAGTCAGGCCCTGGGGATGTAGCCATATCGGTGAACCTCGTTAACAAATCTCGGTGTCGTGTCTCGTGTAATTGCTTGGTCCTCGGATGATTGACGGAGTGCCTTGGATTTATTCTAACAAAGAGTAAAAGCGAAACGGCAAGCCAACAATTATATGAGATCTCCCATAGAAACGGTCAGTTAATCTTCTTATTTTGGGCCAACATTTTTCCCCTCCCAGAGTAGATGTATACGATCCCGTTTTGGCTCTCACATAACTTTTTCTCCCCCTAAAGAATGAGCTGGAGTCCACGCTGTAGACTTTCCATTCACGTGGAGCCACTAAATTTCAACATGGAACCAGTCACAACTCACAAGTGCTATACGGTTTGTATGCCCAGTTTTGCATCTCAATTTAACTATGATTAATTGCATGGCATTTGCACTTTGATTTCAGGCGCTCTCGGGAACAAAAGCAGTGGCTACAGAACGAGGTTTTGATGGTCTTTTGGCTATAGAACGAGATTTCAGGTGCTCTCCCTCATGGTCCTGCCCAAACTTATACCTCAAGGTCCCTTTGCATGCACCCTCCAGAATCATTCTCTATCACACACGAGTGCAATGATTTTACATATAATTCTTGCATCATGGTGCTTAGTCTTACCAAGTTTCCCCCCACGATTTTTTTTGTTATGTTACTATGTATGCTGTCACACGATAGAGATAAGATTGATCATGCCTTTCCTCACGCACTACCTCGACACCTCCGGCAACCCGTAAATTTCAAAGATACAATCTCCAGCGATTTTAGGTGTTTTTCGCTTCCCATGTACTAGACTCGACAATAGGTGTTCATGCTACACTTAATACTCATGTGTCCATTAGTTTGGTTTCTCCGTGGTGATCTGTTAGAGTTGACCAGTTCAGCAGATCGACGACGGTTCAACTCTCATAAGATGTCGACTTGAGATTTGACGACTATGGACAAGCATATGAGTTATTACAAATAAAATTAAAGCATCATATCTCTTCTTTATGTCAATTATGTTTTCTAATGGTATACATTGGGTTCTTTTACATTGTATCTCAGCTCAAATTGGTCATATTATGTCCCTTTTTTGGTCATATGATTTCCTTTGTACGCGTACTATATAAGCTGTATTTCACACTGATATCCCTTTACTACGAGGCTGACATTGGAGTAAGGTAAAGTGAGAGGTTAATTTCCAAATTGACAATCCAAGCATCCCAAAAGGTGGATACTATTTCAATTCAAATGATGGTTTCTTGGGAAAAAATTGAAATGTTCATATAAAGTAGTCAATCCAGACCATGGTGAAGAGTTAACGAGGTGATACTCTAATTGAATAACTTCCATAAGCTACTCTTGCAATGCTCCCTGCCCCATACTGTATAAGATATTCGATTCAGAGTATTTGGTTGTTTTACATAAGGAATTTCACAATATTATCTTCTTCCGAGATCAGTGTTTAAAAAAAGGCTTCTTAGAGACACATTCGATTCACTTATTTAGTTGTTTGATACGAATTTTTGGTACCAATAAGACTTAGTGTATCACATATTCATATATAATATTTTTCAGTGCCAATTTTTTGTAAATTCAGCCAAATGAGCATCGATGCCAAAATCATTCTGGTGTCCAGATTTTGACACGACCGCGTGCATGCAGTTGGCATTTGGTTGTCTACATGTTTTCTTTTGTATTACTTCCACTTAGCTTTTTTAGGGAGTCTTTACAAAAACATGCTCGGCGTTTTCCTTGCATAGAACCTCTTTGTATGGCAAAAAAAGGAAGGCTTTGTATCCATGGCATTATTAAGCTTACATTCACCTGATATACAATACCCATAGTACTTTATTGGCAAGTCCCGTTTAGAAACTGAGATCACAGAAATGTAGTTAGGAATTTTCGGCTATCTAAGTTTCTTTTTACGTGATTTCCATAATTTGTTGAAATTACTTTTCTAGATTAAATTGAAGTTCTTATTGAGATTAATCCCTTGTCGCTGACTATCAGGTAATTGGCAACACCCTCATGGTCGATGTAGTGCACATGCGGAAGCGCTCATGTCTATAAACCATTGTACGTGGTCATTGTCGACTACCTCTATTATGGGATACCCAAATCAGCATCCCTGGTGCCTATGCTAAGGATCTCCGATTTGTCCTATGGAAGGGGTGATAAGGTGTGTATGATTATCTGAGTACATGACAAGGTTAGTGCGCTAGGAGATGGAGGTGGTTCTGAGCAGGGAGAGGATTTTCAAGTCGGGCATATCCAACCCTCTTAGTCCTACATAATTCATCTCTTTCACCAAATGATCTCACCGCTGATCTGATGCTACTCCCGTGCGTGAGGCTACTGCAGACCAGTATCAATTTTCTGTTTAATTCTTGGCTTCTGTTATTTTTCGTCTGTAATGAAATAATGCAGACGTGAGTACTGTTTGTTTTACAAAGTTTATAACAGAGATTGATTCATAATGACGGCTCCATAGATGTGTCTTGCATATAAGTGACAGAAACACATTATTTTATTGCTGGGAGACTTGGATTGAAAACTAAACTACTCGGAAGGAAAAATGAATTCATGTCTGTTCCAAATAGACAGATAATAATTGTCTTGATTAATCTATTTCTGATAATTCTACTCTACCAGTTGCAGAGGAGAAGCTGCAATGGTGAAGGCAAAGGATAACTTTGAGCACCAAAACCAAGGACCTGAGCCAGTATGCGATCACCATACTGATATTTGTGGCCAGGTTCTCTGGGAGAACCACCGGCGACCGGAGGGTTGCATGTTCGGAGAACAACAAGCTAGATGGTGATACACACCAATACAAACCTAACACACTCGATGGATTCATGAATTCAGCCATCTATTGTTTAACATTTAGCGAATCATAAAATCCGTAGACAGGTTGGCAAGGCACCTGACCACATGAGCATCTACAGAGGAGTACGTTATGAGTGATGCTTTGAAGACATGAAACGGATCAATTGACTGATTAGTTTGGTTTCTGTTCGCTTCTATATATTGTTGTTTATAGTGATCATCCACAACATCGTCGAAAAGCACTAAAAGAAAAGGAGAACGATGACACCAGTATAGGAATATCAACAGCAAAACATGAGGTTGTTGTTATGAGAAGCGCCTGATTCGATTTCTTCACTGGTAACCACATCATAGATTTGCATATTTTAAAATTAGAAAATAATTTAAGAAACATTATAAAAGTTTTGTTAATGATTATAAATCTTATGTATTTTCTACATAGACCACAGTCAATTTCAAAAATATATTGGCATTGAACCTTTAAAAATGGAATGGATCATGGGTCCCTGCATCTTCCCAATGATGTTTTTTACGACACTATTGCTTTGATTCTTGTGGATTCTAATCATAAAAAATAATATGTGTGATTGCAGTCACACCATAAAATCAATGACTTACTAAGGTTTGAAAACTATGTCTGTTCGTGCCAGCACAGTACGTACATGAATGGAAGGGTAGATGAATTGATTAGAGAGTTGGACAACAGGGATAGAGTTAAACAAAACTGATGTAAATAACATTACGCCGTTTCGAAGTAAATGATGTCCAAGGAATTTCGTAATAAAAGTTATTTATTTATTTTTCAAAAAGATCTCTAACTTTGTTTCTTCACACACACACACACACACACACACACACACACACACACACATATATATATATATATATATATATATATATATATATATATATATATATATATATATATATATATATATATATATATATATATATATATATATATATATATATATGTCAAATATTTCCTACAAGCAGGGGTAGTTACCACCACTTGCGTTTTGTATGTTGTATGTAGTATCTGTCTAAATCGAAATTATATACGTGTAGTATGTTTTATATAATAATGAATAGGTAGTATATATACAAATTTTAGGTAGTATGTACCATTTTTGAGTATGCTCTTTTTACGTATAAATATGTACGTATTTCATAAATATAATAAAAACTATGGGCTTATATACAATTTTTCACGTAACTTGCTTTGAAATATCTTAGATATAGTATATGAACATATTTAAAATAATAAAATAGTATATATAGTACCACTTGGTAGTATATGAGATATATGGGGTAACTACCACGGGTGGTAGGTTGGATTTTCCTATATATATATATATATATATATATATATATATATATATATATATATATATATATATATATATATATATATATAGGGTAACGCTTATTCTAAACGTGAGTGTAGAATAGCTTATTCTACACCCGTAGTAACACTATGTACAAAATCTAGTAAAATGGTGTACAAAATGTAGTAATTCGAAAAATATTTTATTATTATCAATGTTTGTAATTTACTTCATTCTTATGAAAATTACTACATTTTACATAGTGTGTTACTATATTTTGTATGTACCATTACTGGGGTGTAGAATAAGCTATTCTACACTCACGCTTAGTTTAGCGTTACTATATATATATATATATATATATACACACACACACACACACACGAAATAAGTCAAAATAGTAAGATATCATTTGTGTTCAATTTTTCCCTTTTATTAACTTTCACCAACATGAAATAATTTATGTCTTTAAAGTTTTTTCTAGGATATATGCTTTCTTATTTCACTTCACATTCGAATTTATTTTATGTAAGTGGCCCTAACAATTATTTGGACAATGCTATAGATATTTATAGCATTACATCTAATATGAACATTTCAAAAATTGAATGTTAAAATCGCATAAAAACTATCATCACTTTAATTCAATGTACTAATGTAATATAATTTGAAAATAAGGCACATGGTCATCAATATGGTGTTTTTATAAATGAGTAATTCATCATACACTTGAATTTTCACTTTCTCCAACATACAATTTTGACATATGATGAAGCTAAAATGAGAAAATACTATGACGTAAACGTACACAATAATTTTATTTTAACATACCCAATCTACACATACGTCCACACATATTAGTGATAGAGTTTTAAAATGCTGACCACACACACAATAATGTAATTTATATTTTTCTGAAGATTGTGTAATATGGACTATACTTTTTCCTCCCATCACATACAACACATTTTACATAGCTAAGACAAAAATATGTTCGCATAACTCTTATATTTGTAGATGTCATCAGATTTAGTTTGACTTTTTCTTTAGAAAATTTAAACAATATGTTCTCATTATGGAACTTTATAAAGTTCTAGCCCGCGCATCGAGCGGGCCACTGTGCTAGTTAATAAAATGGCTACATGCATCGTCCAGATGCAGAGGGTGGGGTAATCCTCCTTTTCAAAAAAAAAAAAAAATAACGTGCCAGCGAGCGTCATGCAATAATGCAGAGAGTGAGCAGAGCTGCCGGCGGCTGTCCATCATGGGCCACAGTGACGCTTGTCAGTCGCAGTTATCGCCATTGTCCATCGTCCATTCTCAAACAACAAGTAGCCAGGACATGAATCAACCAAAGCACACTTAGTAATCTCCATTTCTAGCAGATTCGCAAGGTGAACAGCTGAAGACATTGGAACTAATCAGGCACATCACCCCCGATCCAGAACTCTTCGATAAAAAAGCTCTGCTTTATTGATTATGCACTACCAATTATCAATATCGCCCAAATATAGATAGACACACTTCACTTTTGATTGACATGGAAAGGTGGACGAAAAAAGTACTGAATTTAGCAGCCTCCCAACGGGATTGAATCGCAGATACATACTACACCTTTTGAGAATTTTGTTGTGTCAACATACAGAATTTCTCATGAACTATAGTTTTTGGAATTTTGTCGATCTGCTGTTGTCGGCATTTGTTTCTTTTGTTCTTTCTCTTTCGGTTCGTTTGAGCGTCTCTGTGCTGCTTCCGCCCCAGCACCTATCATTGGTTGTATCAGTTAGTTGCTTTGTAATACAAAGCGGGAAATCTTTTTCGTAAACTCAGAACAGCTCAACACGGATCGTATCGTCTACACGTAGACTCAAATCGAGGGTGGCAGAACCATGAGGTGCGATGGGAAACTTGCCGACAATACTTTCATGTGTAAATGAAGCACCATATTGCTTCAGTGAGGAACTGACACGGTGTTTCGCTGGCATTACTGTGGGTGCTCCTATGCAAACCATGGGCGTGTTTGGTTCTAGTTTGCAACAGTAGATGCATTGTAAGTCCATCTTCAGCCAGTCTGATTCTTGAAATTCAGCCTCATATGCAGCAGATGCAAACTGTTTGGTTGCCTGCATCGCATGAAGGGGCACTTACCCCCTGCTGTTTGGTTGCCATTTTTGTGCTTAGGGTGTGAGAAGATGCAAACTTTAGTTGTCTGGTTGCAAAGAGTGTTTGTGTTCTGCTCACCCATTCAAATGTGGTGGCCTTACCACCACATGATCAGCACAACAACAAGCACATATGAGATCAAATAAAGCAAGATCAAACAATGCAAGCAAGCAAAGAAATGACAGCAAACTACTTAGATTAACACCAGGGGCATCCTCCTTCCCCGCTCCACGCTAGGGTGCTGCTCCTGGCCAAAATATTAACAATTTCTCAGCACAAGTACCATAAGTCAAGCCACACACCATAAAAGTTCAACACTAACACCTTACTTAACTACATAGCATGCTCAATGTCACCAATGCAGTTGTGCCTGCTGCAACGAAACCTGCACATGACCGAGGAGTCGTGGTTGTACAACAACGAGGTCGCCAGGGACGATCCGGTGGCGGCGGCAGAAGACGATCCGATCCGATGCACCGTGTGCCCCTCGAAGTTCTGGACCTCCACCCAGAACACGCACCGCTTGTTCGCCGACAGCCTGGCCACGCACGGGAGCCACATGATGACCAACAGGTGTTCATCACCTCCACGAACTTGCAAGGGCGACGACCATGGTGAAGTCCTCATCTGCTGGTAGAAGCGCAGCGGCCCTCGGGCCCCCTCCTCATGGCCCTGCCTCGGAGTCGTCCCCTTGAACGAGGCAGGCTCATGAAGGCGATCCTGCCAGGCAGGTCCACCGTCCTGAGCAACCTGTTCGTGGGGATGAAATCCTCGGGGCGCTCAGCTCCGGCCACCACCTTAGCTCCTCCACCCGCCACATCCCAGTCACTCTTCAATATCTTGTCAGGTAAGATGACAAGTATTAATGCACAAACTCTTTGCAAAATGTCACTGATCAGAGACATTTTCCCAAGAGCAAATGCCACTGATCAGTGCAGAAACTATTTGCTAAATGCCACTTATCAATGGCACTTTCTGTTGGGCAATGCCACTGATCAGTGGTAGTTGCCCATGAGAAAATGTCATTTATCAATGGCACTTGTTGTTGGGCAAGTCCACTGATCAGTGCCACGGACCAGTGGCATTTGGCCAACAGCAAGTGCCACTGATCAGTGGCATCTGCTTTTCTGCAACTACCACTCATCAGTGCACTATCCTAAGCATGGAAACATCTAAAAATAGCAACGGGAAGTGCCAATAGCACCCATGTGCACCCATGCACATTTGGCAGCATCCTGAAATGGTCCTACTTCATGCACGTATAACAATCAACACAAACCCTGGCATGAACATGTATGTAGCAACATTAACAAAAACATGAACCTGATCCTAGCTTGAACATGAACATGCCTGCATGAACATAGATCCTAGCAAGACTCTACCATGAACACATATCCTAGCAAAGCACACTACCATTGGCGATTGTAGCATGAACACAGCTACTAGCATGAACAAAGATCCTAGGACACACTAGCAGTAGCAGAAGAAAATTATCCTAGGACATACACTGTAGGAAACAAGAACAAATCGGTCTGATTGGATTCGATTGGGATCGCATCCAATCGGATCTACTCAAATCCTATCTAATCTGGTCGAATTCACTAACTACTAGCACATGCCTAAGAATATTAACCCCTAATCTACATCTATGAGCAAGCATTGGGGGTTTGACTCACCGGAGCTTGCGCAGCCGCAGCGAACCGAGGCCGGGGTGAAAACCCCGACGGAAAGGAGAGTGGTGGCAGAGCAGAGTAGGAGCCGGCCCTGGCGACTGTCTACGGCATCGGCCCCGTGCTCATGGCCATACCAGAGGTCGAGGAGGATGGCGCACCGACAAGAGAAACCCCTTGGACGGGGGTCAAGAAAATCCCCCTGCCGAATGGGGTCCCAAGAAGCGGCAGCTCCGTGGACGGCGCCGGCACCGAGCCGAGGAGCATAAGGTCCAGAATCGGCAGCAGAGCAGGAATGGTCGGCACCGCATTGCCGGCCCTCGTGGTGCACGACAGCAGATGGAGGACAGTGCTTGCAGCGCCGACGCCAGGTCCCTGCCAGAGTTCTGGAGCCCAGCCAGCAAACGCTCTTGGATGCTGGCGATGCGGCGCGGCGGTGGGCGAGGAGGAGCCATCGAAGGAGGGAGAGGGAGAGGCGGTGAGGCAGAGAGGGAGCAATGGAAACAGTGTGGGCTGGACGGTGACAGAAGAGTGGGGGGGAGTTATGAGCCGTCGCGTCCGTCTCCCGCGCTGCCCGAGGCATGCAACCACCCCGCACGCGTGGCCGCGCCGAGCCAGGCTCGCAAGAAACTGCCGATTCAGCAGTTTTCGCCGAGCCAGGCTCCGGCCTGCTTTAAGTTTCGTGCGGGCCACAAAACACATGCAGCCCAGGCAACCAAACAGGCCGTGCACATCCCGCGCGGGCCTGGTTGGGCTGCATGCGGGCAACCGAACACGCCCCAAATGTTTTCCTGCAACAGGGATGTGGGAGCATAAGCAAAGTGTAGTTCCAGGTTGTCAGCTACCGGACCCTAGCCCAACGATTTGGGCGTCGCAGCTCCGTGACTCACTCTGCTGGAAGACTAGCTAAGCTGCGGATATTACGATACAAAGTAGACAACTCCCCGCCAATGAAAAAATAGCGGAATCAACTATCGTACCAAGGATCGACATGCAATAATGCACAGAGTGAGCATAGCTGCCGGCTGCTGTCCATCATTAGCCACAGTGACGCTTGTCAGTGGCAGATATCGCCTTCCTCCATAGTCCCTTCTGAAACAACAAGTAGCCAAGACAGTGAACCAAACAAAGCACATCGAAATCTCCACTTCTAGCATATTCGCAAGGTGAACAGCTGAAGACATTGGAACTGATCAAGCACAGCACCCCCGATCAAGAACTGTTGGATAAATAAGCTCTGCTTTATTGATTATGAAAAACGTATTCACTACCGATTATCAATATCGCCCAAATATTCCTACACCTTTTAAAATGGAAAGGTGGACGAAAAAAGTACTGAATTTAGCTGCCTCCCAACTGGATTGAATCGGAGATACATACTACACCTTTTGGGAATTTTGTTGTGTCAACATACGGAATTTCCCATGCACTATGGTCCTCGGGACTCTGGTAGCAAACAATAAAGCATTTCACATGTCCTTAAAAGGTACCCCTCCGTCCTGTTGAGTGTAATGTTTATTTAGGAAATATAGGATAGTGTAGGATTTATTTCTCCTTGCCTTATACTTTAAGATTATTATGTACTCCTGTATATATGTATGCCCAGGAGTCTCGAGCAATAGATCCATTGATTCCACCAATCCCAATCTATCCCTTCTAACATGGGATTAGCCTAACTAACCAAGCATTATCCGCCCCTCACCGTTTCCGCCCTGCAGACCCCCCCCCCCCTCGGGGGGCCGTGCGGCCCGTACCTAGGATACGTCTGCCGGTCGTATTGTCCGGATGCCCTAGATTCTTTTTCCCGATCCTTTGATTCTGTATTTTTCTCTCTCTCGCCGGTCTCCGATCTAAGATCAGTTTGCATCACCCGCCGCCGACGTCGACCCACACGCGCCTCTACTCCGAAACCGGCGCGACCGACCAGCATCTCCTCCGACCCGGCGGCCCGTCACGGCCAGCCGCCGTTCTAGCGACGCCCGCCCGTCGTCGTCTTGCTTCGACCGGGACCCGTGCATGACTACCCCGCATTCGCCGCCTATGTACGACCGCCTCCGAACGGCGTTGTGTTCGCAGCTCGGGGCTAGCCACTCGGGCGCCGCCGCTGCGTTGGCCGCCCGGGCGCCAGCGCCAGTGCTGATTGTGAGGGAAGCCTTGTGGAGCACAATCGACTGTGCTGATGCGATAGGAGCACAGGCATGGCACACGGGTACTATGAGGAAACTGTGTCTATTGCATCTACAATCGTAGAAGGTTGTTTCAGCTGACTCGTCTGCTATTTATAAGTTTGGGAAAAACGGGGGTAAGGGTCAGAACACCAACATACCAGCATGTGGACCAACACTAGTAGAAAAAGGGCCTATAGTCCCGGTTGGTGAGGGCCTTTAGTCCCGGTTCATGAACCGGGACTAAAGGGTCGATACTAATACCCTCGCCCTTTAGTCCGGTTCTATCCGAACCGGGACAGATGGGCCTCCACGTGGCCTGTCCGCTGAGCCCAGCAGGAGGGCCTTTGGTCCGGTTGGTGGCACCAACCGGGACCAATAGGCATCCACGCCAGCATTTCTTTGGCTCTGGTTTTGTTTTTTTTAAAGGGGGTTTGGGGGTTTTGGGGGTTAATTTAGGTGTTTCATATATTGTGCTATAGCTAGCTAATTAATAGAGAAAAGTGTCCTTTCTTTTGTCCGTGCTTGGTCGACGCTACGTACTATACATACGTATAGAGAGGACTAACTAGACATGCTAGCTAGCTAGTAATTAAGCAAACAGAAGATCGTCATGAACATATATGCATACAGAGAGAAGTGATATCGACCACCTCTCCTTCTCCGAGAGATTGGTCGAACAACAAGTTCTCGTATATCTATCCGACACTACCGCTACATATATACAATAATTATCTTTTACAATACGGACGCGTGCTCCACATAGTATTCCCGCCTTCAGCGATCACATGGTCAAGAAAGAATGCCGCCAATTCCTCTTGAATTGCTCGCATGCGATCTGGTGCTAGGAGTTCATCCCGCTCAAACATCTAATTTTAAGAAAGGGGTCAATACATACATACATATACATACATACATATATATATATATATATATATATATATATATATATATATATATATATATATATATATATATATATGAATGAATGAAACTCAACACAAATGATGGTAATAAAATAAAATTGTGAATATTTTTATTTACGCACTTCAAATTGTTTGTCGGAGTAGCCCTCTCACAGGTCGTGTGGCGGATGGACTCGCAAACGTAGTATCCACAGAAATCATTCCTTGTTCCTGCCATAACCACTTTACAAGAAACAGAGGTCAATCAAACTGATAATTAGCAAGCACATGCTAAATGGTATTGATGAAACTAGCGCTTGAATCACTAGGAGATGTGCGTGGAATATGCTACTATATAGTATTTACTGGTGTCTAAATTGCAGCTTCTTGGTAGTCCCGGAGCTTTTTTGGTGAATTTTCCCAAGCGCTGCCATACAAAGAAAACAATTACTTGATATCAGAAATGAACAAAGTTGCTGATATGGTGGATAATGATCGATTTAACTTACTTCTCGAGCATTTCAGTCATTTCCGCATACTCCTTGGGATCTTTTCGTCTCGAGTCTAAGACAGTTACTACTCCCTGCTCAAGCTTAATCTCTAGGAGAATATAGTGGAACCTGCGCACGCATGCATAACTCATCAATATTACATTACTATAACCTGGACTAAGTAAGGGAAACCGAATATGCCACAAGACAGTAACACTCACGTGTAGTTGTAAGGAAAGAGTATTATATTTTTGTGTTCATTTATTTCCAACGATCGTAGCAAGTTGGCCTCGGTTTCAGCGGCACGATATTTAACCTCATTTGCATCTATGAGATATGTGTTAATGAACCCAATATCAAACACTTGTTTTTTCTTCATTTCTGCGATCTTCAATCTGCATAATATAGTGAGGATATTTATAAATACATGCAATGAAAGAGCTGAGTTATATAGAGATACTTAATGACAGAAGTAGTACTACTTACAGACAGTAGCAGGTGACCGTTGCTTTATCGAGGGCCAATTGATTGAAAAACTGATAGAACTCCTCAAATGGAATAGGCAACAGTTCAATTGCAAGGAGGTCATGCTCCTTTTTAACTCTCACATACACAGTATTCCTCCCTCGACTCTTTGCAGGTTTTCATGTACCAATCATGCAATCTTCGCATCATCGTTGTTAGAGAGCTTTCATCTTTGACGAGAGGCTTCACGCATCGTATCTTTGTATCTGCACCTCCAAGAAATCATAATGTACATCGTCGGGCAGGTAATCTGCAGGATTGCCATAACCGGGCACCATCCTCGGATCGACGATGTCGCTAGCAGGCACCTTGAGCGGGGGGCACGATTGCTTCACTTGTTCGCCGAGCTGGGCAATTTGTTTCCCAGCTCGTCGTTCTTTCATCCTTTGATCACTAACAGTATTTCCCGATCTCTCCGCTTCGGCAAATGCCTTTCCAATAATGCGCTCATAGTTGCCTTTCGGCGGAGACTTGGGTGGTTTTGTCGGGGCAGCGAGTGCGCTTCGCTTTGACCGGATCTACCTTCTCCTCCGGAGGTGGATGTCTCTTTGCTTTCAACCCTTGAAACCAGTCATCCACTTCGTCTGCGCGATCTTCGCGTTTTCCTCCTCGCTCCTCTCGACGGTAACTTCTCCGAGTCTTGAGAAGGACCGAATCAGATCTCCTCCCGCCTTTGGCTGTACTGCTAGACGCCGGCAGAGCAGACGGAGCGGATGTCTTCTTTCCTTGCTTACGAGGCGGAGGAGAAGGACTACGACGCCGGAGCAGCCGGAGCGGCGGCGGTCTCTTCGCCCTTGCCGACGAGGCGGAGAAGGAGGAGGCTGGCTGCCCGGACGCGCCGGTGCAGGCGGAGAAGGAGACGGAGTGCCGCCACGCGCCGGAGAAGGAGCCGGCCGAGTGCCCTGATCGTCACTCGCCGGAGGAGGAGGCGGTGGAGGAGGCAGAGTGCCCTGACTCGCCGGAGGAGGAGGAGGAGGCGGAGGCGTCCAGCTCGGAAGGTTGATGAGATCCTTCCGCCATAGGCATGGAGTCTTCAGAAAAGAACCCAGCCGATACTCCCCTTCACCGGTAGGGTGGTCAAGCCGGAGGTCCTCAAATCCCTCCGTTATTTCATCGACCATCACCTTAGCATATCCTTCTGGAATCGGCCGGCAGTGAAAAGTTGAGTCGGGTTTAGTAGGATAAACAGAGCCAACAGCCGCCTTGACCTTCAAATTGCTCCATTGCGCCATAAGGTGGCAATTTTCAGCATCCGTGATAGCATCCACGGGATAGCTGGCAGGAGCCGTCAAGGCATGCTGCTCTGGCTGAAGCAGCTCGGTGGAAGCCACGCTGCTTCTCCGCTGAGATGGCGGGGTAGCTTCGGGGGAAGCTTCGGCAGGTCGTTTGTTGTGATCTGCTGCTTCTCGTTCCTCTAGCCCCATTACCCTTTCGTGCAGCGCCTGCATTAGGCTCTGCTCCAGTTTCTTCCTCCTCTCATGGGTTTTGTAACCCCTGCGTCCGAAATCCAGCCTTCCATGAAGCGGAGCTGGCGTGCCTCCCGCCATCCAGGTGCTCAGATTCCCGAGGGCCATTGTGAGCTCGTCCTTCTCCCTGTGCGAACGAACTTCCCTTGCTGCGCTGCTTCGATATAATGCTGAAGCCTCTTGACTGGTATGTCCAATTGTTCGTCCGTCCAAATGCACTTCCCGTTATAGGGTCCAAGGATCCGCCGGCCCGAAGAACCAAGTCCGCAACGGTCAGCCAGTTCATTGTCTCGGTTCGATCCCTTTATCAAGCAGATCATTCTCAGCCTTGGCCCACTTAGGCGGGCTACGAGGTAGCCACGACCCCGTGCGATGGTGAAGCTTCTTCTTCAAAGCATTTCTCTTGTTTGTCGCTGACATCTTTTTACTCTTTTCCGATGTCTTGTAGGCCACAAATGCGGGCCAGTCATCTCTCATCTTCTCATATTTGCCCTTGAATTCTGGTGTCTCATTTTTTTCGACATACGTATTGAGTTCTTTCTTCCAATTCCTGAATAGTTCTGCCATCTTCTTAAGAGCAAAAGACTTGATTAATGGCTCTATTACTGGCTTCTCCGGATCATCCTCTAGCGGTAGGGTAAAATTTGACTTCAGCTCAGTCCAAAGATCATTTTTCTGCATATCATTGACACAAGACACCTCAGGGTCTTCGTTCTTAGGCTTATACCATTGGTGGATGCTGATCGGGATCTTGTCCCTAACCGAAACCTTGACCGAGCAACAAATGCCTTCTTTGTCCGGTAGGGTTCAATCGGTTGGCCGTCGAGCGCGATTTGTATGATCTCAAACTTTTCATCCGAGCTCAACTTTTTCTTCGGGCCTCGTCTCTTTACCGAAGTTGTGCTCGATCCGGAGGGCTAGAAAAAAGAACAAAGACGAGAGTTAATTAATATGTGTACATATATACCAAAACAAAGACGAGAGCTAGTCAGCACATGCTTAACTAATATATATACCTGGCCGGACTCGGTTTGGTGATCACCGGAGCCGTCCTCACGGTCTACTTCTTCACCCTCTCCTTCTTGCACCGGCATTGGGTCATCGGAGCCATGTAAATCATAGTCAGCTGCTTCTTCACCCTCTCCTTCCAGACCATCGTTGTCGTTGAGAAACATCATCGAGCAGACGGCATCACTTCCTTGTGCGATTATGTCCCTCAACAATGCTTCTTGTGCTTCGTCTCGGGGGGTGTCCATAGATTTTACAAATATTTACAACATGGCAATTATTATTCAAACATGACAGATATGGATATATTAGTGCCAACGTAGAACTAGCTAGCTAATCACAATAAGGAATCATATTAGTGGCCTCGACGCTGCTTCTCTAGGGTTTGGGGTGGCCTCGACAACGCTTCAAGGGTTAGGGGGTGGCCTCGAGAACGCTTCAAGCTAGGAGGGGGTAATATCGACCCCCCCACGTGTTGAAGCTATCGGGAGGGGGTCGGCGTTGAACAGTACATCTATGTCCCACAAGTGACGTGGGCATCGACGCCCGCGGTAGGGTAGAGGGTCGTGGATCGCTGAGCGGTCGAGGGTCAAGGGGTCGAAGATCGCCGAGGGGTCGGGAGGTTGCCTAGTGTCAAAGGATTCAACAAAACCATGTCTTCATCATTAGGAAAGTAACAGGTGCATGATGGTGAAGCTCTCCAAAGTTGTTTTGGACGGAGTCCCGGATAGGATAATTAGCTTTTTGGTACAAAGTTCAGCAAAAGGCAATTTATCCTATCCGGGACTCCATTCCGAACAACTTTGAGGACTTCGTACCATCATGCCATGGTTACTTCCGCTAATGATGAAGCCATGGATTTCTTCAATACTTTGACACTATAGGAACCTCGACCCTGAAACCTTCGACCATTGACCCCTTAACGACCTCGACCCTCTACCCTAGTTCCCGACCCTCGACCCTCGGCGATCCTCGACACCCTCGTTATATCGACAACGACGCAACATACATATACATGGGAAAATAATGTTATCGGGAGGGATATCGGTACCCCCCTCGTGTCAAAGTTTCTTCTTTCTCCTCTATTCCTTTCTTTCTTCTTCTCCTCTTCTTTTCTTATTATCCTCGAGAAAGGAAAATAAGGAAAAGGAAGAAAAGAAGGAAGAAGGAAGAAGGAAGAAGAAGAAGAAAAAAAGAAGAAAAAAAAAGAAGAAGAAGAAAGGAATAGAGGAGTATTTTTCTTCTTCTCCTCTATTCCTTTCTTCTCTCTCTTCTTTTCTTCTTTTTCCTCTCATTCTTTTCTTCTTCTTCTTCCTTCTTCCTTCTTCCTCTTTTCTTCCTTTTCCTTATTTTACTTTTTCCTCTACACTAACCTAATTAAAATGCACTAACCTTTTCCTGCACTAACCTAATTAAAATTGTAACTTTCTATATATGAACAAAAACTAAACTAATAAAATAAAAAACATATACATTATAGCCACATACACATATACATCACATATGAACAAAAAAATAAACTAATAAAATAAAAAACAGGGGCGGCTCGACAGCGGCGGCTCACAACGGGCGGCCGGCGAGGGCGACGGGGTAGCGACGAGGGAGGCGTCGGCGACGGCGACGACAGGCTCGAGGCGGCAAGGGGCAGGGGGCGACGACGGGCTCGGGCGGCGGGCAGGGGCGACGAGGCACGGGCTCGGTTTCGGGGAGACAACGGGCTCGGGCGGCGCCGGCAGGGGCGACGAGGACGGCGGGCTCGGGCGGCGACGGGACGGCGGGCTCGAGGCGGCGTTGGGACGACGGGCTCGGGCGGCCTTGGGCAGAAGCGACAATGGGCGGCGACGACGCGCCTTGGGCGGCGCGGCGACGAGGCGGGCGCTGGGCGCTGGCGACGACGGGCGGCGACGACGCTTGTGGCGACAACGACGAGGAGCAGGCGTCGGGCAGAGGGCGGCGTCTGCGGCGGGATGAGGAACTGAATGAAATTTTTCGCAAAGTCCTGTATATATAGAAAGAGCATTGGTCCCGGTTCGTGGCACGACCCGGGACTAATGCCCCCCTTTAGTCCCGGTTGGTGCGTCCAACCGGGACCAAAGGCCTGTTTTCAGCAGCCCAAAGGGCGGGAAGCGGCGGCCTTTGGTCCCGGTTGGTGGCACCAACCGGGACTAAAGGGGGCATTAGTCCGGTCGTGGCACCAACCGGGACTAAACCCCTTTAGTCCCGGTTGGTGCCACCAACCAGGACCACAGGCCATGTGCTACCCCGCGCCAAATGTTTAGTCCCACCTCGCTAGTTGAGAGGGAGCCGCACCAGTTTATAAGGTGCGGTGCGGCTCCCCTCTCGAGCTCCTTTCTAAAGCAGGCTTTCGGGCCTAAATCTGCCATCTGTGCCTGTGGGCCTGCTGGGCCTTCCGCGGGCCTGAATCCTGGCCCATAGGGTTTCTAGTCGTATTCAGGCCGTGGGGGCCCAGTAGGTGGCACTTTTTTTTGCTTTATAATTTATTTCTTTTTGCTTTTAGTTTTAGAAAAAATATAAACTTTCTATTAGTGCCATTAGTTTTAAAATTTGAAAACACTTTTTTTGTTTTCTTTGTTGCTTTATTTATTTTATTTTGTTTCTACTTACAACAAAATACTTATTGTTGCTATTTTTATTTTTTTCAAGTTTTTTGTTTTGTTTTCTGCATTATTTATTTTCTTTTGGTTTTTGCTTTATTTTTAATTCTTTTTGCTTTTAGGTCAGCAAAATTATAAACTTTCTGTTTGTGCTTTTAATTTTAGAAAAATATAAACTTTGTGTTTGTGCCATTAGTTCTAAAATTGAAAACATTTTTTTGTTTTCTTTGTTGCTTTATTTATTTTATTTTGTTTCTACTTACAACAAAATGCTTATTGTTGCTATTTTATTTTATTTTTCAAGTTTTTTGTTTTGTTTTCTGCATTATTTATTTTCTTTTGGTTTTTTGCTTTATTTTTTAATTCTTTTTGCTTTTAGGTCAGCAAAATTATAAACTTTCTGTTAGTTGCCATTTGTTTTAGAACAATTGTAAACTTTCTGTTTGTGCCATTAGTTTTATAAAATTTGAATTCTTTGAAATTTGTGTGAATCACAAGTTTGTGAGCTCAACAAGGCGTAGAGGGACGGGCTTATAAACCGGTGTGAGCGCCCTTCGGTTGGCGAGGTTTCATGAACAAAACGGACAATGGTATCATACTCGTGTGTTACAAAGTTGGCATGGTATCATCATAATAGTTGCGGGAGAAAGTCTTCACTTTTTCTTCGCTTGTGTCGTTTGCTTATTGCGCCGTAACCATGGATAATCTTCATCGTTTATCAGGATGCTTGGGTCAGCCTTGACTTTGAAGGGGGGAATTTCATGAAACTTTTCATACTCTTGAGACATGTCATCTTGCCCTCCACTCTCGGGATGTCCCTTTTCCTGAAAGAACTATGTGGCGCTTTGGCTCATTGTATGATGTATTCGCTTCCTTATCTTTTCTTTTCCTCGGTCTGGTAGACATGTCCTTCATATAGATAACCTGTGCCACATCATTGGCTAGGACGAACGGTTCGTTAGTGTACCCAAGATTTTTCAGATCCTTGTTGTCATTCCGTCTTGTGGATCTACCTGCTCCCGCCTCGATAGATTGACCCACTTGCACTTAAACAAAGGGACCTCAAAATCTACTCCGTAGTCAAGTTCCCATATGTCTACTATGTAACCATAATATGTGTCATTTCCTTGTCGGTTGCTGCATCAAAGCGGACACCGCTGTTTTGGTTGGTGCTCTTTTCATCTTGGTCAATCGTGTAAAATGTATTTCCGTTTATCTCGTATCCTTTCCAAATCATTACAGTCGAAGATGGTCCCTGGACAACAAGTACAACTCATCACAAACAGTGCTGTCACCTCGAGACGTGTTTCCAACCAACTGCTGAAAGTCTGATGTGTTCACATGTAATCCGATCGTCGACTTTGCTCCGGGTGTTTGGGCGCAGACTGTTCTTGAGTTCATCGACATACGGGTCACCAAGGTAGAGTTCTGTAGAACTGTGTAGTGTGCTTGAGACCAAGAATATCCGTCCCTGCATATTATTGAGTCTCTTCCAAGCGTGTTTTTTCGGTCAGTCTCCCCTCATACCGCGATTTAGGGAGACCTATCTTATTAAGGCCAGGAATGAAGTCAACACAAAACCCGATGACATCCTCTGTTTGATGGCCCATGGAGATGCTTCCTTCTGTCCTAGCACGGTTACGAACATATTTCTTTAGGACTCCCATGAACCTCTCAAAGGGGTACATATTGTGTAGAAATACGGGCCCCAGAATGACAATCTCGTCGACTAGATGAACTAGGACGTGCGTCATGATATTGAAGAAGGATGGTGGGAACACCAGCTCGAAACTGACAAGACATTGCGCCACATCACTCCTTAGCATTGGTACGATTTCTGGATCGATCACCTTCTGAGATATTGCATTGAGGAATGCACATAGCTTCACAATGGCTAATCGGACGTTTTCGGAGAAGCCCCTCAATGCAACCGAAGCAGTTGCGTCATAATCACGTGGCAGTCATGAGACTTTAGGTTCGGAACTTTTCTCGGCATATTTATTATTCCTTTATATTGACGAGAAGCCAGTCGGGACCTTCATCTTGAGCAGGCATTGAAAGAATATTTCTTTCTCTTCTTTCGAAGAGCGTAGCTGGCGGGACCTTCATCTTTGCTTCGGAGGCATGCCCTCTTTTTCGTGCAAGCGTTGCAGGTCCTCTCGTGCCTCGGTGTATCTTTTGTCTTCCGATACACGCCCAAGAAGCCTAGCAGGTTCACGCAAAGGTTCTTCGTCACGTGCATCACGTCGATCGAAGAGCGGACCTCTAGGTCTTTCCAGAGGGTAGATCCCAAAATATAGATTTCTTGTTCCACATGGGTGCGTGATTCTCAGCGTCATTCGAACAGCTAGTCCGCGGGACCCTTTCCAAAGATTACGTGTAAATCATTGACCATAGCAAGTACGTGATCACCGATACGCATGGCGGCTTCTTCCGGTGATCTGCCTCGCCTTTGAAATGCTTGCCTTTCTTTCGACATTGATGGTTGGTCGGAAGAAATCGGCGATGGCCCGGTACACATTATTCCTGCAGCTTCCCGGTATATACTATCGGTGTCAAGTAAACAGTGCGTGCATGCGTGGTATCCCTTGTTTGTCTGTCCCGAAAGGTTCGAGAGCGGGCCAATCGTTGATGGTCACGAACAGCAACGCCTTTAGGTCAAATTCCTCCTTTTGTGCTCATCCCACGTCGTACACCGTTTCCATTCCACAGCTGTAAAAGTTCTTCAACTAATGGCCTTAGGTACACATCAATGTCGTTGCCGGGTTGCTTAGGGCCTTGGATGAGAACGGCATTATAATGAACTTCCGCTTCATGCACATCCAAGGAGGAAGGTTATACATACATAGAGTCACGGGCCAGGTGCTGTGATTGCTGCTCTGCTCCCCGAAAGGATTAATGCCATCCGCGCTTAAAGCAAACCATACATTCCTTAGGTCCTTTGCAAACTCATCCCAGTACTTTCTCTCGATTTTTCTCCATCTGCGACCCGTCGTGGGTGCTCTCAACTTCCCGTCTTTCTTACGGTCCTCACTGTGCCATCGCATCAACTTGGCATGCTCTCCGTTTCGAACAGACGTTTCAACCGTGGTATTATAGGAGCATACCACATCACCTTCGCAGGAACCCTCTTCCTGGGAGGCTCGCCGTCAACATCACCAGGGTCATCTCGTATGATCTTATACCGCAATGCACCGCATACCGGGCATGCGTTCAGATCCTTGTAGGCACCACGGTAGAGGATGTAGTCATTAGGGCATGCATGTATCTTCTCCACCTCCAATCCTAGAGGGCATACGACCTTCTTTGCTGCGTATGTACTGTCGGGCAATTCGTTATCCTTTGGAAGCTTCTTCTTCATTATTTTCAGTAGCTTCTCAAATCCTTTATCAGGCACAGCATTCTCTGCCTTCCACTGCAGCAATTCGAGTACGGTACCGAGCTTTGTGTTGCCATCTTCGCAATTGGGGTACAACCCTTTTTTGTGATCCTCTAACATGCGATCGAACTTCAGCTTCTCCTTTTGACTTTCGCATTGTGTCCTTGCATCGACAATGACCCGGCGGAGATCATCATCATGGGGCACATCGTTTGGTTCCTCTTGATCTTCAGCAGCTTCGCCCGTTGCAGCACCATCGCACATCGTCAGTGCATCTTGATGTTCGATAGCATCACCGTATTCAGGGGCACATAGTTGTCATCGTACTCTTCTTCCTCGCCGTCTTCCATCATAACCCCTATTTCTCCGTGCCTCGTCCAAACATTATAGTGTGGCATGAAACCCTTGTAAAGCAGGTGGGTGTGAAGGATTTTCCGGTCGAGTAAGACTTCGTATTCCCACATATAGGGCATGGACAACACATAAAACCATTCTGCTTGTTTGCCTCAGCCACTTGAGAAAAGCATGCACGCCCTTAATGTACTCGGAGGTGTGTCTGTCACCGTACATCCATTGCGGTTCATCTGCGTGCATTATATATAATTAAGTGTGTCAAAATCATTACAGAACATAATGAATAGATAATTAAGTGACCAAATTAATAGAAGTTCATCATCACATAAAAACCAAAGTACATACATAGTTCTCATCTAACAACATAAAGCTCTGCAGAGCATCTAAATTAATTAAACCATACATTGAAACTATGTAAAACATTTCAATGTGAAAACAAATCGATCATAATCGCAACCAAGGTAACAACTGATCCAACGGCATAATGATACCAAGCCTCGGTATGAATGGCATATTTTCTAATCTTTCTCATCTTCAAGCGCATTGCATCCATCTTGATCTTGTGATCATCGACGACATCCGCAACATGCAACTCCAATATCATCTTCTCCTCCTCAAGTTTTTTTAATTTTTCCTTCAAGAAATTGTTTTCTTCTTCAACTAAATTTAACCTCTCGACAATAGGGTCGGTTGGAATTTCCGGTTCAACAACCTCCTAGATAAATAAAATCTATGTCACGTTGGTCGGCATAATTTTCATAAACAATAAATGAACCAATAGTTATGAAAAGATAATATATACCACATCCGAATCATAGACAGGACGAGGGCCGACGGGGGCGGATACCAAAACCATCGCACTATATAAGATGCAATAATAAAAGTAAGAAAATAATACAAGTAAGAATATTTTTCCTTTCAGAAAGAAGATAAGAACAAGAGGCTCACCACGGTGGTGCTGGCGATGAGATCGGCGCGGGTGATCGACGGCGGTGAAGACGGGGACGGGGCGTGACGGACCGCTAAACCTAGACAAATATTGAGGAAAATGGAGGTTGGAGGTCGAGCTTGGAGAGGAGAAAGCTTAAGTAGTGTGGCTCGGGCATTTCATCGAACACCTCATGTGCATAGGAGGTGAGATAGAGCACCACAATGCCCCCCCTCGCCGGCAAGAGAAAAACAGAGCAATGGAGTGCTCTGCTGTCATGACGAGGGTATATATAAACAGCACTATTGGTCCCGGTTCGTGGCATGAGCCGGGACTAAAGGAAGCCTTTGGTCCCGGTTCATGCCACGAACCGGGACCAATAGTGGTGGGCCAGGAGCCAGGACCATTGGTCCCGGTTCGTCCCACCAACGGGACCAAAAGGTCCGGACGAACCGGGACCAATGGCCCACGTGGCTGGCCGGCCCCACAGGCTCACGAACCGGGCAAATAGCTCCATTGGTCCCGGTTCTGGATTGAACCGGGACTAATGGGCTAAACTGCCCTGGACGAAAGCCCCTTTTTCTACTAGTGCAAATATATGTATGCAAAGGGTGGTTTGATGTTCAAATACTCAATGCACAACTTTTATGTGGCAACTGTGTCACAAAGCGCACAGTATTGCTCGCCAAATATCTAGGTCTGGCATATCACCCTACCGTAAACACAAACCCTATAGGAATCCATCAGGCATGGTCGAATCCCCCCCTCTCGCTTCTGGTCAAATTAAAGGTGGACCAGGGCAGGCCCACAAATGTTCTTGTGGCGCAAGATCGGTGAACCATGAACAACCTGCAGGTGGCCCAACTATATATATATGTATGAAAAGGGTGGTGTGATTTTTAAATACCAAGTTCACATCTTTGATGTGGTACATGAGCCTCGCAACCCGGACATCCCCGACCCCACGGAAGTTCAGAACCTACCAAAGTAGTGCTCCCCCAACACAGACACAAACTCTCTCTCTCTCTCTCTCTCTCTCTCTCCTAAATAAACATTTTACTACAAAATTCCTGTGAAGCATCCAAACAACTGTAACACAGACCAAGACAAACCCACCTTGCTAACATCCCTCGTTGACGGTCGAAGTGATGGACGTCCACCCATAGATGGGCTTGCCACCGATAACCATGCGAGGGAGTGCCCAAATACAACCACAGTCCACATGTGGCCCAGACATATGCATACCAAAGTATTGTATGGTGTTTGATTACCCAATGCACAACTTTGATGTGGCACCGTGCTTTGGAACCGGAAGGTCGCCACATGAAGCAAGGGTTCACGACGTGTAGTATTCCCCCTCCCCACTTCGGGCCATTGAGAAGGATTCATGTGTACGCGTGTGTTCAAACATTTTTCTAGAATCTCACCATGACCTACGTACAGTAACACGAACCAAGAAGAATTGACCTTGGTGACCTCTCTCGTTGTCGGCCAAAGTGATTGACGTCGATACAGGCCCACGAATGGACTGCCGCCGATATCCACGCGAGGGAGTGTCCGAAGACAACCACCACATAAATGTGACCCAAACAAATGTATGGAAGTGTTGTCTAGTGTCCGATCGAATACCCAGTGCACAACTTTGATGTGACATGCACCATGCTAATTTGGAACCAGAAAGTCCCCACACGGAGCGAGGGTTCATGATGCATAATGTGCAGCCCCCTAATTCAGGCCGACGAGAGACAGATTCATGCATGTGTACGCGTGCGATCAAACTTTGGTACGGAATCTCACCATGAACTATGTATATATACCGTAAAATGAACCAATAAGAAATCCTCCTTGGTAACCTCTCGCATTGTCGGTCGAAGTAATGGATGACCACACGGGCCTTGGAATGGGCTTGCCGTCGATAACCGCGCGAGGGAGATTGTCCCAAACATATTTATGCATGTTTTGAGTGATGTTTGAATACCCAATGCACAACATTGACGTGGCGCCTGCCTCGGAAACCGTAAAGTCCTAACATGGAGCGAGGTTCACGACGCGTCGTGTGCTAGTCCCCTCCCTCCCTCTTCAATCCGGTGGAAGGAATTGATGTGTACACATGCGCTCAAACAATATATACTATGTAATCTCAGCATGCACTACAGTAAGACAAACAAAAAATAAATCCCCTCCTAAGTTAAATTTAACCTCTCTCACTCTCGGTCAAAGTGATGGACCAAGCGGGGGCACACATGGAAAGCATCTCCAATAACCACGTGACTCAGTGCCAGAGGACAACCATCTGCTTGCATATGGGACAAATAAATGTATGGTGGTGGTGCGTGATATCTGAATACCTAATAATTAATTCACAAGTTTGGCGATGTGGCATTGCCATAAAAACCGTAAAGTTCCCAGACGGAGCGAGGTTCACGATGCATGGTATATATGTTGATCCCCTCTCCCACTCTTTGACATGTACTAAATACTCTTACCGTGACACAAACCAAAAAGAATCCTCCTTGATCAAATTAACCTCTCTCGCTGTAGGTCAAAGTGATGGACCTCGCGAGCTCACGGACGGAAGCGTCACGAATAACCATGCGAGTGAATATCCTTGGACAGCTACTGCCTGCATGTGTGGCCCAAAGAGGTTTTGTGCGATGTTTGAATACTCAATGCACAACTTTGATATGGCACCTGTTTCGCAAACCAGAAATGCCCCACACGGAGGTTCACGAGACGTAGTCCCCCCACTTTGTGCCGGTGGGAGGAATTCATGTGTGTTAGCACATGCTCGAACTTTGCTCTGGATTTTCACCATGATCTACACCGTAACACATGCCAAGTTGAATCCACCTTTGATCAATGCCTCTCGTGGTCGGTCAAAGTGATAACCTAGCGGGCTAACAAATGGGTACATTGTTGATAACCGCACGAGCGAATGTCCGAGGACCACCAATATCGACAGTTAAGGTGGCAGGAGAACCACTATCCAATGCTAATACAACTTGCTACTTGCATTTTGAATTGTTTAGACCATGCATTTTGTAGCGTGTTCATGTTCTCTAACTTAGGATTATTGGCATCAAGTCATCGACTAGCTAGAAGAACCCAACCCTATACAATTATTCTCTGAGATTCCCTCACTTACTCTGCAAACACAACGAACCAGACAACCTCTTGCACACATCGTCAGTGAATTGGATGGCCAGAGTATGGGGAGTGGGCACACCTTAGAGTAGCCACACCTTTCCATTCCTTTTACCTTATGAATGTGTGTTTTAAGGTGTTTCCACTTCTACAAAATAAATTGAACTCCAGCCAGAACTGGCTGCTCAAAATTTCCACCGTTTTCTCTGCACCTAAAAATTTACCACAAAGACGCCACCATGAACATTATGTTCCACTAATTGCTAGCGTCCAACCTATAAATATCATGCTTTATAGGGTCGCTCCACATTGGAAGAGTGAGACTGAAGCTTACATTTCAAAATTATGTTACTCTAGCAAGGCATGATCAGACTCTTCTCCAATTTTGCTAGTCAAGAAAAAGAACAAACCTTGCGAATGGTAGTGCACTATAGGCATTTAAATGCCCTTGCAATTAATGGTGAATACACACTACCAAATATTGATGAACTACTATATGAGCTTACTATGGTTGGTGACATGAATGTTGTTAAGGCCAACCAATGTCATGGTGGTAGCCCGCTTCTACTCGTTGGTCACAAGAGGCTAATGAAGTAGAGGTGGGAGACCACGTTCCTAATGTTAAAGGGCGTGGTGAGGTTCAGGAGATCCAAATCATGTGAGCTGAGCATGTGCTCTTAGTTTGTTCATTTAATGTTGGGTCGATTGAAATAAAATTGTTCACTCAAAACTTAAGTTCATTCCTCCTTTATGCAAATAATAATAATAATGTTTTGCATCTTGTTTATGCAATTTCATGTCTTTGACATGGGATGAAAGTTGATTCTACTATACTTTATCCATATTACATTTGTCCATTCTTAAAATACCGAAATGGATGTCATATACCAAACCACTTCACAAAAAGTCCCAAATTGACAGAAAAAGATGCATAATATAGTGGAACACTAAGATCCTGCACTCCCAACATAGATATTTTGCATCTCTACTTTTATAGGAGACGGAGGTAGATGAATTGATGCACACATGGATGTCAAGATTTGAGACATTTATGGTAGTAACAGATACGATATTAATTCACGCTTGTAGTATATGCCTTGATGTGCCTGCCAATTTCCCTTACCATAAAGGTGGCCATCACTTATAAACAACATTTGACTCCAACCCTAGCAAACTCAACATAGATCCAAGTGCTATATATTCTCTTCATCGTATCCCCTCCCTCTTATCTTAGTCCTTATTCTCATGCTCAGAAAATGACCAAAATGAGTCAAGACTTGGTACAAGATAGAGGAGTGACAATCAAGAGACATTTGATGCATACGACATGTTTGGAATATGGGAATGTGAGGCATCAAAAAGCACGATCAATAATGCATTTGGCAATATGGTTAGAAATGTCCGACTTTGAGTACGGCATGACGCATGCGAACATTGCAAGATGGAAACGAGTGTAGGGGACTGACAATTGACAAGAGGGCGAGAAAAGAGGCTTGGGAGATGATACTAGCAAAGTTTCGAGGCCGGGGATATGATGATCCCAATATAGCATACATGAATCACTAGAAATTAATAACAAGTTCTTGAGCATAAATGCTGCTCGATAGTTTCTTTTTGGCGAACTACATGCAGAGCGGTACATATTTCCTTTCCCAATTGATTTATTTGTTTAAAATGATAGAAAGAAGTTTTTCTGTTAGGAGGGCCACAATTATATGACTTCTCCGATCCATAACATCTCCATGTACCATATCATCCGGCTGACGACTACGCCAGTGGTTCATTTTCTAATCATTTACTGTGAAATGTAAAGCCTTGATCCATGCTCCCACTCTTGGTGGCAAACCCACTGATGCTGCTAGCCAGGTTTTGGCTACCGAACACATAAAAATATCCCAGGGGGCGGGCGGTCATCAAAAAACACGGTTACCATGGTTGCCGCGAAATACCAAACAGATACCGTTCGTAATAGATGTGGAACTACTTGTGTACATAAACTTGCTCATTACGCAGGGGTTCATCATCTGTTATTGTTGGGTTTCTCGTGTTCGAGACCTGCATAGCTCTTTATTTTTTCGTAAAATATCAGTACATAAGGCCTAAGTGGAGCAACACCACCAGGCCATTTCTGGGCATTTGTTCAAATGAGGGTTTCTGATCTGTTTTGCTATAGATGAACCGCTCAAATTTAAAGTATTAAAAATTTCCATTTTTTTACTCGAAAGGGCACTTACCATGGGGTATCGAAAAGCTCTGTACCCGTGCAGTAACCGAATATTTCGAGCATTAAACAAAACCTGCAAGCAGCTAGGGTGGCCGCCCACGGATCTCAAGCAATGGAGTAGGGAACCCACTACCCTAGCCCTTGTATTCCACGAGTGGTGCAATGCCATTGTCGGTGACATCTCTGTCCGCACTGCTAGGATCATCAGCTTCCGACACACCTGGGGGAGAAATTAGATAGAAACTACTGATCTGCCATTATTTTTTTGAAGTCCTAATGCTTATTCTAAACGTGCATGAAGAGATCATGGCAAGACTCTTGCCTCGGTTTGTTGGTTGTGAAGCTGGTGGTCAGAATGAAATATGAAAAATCATGGCAAGAAGCTTACCTCGGTTGATGAGTTGCAGTTCGGCATATCTATGATTATCTCTGAATGCAAGGAATTTTGTAAACCCCAAAGAAAAGCAAACAACCACAAAATAGACTGCCTGACCCTGAAGCAAGCAATGATATTGTGAAACTTGGATAACTCATACTGCTTTTTCAGCAATGCTAGTCTATGTATGTAAAATTTGCATCCACCAAGAATATAAACTGATGAACCCTACTCACTTTCCTTCTAGAATTGCATAGATATATGTTTTAAACTGATGTTTAACACTCACGAAAATGCATGTTGCACATATTTGGTCTCAAACTCATCAACACTGAACATAGAACAAATGCATAAATGTATGATCTGTAGAGTGAATTTCCGATCCATAGATTCTTACAAACTGCATAGATATATAGCACAGGAAGGGGCACATTATATTGCATCCACCCAATAGCACAGCACTGAGAAAAAGTACTCTGCAAGTGTTTCATTCTCTCATCGGTGGACCTGCTGGTTTATTGCTACGTTCGTTGAAATGGAAACAATGAAACCATTGATGAGTTGAGATATCACTACTACGAATGAGATACCTATCTACTACTTTATGAGACAAGAGATCGTTGATGAGCTGTAGCACACATGTGACTTTTTTTTTTGTACTAGAAACTATGACAATCTTCACATGGGCATAAAAGGATAGATACGTATCCACCTACATTCCCACATCATTTTCACCTATATATAAAGGATATGGTTAGTGCATACTTCCAAACCCAGCTCAGTACGTATATATCCAACTGATGGGCACTGTTCTTCCTTCTCTACTAGCCATCTTAGCTAGGTCTACTTCTTTATTTAAAGCCCCCAAACCAACACAAACGAGACTGACATGGAAATAAGAGAGTTGAAAAACCGCAATGAGAAAATGACATGACAATATGAGGGTTTAGATGTGTGTGCAATGCTTTGGAAATGTGAGGCATCCAGAAAAAACGTCGCTCTAGTTGTTACTACAATGGAGGCCTCGGTAATACCTTTCGCCAGGAAAAGCGGAACAAGGACGGTAATAATTAATTGACACGAGAGAAAAAAGGACCATGTGTTGCAGCCGTGCGGGCGACTCGGCAGACGACCCAAACCGCTCCACCGCCGGCTAAATCTTTCTACTGTCGTCCGAGGACGCCACAAGGCGAAGCCGTGCGGCTAAAGGAAGCCGCAGGGACCTTTTCCTCGTGACTCTGGGCGGCCCTCGGGCACCGTGAGTGAAGCTTGGTGGTCAACAGCATCGGCCAGCCATCTGGTGGCTGGATAAGCTGTCCTCCGCCTCTGGTCGGCGTCATTAAGCTTGGCACGCAGGCCTCCGCTGCGAGGGGGTTGTCGGAGCTGCGTGTTGGCACCTTTCGCTTGCGTGCCTTCGCCCGTGGCTTGTGGCAGTGCTGCCGTGGGGGTTTAGGGTGTTGCGCTCCTCTCGCACGAGTATGTGGCGCGAGCAGGTGCCGCCCATGATGTCGTAGGATGGGAGGTGTGGTCGTGGTGGAGCGGCACACAACAGTGTAGGCCTGGTGCTCGTTGGACGGGGCTCTGGTGCTAACTAGAGATCTGGCACCGTCAGCCTCTCGGGTCGAACAGGACTCTCGTCCTGCCGCCGAGCTGCGAGGCGCTGCGCTTACTCTGCCTGGTGGCGTGGTGCCGGCTCGCTGCTGATGGTGCGACACTCGGAGGTGAAGGTTGCTGCCGCCGGTGGTGCTTTGGAATGGTGCACATGACGACCAGAGCATTTCATGGCTGATGTTAGAGTATACGCAAAGTTCTAGTGTAGGTCGTGCTATGTGGTACTCTATATCATGTCCTTTGGTTTGCTTCGTGATCTGTGCAGCCAAGTATCCCAGATTTTTAGTTAGTCAAACTTTTCCCCTTGACTCTCTCGCCCTTTCGTTTCACTCTCTGTCTCTCACAGTACGAGGCAGAACATGGGACCAATTTTGTCAAAAGCTAGAGATAGAAGTGGTGGGAGAGGGCGTTGGTCTAGAGAGAGCAAAGAGAGACCCTCCGCTCCTGGGATTCACTCTCTCACACAAACTGAAAAACAGAAGGAAAAATGACATAATTTCTCTGACACAACGTCTCCTTGTAGACACAAAAACGAATTGCCCGTGACCCACACTTCATAGAGATACTCTGTTGAGATCCAGTTTTAATTTGAAGAGAAAGAGAGAGCGCCTTGCTTTTCAAAAGAAGTCAGAGAGTGTAAAAAAACGGAGAGAAAAGCTTGTGTAATGGTGAGAGTCTGTGTCATGAGAAAGAGAGATCCAATAAAAGACAGCCAATGAAAGAGAAAGAGAAAGTGTGAGGAGATAGAAACAGTGCATGCATGTCAGAGTGTGTGCGAGAGAAACGCTAGATGAACAGTGACTTGCATGTCACCTAGCCCTTGTTGCATGCCTCGGTCACGGTCAAAAGACAGGATGCATCTGAGTTTATTCTGAACGGCCATCATAAAGGGTACCGTCGAGCTCGAGCTATAAACTTAGAGAATATTTTTGTATATGTGTATTTCGTAGTATAGGATTTATATCTCTCTTCTACATTATCTACCAAGGTTTTTGTCCTTCAAGACATGTACACAATAAACTATCGTCTGGTTGGATTGGGTTCTCTTTGGCTCGATTGAAGGTGCCGTCACATATGCTTGGAACCAACACAACACTTCTAGCCCGAAACCAGTACGCCCGTTCAGTCAGCTGCTTTATAGCCGATTAGACAAAACATGCATTAGAACCTACTTCACTGCCTATTTTAAATTTCGCGAACCACCATGGTTGAAGACTACTTCGTTGAAATTCATTGACAAAATTCTATGACCATCAAACCACGTAAAATGATGTTCCTGGTTCGCTCCCCTCGCAAGCCGATTCCTAGAAGGGTTGAAGTTGGGCGAGTGCATTTTTGTTGCGCTGCTCCGCGAAGGATTGGGAAGTTCAGCTACTTTTCTCATGCCTTGCCACTTCCATTGCCTCCCTGAGGTCGACCAGCTGAAGAAAAGAAGGACACTGAATTTGTGCATCATGTTCAGTACAGAGATAAATGGGGGGCATTGCAAAATTACAGGAAATCCAAGGGTTGTGCAAGAGATTATGAATGTAAGACTTCAGTGCATTCGCAGTTTTTTAAAGAGATGACTGATCACCTGCAGTCCATATCCCTGTCTAAATGGCCAGATACTAACCAACAAGCATAGGTTCTATCCTTGTCTGCAGCAGTTGGAACTGAATATTTCCTTCTCACGTACAACCACCGGTAACGTTCTAGGCCCTGATCTGTTCTGCGAGCACCAATTCCTTAATAGTGCGCTCCTGTCTGTCCTATCACAAGTGCAACTCACTCGTGTAATAGCGCATCCTCCCAATAGCAGAGCAATATGTAAACGAACTGTGCAAGTGTTTCTTCCACTCATCGGTAGCTCTGTTGTATTCCTACGTTCGTGGATATGGAAACAAGAAACCATTGATGATTTGAGATATCACTGTTGCCACTGATATACGTATCATCTAGCAAGAGATCATTGATGAGTTGTAGAGCACACGAGACATTATTTTTTACTAGAAACTATGAAGATCTCAAAACGGGGTTGAAAGGATACTTAATATGTATCCACCAACCTTTCCACATCATTTACACCAATATATAAAGGCTATGGTTCATGCATACTTCCAAACCTAGCTCTGTATATATCCAATTGATGGGCAGTCTTCTTCCTTTAGGCTACTAGCCATCTTAGCTAGCTTTGCTTCTCAATTTAAAGCCCCCAAACCAACACAAATGAGACTGGGACATGGATAAAAAACATGAAAATAACAATGACATGATAATAGGAGGGTTTAGATGTTTGCAATGCGTTGGAAATGTGAGGCGTCCAGAGAAACATCCCTCCACTCACCGTTGCAAAGGAGGCCTCAGTTTCTGCCTTGAGCCATCACATGCGGAACGTAGAGGACAATGTATGTGAAGGTGAAAGGGTGGAGGGAAATCCATTCTATTATGGGCCCACCTACAGGCTGTCGTCATGCCATGTTGGGCTGCTACCTGGGAAGCTTATTACAGTGACTAGTGGTTGGGGCGCCACCTGGTGGCGCCGCTTGAGACGTGATGGTGTTGTGCCTCGCTTGCTGCTGCCCATTCAGCTTGCTTGTTTGGTCCATGTTGTGACATGAACATTTCTAGGAGGTTTAACAGACGAATGCTATTCATATGCATAAGTAAGTCACATCGATAGGTCTCTAAAAATAATCAAATTATATAAGCTGTTGTTCGTCACAGATTGATATTTGTTAGGAAAGCAAGCATCTCGTACTTAGAGCACATGAGGACATAAGAAATGTGTTGCAACAGAGAAATTGTAAGTTCAAATCAAATTAAACTGATAGTATAGATAACGAGGACCACCCATTATAGTTGGTTCAAAGGTAGTGTAGCACATACGTTTGTATTTATAGCACATGAAAGAAGACATACGGAGATACAACCTGATGGCATGAAAAATGCATTACAGACAACTCTTATTACTGTCACCGCCCTCCACTGCCGCGCACTGAGCCAACGATCGTCTTCATCATCGTCGGCTTGTTGGTGTGGTACTTCTTTACAAAGACCATGCCCTGGGCAGATTACATAATTTTTTTTGCCTTGGCTAGCAAGAAACCGAAGCATATGGGAGACTGATCTTGTTAAGGAATTACATGTAACTGAGTTTGGTCATCTAACAAATATCATTTCTTGATGTAGACAACCACAATCTTATAGTGAATTTATAAATTAAGTAAAGAACATCACAACAGTAAACAACTAACAACATTGCAGTTTACATTTGTAAAGCCACAAGATTCAAATACAGGCTCGATTATTACCTGCAAAATGTTAAGAAGTGATCTGATAACATTGTGCTTCTTCAGGATATCAATGCTTTGGTCAGCCTGTCGAATTATTTCAGCCCATTTTTGTCAAAGCAAATCACAAGATAACCTTGTAAAGACTATCCTTAAGAGGAGTCATAAAGAAGGCAAAAATGCATGCTAGAAGGGAACCTGATTAGGAAGGCTCATCAATCTCTTCAGATATTTGTCCCTCTTAGCCTCTTAGTATTATCAGATTCAGCTTGAATTATATGACCAACCTGAACAGTGAGCATGAAGGCACAAATGATATCAAATTCAGATTGAATCATGTGGCCGTCCTGAGCGACTCGATTTGTTCAACATACCGATTCAGAAAACGTACGAATCTGGTGTGGCCCAAGATCAAGAATTGTCGTAGAAAGGATGGACATCAGTTCAGAAACATGCACAAGCTTCTACGATACCCCTGGGCTAAGCACAACAAGCCACGAATACGACCGAAATTAACTAACTTCTATGTGGTTCATAGTTCAAAATTACAGGACTATGTTTAATCCATTACAACATTATACTGACTAAAAATACAAGTCTCACCCCAAACAATACATGATTACACATGGATAGGACCAACCATTTAATCTAACAGCTATCACTGGTAACATATAATTACAGATGGATAGGACCAACCATCCCAAACAATAAAAGCCGTATGAGTTGGTTGTACCATGCTATGCGCAATCTGTGTGAGTCTGTTTGTACCAACTTTGATGACAATTTTGAAGCTCACATTGAGAAAACATATCAGTCTGAATTGTTCAATACGCATTGCCTCCTCCTTCTTTGACAACAGTGTTACTGTTCGAAAGTTTAGGTGGAATAGCTGGAGTTGGCCGCTAAATATGTCATGGAACATTGGCATGAGGTAACCCTTGATGATATGCCAGCATTTATCGTTTTAAAGTTTAGGTGGAATAGCTGAAGTTGGCCATTAAATTTGAAGTACATGGAAGCATGCTTCCAAATTTAATGAGGGGGCATTTCATAAGCTACCCCTCTACCCCTGACTGCTACAATGCGTGGCAAGGAATTGCAATGAGCGGCTAGACAATGAGTTGAATCATATTCGTAACGAAACTAGTTGAGAGTGACACATCAGTCAGGCGCACGGTAGAGTTGGATCTACAAACAGACCTCCCCTGTAAATGTAGTATGCTTCACTAGAATGAGGCCTCGTTAGGTTGGAGATTCTTTTTTCGAAAAGGAGGATGACTCCCAGCCTCTGCATCTGGAAGATGCATACAGCCATTTTATTGATTATTCTTGAGGACCTTACAAAGTATAACAACAATATGCATGAATCCGCCATCTTGGCAGCATCTGTCGCTACTCCTATCCAAATGATGAAGGGGTGCAAGATGGGCCACGTACCCATACCTTTCACCTAAGCCTAACATCTAAAGCCGGAGGCCCTGATCGAGCCATCTGCCGGGTCCGGGGCTCAAACCGGTCTGACGCACTCACTGTGTCGTCGCCGCCATCTTTCACTGGTCCATCTTCAGAGAAGATTGAGGTGACAACCTTGGCAGGTCCTCCGCCATCGACGCCACCACGACGCTAAACGACGACCTCCACCTATACAAGCCTTGGCATGTCCTCCGCCATTGACGCCACCACGACGCCAGCCGACGACCTCCACTTACCAACTCCATCTCCAAGCAACGGACGTAAATCCATGGTAGGAAAGGGCCGCACCACCGCCGTCGCCCACCACCCACAAGCGCCACCCAGCCCCAAGGTTCCCAAAGCGGCGCCTTCAAGAAGGGAATGGCGCCATGAGCGCCGCCACCGCCCAACGGAGTTAGGGCTTTCGCCCGAGAAACCTAGGGGAAGGTGAAGTGAGGAGATCAGTCCATACCGACGCCTCCAAGGAGGGAAACGACGCCCTCGGTCGTCGCCGTCGGCGTGGCCGGTCAAGGCCGGCCAGGGATTTCGCCCGAACTAGATCTCCGCCACCAGCAGCACCTCCTGTACAAAACCGGCGACCACGCGGAAGCGCGGCCTGGCCAGGCTGGCCCGCACGCCGAACATGGAAGGAAGGGAGGCGCCAGATCGCGCACACCGACCGCCGCAGAAGCCGCCGCCGGCCACCAACGACCACCAGATCCCGCCGCCCGCGGGGCCGGGACACCAGATCCACCACCCGCACGGCTGTTTTTCCGTGCGTTGGCAACAGAGCCGCCGAGATGGGAGTTGAGAATTAAATGAAAAATATATTGAACAGTGACACAACGCAATACAATAGTCTGTACTAAGGAGCACTTGTACACACTCGACAAGGGAAAAGTTTTAAGTGGCCCACAACATAATGGTGTGTATATACCCAAGCCTCTAGATCCAGCAAGGTTTACGCTCTATTATTGATACACTTGGTTGAAAGTGACCCATGGTGAATATTGGATGTGGCACGTGCCCTTTTTTTGGTATGTGGGTGTGTACAAATGTCTTGTATATTCAGTAATTTGATTCAAATGTTTTAAACGAGTGTGGCGATTGCTTTGGTTCGCTTAGCATTTTTTGACTGCATGTGGGCCAGGCTGATGTGATTGTTCTTCTTACGTGCTTCTTTTCCTTTCTATTTGCTCTTGGGTTTTCCATGTCGGCTTCGTTGGGTTGTGTTCCTTCGACAGCGGTTTTGTGTTGATCGTTTTCTTGCGTCGTCTTGTCGCTGTCGTTTTGACCTTTGATCGGTGCCGCTTCGCACTTGTTTTCTGCCGCACCCAGCCCGACCAAAGCTAGCGTCCAAAGCAATCAGTACTATGCAACCAGCCAAACCAAAGCTAGCGTACATAGCAGCTTCTGCATCTGTCCGCCGGCCAATAGCAGCTCGACGCAGACAAGCCGGCCAAAGCTAGCAGCTGATGCTAATCCGTCTAATCCTGGTCCCGGATCGCAGCTGATGCTAATCGTGCTATTAGCAAAAGAGAAATGATTGGGACGATGTCCACTTGCATGCTGACCCTAGGGAATTAGTAATATTTCTTATGTTAAAGACTACAACCAGTAATAATATGAATATTAAATATCTCCGTTTGAATTGGCAATAATAACAAAACATTTATTTGATTTACATGAATAAGAAATACTCCTTCCGTTCTGAATTACTTGTCGCAAGTATGGATGTATCTAGATGTATTTTAGTTCTAGATACATCCATTTCTGACGAGTAATTTAAAACGGAGGAAGTAGTACCATAACTCCTTCGTACCTAAAATAATATTATAAAAATTGGAGCAATGATCAAAATAGATGTTTGCCAGACGTTGTGCTACATGTGCACAATCATTTGCCAATTTAAATTATTTTGGGGCCTTGGCGAAATTCCTTTCTTCCAAAAACTGAATTATATTTAGGAGTATCAAATACATTGTTATGTTTATTTTTCAATTTGATTCCACAAAAATAATCATAAAATAATGGATTTAATGACACACCTATACACAAGGATTAATCAAAATGGCGGCTGCTTATGTATTTGTTGTTAAGCTTTCTGGTAATTATTCCTGGGGCTCCTGGTTTGTTTGCGTGTCGATCTCTACCATCAGTCAATTTTATCATTTATTTCAGTTACATCGGCACTGTATCTTGCTTTGCCGCCTATTTTGTTTGCAATACAATATTCATCTCCATCAACTTGAGAATCTGGAACAAAAATTTAAGATTGAATACCCTGATCTCTTAAAGAAAAATATATTCTTCCACATTCATCCTTGGTTTTGAGTTTTAACATCTGGATCGTGATGACAATACTGACAATGATATCGATGTGACAAGCAGAAGATAGCCACATTAAAGAGGGCTTTACATAGCCTGGGACAAACTTTGTTCTTCTAAACCTAATATTAAAAACTCTCCAAAGATATCTAAACAAAGCTACACTTCCACATATATTCCTCAAGATAAGATATCTGATCCTCAAAGCCATCGAGTCTATATCTAACTAGATTCATTAATTGGATGAATGTCCACTTGGTCTACACCAATTGTCTCAGCGACGACCTACCATCAAAACCAGCTTACATCCATATCACACACTTTTGGTAATGGATCAAAATTATGGCGAGAGCCCAGAGCATACCATGTCAACATAACTCGGAGTAAGCTAGCGTCATGATGGTGACCCACTGAACTCGCAGGGTGAGGCGATGTACTTTGCATCTTGCAAGATGTAGCCCTTATGATGATAATAAATGGGTCCTTTCTGTTGGAGAAGGAGCTGGAGAAGGACACGGCGGTAGACCAGCCGACTTGGAGTATACCCCAAGCAATACATATTGTATCCTAATTGTAACTCATTGTAACTCATATGCTATATATATATATATATATATATATATATATATATATATATATATATATATATATATATATATATATATATATATATATATATATATATATATATATATATATATATATATATATATATATATATATATATATATATGGAGGCTGGGGCGTGCGGTAATGCACCCCAGATCATTATTTACGTGGTATCGGACACCGGGCCACGATCTCCCTAAACCCTAGCCTCCCCGATCCAACTCTCGATCCCTTCCCATAGCTTCAGCCGCCGAACTCCAGAAACTCGAAGCCGAGCTCAAGGAACGCGAGTCCCTTCTCCGAACTCGCCAAGAAGAGCTTGACCGGCGCCTCGCCGAGTCAGGCAAAGCCCCAGCCACCACCCCAAACCCCTCCTCATATGTCGCTTCCCTCAAACCTAATGTCGCCATAACCCTAGACCTCCATGAATCCAACTACATCAAGTGGCGCGAGCTGGTTCTCGTTGCCCTCGGTCGCTATGGCCTCACCCACCATGTCACCGGCGACGGCGCGGCCACACCATCCGACACCTCGCCCACCTCTGATTGGGCACGTGACGACTTCACTGTCCTTTCATGGATCTACGGCTCGATCTCCCCCGAGCTCTTCGGCATCATCATGGCACCTGGGTCTACGGCGCGGCAGATCTGGGACTCCATCGCCAACCTCTTCCACGACAACAAGAAAAGCCGCGCCCTTGCTCTGGATGCGGAATTTCGCAACACACCTCAAGGTGACATGTCCGTCCACGACTACTGCGCCAAGCTCAAGTCTCTTGCCGATGCTCTCGGCGACGTTGGTGAGACAGTTCCCGACGAGACGCTCGTCCTGATGGTGCTTCGCGGCCTCAACGAGCAGTACAGCCATCTTAGCTCCTTCCTGCCATATCAGGTCCCGTTCCCCTCCTTCCTGCAGACTCGTTCAGCACTTGTACTCGAGGAAACCCAGAAGAAGACCGACGCGAAGCATGCGTCCGCCACGGCGCTCTGGGCCAGTGGCAACAACATCCTCCCTCATGGCGGCGCATCGGCATCACCACTTCCACCACCTGCTGACCGTGGCTCCAACTCCAACACTGCCACCATGCCCTCCTTCAACACTGGCCGTGGCGGCTATGGCGGCCGTCGTGGACGCGGCGGTGGCCGTGGTCGAGGATGCGACAACAACAATCCCTGGATGTTCAATCCTTGGACTGGTCTCCCAACTCGGGCCGGCCAACAGCAGCAGCAGTCCTCACCACCACCATGGCAGCAGCAACAGCTTCCCACCGCACCATGGCAGCCACGTTGGCGCACTCCTGGTGTCCTGGGGCCCCGTCCTGGCGCTACCCCGTTCCACGCATACACGGCATATGGGCACCCGCAGCTTCCTAGCGTGTCCCCCAGCTCCACCGGCACACCTCATCAGCATCTGGACCCTGCTTTGCTGACTGCTCTCCAGAACCTGCAGCTCCACGGAAATCAAGAATGGGTCATGGACACTGGCGCCTCATCTCACTGTTGGGTTTGTATAGTTGATATCCTCGACCATGATAATTGATGATATATTCTGTGGCATAGAGATTATGCCTCCTCTGAGTAATGAACGGGCTATATGTTTTTCCTTTTAAATCCATTGTTGTTTTGTTGAGTCCTATTTTCTCAGTGTACAAGATATATAGACATATATGAAAATGATCATGTACAATTTTCTTCAACATAATAGTTGAGTTTGTTGCAAAGTATACACTATCAAAACTGCTGAGAAATATTTTAATATACTATAACTTTGAGATTTACGTATATCTGACTTGTGCATAGAATGACCAAATACTGCAGAGGAACTTTTTAATCGATGATGGGCATTCATGGAGATTTATGATCCTTGCAAACATATGATATTATCTTTGCCACGTCACAGAAAAAACAATTTGAAAGAGAATTGAGGTGAAGTGGGCTATCATAATGTGAACTTCCTTATTTTAATCTGAACGACATATCTGAATTAAATGTTTAGTGTCATTTGTTCATGCTTGCTTTCACGAAGTTATGTAAATTGGTGCTTAGGTATCTCAATGTGGCTGAAAACAAACTGTTTGTAAGAGCAAGTGGATTGTAGTGTCTTTTTATATCAGAATATCATGATTTTTCACGCCCTTATTGGGTTGAAAATATTCGACTCCCGTTGCAATACATGGGGTATCTATGTTATTGTTCCCTCTGGGACTAGTAAACGTGTGAGTACTGAATTCTTAATTCATATTCTAGAAATTTGGGGGAAAAGAATATCTATAGTGCCTGCATCTCTAAAGGTCAAGTTTAATACAAACCATCATTTATCTTTTGATGATGGCATTTGAAGTTCAAGAAGACCAAAATGATCTTATAGTAAAGATTTCAGGATATCTAATTTTCCTTGTCTGAACTCGAAGGACTTACAATAAGTATAGGTATTGTCCAAGTGAACATGGAAGAGATGCAAAATTTTAATAAGATAGAAAAAAATAGTTGTCCTGGAAAAATTAAATCTCGCTCCCTCTTGGGTTTGGGCTACATGTTATCTTCACAAGTTGAATTGTTGGGCTCGACTACAACGCCACCAGTGGGAACACAGCGAGCTAAAAGAGTTCGCCAGTAGTCAGGACTATTTTGCTCCCATTCTGAGTTTGTCTAATCTCATGTAGTGCAACATTCTGAACAAAAATGAAGAAATGGAATTTAACATTTTTGTATGACACAAATTGCATGCAACAAGCTACCTTTTTTCTAAGCTAAGCTTAGTTCTGGAAGATTTAACTTGAATTAAACTTTTCATATGAACATCCTAACTGTGGAGAAAAGTCTAGTGTTCTAGAATGACAAACTGTGCAATAAGTTAAAAAGCCCTAAGTCATTTGCTACAATAATAATTGGTTAGCTAACCAGGAAAGAGAAAATAAAAACACGTGAAATTTAGGAAGACGAAAGGAAGACAAAATTAATTTCTAATGAGATGAATATACCCTCAGGAAAATAAATCGCACCAATACCATGACGGACACATAAGTAACTTCCATTTGAAGCAACCTCATGTCAGGTAACTCACAAAAATGGGGGGAAAAAGAGGGGCCAATAGCACCTGTGCGACGTTTTTCATGCGAATTGGAAGGAGTGCGATGTAGTTCGAATGAATGGCTGTGATGCGACGTCTTCGAAGACAACAATAGCTCCAATGCGACATGGCTCTGTTGAACCATGAAATGAAAAACACGAGGGGTTAGCGATTTGAGTTATGACACGCGGGACCCACCAGTTACTCGCATGTGGGTAGGACCCACAACTTATCCACACAAGCATGCCCGTGCTCATCAGCGTGCCCCGACCGAGCCACCCACGAGCCCGAGCCAGCCCGCCCCCCTCCATTGCTTGCCCTGCCCCTTTCCTTTCCTACCTTCTTCTTCCTCTGCTCCGGCAAAGAAGCGCGCCACCAGTGAGTGATGTCTAGCTCGACTTCGGCCACCCGCCAATCATGGACGCAGTACGGTCCACTGCCGTTGACAAGATGCCCCGATTGCCCGCGCATGGAGCCTCTGAAGAGTTTGACTTGTGTGAGGGAAGAAAATGGCAACCGTGGGCGCGAGTTTGTTAAATGTTTGAGCAAGCCACAGCCGGGGCAGGTTAGATCTGTGTTCTTGACCAATCATATGGTCTAATTTCTCCCGATTTCTTTCTTTTCCTCGAATTAGGGCGGTGGATCTGGGTGGTGGATCTAGGATTCATGCGCCGCCGGCCCCTTTTTTCCAGGTTCTGAAGAAATGTGGGCATTTTGAGTGGCTCGATGACTATGTTGAAAGGTTGAAATTGGAGGGATCAACCCCAACCCAAGAGCTCAATTTTGGGGGGCGGCTTGCCGTGGAACAAGCCCCCAATTTGGCGGATAGAGCCGATCCGATGATGCACAATGCAGAACTGAAGTGTGAATTGAAGAAAATCGGCAAGCAACTAAAGCATCTGATCGATTTGAAGCAGCAAGCAAATATGATGGCTGGAGCATTTTATGGTTGTGTCATTGCTATGGGTTTATTTTACTTGATGTTCATCAATCGCTAGAATTTGTTAGAGTTTCAGTTAGTTAGTCAGCTAGTTTCAGGGGTGCCCAGTAACCAGGGATCATTTGTTAGATGAATTTGAATTTGTGTGAAGCAAAACTTGCTTGAATTATTGTAATGATATTCTCAGGGGCCCTATTCAGTGTTCATGCTCTGTTTCCTCTGTTTTTGTTCTTCAGTTAACAGAGTACACACCCAAATTCAGTTTCTAGTAAAAAAACAAAACTGGGCTGCCGAATAGAGGTGAGAAAATGGGCCCTGAGAAAATAACCATGCCCAAATAGAGACCAGCCCACCCGCGTAAGGGCACCAGCCCACCTCTAACTTCGGCAAATAAAATGTTACTTGTTTTTACTTTGGCCTTTTTCTTGCACTAAATTTTGTGATGGATCATTTTTTGATGCACTAAAACTAATGCATGTCTACGGTTTCATGAACTAAATGAGTTGCATACTTGCATGAAGTGCCCGAAGTAAATTAGTTTGCATTTCCTAGTTTCACCCATGTCCATAGTGGGTTTGCATGGGGCTCCTAGTTGCATGTCCATGGTTTGGCCAATATTTTGAAGATGGTGTGTGTGGTGAGGGCGCCCGTGTGGTGATTGGGGTGTAGAAACCCGGGCCCGTGGCAACCCATAGCAATACACGAATAATAAGCAAAAACAACCCATAGCAATCCACAAATAATAGACCGAAACAAACAATATATATAGTAGCATAACGATTATATAGAAGCATAAAGATTGCAACCCATAGTTCCACGATAGCCTTACAAGTCCATGATAGCCTTACAACTTAAAGTACTAATAAAACTTAATAATAGTAGCATAACGATTACAACTTAAAAAAACTAATACGATAGATCTCGCTAGATAGATAGGGGGGCACCAAACGCGGGTTCTTCGGGTTCTTCTTCTCCTCCTCCTCCAGGGCCACCTCGCTCCTCCGGGCGCCGCCCTTCACTCCTCCCACCCGTTGTTGATAGGGTACGGGAGCGTGTGCATAACGCCGTTGTTGGGGAAGATGTCTTTGAAGTCGGTGTAGATATTGTAGGTTGTGAAAGCTATGAACTCACAACCAACCCAATACGCTCGCCCGAGGAGATGGAAAGCATCGAAAGGGTTAGTGAAACTGGCGAGGAGCCCAACCACAATGCTGTCGTGGTTGACCTCCTCAAGATGGTACATCCGAGGAGAGCCGCGGGGGAGGTGGCGGAAGCCAGCCCCAAGGAAGAACTCCATTAACTCCCTTGCGCCCCTCCACCTCGAGATCGCCCAAACCCTAAGGGTTCTCTCTACATACACTCCGTCTGGGTAGAGCCTGGCACGGTTGGGGGGAAGCGGTAGGTGGGGCCGGTGTACTGCATGGTGGCGGGGTGGCTCGAGGGCTCGATCGGGTTTGCTGGAGAAGACGGAAGAAGGAGGGCAGAGGAGGCGGATGGGGTGTGGATGAGGAGGGAGAGGACGATGATAGTGCCTGGCTTAAATAGCCCAAGTGCGACGTGGTTTCACCCCGTAGAATTAATGGGCGGGCGACGTTTGGTGGGGGCGTGGCGCCCCATGAAAGTGTGTACACGAGGGGGTGGCGGCGTTTGGTGGGAGCGTGGGAAACGGGATGCGATCCTTCTGTGCCACCGGTCGCGGGTCAAGGGGGACGGGCTCACGCACGCGTCTGTGACGTCGTGGGTCAAGGGGACACGCCTGGCCCGGGTTCTCTGCGTGTGCCGCCCGTGCATTCATGCCCTAGCCCATTCTTGCTAGTGCCTGGCTAGAGGGCAACGTTCGGTCGACGGGAGACGTGACAATAATGGACGCCTTCATTTGCCCATCTTGTAACGGGCAGCACGCTGTTTGAACTACATCGATACCCACATCGATACCCCATGCCAGTATTGCGTCCTCAAAGAGGAGTACACCAAGTAAAGCACGCCATGCAGCGTTGGCTTTTTGGTTGTCTTCATCGGGCTGCTGCATTGTGGCCGGGTGCATGCTTTGATGCGACGATGCATTGGTTCTAATGGTAGGCATGCGACAGCTTACTGCGTCGATAGGGGTGGCGGAGCAGGGCTAAGTCGAGGGTATGCATGCAACACACGGGGCGCAGTTCTGCGGGTGGGCATGCATGCTACGGGTAGGCTCAGGCACGCATGCAATGATGGAAAGGGCACTGCGTAGGCTTGGTCCATGCACCGCATCAACTCTTGCCGTTGGATTCAAATGAACGGTCCTGATGCCCCAACGAGAGAGGCTGATCCAAACCCCACCGATTCAACCAATCAGCCCGTCTCATGCGGATCGATGCACACTGATTCAACCAATCAGCGCGTCTCATGCGGATCGATGCACACTGTAGCTAACCCTAGCGCCTGATCTCAACCATCCACGCACAACGATCGACGGCCCGGTAGTGTGCGGGGTTTTGAGGGGTTTTGAGAGGGGTTTTGGCTGATTAGGGTTGAGCATAACTAATTCAAAAAAAATCAAAAAAATATATAACTTGCGCACATAGTCTTATTATGTCGTGTAGTAACGAGAAAAAAATATAAATATGGTTTACATACATTTTTATGAAAAATCCTTCACAAAATTGTCATCCCTCGAACAATGTAGTATGGAGTTCAAGGGAGAGAGTAGTGGGCACCCGAGAGAGTAGGTGGGGTTTTGAAAATGAAAAGGGTGAAAACCTCACCAAAACTTCATTTTGGATTCACTAAGAAAGATCTTAACTTACTTTTCTCATTTTCATGTTTTAAACTTGTTTTATATATAATTTTTATTAAACCTTGTTTTCTCAAAAAAAAATTTAATTCAATAAATAGTGAGACTTTAGATTTACACTATATAGGTAGAATAGATGTGTAGAAAAATTATTTGGCTGGTTTAGACAAGGTGCCAATAAAACTTGCTTAAATATGAGGCCGTTTACCCTACCTTTAGAGGTCATTTGAGACACACTTTTCATGACTATGAGTTCAACTTACCAAAAGGGTTCGGAATGATCAGCAAGCAAACATAATTTCAGTTGAGGTACTTTAGATAGCATTAAAACATCAATATCCCATCCCTAATTCAAATTTGAGCCCAAATTTGAATTTAAATTTGAATTTTATTTGGCTGGTTTAGACAAGGTACCAACAAACAAGTTCGAATAGAAATACGGGGATACATAGTGACTACCAGTACGCATCAAGTTACAAATATTATTACATGCCCCAAATTTTCAAACTCTTCTCTGTTCTACCTCTTCCTACCACGTCGTGTGCCCTTCTTCGCCTTAGCACTTCTTGTTTTTGGTTCTACTACACACACAAGTTCACTGATCATCTTGGTTTTCTTCACTGGTCTTTTCAACACATCGCCAACACCCTCATGATCAGTGTCTTCAGTCTCAATGTTGACAGCAGTTTCAGTTTCTTCGGTGTTTACCTCAACATGGGTTTCTTCAGTCTGAACCTCGACACGCTCAGGTTCAGTTTCAACCTCGAGAGCAGTTTCTTCGGTGTGTACCTCAACATGGGTTTCTTCAGTCTGAACCTCGACACGCTCAGGTTCAGTTTCAACCTCGAGAGCAGTTTCTTTAGTCTGAATGTTGACTGCAGCAGGATTTTCTTGATCTGCTCAGGCTCAGGCACACTTCTCTTCTTTCTACCGCCATTGACTCTTGCTTTTTTTGTTGGCCAACACTGTTCAACAACAAGGGGTTGACTTGCTCGCTTCCTCCTGGCCATTGGGAAAATGTTATACATATAGTAATTAGAAAAAAGCACCAAATCAAAACACAGACAAATAAATAAGAACATACTTTGGCTTATCAGGAGTGTAACGGCATTTGACAGATCCCATTCTGTGCCCAAGTTCCTGGCACAACTTGCATCTGTTTTTGTTACCTTTTTGGGCCCTTTTTGGCTTTCCATCTTCCTTTCCCTTCTTACTACTCCCACCTTTCTCAAACCATGCCTTGAATCTACTCTATTTAGGCCTGCCAGCCTTTCTTTTCGTCAAGGGAGGACACATGGAAAATTCAATGTCCACTTCATGCCACTGAGACTGATCTGTAAGTGCTGGAATTGGAGAAGCATATGCAGCTTTGAATCTTGCTACCGAATAATATTCGTGCAAATATGGGTGCATGTTTATCTTCGGTTGGGATGCTAAGAAGAGAATGGCATGCTCACATGGTTTACCAGTGTGTTGCCACTCGAGGCAAGTGCAATCATGCAATTCAGTGTTAACAACATGTCTCCTTCCTGTTTTGTTATCTCTAACTTTAGCACCCCAAGGTGAAGATTTTTCAACAAACAAATGTGAAAGATTTCTGCTCCTATTGACCACCTGTTGTACCACTGCTGGAAGCTTATCACCTTGCAGACAATCACCTATCCTTCTTCTCAATTCCCACAACCGCATGAGCATGATCCTGATTTCGTCAACCATGTCATGCACAAGCAAATCTTTTAACTCCTTCACCTTGTTGTTGAAACTCTCTGCCAAATTGTTGTTGATGTGGTCACACTTGATGGCAGTGTTGAATGCTGACCTGTACCATAACAAAGAATGGTAGGTGTTCAGCCATGGACCAAACTCAACACATGCTGCCATTATCTTATCAAGATAATATTTGTGTGTCTGTCTAGTGTAAGATCTTGCTGCTGGCCACATGCGCCCAAATTCTTCTCCTCTAAATTTTTTGATCAAATTCATCCACAAATGACCGAAGCACTCCCTCTGCTCAGCATGTGGGAAAACATTTTTCACTGAATTTTCAAGCCCCTTACATGCATCTGTGTGTATAGCCAAAGGTGACACTGGCCCTAGGCATCTTTTCAACTGGACCATGAACCATGTCCATGAAGCCTCTGTTTCTGACTAAAACAAGCCAACAGCAATAGGAAACATCCAGTTGTGTCCATCTAGAGCATTGCATGCTGCCAGCTGACCATTCCACTTGCCTGTCAAAAATGATGAGTCTATGCTCAAATATGGACGGCACCCTGCTTTGAACCCATCGATGCAAGGCTTCAAAGCCATAAAAGAACTTGACTTCACCTGAGGGTGATACCTCTGTATCTATCTCCACAACACTGCCAGGTGACCTCTTTTCCACCTCTGCTTTGAAGTTGTAAAGCATCCTAAATGTATTTGCCCAATCACCATATAAATTTTTCATTGCCCTTTGTTTTGCCTTCCACACTGTGGTATATTTCAGTTTAATGGGGTACATCTTTTCCAAGTCTACTTTGAGTTTCTTGGCAGTAGTGTTTGGTGTTTTGGCTAAAATTGGGGTGATCTTTTCTGCAACCCAAAGTTGTGATGTCATGGTTGATACTGTCTGTGAACTTGTAATAGAAGTATGTTGATTGGGGATTTGGTTAACCCTGGCAGTACTTCCATCAGGTTGCAGTCTTGCAGATATGTACCACTTGCAAGGCTTCACACTACCATCAAATCCTCTGCACCTCGCATAAAACTTCTTTCTAACAGTCCAAACAGTCTTGGCATCAAACTCATGTTTCACTTCATAAGTCTTGAAACACATCCTAAACTCCTTCATGCTTGGGAACAACTTGCCTACTTCAATGACAGGGTTTTCTTTGTCATACACATGCACCAGCTCATCATCATGTGCATCATCTACTTCATCTGCAGCTTGTTCCATCAACTGTCCATCTACTTCTTCATCAGCATTAGCAGGCAAACTAGATTCGCCCTTCTCCTTATATCTGTCATCAACTGGAATGCCAAAAAGTTTGGCCATCTCAATGTCAGGCATTTGTGCAATGACCAAATCAGTAGGCTCATCTAATTCAACTACATTCCAATCAACAGTTGCTGCAGTTTCAGTTTCAGTTCCAGTCACATGTCCCTCTTCGTCTATTACTGTAATTTTAGTACACATGGGAATCAATGGCCTCTGTGTAGCCCAATCATCGTCTACCATCTACGCAGCCAATTGTGATGGCACATATCCAACCTTCGAAAAAATGTTCAGATCAACGAGCTCAGCAAAAAAATTAGCCTGTTTGCTTGTCCAGCCGTTTTGCCGATCGATTTCTTCAACAATCTGTTCACCATCTTCTATTCTAACATACTCTCCTTTCCAATCATCAAACCGCAACAATGATACTTCTTGCTCTGGACCCCAAACAATATTCTCCCCAATTTTTTCCACCCATTTCTTCACTGCCGTCCCTCCCATGTTCTGTAGAACTTGTGGATCAATCTCTGTAAACTCAACCTCCCATTTAACAATTGTGTGTCTCTCAATGTTCTGTATGCTACCATCAACTAATTTTGCCTTTGATGGAAAGAAATTGACTGTCAATTCGAAGGTCCGAGCGGCAGCATCCCCTCTGTCAGTGGCGGACAGTGTGAGCCCGTGAGAAAGAGCAGACGAGGCCACCCCCTAATTGCATGCAAAATTGGATCGGAGAGAGGCGCATTACCTATTCGAAGTTGAATCTGGCGACTCCATCTCAGTATGCCCACGGGCTCCCCTCACAACCTATCGATTCCGCAAGCGAAAATAGAGGAAACGAGCTGAGATCTACGGGCCCGAGAGAGGAACGGGAAGGCGACTAGGGTTTGAAAGCACTCACCATTTTCTGAGGACGAAGGCTCCGCCGCCGTTGAGAACGAGGGCTCCGCCGCCGCCACCGAGAACGCAAGATCCGCCGCCACCGGAGAAGAAGGGGGGCAGAGTGGCGGGCCCGGCACGGTCGGGCGGCAGGGCATGGTCAGCTGTTTTGAGGAACAATTAAGTTGGACCCACATGTCCTAACATAAACGGGCGGGCTTGGTTGACGACCAATTTAACCACACTTAACAGCCATGTCGTGCGTGGGCTATTTACCTGCTCAAATGTGTCGCGCCACAGCCATTCGCTCGAACAACGTCGCACACTTGCAAATTCACCTCAAAAATGTCGCACAGGAGCTATTGGCCCGAAAAAGAGCATGTGTGCCGTATTTTGCTGCTAAACTTAAGCTCCTCCTCTATCCATTTTAGAGCCCCATTCTTAAAAGAAAACAGGGTTATTGTTCAAGCATACAAATCTGATCATAACACCAGCAGAGGGGGTGTTTAAAAATTAATTGAGGAGCTATTATCAATATAAAATAGAAGAAAAGAGAGAAATTTATTGTTAGCAAATTATAATTCAGTACAATGTAAACTCGTCATAGTCTGATCCTCTTTTATTCAGCCACTATTAGCAAAAAGTAGAGCTAGTTTTAGTTGCAACTATTAACAAAGGCATTGTTAGACCACAAATTAAATCATCCTATTGTTTAACATGTATGGCCGCAAGCCCTACAGTAAAAGAAAAGAAAAAATAGTTGTTGCATCTAATTGTCGGAATTGCATGTATGCATAGAATAGAAACAAATAGAAATATTTTTTTTTTTGCAAAAAGTGCACTGATGATTGCATATCTTTCCCCGATTGACATGTGGAAATTGTCCAATTCGTGCCAACAACTGTGAATCAAAATTGAAATAATAGACTTACCTGATTGAGCATCAAACGGCAGAGAATACTGCTGCAAATACTTCACGAGTGCAGCGCAGAGCATCACGTCATACATGATTTATCTAGTTACGGCTGGTGTAGAAACTTATGTAGGAACTTATTCTGAATCTTCTGAAACCCAAAGGCAGACTTCAAACAAACTTCTTCAGATCTAGAAATCTAGAAAGCCCGACCAGTCTGAAAAGAGATACTGTAATTAAAGAAAAAACATATATGTATCAGTACAGAGGGAGCTCTGTTTACGACAACACATGAAAAATATAGTGCTATCCCTATAATACCATCTATGACAACCATATTTTGAACATAAAAATGAATGATAAAGGTATCTGCATAAAGTGATACAGTGGTGTAGGATCATGGAGAAAACTAAAAATATCTAGGATCTTCAATCTTGCAGGCACACATAGCGTTGGCCTTGTTTCCTGAAGGTCATCGTCCTCATTAGGAACATTTGGCTTCAGGCCTTCGGCTCTTCACCTCAAACCATTTTCTTTAGTAAATAATATGCAAATAAACCCACATCGAACAAACTGAGACAAAGAAAAACAGATTTTATCTGATGCATATAAAATGGAATGCCAGAATAATCAAATGCATCATCTAAAAATAGGTGCTTACCAAAGACCAGGAGCCCCAAATCAATTCTGTTTTGTATATCACTTAAATCAAGTATATCCAGAAGCATCTCACTTCCAAGCAGGTTAGCCCCAATACAGGCATCGCATCCATGGACCATGAGCAAATTATTCTCCACCATCTCATTTCCAGATGGATTACATCCCAGGTCGCTGGAGTCCTATTAGCGCTGGTCCAAATTGGCCATGAGCTGGCAGCCTGGCACGACGACGGATAGCCTCGGCTGCGACCTCGTTAATCTCACAGGTACAGTTTGGCGATTACCAGGAGCGGCTTCAGTGGTGGCCCATCTTCTCAGCCGCCATGGAGGAAGCCAAGGGAACGACCAGAGATGGGGAAACGGTGCTGGGGTAGAGCTCTTGTGCTGGAAAAGGACAAGAATAGTAATTCAGGTTACCCAGAAAACTGTATGTATACATCATATATTTGTCATGCTTACGGTCACAAATTTCCTATACACACAAGGATACTTCAAGAGGAAAAAACTATCATATGTTAATTCATGGACGTACCTAAGCAAAATCCCTACTGATGATCCACTTCCTGTTTGAAAATGGTGATAACCAAAGTCTATATTTAGTACTGAAATTTCAATAAATGTGCTTAGTATAGGTTAAGCTGACATACCTGGTTTCTGTAGGGGTACACGAAATAAGCAGTAAGCAAGACGTACTTCCCTTCATGACAGCAGCCGGCCCTCCCTTGAATCCATACATGGTGCTGCCTTTGGCACGCTCCCGCAGGTAATCAGATCCACAACACCAACCATGACAAGTCAACAACAAGAATTATTCAGCAAACACCGCAAAGCAACAAAATCTAACAAGATATATCCTCGGATTTTCCATCAGAAAAGAGACTGACATAGTGCACTAACAGGTCTTTAATTCAATTATGAACACCTATTTTCAGTCAATTGGTCTCAGCTACTGCTAAACGAAACAAACGTGCGGTTGGAGTTCACTCGCACTTATCAAAGATGTCGCAGATCACATTGTGCCCCCCTAGAACCTAGTCACCAGAAAGCACGACGCCGATCTTGAGCATCTTCGTTGCAACCGGCTTGGCCCAAGGCTGGCTGTACAAGTTGGGGAACAGTTTGGTGATCTCATCTGCGACAGATCAAGTCATGGCCGTCAAATCCCAAATTCAAAGCAGCCCAAACCGCAATCCTGCGGTCCGAGATCCGGGAGCGCCACATCCCAGGAAAGAGGGCGTTCATTACTCACCGAGTCACCGGGGCTTCCCGCGGCGGTGGTGGCGGGCCCATCGGCGTCCGTGAAATGGAAGCAGACGATGGAGGGGAGGGGCAGCGTGTGCCGATGCGGCTCGTCTGCACCTCGATGTACACTGACGCGAGGTGACAGAGCACGCCGCCGCCGCCATGCGATGCGATGCGCCGGTGAGGAGTTGCGGGCGGCGGCGTGAGGTGAGGGTGAGCGGCAGAAGCGGGCGGGGGTCTCCGGCAGCGAGCGGAGGCCAATCTGTGCGGAGATGGTGGATGAGGGGATCGGCGGGGCGGCGAACGGTGCGGGAGGATCGGTGTGCGGCGGCCCGCCTGTGTTATGGCCAACCGTGGCGAATGGCCGGCGTCCGTTGGGGAGTAAATTGCTCAAAGCCACCACATTTGTGGCAAGAGTACTCCAAAACCACCGCTTCTGCCAAAAATCACAAAAAACCACCGATTCTGCGGCAAGTGAGTAACAAATCGCACTAATTTGAAACTGGGACGCGTCTAACAGCCGACCTGACGTGTTGGCCCCACATGTCAGGCTAATTTGGCATGCCTAGATGGATAATATGCTGACGTGGCAAAGGGCCCACATGTCAGCCCCACACCTTCGTCTTCCTCCTCACATCTCTCTTCCCTCTCTCCCTCTTCCTATCCGCCGGCGACTTGAGCTCGATGATGCTGCAGGACGGCGGAGCTAGGGGGCGCTCCTCGACGACTGGCGGCGGCGGACGCGGCCGTACCCAACTGCGAGATGCTGGCGAGCGGCTCGGGTGGAGCATCTCCTCGCGCGGGATGATGTCGCGCAGGACGGCTCCTGGAGCAGCAGTGACTTGGACTCCGACGATGTGGGGAACAGCCGGATCCCGAGAGTAGGGAGGCGGGGGAGGTTGATGGCGAGGCGGGAGCCTGCCGCCAGAGTCGCCCGCAGCATGGCCGTACGCGGACGAATCGATCTGCCCTGGCCAGCAGCAGGTCGACGCCGCGGCTCCCGATTCGTTCGATCCGCTTGCTTCTGCGTCCCTTTTCTGCCTGCAACAATCGATCCGCCACCACGTGACGCTGCAGGGAGGCGGTGCACGGCACTGCCGGAGGAGGGCACGAGCTGCCGTGCCCGGCGTCGACCAGCGGGTCTTGGTGGGCGGCCATGGCGTGGGCGAGTGGCGGCGTCGAGGCTCGCCGCGCGCAGAGGAGGGGCGGAGCTCGTCGGGGTGCAGACGGAGGGGCAGCATCGCCGGAGAAGAGCTGGACCGACGGAGTAGGTGTTGTGCGTGCACACGAAGTACTCGACGAAATGCCAGAGCCTAGTCACCTCTCTACTGTTTATTCTTTGCCAAGTCAGCCTGGCATGTGGGCCAGGCATGTCAGTTTTTCACTTAGTCGCGGCTCACAGCACGTTTAGTGCTTTTTGTTACTCACTTGCCGAGGAAGTGGTGGTTTTTTGAAATTTTCGACAAAAGTGGTGGTTTTGCAGTATTCGTGTCACAAATGTGGTGGCTTTCAGCAATTTACTCTCCGTTAGGAGGAGGAGGTGGGCGAGAGGTCGTGCGGGCGTGCGTTGGCACCGGGTTTTTTTTTCGAACGTGGGCAGGGTTAGCGATTGATCGAGCGTGGCTTGTTGCGTGGTTTGCAGTGTTAAACATTGAAGGATTAAGGGCCATCGGTTTTTGCTGATGGATGGGTGAGATGATTTGGTTCTCCGCCCTCTCTTCTTTTTATAAGGGTAGTAGATTAAAGTATGTATATATGTATGGTAATTAGTTTCTGCAATTAAGATATTGCGATTGGGAGGAATAGATGTGTTTGCACTGTGGTCATTTTTTGCATGCTTCCTTTAATCCTCTTTTTTTATCCTTCTCTGAAAAACAACAGTGCAAAATATAATCTATATTCTACGTCAAGTCGATCTTGTTATGTGCTATGAAGTGCAAATTATGCAAATGATTTTTGTGTTCAGCAAGCTTATGCTGAAACACATACCACCCTTTGGTTAGGATAAGTGCCCCCCTTGTTCAGTTGAGCCGTGTTCAGTCTGAATCTGAATGTAAATTGCACGTTTGTAAAATAAAGGGTACATTGATTTCCCAGAATATAGACTAATTTCAAGCTTATAGAGGCAACACAACATATGATAATGTATTAAGAATTTACACCACTTTGATAGTTCACTCAGGCACATCAGTTGCTTGAACTTTGCATGCGGAAGCTCAAAAAGGTATGATTAAATCACTAATGTTCTTCAAATCCAAGGCTGAGGCTAATAGCCATGGTCTGGGAGAGAATAACCTGGTGTGTTACTCGGATGGAGAGGCTGGAGCAATTTAATGTGAATACATACCCAATTTTTCAACAAAAACGGTAAGTGATATGTGCTTTTGTCTTATGTATCTACGCATAAGGATGTGTGCTCAATCAAAGTATATCATTTGTAAGATGATGGTGTGGAAATAAACTTGTGAAGATGAAATTGTATACATCCTTGCCAGAGAATTCTGATATCAGTCGCGCGTTGCACGTGCATGTTTACTAGTGAAAGATAAGAGAGGAAGCAGAGCCTTATTCTTTCATGCAGGAATATACTGGTGCTGGTTGGATTATATTCTTGCCTTGTCTAGGCACATGGGACAGACCACATTGCTTCTATTTTCCATGTTTGTGCATGCCCAGGGCGTCACCAAACTACTATTATTCTGGAAGACTTGCGAAAAACATCCAGCACATATACACGGGGACGCTATCAATTGGAGACATGAAGCAGAGCTATTCTCTTGCAAGACAGGAAGTTGTTGCCATGTTAAATTGTGATATCAGTAATCAGAAAGCGGTTCCAACACTAGTAGCTTATCGTTTTATCTCGTCCCCTGAAAGAAAAAGCTTGTTTGAATAATAAGTAGTTGTATTTTCCAAGTTTGTTTAATCATTGTATTTCTTTTCAATTAGCATGGCCACATTCTCCCCTCGGCAGTGGGGCACTGTAATGTTTTTAATCAAGGTTCTGTTAGTTATTTCCGGACCATCATAAATGAATCTGTTGATTTCGCCTGATACTCTGCACCAGGAATACTGTTCCTTCCTACGAACTCTGGTATACACTGCGAAGATGTTAAACCGTGTATCACTAGCTGTATAGAGTTACTGTATATCTCATGTATTGTATCCCTTGTATGTGACACCGACAAATGGTGTACGTACTAGCCTATACCGTATAGCACACCAGCCCAAGTTAGAGGATCTTTTTTAACATAAAAGTTGATGGTTTTCTTATAGATGAAGTTGTTAGGATATGTGTTGATGGTTTTCTTAGTATATGTGAGATCCGAATCTCGCTCCCGAGCGGCACCGGGGCGCCCCACCCGCAGCCCTCGACTCCCCACCTCATCTCTCCTCCCACGCCACCGCCGGCGTGCGGTGCGGTGCCGGCGGCGGTGGGATTACTCTCTGATGGCTTACAGCTCCTTGGCGGGCTGCTGGACGGGCTGCATGAGTGCTGGGGCGACTTGACGACCGATCGACACAGCCCTCCCGCCACGGCAAGCAGGGCGTCTTCGTGTGACTCCGACTCGTCTCTTCCTGTGGCTTGTCTTCGGCTTGCTGTAGTGCATGGAGGCAACGAGATTGTGGGCTCCGAAGACTCTGGATCTGGGAGGTTCACGGCGGCTTGTTCCGGATGGGCTTCGCTGGAAGTTCGCTCCTCCATGCGGACGACCCGGCCGGTTGCCTAGCCTTGCCCCGACGACGCACGAGCTATCTCTGGCACCGCCCCGGCCCTCCTCTTATGGATCCAACAGGCGGCAGCCAGAATTCCCTGGCACAGCGCTCGACAGGGTCCTGTGTTTTGAATTTCGGCCGAAAAAAGCAGATTACGGCTGAATTTCGGCCATCTCGGTCTGGGGCGAAATCTATCTTTCTCCGAAATTGATCAAACTTGACAAATTTTGGTCAAACTTCAGTCAAATTTTGGCCGAAATTTTTTAAAATGGCTGAAATTCGGCCATCTCGGCCAGGGGCGAAGAAAAATGTCAAACCGAAAATTAAAACGCTGACAGGGCCTCGTGCATCCCTTGTTGGGGTCCTCTTGCCCTGCTCGTGAACCAAATCTTCCACCAGCGGGCTGGGATCCTGCACGACCAGGAGCATGGTGGCCGGCATCAGGTGGGATGCGCCCTCGATACTGCAGTTGGGCGATGTACATCTGGATCAGATCTGGACCTAGCAGGCGGCTGGGGTTTGTGTACCTCGAGGCACGTCGTTGGTGGCGGTGGTGCAGGCGGCTGCTCGAGGTTAATGCTGAGCATTCCTCTTCTCAGTAGTTGTTGCATCTGATCAAATTGACGAACGTCATCAGGTGTTGGATTTGCGTGGTTTTCTCCTTACGAAAAAACTGGCCGGTCACTCAAGCTGCAGATTGCTGTGGACATCGGAGAATCTCTTTAGATTCGATGGCCGATGCCGGCGGCTTGTACCGACAAAACTGGGGGATGCAACCAGAAGGCCCGGTTGTGGGTTTTGGCGGCTCCCGCTCCTACCAGTTCACCTTTGATGATGGTGTAATGCAATTTATGAATGACAACTTGATGCAGAGGGTACAGATGTGTAGCGGAGGCAGTGAGACTTGTAGCTCGATGCAAGTAGTTGCTGGGGAAAAGTGGGGGCGACGACACGTGTTTGACTTCAATGTGGTGCTACTGCTTGAGTACCTGGTCTTGAGCTCCGGGGTGAAAACCCTAGGTCAGACCCGAGTTGGTTATACCTAGCAATGATGATGTTCTTGCATCCTTACCTTGTTGAAGGCATTTCTTGGATATGCTCGGACTTGTTCTTCAGGGTGAAAACCTAGAGTCTAACCTTTGGTGGTTGGATCCGGCGATGGTGGCGCTTGAACGTCATTTCTTTCTTGAAGGCGTTGCTGTTGAAGAATCTCGTTGTCCCTGTTGTGTCAAGAGAAGATTAGTGCCGATATGGTTGTTTTCGTAGTTTGTCGACCGTTGTTTTAATCAATTCGGGTTTTTTTTCTCGCTAAGGCATAGCTTCGGTCTTGTGTGGCTTTGCTATTTGCCGGTGTGTTTTCTTGTGTGTGTGCATTGGTGTTGACTGTGTGCATCCTAGCTATGCAGAGGCTGGGTGTGTACTCACTGTGTTTTGTATCTACTTGATGCTTCACATTGAATCAATAAAATCCACCCTTTCATCGAAAAGATGTGTTGGCTTATTATAAAATACCAGTACTATGTTAGTAGAGTTGAGCAAAGTACGTGGAATACAGCTGCAGTCCATGAAGTTGCTGGCTATGTCTAATACAGTCCTCGAACTCAGGAAATGCGCTAAATCCGTCTCTAATCTCAGGTCTATAGGTCCACATACGGTCCTAACTACTCCGATTCACCGCCGTATTTAGATGACGTGGCGCTGCATCGAGTCCGCGGCGTCGTCATTTTCCCACCACACCACCATGTTATGCTGCCGCATCGACAAAATGGTGGCCGCTGGAGACGGCGCCTTCGTGCTAGCTTTCTCGATTTCCAATGGGACAACTCCATCTTCAACCCTACGCACGCAGGTTAGCCGGCAGTGTCCCACACATCCATGCTATTTTGAGCGGCGCAGCACAAGAAAGCGTGACCGCCGGCGGCACAGGTAGCAGCAAGCAGCAGGATCCCCACCTCGAGCGCCATCACCCCTGCGTGCGGCACGCGAGCACAAACTCCATGCTCATGGTCGAGCACTTCCTCCCGTGCTCGCTAGCTGACGAGCCCCACCTCCATGCGGGCAAGCACAAAATCCGTGCTCGTGGTCAAGCACCGCCGCCCATGCGCGCGGCGCGGGCGAGCCCAAGATCCATTTTCGTGGTCGAGCACCAGCGCCTCTCTGACGGTTCTGAACCTGACGGACACACGCACGAACACTGAATATTTTTGTGCTGTAAGCGTACAGCTTGTCCCATTCTGATTCTATTGCATATAAAGGAAAGACACTGTGGCTTCACCATGCCCACGTTCAAGTGTGTAACGCCGGCATCCCACGGACTGACGGACACGAGACGTGGAGGAATACTCGGGAGGTGGCCACGAGCACTAGCTCTGACCGGCGCGCATGACTTGCAGAAGCCGCGAGTTCCGCTCAACTTGCTAGGAGTTCGAATTTGAAAATAAGCGGGAAAAAATATATCATGTTTGTTTCATCGTTTTTGACCATCACCAGTTTACGTTAACATTACCGTTACTATTACGTTAACATTACCGTTACCATTTCTGTAGCCAAACACCTCCTAGGAGGCAGCTGGATTAGGTGACAGACTCTGCGCCCGTGCAAGCCCAACCTCCATGCTCGTAGTCAAGCACACCTTCTCGCAGGCGAGGACCGCCACCCTTGCTCGCGGCCAGGCCTAGACCCAGTGCTCGTAGTCGAGCAGCGCCCCCGGCCCCCTGCTCTTCCGCTTGATGTCTTCTATCTCTTGGGCATTGTGTCGAGCACAAGGTGTGCGTTGACCAGCTAATCGACTCCGCCAGTTGTTGAGCCGAAGCCGATGAGCCTGACACTGTGTGCCCCTCCCCTCCTCTCTCCAAGTTCCCATGTCACCTGGTGGTGCCACGTAGGCAGGAGGTGGCCGGAGCGATAGTGGCAACCACCGCAGCAAGGCAAAGCACCGAAAGATGATCAGATTGAGCGGAGGAAGATGTCCTCGATGGAATCCATCCCAAATGTCCTGGCTCGATTCCTATGGAGGGGAGGAGAGGCACGACGAGTCGGAGGCCATGTCTTTCTTTGTCGGTCTCGGAAACGATGTCCGAGCATTACAGCGGATATGGCAACGCGTTGCTTGCTTTTTCCAAATGAAGACGAGGAGACACCGCTTGCCGAAGACGACGACGCGAGTTTGGACGAGCTGCAGATGGGCCGATACAGCGACACATCAGCAAAATAGGGAGTCGGTGTTGTTTTGGATCACTAGCTATTTTCCCGTGCGTTGCAACGGGGCTATATATATTCTAGTAGTATAACATCAATCGTGTATGTCTACAGTCATAGCTTAATGTAAACAATTCGAGCTAAAACTCACGACCTTTGGTAGGTATGAAACACATCTGCTAGATAACACCACGATTTATGGCCTTTATACATAAGAGATTCAGTGAGTTTATGGCAGAGATTGATTATTTGGTTTCCGCAAATTTATAACCTTGTCATATGTGAATTAATTGATTACCATAATTGCCATATATGAGATTTTCGTGAGTTGATGGCCTTACCATACGTGAATTGATTGATTACTGTAATTACCATACTACATTTGAGATACACTGGGATTTCACGGGCAGACGAATAAACCAGTAAGAGAGAAAACCACAGTGGAAGGGGGAGGAAAATCGATGGAGGCGAAGGAAAATCGGTGGGGATGGGGTTTCTTAGAAGTGGATGTGCATCATAGGTATAATCCACTGTAGAATATATGCTGGTATGCCGATGAAAGCAATTTTTTTTTAGGTGAAGATTTTGTATCCTGACCATGAGCTGCATAATATCGATGGAGTATGAACCTTGTAAAGCACATTAAGATTTCAAAATGTAAAAGCACTTACCACGCAGCATGGATTAATTACTAAGTCTGATTTGGTAAATAAGTACTAAACTTCCTTCTATGAGGAAAAGTCATTGGTGATCAAGTGCTAACTCCACTCTAATGACACTATTGTCAAGTTGAGAGGATACTGAAACTGAGTTTCAGGCATAAAAAAGAAACGAAAAACGAAGCATAATATTGTTTGGACAATTGTAAAGTCTGATCACATGACAGTAAACTTTTCCGCTGATGTGAAATACATCAAGGCCCTTTCAAAGGAAATATTACACAATTGTCATGGATCAGTGCAAGTTATTCACAGCAACAACAACACACCCAGATTATGGATCATTAGAATGCATGAACCAAAAACGTGAAAAAAACCCTGGAATTTTGACTTCAGGTTCCCTTCATGCTTTCATGGTTCCCCTGAATCCGAATGGCAAGCAAAAATCATTAAGGGAACAAGCTAACAAAGGCTATACTGGATGGAGGCCAACCTCGATCTACTCTGGAAGGAGGGTCCAATGGTTAAGTGATATTTTCAGATAATAAGTTTGGCAGTGAAAATTTCAATTTCTACATAAAATATCATATCAAAGGATTTCATATGGAGGGAGGATTCTGAATATTGGCCTCACGGGAAATAGTGTTCAGCGTGGATGGAATGGTAGGACGAACAGAAGCAGCAGCGTAGCGGCAAAATTATATCTCACGCAAGTCTCCCCTCATCGTCACTGTTGGAACACATCTTCAGGAGCAGCTTCAACGGTCTGCACACGATCTGGTGCACGCTCCAGCGCGTGATCGGCTAGAGTTTAGCTGTAGTGGTTAGTGGACAACGGCATGACTGCCTCCTGTATATGTACGCTGTCAAAGGGTGAATGAAAACACTATCAATTCTTCCATTCTTCTCCTTCAGTCACCATGGTCGTGTCGCTCCGTCGATGCCGCATTTACCCATCTCCTTTCCAGATCGAGCGCTACACCCCTATTCCCTCCCCTCCCTGCCACCTTGGTTCGAGTAAGGCGTACGTGCATCGGCACCGCGACGCACACCAGCGCGTGGTCGCGCACCTTGGCTGCATCGCTCTATGAAGAGCTGCCGGATCTCTACCTCGGCGAGCGACCTGCCTCCCGCATCCTCTCCTTCCCCCAACGGCGACCTCTCCTCTACTCGGGGCGGCCCCCTCTCTATCTCCCCACCACGATTGACTTGATGCGCCCATGACGGATCTAGTCGAGCGAGGCGAGAGGGGGGGCTAGGCATCTGCCAGGTGGGAGAGGGAGGGCCAGGCATCTGGCGGCTCGCGGCTGGGAGGAGCGAATAAAAGAGGATCGAGGGAGCCAAGGCAGAGGGAAACTAAAGAGTTAAAAGGAAGGAATAGGAGAGATGCCGTCTGTGATTGATCTGTATTAATTGTGTTATATGCATTAACCAAATAAGGTATTAATTGTCATCCGTGAATTGATTGTATTACCAAATATTGACCGTGTGGAGAGGGAAATCGCTGTCGGGTGGGAGAGGATTGACGAAGGGGTGGACGTAAGAGGGGAGACGGAACCTTACGGTTCTTTTAGGTAGTATATAGAGATATGTGGACAAATTAGAGGATGGTGAATGCATTTCACTCAACTAGTAAATATGCACGTGCAACGCACGTCTCGACAAAAATATATTTCATTGTGAAACATAGTCATTCTATTAATAACGTAAACCTACTTTCTGTGAAGCTGAAATCTCATGCAGATAGCATATAATTTCTATGTCCTTAAAATGACTGGAAAATATCATGCTTTATGAATACATGCCCAAGTCCATTGCGTAACAAGTACCAAATATAGTTAACTAACTGATACAAAATCAGTCCATGAAGAAAATTAAATTGTGGCCAAGTATATTTGCGTTGTGCCCCCCTTAGTGCATCTTGGCATACAACGCCATCACCAACACCTCGCGGGCAACCATGGTACTATGTAGATGCTCATCATGTAACGCAGATATAATTGTTTGTCATATATCACACCCATGACCTCTTAAACTGCATAATTGACATAATTCACATGTTATTCATAGCTTAGAGTAATCATTGGATCTAAACTAAACTAAATTTGAGGTATAACATTCCCAACCAAAGAAAAATACATTTTCAATCTTATTTTCTTTTAGTTGGTACGTAAGAATGTGCCACTGGCAATAGACACCGGGAAAAAAGATATGTAAGTGTGTATATAGAGGCAACGGAACTTAGTAGTTTCCACAGAAGCTCATCAAATGACATAATTCATCATAGTTCTAAGATACAAGTTTGCGCATCTAAGAAACAAAACATTGCTAGTCTTTTTTTATGAGATACAAGTTTGCACATCTAAGAAACAAAACATTGCTAGTTCATACAGAAACAAACCATCAAGTTGCATCAATAAGACATCCTCGCTCCTGCGGTTGTACCAAGCAATGCCAGGAACATGTGAAACCAGTCACAAAACTCTCTAACGGATAAATTAGATGCACAAACCACTAAAGGTGGAACCAGGCTTACTCATAATCTGCAGGTCCTAGCCAATGTAGTTCATTTATGGTCATTTTAGTGTTAATCCTTCCATGACAAGGTCTAGAGCAACGAAGGTATTTGCAACATGTTATTCCAAATAGTAGTAAGCTTCTCTCGTGAACGTTCACAATAAAGCACATACCCGGTTTATAATAGTTTGGAAAATAAAAAACAGAACATTAGGATTATATAAGTCAAATAGCTCTTGGTGAGAAACAACAAAATCCAATGGTAGTATGAAACAGAAAAAAAAACAATGAAATTATCCAAACCATGATGACCTCCTAATTTCAATAATCTCCTCGTTCCCTAAATTTCCATTGTCCCTCTAGAAAAAATCCAGTTCTCCATCGTGCTAGAACGAGCTCTGGCGCGTCCTCGCCGTCGCCATTAGCTCGCCAAAGAAGCGGTGGACGCAGAGCAACACGTGAAGCCGGAGCCCAAGTGGTCAGCGGCGACCGGGATACAAAGCAACACGTGCAAAGGGAGCCCTCGCTGTCCGCAGTGGCCGAGATACAAAGCAACACGTCGTAAGAGGCCCCCTGGTCGGAGGCGGACGGGAAACACGTGCAACCGGAGCCCCTGTGGTCGGCGGCATCCAGGATACACGGCAACCAGAGCAACACGTGCTACATGGCCTCCCTCGCCATGTCGGTCCAAGGGCATCCTGTTCGTCGGCCTCCTGAGTCATCACGTGTGATGAACACCTCGGCATACGCGCGCAGCAACCCACGTCGACGACCTGCACACCCATCTCCATGGCTTCAGGTCGGCTGTGCAGACCGTCATTGTCGCACCGTTGCGGGCTGATTAGTTGATAATTGAATTTAGTTTTCAGACTTGTTAACTGAATTAGCCCGTGTAGCCCTTTCTACTTGTACATTTTCAGACTTGATAACTGAATATACTTTGGGAAAAGAGATTAAGATGGGTCGTCTCGCGTGATGAACACCTCAGCATACGTGCGCAGCAACCCCACGTCGACGACCTGCACACCCATCTCCATGGCTTCAGGTCGGCTGCGCAGACCATCGTTGCCTCACCGGGCCGATTAGTTGATAACTGAATTTAGTTTTCAGACTTGTTAACTGAATTAGCCCATGTAGCCCTTGCTACTTGTACATGTTCAGACCTGCTAACTGAATTTACTTAGGGGAAAGAGATTAAGCATTCGATTTCCTTGCACAAACAAATCGACATGACGTTACCTTGCCATCGGCGGACCTATTGTTCGTATACCTTTTTCGGACCTCAAAGCCCTTTTGACCACCGCTAAACCAAAATGCCCAAACTTCATCCTATTTTTTAAATTCCATGCCAACATGAGGTACCTAAACGGACAATATAGCTATGCAATTGTAAAGTAATCATGAGCAAGAAAAACTTATGCAAGTGTCATATTTCAGGATGAGAGAAAAGTAAATGTGAAAGGGAAAGCTTGGTACCTCATGTTGGCATGGTACCATATGGTACGATGTGTTAGCCTCTTCTTCCATCTCAATTGACAAAATACAACCCCGGCTGATTCTTCTTCTTCTTATAAAAGGGAAAGCTTGATTAAGTTGAAAGCAGTCTTCTGATCAAAATTCTGTCAGTTCTAGGGAGCTATTCATGGGAACATGGCATGAGAAAGGGAAACTTCACCAGATTGAAAAGGAGAGCAGGTCTTCCTCAGGGGCTGCTTCTTCCACGAATAAAAGGGCAGACGTTGATCAAGTTGAAAGCAATCTGATGTTCCTAATTCCATCAATTCTAGTTAGCGATTCATGGCGAAGATAGCAGGAGAAAAGCAAACTTCAGAATTACGTACAAGATTGAGCAGGTCATTCTCCGGCGATCAACTCCTTCACCAGAACGTGATTGAAGAACAGCGCAGGCCGTTCTCCTCGCTCCACTCCTTCACCAGAGCGGGCTCACCCTGCGGCTCGATTCCAGGGACTTCCTCCCGGAGGAGCAGGGCCGGCACCAGAGCTACAGGTCCCACATGCTCGCCCGCCTACACCGCGAATCCATGGGCGGCCGACCTGAATCCAGCCAACACCACGCCCGTCTTCGAGGCGTCGGCAACAGAGACACAGGGGCTGTGGTGTACGGTGTCGGGCAGGGCAGCGGGAGTACTTCTCGTGCGTCGGAGTGAGCCGGCTCGTGCGGCAGCAATACATGGTGCTCGGCAGCGGTAGCGACGTCACCTGGCCACAGTGCCAGCCCTGTGCCAACACATTATGTAAATCCACTGGCACGTACAGGATAACCGCCATTGCCTGGTGCTGATGCGCCACAAAATCAGTCGCAGGTCTTGGACCTCCGGGGTTCGACCTATCCTCTCCACCACCGATTCCTTTTCTGCGGAGGCGCAACCGGCTAGGGTTGGGGGGCTATGGAATCGGGAAGGATGTGAGGGATGGAGCAGGCCTAACAGCTCAGCGACGCGGCATAGGCGGAGGCCCAAGTACTAAAAAAAACGCCTGACTGTCGAATCGTTACTTTTCACTTATAGGTGGCATGGTGGGTAATTTTCTTTAGAGGTGGAGTATGGTCAGTCAATGTAATTTGCTAAGTGCACACAGAGTATGGATTAGATTAACGTTAGCTGTTAGATTAAGTTAGTGGGCCTAATCGTGCGATGATAATGGGTCGAGGTACATATTGTGAGGTGCGCTGGGGGTAATTGTGGGGTGCACTTAAGAAAATTCTTGTTGGATTGTTTAATATATATATATATATATATATATATATATATATATATATATATATATATATATATATATATATATAAAATATATATATATATATATATAGGCAGCACTCTCTTGGGCGCACCGGCGGAACATTTCGGCTGGTCAAACCAGAGCCGCTCGATCTGGACGCGCGTATACGTCAGATCTGCCCCACATCTCCTATCGTCATCCTCCCCACGGGAAAAAAGAGAAGAAAAAAAAGCAAGCGCCACCGCCGCTCGTGGGATCCCGCACGCTGGCCCACGCTGCTCTCGCTCGGACCACCGCTGCCCCTGCTCATCGCCGGCGCTCGCAGCCTCACCGCCGCTTGCGAACCAAAACACCACCCACGTTCATCGCCGACACCGAAGCAAAAAATGCCGGTTCCAGCAAAATCAAAAGGCGGTGGTAGCAAAAATTTAGGATGGTTCCAGCAAAAACAAAACAAAAACAAGGGTACTAGCAAAAACTCCTGATGCTTCCAGGAAGACTCTGGTAGTAGCAAAAAATCTGGTGGTAGCAAAATGGCATCTCCGGTAGTAGCAAAAATCCGAGACGGTTATAGCAAAAAAAAGCCATTGCCGCCGTTGAGCAACATTGCCGTGGGAGGATGTAGCAAAAAATGTCTTCAGTTCCAGCAAAATCAAAATATGGTTGTAGCAAAAAAGACAGGAAAAAACATAAGTTGGATGTAGCAAAAATCGACAAAACACCGGTAGTAACAAAAAATCAAAACGGTTGTAACAAAATGGTTCATCGGTTGCAGCAAAAATCACCTGGTAGCAAATTTTGGGCGGGTGGGTGGTAGCAAAAACTGAAGGAAATATGCCCTAGAGGCAATAATAAAGTTATTATTTATTTCCTCATATCATGATAAATGTTTATTATTCATGCTAGAATTGTATTAACCGGAAACATGATACATGTGTGAATACATAGACAAACATATAGTCACTAGTATGCCTCTACTTGACTAGCTCATTAATCAAAGATGGTTATGTTTCCTAACCATAGACATGTGTTGTTATTTGATTAATGGGATCACATCATTAGGAGAATGATGTGATTGACATGACCCATTCCGTTAGCCTAGCACTTGATCGTTTAGTATATTGCTATTGCTTTCTTCATGACATATACATGTTCCTGTAACTATGAGATTATGCAACTCCGTTTACGGAGGAACACTTTGGTGCTACCAAACGCCACTGGCGTATCTGGGTGATTATAAAGGAGTACTACATGTGTCTCCAAAGGTACATGTTGGGTTGGCGTATTTCGAGATTAGGTTTTGTCACTCCGATTGTCGGAGAGGTATCTCTGGGCCCTCTCGGTAACACACATCACATAAGCCTTGCAAGCATTGCAACTAATAAGTTAATTACGAGATGATGTATTACGGAACGAGTAAAGAGACTTGCGGTAACGAGATTGAACTAGGTATTGGATACCGACGATCGAATCTCGGGCAAGTAACATACCGATGACAAAGGAACAACGTATGTCGTTATGCGGTTTGACCGATAAAGATCTTCAGTAGAATATGTAGGAACCAATATGGGCATCCAGGTTCCGCTATTGGTTATTGACCGAGAATAGTTCTAGGTCATGTCTACATAGTTCTCGAACCCGTAGGGTCCGCACGCTTAACGTTACGATGACAGTTTATTATGAGTTTATAAGTTTTGATGTACGAAGTTTGTTCGAGTACCGGATGTGATCACGGACATGACGAGGAGTCTCAAATGGTCGAGACATAAAGATTGATATATTGTAAGCCTATATTTGGATATCGGAATGGTTCCGGGTGAAATCGGGATTTTACCGGAACACCGGGGGGTTACCGGAACCCTCCCGGGGGATAATGGGCCTTAGTGGGCCATGAGGGAGAAGAGGAGGGCCGGCCAGGGCAGGCCGCGCCCTCCCCTAGTCCGAATAGGACAAGGAGAGGCGGCGGCGCCCTTCCTCTTTCCCTCCCCTTTCCTTCTCCAACAAGGCAAGAGGGGAGTCCTACTCCCGGTGGGAGTAGGACTCCTCCAGGCGCACCCCTTGGGGGCCGGCCGCACCTCCCCCTCCCTCCTTTATATACGGGGGCAGGGGGGCACCCCATAACACACAAGTTGATCTACGGATTGTTCCTTAGCCGTGTGCGGTGCCCCCCTCCACTATATTCCACCTCGGTCATATCGTCGCGGAGTTTAGGCGAAGCCCTGCGCCGTTAGATCATCATCATCGTCACCACGCCGTCGTCTTGTGGAACTCATCCCGACACTTTGCTGGATCGAGTCCGGGATCGTCATCGAGCTGAACGTGTGCTGAACTCGGAGGTGCCGTGACGTTCGGTACTTGGATCGGTCGGATCATGAAGACATACGACTACATCAACCGCGTTGTCATAACGCTTCCGCTTACAGTCTACGAGGGTACGTGGACATACACTCTCCCCTCTCGTTGCTATGCCATCACCATGATCTTGCGTGTGCGTAGGAAATTTTTTGAAATTACTACGTTCCCCAACAGTGGCATCGGAGCCAGGTTTTATGCGTTGATGTTATATGCACGAGTAGAACACAAGTGAGTTGTGGGCGATACAAGTCATACTGCTTACCAGCATGTCATACTTTGGTTCGGCGGTATTGTGAGATGAAGCGGCCTGGACCGACATTACGCGTACGCTTACGCGAGACTGCTTTCACCACTGCGAGCACTCGTTGCTTAAAGGTGACTGGCGGATGTCTGTCTCTCTCACTTTAGTTGAACCGAGTGTGGCTACGCCCGGTCCTTGCGAAGGTTAAAACAACACCAACTTGACAAACTATCGTTGTGGTTTTGATGCGTAGGTAAGAACGGTTCTTGCTCAGCCCGTAGCAGCCACGTAAAATTTGCAACAACAAAGTAGAGGACGTCTAACTTGTTTTTGCAGGGCATGTTGTGATGTGATATGGTCAAGACGTGATGCTATATTTTATTGTATGAGATGATCATGTTTTGTAACCGAGTTATCGGCAACTGGCAGGAGCCATATGGTTGTCGCTTTATTGTATGAAATGCAAACGCCATGTAATTGCTTTACTTTATCACTAAGCGGTAGCGATAGTCGTAGACGCAATAGTTGGCGAGACGACAACGATGCTACGATGGAGATCAAGGTGTCACGCCGGTGGCGATGGTGATCACGACGGTGCTCGAGATGGAGATCACAAGCACAAGATGATGATGGCCATGTCATATCACTTATATTGATTGCATGTGATGTTTATCTTTTATGCATCTTATCTTGCTTTGATTGACGGTAGCATTATAAGATGATCTCTCACTAAATATCAAGAAGTGTTCTCCCTGAGTATGCACCGTTGCGAAAGTTCTTCGTGCTGAGACACCACGTGATGATCGGGTGTGATAGGCTCTACGTTCAAATACAACGGGTGCAAAACAGTTGCACACGCGGAATACTCAGGTCAAACTTGACGAGCCTAGCATATACAGATATGGCCTCGGAACACGGAGACCGAAAGGTCGAACGTGAATCATATAGTAGATATGATCAACATAGTGATGTTCACCATTGAAACTACTCCATCTCACGTGATGATCGGACATGGTTTAGTTGATTTGGATCACGTAATCACTTAGATGACTAGAGAGATGTCTATCTAAGTGGGAGTTCTTAAGTAATATGATTAATTGAACTTAAATTTATCATGAACTTAGTACCTGATAGTATTTTGCTTGTCTATGTTTACTGTAGATAGATGGCTCGTGTTGTTGTTCCGTTGAATTTTAATGCGTTCCTTGAGAAAGCAAAGTTGAAAGATAATGGTAGCAATTACACGGACTGGGTCTGTAACTTGAGGATTATCCTCATTGCTGCACAGAAGAATTACGTCCTGGAAGCACCGCTGGGTGCCGGCCTGCTGCTGATGCAACCGCGACGTTAAGAACGTCTGGCGAGCAAAGCTGATGACTACTCGATAGTTCAGTGTGCCATGCTTTACGGCTTAGAACCGGGCCTTCAACGGCGTTTTGAGCGTCATGGAGCATATGAGATGTTCCAGGAGTTGAAGTTAATATTTCAAGCAAATGCCCGGATTGAGAGATATGAAGTCTCCAATAAGTTCTATAGCTGCAAGATGGAGGAGAATAGTTCGTCGGTGAACACATACTCAAAATGTGCGGGTATAATAATCACTTGATTCAACGGGAGTTAATCTTCCGATGATAGTGTCATTGACAGAATTCTTCAAATCACTGCCACCAAGCGACAAGAGCTTCGTGATGAACTATAATATGCAAGGGATGGACAAGTCTATTCCCGAGCTCTTTGCAATGCTAAAAGCCGCGGAGGTAGAAATCAAAAAGGAGCATCAAGTGTTGATGGTTAACAAGACCACCAGTTTCAAGAAAAGGGCAAAGGAAGAAGAAGGGAACTTCAAGAAGAACAGCAAACAAGTTGCTGCTCGAGAGAAGAAACCCAAGTCTGGACCTAAGCCTGAAACTGAGTGCTTCTACTGCAAGCAGACTCGACACTGGAAGCGGAACTGCCCCAAGTATTTGGCGGATAAGAAGGATGGCAAGGTGAACAAAGGTATATGTGATATACATGTTATTGATGTGTACCTTACTAATACTCGCGGTAGTACCTGGGTATTTGATACTGGTTCTGTTGGTAATATTTGCAACTCAAAACAGGAACAACGGATTAAGCGAAGATTGGCTAAGGACGAGGTGATGATGCGCGTGGGAAATGATTCCAAAGTCGATGTGATCGCAGTCGGCACGCTACCTCTACATCTACCACCGGGATTAGTTTTAGACCTAAATAATTGTTATTTGGTGCGAGCGTTAAGCATGAACATTATATCTGGATCTTGTTTGATGCGAGACGGTTATTCATTTAAGTCAGAGAATAATCGTTGTTCTATTTATATGAATAATATCTTTTATGGTCATGCACCCTTGAAGAGTGGTCTATTTTTATTGAATCTCGATAGTAGTAATACACATATTCATAGTGTTGAAACCAAAAGATACAGAGTTGATAATGATAGTGCAACTTATTTGTGGCACTGCCGTTTGGGTCATATCGGTGTAAAACGCATGAAGAAACTCCATACTGATGGGCTTTTGGAATCACTTGATTATGAATCACTTGGTACTTGCGAACCGTGCCTCATGGGCAAGATGACTAAAACGCCGTTCTCCGGAACTATGGAGCGAGCAACTGATTTGTTGGAAATCATACATACTGATGTTTGTGGTCCAATGAATGTTGAGGCACGTGGCGGGTATCGTTATTTTCTCACCTTCACAGATGATTTGAGCAGATATGGGTATATCTACTTGATGAAACATAAGTCTGAAACATTTGAAAAGTTCAAAGAATTTCAGAGTGAAGTGGAAAATCATCGTAACAAGAAAATAAAATTTCTACGATCTGATCGTGGAGGAGAATATTTGAGTTACGAGTTTGGTTTGCATTTGAAACAATGCGGAATAGTTTAGCAGCTCACGCCACCGGAACACCACAGCGAAATGGTGTGTCCGAGCGTCGAATCGTACTTTACTAGATATGGTGCGATCTATGATGTCTCTTACGGATTTACCGCTATAGTTTTAGGTTATGCTTTAGAGGCGGCGCATTCACGTTAAATAGGGCACCATCAAAATCCGTTGAAACGACACCTTATGAACTATGGTTTAGCAAGAAACCAAAGTTGTCGTATCTTAAAGTTTGGGGCTGCGATGCTTATGTGAAGAAACTTCAACCAGATAAGCTCGAACCTAAATCAGAGAAATGTGTCTTCATAGGATACCCAAAAGAGACTATTGGGTACACCTTCTATCACAGATCTGAGGGCAAGATTTTCGTTGCTAAATTCGGATCCTTTCTAGAAAAAGAGTTTCTCTCGAAAGAAGTGAGTGGGAGGAAAGTAGAACTTAATGAGATAACTGTATCTGCTCCCTTATTGGAAAATAGTTCATCACAAGAACCGGTTCCTGTGACAACTACACCAATTAGTGAGGAAGCTAATGATATTGATCATGAAACTTCAGATCAAGTTTCTCTTGAACTCGTGAGGTCAACTAGAGTAAGATCCGCACAGAGTGGTTCGGTAATCCTATTCTAGAAGTCATGTTACTTGACCATGGCGAACCTACAAACTATGAAGAAGCGATGGTGAGCCCAGATTCGCAAAATGGTGGAAGCCATGAAATCTGAGATGGGATCCATGTATGAGAACAAAGTATGGACTTTGGTTGACTTGCCGATGATCGGCAAGCCATTGAGAATAAATGGATCTTTAAGAAGAAGACCGACGCTGATGGAAATGTAACTGTCTATAAAGCTCGACTTGTTGCGAAAGGTTTTCGACAAGTTCAAGGGTTGACTACGATGAGACTTTCTCACCCGTAGCGATGCTTAAGTCTGTCCGAATCATGTTAGCAATTGCTGCATTTTATGATTATGAAATTTGGCAAATGGATGTCAAAACTGCATTCTTGAATGGATTTCTAGAAAAGAGTTGTATATGATGCAACCAGAAGGTTTTGTTGATCCAAAAGGTGCTAACAAAGTGTGCAAGCTCCAGCGATCAATTTATGGTCTGGTGCAAGCCTCTCGGAGTTGGAATAAACGTTTGATAGTGTGATCAAAGCATATGGTTTATACAGACTTTTGGAGAAGCCTATATTTACAAGAAAGTGAGTGGGAGCTCTGTAGCATTTCTGATATTATATGTGGACGACATATTATTGATTGGAAATGATATAGAATTTCTGGATAGCATAAAAGGATACTTGAATAAAAGTTTTTCAATGAAAGACCTCGGTGAAGCTGCTTACATATTGGGCATCAAGATCTATAGAGATAGATCAAGACGCTTAATTGGACTTTCACAAAGCACATACCTTGATAAAGTTTTGAAAAAGTTCAAAATGGATCAGGCAAAGAAAGGATTTTTACCTGTGTTACAAGGTGTGAAATTGAGTCAGAATCAATGCCCGACCACAGCAGAAGATAGAGAGAAAATGAAAGATATTCCCTATGCTTCAGCCATAGTCTCTATCATGTATGCAATGCTGTGTACCAGACCTGACGTATGCTTAGCAATAAGCTTGGCAGGAAGGTACCAAAGTAATCCAGAGTGGATCATGGACAGCGGTCAAGAACATCCTGAAATACCGAAAGGACTAAGGATATGTTTCTCGATATGGAGGTGACAAAGAGCTAGTCGTAAATGGTTACGTCGATGCAAGCTTTGACACTGATCCGGACGATTCTAAATCGCAAACCGGATCGTGTTTTTATTAAGCGGTGGAGCTGTCGGTTGGTGCAGTTCTAAACAAAGCGTCGTGGCGGGATCTACATGTGAAGCGGAGTACATAGCTGCTTCGGAAGCAGCAAATGAAGGAGTCTGGATGAAAGAGTTCATTTCCGATCTAGGTGTCATACCTAGTGCATCGGGACCAATGAAGATCTTCTGTGACAATACTGGTGCAATTGCCTTGGCAAAGGAATCCAGATTTCACAAGAGGACAAAGCATATCAAGAGACGCTTGAATTCCATCCAGGACCAAGTCCAGATGGGAAACATAGAGATTTGCAAGATACATACGGATCTGAATGTTGCAGACCCGTTGACTAAGCCTGTTCCACGAGCAAAACATGATCAGCACCAAGACTCCATGAGTGTTAGAATCATTACTGTGTAATCTAGATTATTGACTCTAGTGCAAGTGGGAGACTGAAGGAAATATGCCCTAGAGGCAATAATAAAGTTATTATTTATTTCCTCATATCATGATAAATGTTTATTCTTCATGCTAGAATTGTATTAACTGGAAACATGATACATGTGTGAATACATAGACAAACATATAGTCACTAGTATGCCTCTACTTGACTAGCTCATTAATCAAAGATGGTTATGTTTCCTAACCATAGACATGTGTTGTTATTTGATTAATGGGATCACATCATTAGGAGAATGATGTGATTGACATGACCCATTCCGTTAGCCTAGCACTTGATCGTTTAGTATATTGCTATTGCTTTCTTCATGACCTATACATGTTCTCGTAACTATGAGATTATGCAACTCCTGTTTACGAAGGAACACTTTGGTGCTACCAAACGTCACAACGAATCTGGGTGATTATAAAGGAGTACTACAGGTGTCTCCAAAGGTACATGTTGGGTTGGCGTATTTCGAGATTAGGTTTTGTCACTCCGATTGTCGGAGAGGTATCTCTGGGCCCTCTCGGTAATACACATCACATAAGCCTTGCAAGCATTGCAACTAATAAGTTAGTTACGAGATGATGTATTACGGAACGAGTAAAGAGACTTGCCAGTAACGAGATTGAACTAGGTATTGGATACCGACGATCGAATCTCGGGCAAGTAACATACCGATGACAAAGGGAACAACGTATGTCGTTATGCGGTTTGACCGATAAAGATCTTCGTAGAATATGTAGGAACCAATATGGGCATCCAGGTTCCGCTATTGGTTATTGACCGAGAATAGTTCTAGGTCATGTCTACATAGTTCTCGAACCCGTAGGGTCCGCACGCTTAACGTTACGATGACAGTTTATTATGAGCTTATAAGTTTTGATGTACCGAAGTTTGTTCGGAGTCCCGGATGTGATCACGGACATGACGAGGAGTCTCGAAATGGTCGAGACATAAAGATTGATATATTGGAAGCCTATATTTGGATATCGGAATGGTTCGGGTGAAATCGGATTTTACTGGAACACCGGGGTTACGGAACCTCCGGGGATAATGGGCCTTAGTGGGCCATGAGGGAGAAGAGGAGGGCCGGCCAGGGCAGGCCGCGCGCCCCCTCCCCCCCTAGTCCGAATAGGACAAGGAGAGGGGGGGCGGCGCCCCCCTTCCTCTTTCCCTCCCCTTTCCTTCTCCAACAAGGCAAGAGGGGGCGGCCGCACCTCCCTCCCTCCTTTATATCTGAGGCAGGGGGCACCCCATAACACACAAGTTGATCTACGATTGTTCCTTAGCCGTGTGCGGTGCCCCCCTCCACTATATTCCACCTCGGTCATATCGTCGCGGAGTTTAGGCGAAGCCCTGCGCCGGTAGATCATCATCATCGCCACCACGCCGTCGTCGACAGAACTCATCCCGACACTTTGCTGGATCGGGTCCGGGATCGTCATCGAGCTGAGCGTGTGCTGAACTCGGAGGTGCCGACGTTCGGTACTTGGATCGGTCGGATCGTGAAGGCGTACGACTACATCAACCGCGTTGTCATAACGCTTCCACTTACGGTCTACGAGGGTACGTGGACATACACTCTCCCCTCTCGTTGCTATGCCATCACCATGATCTTGCGTGTGCGTAGGAATTTTTTTGAAATTACTACGTTCCAACAAAAACAGGGGCCAGTTCCAGCAAAAACAAAACATGGTCGTAGCTTTTTACCACGCCGGTAGAAGCTTTTAGCTCTGGCAGTTACAACATTGAGGAGTCGCCGGCGTGGTAGCCCAGCTGAGCTTCTAGTTCTACCAGTTGCAGAACCTTGCAACTCCCAGCACGTGTGACCATGGTCGCAGCATGCCGCACCCCGCCATGCCGCCCAGCCGCAGTCGTAGAGGAGGTGAAGAAGCACCCCTAGCTCCGCAGCAGCACCTCGCTCGTGTTCTTCCACTTGCTCTCACAAATTTAGTGGCTGTTTTTTTTGGGGGGGGGGGGGGGGGTAGGGCTTCTCTCATCGCATTACAAATCACAAGGGGATGAGGGGTAGGGGATGGGTACACGGCCATGTCCGGTTTCTAGTAGCAGTGGAGGCCGGTGGTCAAGAGGAGGAGAGATCCATGGAGGAAAAGAAGAAACAGAGAGGGAATGAGGGGAGGAGAATGACGGGAGGGAGGAAGAGGATAAGGAAGGAGACAAATAAAAAAGGGGAGGGACAGGCGTGGGCCCGACAAAGAAAACGTGCAGATGTAGGGAGGTAGCGCATGCCAGCGAGGACCCGCGTGGCGATGCAGCGTGCGACCGGCGCAAACTCGGCCGGCGCACCGTTGCCAAATGTTTACCTATATATATATATATGGATTTTTTGTCGAAAAAGACTACCGACGCAAACGAATTGTCAAAAAAGACCACTTGCAGAATAATTTGACAAAAAAGATCCCATCGGCCGTGGCGGCAAGCGCGGCAGGTGACACGTGGCACCTGCCGCCACCGGGCCAGGCGGCAGGCTGCCTGCAATGGGATTCTGGCCAAGCGACGGAACGGGCTGGCGTGGCTGGGCCTGGCTGCCTCTTGGCATGGCGACAATACTGTAGCTGCTGGGACCGGCCGCCTCGCCCCATGGCGGCACTACTGTTCCCGCGCTGTGTCGTTTTGCCGCGGGCTCCTTGTCCCATTTCATAGAGCAATGCAGCAGCGAACCTGTGATTGATGAGACGTCAAGTGGGCCCACCCAACACCCACGACGTGTCCAGAGAGGTCTCATGCATGGCAGACGACGATGGGCACATGCCTGAACCTACCATTGTCAATGCATCACGGCAGTACAACTAACACTAGAAATAATAAAAATTACATCCAGATCCGTAGACCACCTAGCGACGACTACAATCACTGAAACGAGCCGAAGGCGCGCCGCCGTCATCACCCCTCCCTCGCATGAGTCTGGCACAACTTGTTGTAGTAGACAGTCGGGAAGTCGTCGTGCTAAGGCCCGTGGGACCAGCGCACTGGAATAGCAACCGCCCGTGATGAAGAATAACGTGGATCGAAAGGATCCAACACGAAGATACACGAACATAGACGAACCACAACCAGATCCGAGCAAATCCATCGAGGATAGATCCGCCGGAGACACACCTCCACACGCCCACCAACGATGCTAGACGCACCACCGAACGGGACTAGACGGGAGACCTTTATTCCATCTTGAGGAAGCCGCCACCGTCTCGTCTTCCTGAGTAGGACACAAACCCTAACAAATTTTGAAGGAACGACTAACAACGGAGCCCTCCCGCCGGCCCTTGCCAGGATCCACCACGCCTCCATGGCCCTAGGGCCACCGGAGACGAGGCGGACCTGCGGCGGAGCCGGCGAGAGGCACAAACCCTAGCTTTTCTTGAAGGAGGAGGCGGCGGCTAGAAAGAGGCAACACGTTGTCCTATGTGGATTAGTTTACTTGATCACACTCACAGGGAAATGTGGATTACCGCCTCTTGTCCTATGGGTCCGCCGGCACGTGATCGAAGCGCCGATCGATCGAGATCCAACGGAAAGGTCGGCACAAACACTCCGCAAAAGTCAAAGAGCCGCATACCCAAATTATTTCAGAGAACTTGGATCCAATGGACAGGACCGTGCGAATAAAAGAGACATAGAAACACACGGGATGAAAAATACCAGATGTGACACACACTCTCCTAATGACCGGTACTGCCTCGAGGCATGCCGAGTCAAAAAGCATGACCGCGATGGACTAATCAACCGTCGAAATCCCAAACAAAAGCTGGCGGGCACATTAAAGTAAAATTATCCTGAAGACACGAACAAAGGAGCGCAATGATAGGGAAAAACACAAACATACTGACAAGGTCAAAGGTAACCAGAAGTGGCCCGCCCGAAACCGTTCTCGCCTACCTTGAAGACTCGGGCCCCAGGGGCCCGAATGCCTTCGCCTCGGCGGCGGAGCCAAGGTGGCAGGTCCGTAGGTGCCAGGAGGACCCGACAACATGGAGGTGGCCCACCCGGAACCATCTGGGAGCCGAATACCATCGCCTTGGCGGCCAAGTCAAGGCGAATCGCTGAATCACCGATTCTGTAGGATATCGAAGATTACCCCGGCAAGCTCGGATCTGGATGTTCGTTTAGGGTTGTTGTATAGGGGCCGCCGCATGTAAACCCGTTCGGTAATCTGTAACCCTTGACGCCTTTGAGTATATAAAGAGGGGTAGGGATGCCGAACTACAAAACACATCTTCCAACTCATTCTACCTCCATCCATTAGGTGTCCGTGTACCTCTGCAATAACTCCTCCATCCACCATAGGTGAGATCGAGATCTACCACGAAATCACCTGAGCACACTACAGATAATCCCATACACCCACAACATGAGTACGGTCATTACTGGACATTGTACGTCCAGGGCCAGAACGTATATAAATCACTGTCCCCAGTGTGCTACCATTCCGATCTCCGAGCGTTACCCATCCGAACAAAATATACCATCGTAAAATATGTCGATAGTTGGCACGCCAGATAGGGGTTGCGCGTTTCGGATCTAGGATTCCGATGGCCGCCGTCATCATGGCCGACGGACACACTCTGACCGCGAATTCATTGATGCCCCACAGGGAAACTTCACTGCGACTCCATCATCCCATGGATTTGTACCCGGGTCTGGAGCACCTTTTCAAGTCAGGGTGGTACGTCGTTGGCACTCTTGCCCCCCCCTCCTCCACCGAGCATGGATCGGATGATGAAGGAAGCACCGCTGGGAGCTTCCTCTTCGTCAACGACACACCGGTCAAAGTGACTGGGACACCGAACGGCTAGGAACCGACCCGCTGTCGGTCACCTTCCCCTGATGTGGATGTGGTGGCTCGACTTGCTGCTGGCCTTGCCAACACGGTCGGCGAAACTAACTTCGCCTCCGGTGCTCTTACCGAAGGGCAAGCAAAGGAATTCGCTGCTCAGATTGCCTCCGGTGCTCAGGCGATGTAGCTCTCTCGAAGAGTGCTGGAGAAGGATCAAGCAGAATTCCATGAGATGCGAAGGTCTTTTGCGGAAAAGGTGACACAAGGATTACAGAGTTAGCCATTAGTGAGTGAATTTTCTCATGATTTATAATTCTTATGTTTGGTGGTGCAACGTCTGTACCTGAATAAACGAAATACCCGTCGATGTAGCTAAAGACACACACATATATAGGAAGATTGTCACTTTTTACCAGATTGTGATGTAATGTGTATCATTCAATATCCATGCGAGATATTTCAGCAATGCAAATGATTTCTCTCATGCATTGTGCATCTATGATCTATCTGTGCATACTTATCTCGTGTTCCCACAGTCATGTTTAAACATGTATTGGACGAAAGCAAAGAAGAAGCACAAGAGGACGATACGCATGCGGCACATTAAAGTTATGATGACTAATTGCTCATAACATTTGTCAGTGGCGTATGTGGAAAACATTTTCGTAAGTACTTGCAGTTTAGAGTTTATCACGCTCTACGCACCTCATTTTGTTCATGTCATGCTTATGTGTGTATTACCATTCATTGATGCACAGACGAAACCTTCTATGTAAACCAATGAGTGATTTCATTTTCTACTTGATTGCATGTTAAGATAGGTAACTAGTACCAACTAACTTTCTTCTTAGTTATTCTATTCCATGTTTTTATCTCTTTGTACTAGTACATTCCCAATGTGGATGTGAGAAGCTGGAGGAAACCAAAATGAGTTTCAGCCGGATTCTCCAACTAACGCACAACCAACTCAGTGGGGTTGTCCTTAGGGCCGGCTCTGGCCCAGGGCAATCGGATGTTCCTTCATCCACATGCGCTACTTGGTGCTGAAAACCAGGGGTGGAGCTAGGCCCCGGGCACCCAGGGACCAGGCCCGGGGCGTGGAATTTAGAGGGTGCTTGGATACGTTTTAGTCCCATGACTAAAAATAGTGGGACTAAAACTTGCTAGCCTCACCCATGCTTGGATCCAAATACTAAAGAGACTAAAATCAAGTTATTGAGCATTTATTATCCTCCAAACCCTTCAATCCAGAACTCGCATGTGTTAAAGGAGAGGAATTAAATGAGGAGAGAGAGGGCTAATATATATTTTAGTAGGTTTTTTATGACTAAAAGAATTTTAGCCTCAAGATTAGTCCTAGCCTCTCTTTAGTCAGGGGTGCTTGGAACTTTAGCCTCTAAAAAAGACTATTTTTAGTCAGACTAAAAATAGTCCCTTGGATCCAAGCACCCTCTTATACTAGTCTATTATAGAGTAAAATGCACGGTTGGTCCCTAAACTTGGTGGCAATGTCCAGAACGGTCCTGAAACTTGTGAAGTGCCTCACTACGGTCCTGAAAGTTGCAAATACTGCTACCATACGGTCCTTCAACTTGTTACCCCAGTCCTGGTCTACGTATCTGGGTATGTGGTGTGTACACAGCAGCGTAGCACAGTCGCCACGTCAGCGAATGGCCCGCAGCCAGAAGATTTGGTCATTCCTCCTCATTCCCCAATCGCACCCGGAGAGCCTCGCCGTCAACTCCAACCACCTCGAACGCTATCAGCACTTCAGCAGCCTCACGGCGCTGCGCGAGCTCATCAACTACGGCAACCAGCGCCATCTCGGTCTCCATCGAGGTGCTCCGCGGCGGCGGCAACAAGAACCTCGACGTGCTCCCGTCGCGGCAACTGCCCAAACCTTACCATGCTCAGCCTTGCCGAGACCAGCATCTCCGACCCCTTCCCGGCGAGCCTAGGCCAGCTCAAGAACCTCGGCAGGCTGGCGGCTGGCCATCTACACGGAGCTGCTCCCCGTCCCGATTCCGCCGGAGCTCGACAAATGCGTCGGCCTGCAGAACTCTACCTGCACGAGAACGCGCTGTCCGGCTCCATCCCGGCGCGTGGCAGAACAATTTCGTTGGCGTCATCCCGCTGGAGCTGGGCAAGTACACGGGGCTCGACGTCGTCGACCTTTCCATGAACCCCAGAAGCATATGTACGGTACTTGCAAAGCTAGTTCAAACAAGCAGACTAACAGCTTGATCCCTTGTAGCACACGTACGTGCAACTCGCCGGAGACTTGTGTATTTGTACGTATGCCTGGGCGGTCGGCATGCTCGTTCTTGGTAGCAACCGGTTATCCGGTCAGATGCCTCTGGAGATCGGCTAGCTACTGGACCTCGGCTAAAACTCGCTGTCCGGTGCGATACCGGCGAGTCAATAGGCCCATTTTCTACTAGTGTAGGGTTAGTGAACGTGGCTGACCCCTAAAACTCGCTGTCCGGTTAGTGAAAAAAAATCTGCAAAATATTGGGTGTGCCCCTCTAGGTCCGCCAGTGCTTCCCCAGATGTGGACGTGGTGGCTCGACCCACTGCCGACCTCGCCTACGCGGTCGGTGAAACTAACTTCGCCAGCCTTACCGAAGGGCAAGCAAATGAGCTTGTTGCTGAGATCGCCTCCGGTGCTCAGGAGGTGCAGCTCTCTCGACGAATACTGGAGAAGGATCAGGCGGAATTCCATGAGATGCGAAGATCTTTCGCGAAAAAAGGTGACACCAGGATTATACAATTAGCCATTAGTGAGTGAACTTTCTCATGATTTATAATGCTTATGTTCAGTGGTGCAACATGTGATCCTGAATAAATGAAATACCCGTCGATGTAGCTGAAGATGCACATATACAGGAAGATCATCACCTTTTCCCAGATTGTGCCATAATGTGTATCATTCAATATCCATGTGAGATATTTCAATTGTTGAGGCCAATGCAAAATGACTTCTCTCATGCATTGCGCATCCCTGATCTATCTATGCATATTTATCTCGTGTCCCCACGTTCGTGTTGAAACATGAATTGGTTCAAAGCAAACAAGAAGCACAAGAGGGGATACACATGCGGCACATTAAAGCTATCATTAGTAATTGCTCATAACTTTTATCAGTGGCGTATGTTGAAAACACTTTTGTAATGTACTTGCAGTTTAGAGTTTATCATGCTCGACGCACCTCATTTTGTTCATGCTCATGCTTATTTGTGTATTACCATTCATTGATGCACAGACGAAACCTTCTATATAAACCCACGAGTGATTTCATTTGCTACTTGATTGCATGTTAAGATAGGTAGCTAGTACCAACTGATTTTCTGCTTAGTCATTCTATTCCATTATTTTTAATTGTTTGTACTAGTACATTCCCAGTGTTGATGTGAGAGGTTGGAGGAAACCAAAATGGAAGCCAGAGGAATTCTCCAACCAGCGCACATCTAACTCAATGGCGTTGTCCTCAGTGCCGGCTCTGGCCCAGGGCAAGAGGTTGATCCCGAACCCAAATAGAGGGAGATCGTGAAGCCAACCAACAATATTACTCCAAGTCTCTATCTCCATGCTCTTACGAGTGATTGTGAGAGGGTTGAGAGGGTTGCAGTTTAGAGATACGTTTCTCTAAATAAAAAGGAAGTCTTGAGAGGGTTGTGCAAGAGTAACATCTCCCACCAGGCATTGCTGGTCAGATACGGGACAGAGGAGTGGTATAATGATGGAAGGCTGACCAATAGCATTAACTACTGGTTAGTCAAGAATTCCTGGGGCAGCTGGTGGGGGAACGGGGGATACATTCCCCTCGAGCGGGGATATGAAAAAGATGGAGTCCATCTGTTGTACCCGGTGGATCCTGTAATGCTTGAGACAGTTCGCAAAATGAAATTCCAGCAGTCCCGGTTTCTACCGGGTATATGCATCCGCCGCTGAAACACGCTGTGATTCGCACGTACATTGTACAACATGCCTCGTATTCACTGTGTAAAGAGGGAGTCCGTTCGGTATTCAATTCCTCTAAGTGGGGGCCCACGGTTGCCAGGTCGACTGGCATAATTCATCACTGAACTTCCCAAAACCCGCATAATTTAGCTAAAGATGCACATATCAGATACTAGCATAACAATCTTTCAGAACTTTTCAGGGATTATACAGTTAGCCGTTAGTGAGTGAATTTTCTCATGAGTTATAATGCTTATGCTCAGTGGTGCAACATCTGAACCTGAATAAATGAAATACCCGTCGATGTAGCTAAAGATGCACATATACAGGAAGATCATCACTTTTTCCCAGATTGTATTGTAATCTGTATAATTCAATATCCATGTGAGATATTTCAATTGCTGAGGCCAATGCAAAATGATATCTCTCGTACATTGTGCACCTATGATCTATCTGTGCGTATCCTATCCGTGTGTGATAAGAGGTCGCGCGTACTAGTTGAGCTCCTGATCCGCGCTCAGCCGTGTGCGTCTCGGTCTCTTCTTCGATGACTTTCTATATAGCTACAGCACCGAGCGATCGCCAAATCCAGAGTTAGATCAAAGAGGTAGGAGTAGCAGTAGCACACGCGAGCGACGACCCTAACCCCACCTTCCGTCGCGATGAGGAGGACCCCAACGCCAACGGCTGTCATGACGGTGGCAGCGCTGCTGCTGCTGCTGGTATGCCTGACGGCGGCGACGGAGGACACGACGGCCAAGGAGAGGGAGTGGGAGAGGATCCAGGAGTTGCACGATCGGGTCTTGGCGGACTGGAAGGCAGGGCACGGCAAGAACATCAGGAGCGAGGAGGAGAGTCGACGGGCGTTTGCCCAGTGGAAGGCCGAGTACCGCAAGAAGTACAGCTCCGCTCGCGAGGAGGAACGCCGTTACGCTTTCTTCAAGGAGAGCCTCCGCAAGGTCGATCTGCACAATGCCGCCTTCGGCCCTAACTCAGTTTACAGAATAAAAAACGGGCTGTTCAGCGACCGCACCGATGAGGAGTGGCGCTGCCTGAGCCAGGGAATGTCGCGAGAAAAACCGCTTCCAACCTATATCTGTCATGGTAGATTATGTGTTCGCCGATTGTAAAATATTCTACTAGAGTTCATTATAAGTTCTTACATGGTTTCATCACAAATTGTTGGGTAATTTGCATAATTGTGTCATCCTATCGCTGACTGAAGTACACCATGGAAGTCAATCGATAGACTTCATTTTTCTTTAAGGGATTGATAGCAAAAAAAAATTGAACTGATATGACTTCATTAGGTAAGTCTTCTAGGTAGCACCATTACTGGAGAGAAGAAACACGGGTGAATCTAGATATGGCACTTGTGTTTGTTGCCAGAAGTTGACAACTTTAGCATGACAATCTTGCTTATGTTTAAAAGTTTAGATGCACAACTCTATCTTGTACGCAAATGTGGTTTCCGTTTCATTTATAATGCAAAGTTTATGATATCCCTAGAATTTTGTTTGGAAAACAGTTCCCGATATATGACAGATGATGAAAAAACAGTTAACAAGAGCTTTCACTGTTATTGCCCAGATGTTTGGAAACCAAAGGTTTATCGATGGTCTAAAGAAAACTATGTAACTCATGCAGCGCACATGATGCATAGTAATCAGGTTTATCCCCTCACACCTCTGTGGCCGCTTCTTCTCGACAGATCCTACCGAGCAGCGACTAACAGTCCCCCATCTACTTCTCCCTCACGTGTCTGTTACTCTCGCACCGGTTAGAGCTCATAATCTTGATGCACGGGCTCCATGAAAGTTTTGGAGTAGACCTCTGGCACGCCAGAGAGCAGCAGCGGGAGCTCGTGACTGGTAACAAACGGATCTCCTATGTTCATTCCTCAGACAAGGCTTTGTGATGCTCTAGCTGTGGTGGCACGAATCAAGGAAGATAATTACGTCCATTAAAAAAAAGACTAGCAAAGGCCTAGAATGTTTGTCCACACACAGTTTTCCTACAAAACCCAATATGTTCCAGCAGTGAAGGATGCACATATCTTTCCCTAATAATAACCCAGCTATCGCGCCTGGTCGTACCTCGTCGACAATTTGACAGAGAAACCCCTCTATTTCTAATAATTCAATCCGCAATCTCTATTTAAGTGGATCTAGGAAACGATTCATTTAAAAAAAAACCTACGTTTGTAAGAATTCAACTTGTGATCCTTTTTAAAGTGCCTAATCGCGAATACGCAAGCGGCAACACACCCCACCTCGGTTGCGGCAGCGGTGTAGGCGAGCGAGGCAGAGGAGCAGTCAACGCCGGCGTCGAGGGCAAGGTAGGCAGCGCAGAGGTCATCAGCGTCTTGGTGGCGCATGGGACGGCGCAGGAGGCTGGGCGCGTGGATCCTGGCGAGTGGAGTGGGGTCCAGATCTGGTCGAGGACGGGGCAACTGGCGGCGCGCCTAAGGCCAACTCCACCGCGCGACCCCAAACGGACGTCCGTTTTGTCCGGATTCTGTCCGTTTGGGTAGGGCAATGGGGTCGTGTCCGGGCCTGTCTTGGGATGCGGTGGCCATGCGCCCAGCGCGCGGCCGCATCCTTTTGCCGCATCTCGTCCGCCAGGGCCTAAAATGCCCATATTTTCATATGAAAACAAGTTTGCACATCCAAATATTAATTGTTTGAAAATTAAAATAGTTTTACAACCCAATCGAAAGTGTCTCTAATAAAGATAGTTTTACAACCAAATTGAAATTGTCTTGAATGAACATAAAACAAACCGATACATCTATCGGTTGCCAATATGCTCCCAGACGTGCTCAACCAAGTCATTTTGAAGAGCCTTATGAGTGTGCCAATCACGCAGCTCACGATGGAACTGGCAGAACTGATCAAACGTGGCCGGTTCTTGGTGCAGGTGCTCAACATTGTCACCTTGATAGTCAAATCCTTGGTCGAAGATACTGTCATCACGCTCGTCCTCGACGATCATGTTGTGCATGATCACACAAGCAGTCATCACCTCCCAAAGCTTCCTTTCATCCCATGACAGTGCAGGGTATCGAACGATGCCCCATCGGGATTGAAGCACACCAAAAGCATGTTCCACATCCTTTCTAGCACTCTCTTGCATTTGGGCAAATCTCTTTCTCTTCTCACCTTGGGGCTTCGAGATTGTCTTCATAAAAGTTGACCACTGAGGATATATACCATCAGCTAGATAGTATCCTTTGTTGTACTGGTGGCCGTTGACCTCAAAGTTGACAGGTGGGGAGCGGCCTTCTGCAAGCCTCGCGAAGACTGGGGAACGTTGCAGCACGTTGATATCATTGTGAGAACCTGCCATACCGAAGAAAGAATACCATATCCAGAGATCCTGCGATGCCACCGCTTCTAATATGACAGTGCACTCGCTGACATGCCCCTTGTACTGGCCCTGCCAAGCAAATGGACAGTTCTTCCATTCCCAGTGCATACAATCTATGCTGCCAAGCATGCCTGGAAAGCCTCTAGCTGCGTTGGTCGCAAACAATCTCTCTGTATCAGCGGCAGTTGGCTGCCTCAAGTACTCTGGGCCAAACACCTCGATCACAGCTTGGCAGAACTTGTACATTGACATCAGACATTGATACGACCGTGTGTCATTTATCTATGATGGTTGCTACTGATAAAAGTACGTCTATACATATGGCCGAATATCCTACTAATATTATACAAGATGAAGCTACGATTGTGGTTGACAAGTTTAAGCACGTGAAGGAGACGCAAGAATTGATGATGCATGTACGAGAAGAAAAATATGTTCAGGTTGAGAGGCCCATTATTATTGGGATCGACGTGCCTGAAACAGGAGGAAACCAAGGAAAGAGATATTCTGATTATTTTGGCAAGTCACGTTTCTTAGGAGGAAGCAAGGAGTCCATGTCAGATTTTGAATGTTTTCTTGCCATGACTACTAGTTGCTGCGTGAGGAGATATATTGCATATTTTATATTCATCTTCTTACCAACTAAGGGACGTATATGGACAAGATGCTTGATACGTGACTACTTATCCTTGCAAGGCTGCGGATGGTGCCCACCAGAAGGCAAGTTAACCGATGGTGAAGATAAGGCGCATATTTAATTCTATTCTGTTATAGTAGTATTAGGTAACTGCTAAGATATAAAAGGCAGATTATATTTAAATAGTAGAAGGTCACGATGGCACCAGAGATAGATGCGTTGGGATTGTCGGTTAAGTTAGAGGAGTCGTCCATTATATAAGTCCATGTACGTGTGCCATGTAAGGCAGGTTATTTTGATATGAAATAGAAGCGATGTGTTTTCAGGGTAGACACCGTATCAAGTTTTGGAGGATCTTTAGAAAACCTCTGTGTTGCGATTTCTTTGTAGAAATTGTTTTTGCGCGTGAGTATCATCGTCGAGATTGATCTTCTCGTGCTGGGCCGCAAGGTTCAAATCCTCTATTTCGTGCATATCGCGTGCGCGGGCGAGAGGCTACTGCTGCTGAAGGTGGAGTGTCGTGAAAGGTCGGGCCGCAACAACGGATCGGATCTCGCCGTCGAGGTTCGGTCTTTTTCAGGTGGTATCAGAGCATTAGGTTGTTCACGACACTATGAAGAAGATGGCAAGGGCATCGTCATTCAGTAAGTTAAGCTATGGACTTCAGTTAGAGGAGGAAGGCCGTTGGGCCGGGCTTTTTCACACCCGTGTGGTGGTGAAAGAGAGATCATGTGCCATGACGATTGATCACATGAGTTTGATCAGTGGTGCAAGCATCGAGATGGTGGAGAAGCTGAATCTACCAATGACACCACATCCACAACCATACTTGTTTCGTTGGGGTCATGAAGAGCTCACTGTCACGCAGCAAACCAAGGTACCGTTTTTGTTGGAAAATTATTTTTGCGAGGTTTTGTGCGACGTGATTCCAGCACCGATGATTTCATGTCACTTGTTATTGGGCGATCCATGGTACAAAGAGCATGATGTTGTGTATGATTGCAAAACACACATATATACCGTCAAGAGGGATAAGAAGCGTAGCCTTGTGCCAATGGGTGAGGAGCGTTTTATTGCTTGGAGGAAAGAACATCTTGAAAAGATAAAAGAGCAAAAAGAAGAAGAAAACAAGAAAGTCGTAGCTACTGAAATCTGTACGGTCATCGTTCAGTCTACAAACAAAAATATTGTTGAAGAGGTCAACTCGAAACCGAGGACGGTTTTGTTTCAAGGAGGAGAGGATGATACGACCGTGTGTAATTTATCTATGACGGTTGCTACTGATAAAAGTACGTCTATACATATGGCCGAATATCCTACTAATATTGTACAAGATGAAGCTACGATTGTGGTTGACAAGTTTAAGCACGTGAAGGAGACGCAAGAATTGATGATGCATGTACGAGAAGAAAAATATGTTCAGGTTGAGAGGCCCATTATTATTGGAATCGACGTGCCTGAAACAGGAGGAAACCAAGGAAAGAGATATTCTGATTATTTTGGCAAGTCACGTTTCTTAGGAGGAAGCAAGGAGTCCATGTCAGATTTTGAATGTTTTCTTGCCATGACTACTAGTTGCTGCGTGAGGAGATATATTGCATATTTTATATTCATCTTCTTACCAACTAAGGGACGTATATGGACAAGATGCTTGATACGTGACTACTTATCCTTGCAAGGCTGCGGATGGGGCCCACCAGAAGGCAAGTTAACCGATGGTGAAGATAAGGCGCATATTTAATTCTATTCTGTTATAGTAGTATTAGGTAACTGCTGAGATATAAAAGGCAGATTATATTTAAATAGTAGAAGGTCACGATGGCACCAGAGATAGATGCGTTGGGATTGTCGGTTAAGTTAGAGGAGTCGTCCATTATATAAGTCCATGTACGTGTGCCATGTAAGGCAGGTTATTTTGATATGAAATAGAAACGATGTGTTTTTCAGGGTAGACACCCGTATCAAGTTTTGGAGGGATCTTTAGAAAACCTCTGTGTTGCGATTTCTTTGTAGAAATTGTTTTTGCGCGTGAGTATCATCGTCGAGATTGATCTTCTCGTGCTGGGCCGCAAGGTTCAAATCCTCTATTTCGTGCATATCGCGTGCGCGGGCGAGAGGCTACTGCTGCTGAAGGTGGAGTGTCGTGAAAGGTCGGGCCGCAACAACGGATCGGATCTCGCCGTCGAGGTTCGGTCTTTATCAGACATGTTGTCTCTCTCATGCGCACGTACTCATCCACCAGATCGCCTGGAATTCCATAAGCAAGCATGCGGACGGCCGCGGTGCATTTCTGGTAAGAGGAGAACCCAAGCTCGCCAAGGGCATCCGTCTTGCACTCGAAGTATGGGTCATGAGCAACCACTCCCTCTCGAATACGATTGAACACATGCCTTGCCATTCGAAAACGGCCACGGAATTTATCCGGCTTGAAGAGCGGTTTGTTGGAAAAGTAATCGGCATAGAGCAAGGTGCGGCCTCTCTCCCTGTTGCGGTTCGGGTTGGGAGCACGGCCAGGGACTGACCCCCTGTACCGAGGAAGCTGCCGTTGAATGTGGTCGTGAACGACCAGTGCAGCCACCACAAGATCTTCATCATCCGACGACGAATCGTCCGATGAACAAAGGAAGTGGTGGAAGAAGAACTCGTCTCGACTGTCCATACCTTTGTGGGCAAAATGTTGAACACCTTGCGGTCGTGGTGGTGAAGAGGCCGCGATGATCACCTCGATGCAGCAGGCGTGGTTGCCGGCCGGCTACTGCCCGCTCTGGAGCCGTCGGAAGCTGCCGCGGACGCCGTGGTACGTTGCCGGCGGTCGTGTCTCCTTTGCCACCGGCAAAGATGGCGACGGCCAAACCTCCTTCGATCGACGGCCAAAACTACGGAGAAAGTGCGGGCGTGGTGGCGGCCATGTCTACACGTGGTTTTGGTATGGACGGCCGGGGGCTGCGCGGTGCGGAGGCTGCCGGAGAATAGCGGCGGCGCCGGCGGCGGGGCGGGGCGGGAGAGGGAGGGTTGAAGCATTTGGAGGGAGGGACTGCTAGTGTCCCCGACAGGCGGGCCACGGGGGGGACAAGGGTGTGCGTCGCGGCCGTCCGCGCGCGTCCGTTTCACCCCAAACTGAGCGCAACTTTAGGCTGGGGATGGGTCGAAAACGGACGGATTCCGGACATTTGTCCGCTTGAGGCCGCGCGTTGGGCCGCCCTATTCGTCCGTTTTACCCTAAATAGACGCACCCGGACAAGATGGGGTCGCGTGGTGGAGTTGGCCTAACGCTGGATGGAGAGGGAGGCAGAGCAAGGCTCGCCGAATGGCTGGATGGCGCACCTCCTCTAGCCTCCCTCCTTTCCGGGTAGTTGAGGAAGGAAGACGGCCAGGTCTGCTGGACGCCCTTCCTTGGTCGATGACGGGCCGGTGCGGGCTGTCACGGTGGCGCTCTTCTGTTGTGGAGTACCGTACTAGGACGACGGTGGTTAAGGTCGACGCCCGCATCCCCTCGATCGCTGGTTGAGCTCAACACCACCTTGCTCTGCCTCCAGCACATCTCATCCAATCCGGCTGGTCCGCTCCCCAGGTCGGCGGCTCCTTCTGTCCAGCAGCACACCACGCTCAAGCCTCCACCACCTCAACTCCTCAAGGTATAAAGCTTTGCTTTTTGTTTATACAAAGGATGCAAGATTCTCTTGCTGCCATGTAATAAGTAGCACTCTTGCTGCCATGCTCGGCGGGGAGAGCAGAGTCGACTCGATCCAGCCCAGCCCCGTGTCGCCCCCCTGCGGGCGACCCGGGCGCCCAACCCTAGCCGCCGCCGAACCCAGCCCCCACCTCCTTCCTCTTCTCCCCACCGCCCTTGGCCGAAAGCCGCCAGGCAAAGCCAGCAGCGGTGCAGCGGCAGCGGGATCTCGTTGCCCTCGCCTGGAATAGGGGCGCGGGGCTGCTTCTTGGTAGTGGCGGCGGAGCTCGGCGGCAGCGCGTCTGGTGGCATGCGCTGGTGGTGTCGGTGCGGGGCGGCGCGGCCTGCTGGCCGGTGGCGTCACGTCACGGTGGAGCGCGCGGGCCGATGGCGGCGCGGCGTTCTTCGCGGTGGAGCTTGTTCTGGTCAGATCCGCACCGGCTGATCTGAGGCGGCGGCCTCGCTGGTGCGGACGGCGCTCCTCCGGCGGCGGGGAGTGCTCGTCGGTGAGGTAGGCCGGATCCCCTCGGCTGCGCGGGCAGCGAGGTCCCGGTGGGCGCTGGGAGGCCCCGGGCTCCCCTCGTCAGATCGGAGGCGATCTGGTCCGCTCGTGATGCATGACCTCCGGCCGGCCTAGATCTCCGGCGTGCGCGCGCCTGCTGATGTTGTGGCTGGTTCGGAGGTGGCGGCAGGCTGCTTGGCCGGGGGAAACCCTTGGCCGCCGGTGGCGGTCACGGCGTCGATGGCGTCCCGGACGCCATTCCCTCCTTGGTGGCGGCGCCGAGGCTAAACCTCCCCTGCCTCCCCCCTTCCCCTGCGCCCGGGTGAAAACCCTAGCCCTGGTGGCTAAGTGGCGGCGGCGCCACAGCGTCGTCACCTTCTTGAAGGCGCCAACTTGGGCATGGGGATGCTGGGTGTACATGGCGAGCTTGTCTAGTTTCTGGTGGCGGACCGTCTGATCTACCGCGTCGCAACTCTGGGAAGTTCTTGTGGCTTCGGTGCTTCTCTTCCAGCCGTGTCTCCGATGGGGACCTCGCCCTTCCTCACCTTGTACATGCCGTGGTGGAGCGGTACTTCATCTCACTCATTGATGGCGGCGAAGATCGGCGGAATGGCGCTGTGGAGGCTCGCCGCCCGATGCACGGAGATGGACACGCGCAGGAGGAGGTAGTTGTCTGGCGTTATGGTGACGTCGATGGCGGAGTGGCCTACACAAGGTAGAAGACTTAATATATTCTGATGACAGACTTGTGGAAGATGGCTGCGACGACACAAGAGTGTGTCTGACCGGATTGTGCCCCAGACCCGGTATGTGGCTCGGCTGGGGCTTCCGGCTTTTGATGTTAGTTTAGGTGAGTGGTTTGGGTAAGAGTAGCGGCATATGTTGCCGAGACGGTGGATTCAGGAATAAGGTCCTCGAGAATAATTAATAAAGTGGCCGTATGCATCTCCCAGATGCAGAGGCCGGGGGTCATCCTCCTTTTCTAAAAAAAAGTAGCACTTGCAGTTACAATGGACAAGGAGCTCCCCTTTGCCTCTCATCTCTCTCCCCGTACTGGTGGTCACGGGCTGATGTTGCTGCTCCTCTCCATCAGGATCTATCCCTTTCTCTTTGTCTCTCACTCTCTCATGGATTGGCAACTGCATTCTTCCCAAATAAATGTGTGTCTCTGTTCTTGATATTACACCCACAACATGTTTGATGTTATGCTTATGAGGAGTTGAACTTCATTTTTTTTTCAGGTTTTTCTTCGGTGTATCTGGCATTCAGGCTGTAATTTGTTTTCAAAAGTGAACATGTCGTACAATCCGATGTATCTACGAAAATTAAGTTATGGAGAGTTGTTCATCACGTTGCTTGCATATTTTTTGTCTAACAAACTGGATACTTCAGTTTTGGATATAAACATTTAGTAGGTGTTCAGATATTTTGCTAATAATACTTTCCAATTACAACTTGCTTTTTAGCAGAACTACAGACCTATTTGCAGCTTTTAATTATGTGTACTTAAAATGGACTTGGTGTCCAGGGCATGTGGAGTTGAAATCAAGTTGAATTATGTGTTGATGTTCTTCAATAGAATAATTGTTCTTCTCCTTTAGCATGATGCGCCATTGACTTATTTTATTTTAGATGCTCAAATACACACACAAACGACATCCAGTATGCCCTTGGAAAACCGGCAGATTGAAAATACAGAAGCAGAGATATCCAATATGAGGCCACGATGCCCGACAGAGATGCAGCCAACATGCGCCAATCTTTATTTCTTCATGTTGGAACAGCAAGTAAGAGCATGTTCATGTTTATTATGTTTTTTTTGGAGAATTTTTGGGGATTTACAAGCTGAAATTATTGACTGTTTGAAAAAATGCTTTAACCAAAACTGTTTGACAATGTGCCCTGGTTCTGCATTCATGGAATTGCTAAAAAAACTGAACAAGTTCAGTCGGAGTTTTGTTCTTGTTAATAATCTGTTCGAAGTGTCAGTTTGTTTCCACTTGCTCATCTCTTAATGTTGAACTATACATGTACTTATCTTTAAAGTTATGTTGTCTTCATGAACTAATTGGATTTTTTAGCACTACTGAACTAATTGGATGTCATCTTAAATTACCTTCCCTTTGTCATTCTTATGCAGTTCCTGAGATCCGACGGGAAAGGGATGTCCATGGTGGAGCCACAAGAGGATCACAACACCCACAGGTGATGTCACCACCGGCGCCATGGCGCAGAGCTCACCGACCCCAACTCCCAGCGCATCGAAGGAACTCCCGGCGGGACCCCATCCTGTGAGGCAGGAACTCCAAATCCAGACCAGGGCTAAGCTACCATCGAAGACGACCGCTTCGCCAGGATCCCCCACCACAACAACCCTTGTCATCCTCATGGCCAACGCGCGCTGCCAACACCAGCTACAGCGGAGCTCGCCGAGAAACCAACCCCTGTAGCCCACTGATGTCGCTTGAAGCTACGTCGGTTTTTTCACAAAGAGGAAGGGATGATGCAGCACAGCGGCGGTAGGTATTTCCCTCAGATGTAAAACCAAGGTTATCGAACCAGTAGGAGAACCAAGCAACACAACATAAACAACACCTACACACAAATAACAACTACTCGCAACCCGACGTGTAAAAGGGGTTGTCAATCCCTTTTGGGTAGCAGCGCCTCAAGATAGGCAAAAGGACGTGAATAATTTGTAGTAAATTGATAGACCGAACGCCAAATAAAATAAATAAGTATAAATCGCAGCAAGGTATTTTTGTTTTTTTATTAATAGATCTGAAAATAAATACAACGGAAAATAGATCGCAAAGGCAAATAATATGAGAAAGAGACCCGGGGGCCATAGGTTTCACTAGTGGCTTCTCTCGAGAAAAATAGCAAACGGTGGGTGAACAAATTACTGTTTCGCAATTAACAAAACTTCAAATACTCATGACGATATCCAGGCAATGATCATTCATAGAAATCACGTCCAAGATTAGTAGACCGACTCCTGCCTGCATCTACTACTATTACTCCACACATCGACCGCTATCCAGCGTGCATCTAGTGTATTATGTTCATGGAAAAACGGAGTAATGCAATAAAAACGATGACATGAGGTAGACAAGATCTATCTATGTAGAGATAGACCCCATCATTTTATCCTTAGTAGCAACGATACATACGTGTCGGTTCCCCTTACATCCTTTGGGATCAAGCACCGTAAGATCGAACCCACTACAAATCACCTCTTCCCATTGCAAGATAAATAGATCAAGTTGGCCAACAAAACCCAAATATCGGAGAAGAAATACTAGGCTATAAGCAATCATGCATAAAAGAGATCAAAGAAACTCAAATACTTTCATGGATATAAAAGGATAGATCTGATCATAAACTCAAAGTTCATTGATCCCAACAAACACACAAAAGAATTACATCATATGGATCTCGAGAGACCATTGTATTGAGAATCTAGAGAGAGAGAGAGAGAGGAAGCCATCTAGCTACTAACTATGGACCCGAAGGTCTACAAAGAACTACTCACGCATCATCAGACAGGCACCAATGGAGGTGGTGAACCCCATTTGAGATGGTGTCTAGATTGGATCTGGAGGTTATGGACTCTGCGGTGGCTGGATGAATATTTCGTCGACTCCCCTAGGGTTCTGGAAATATTGTGGTATTTATAGAGCATGGAGGTGGTCCGGGGGGCACCCGAGGTGGGCACAACCCACCAGGGCACGCCTGGGCCTCCTGGCGCGCCCTGGTGGGTTGTGCCCTCCTCGAGGCACCCCTAGGCGCAGCCAAGGCCCATTACATTCCTTCTGGTCCAAAAAATCTCCGTAAAGTTTCGTTGCGTTTGGACTTCATCTGATATTGATTTCCTGCGATGTAAAAAACATGCAGAATACAACTAGCACTTGGCACTGTGTCAATAGGTTAGTACCAAAAAATGATAAAAAAATGATTATAAAACATCCAAGATTGATAACAAAACAGCATGGAACAAGCAAAAATTATAGATACGTTGGAGATGTATATCCCACCACCAAGGGCCGCCGCCACGGCGTCCAAAACCGCCTTCCCACTGCCGCAAGGCCACGACGGCCGCCCAAGGCCACACTTGGCATGGGTGACACTGGCATAGGGCCGGACCCCCGGTCTACGTGACAAGGAGAGCGCCGGCAACGAGGGCTCGATCCTCATTGGATCTAGCCCCCAAAACCATCGAGGCGGCCAGGGATGGGGCAAACCGGCAACACCCAGCCGCCACCTGCCCTTACGCCGCTGCCGAAGCCATCGCTCAACGCACAGCCGGGACAACAGGCCTCCACGGGAGGGACCTGGCAGCTCCAGATCTGGTCGAGGCAGACCCTCAAGGACCGTTGTCCCATGTCCCAGGCACCCCACCGGAGCTCCGCCGGCCCGAGGCGCCGTTCGACAGCCACCAAGCTTCCTCCCACGCTTGCCCCTCCAGATCCGCCTGAAGGAAATATGCCCTAGAGGCATAAATAAAGTTGTTATTTTATATTTCCTTATTCATGATAAATGGTTATTATTCTTGCTAGAATTGTATTGATCGGAAACCTAAATACATGTGTGAATACATAGACAAACACTGTGTCCCTAGTGAGCCTCTACATGACTAGCTCGTTGATCAAAGATACACTACTAGGGAAAAGCCTAGCAGCAGCGCGGGTTTTGGGCCTCTCGGTAGCGCGGGGACCGGCGCTACTAATAAGGCGCTACAGCTAACGTATAGCAGTAGCGCCTGTTGTCCCACGCTACTGCTATACATGAATAGCTGTAGCGCTCTTTAGAAAAGGGCGCTGCTGATATTATCTGCAGCGCTGTTTACCAGGAAGCGCTACTGGTAATGCGGCGCTACTGCTAAATTTTCCCCCTCGCGACTACTAGTTTTATTAGTTTTTTCCCTACATATTTGTTTTTGTATTTGTTTTGTATTTGAATAGGCTTTATACAATAATCTTTAGCATATCATACACATACAAATGTAATCATAGGATATACATACAATTAGTCTCATCAAATCATGTCATCATCATAATCATCATCCAACACAAAGTGGTCTCTCGTCATCATCTCGAAAATAGCGATACAAGTCTCGATTACTTGCAAATACATCGTCATCCATCTAAACAATGATATAAGCGAGAAGAGCTATCACTTTGAGTACATGAGTTCGTATCCCTCTCTCGCATTAGCGTGAACCTAAACTAACTACTGCCTGTCGCTCGGAAACCGGAAACCGGTACACCTGGGCCTGACACTCCGGCCACTTGTCGTATATATACTCCTGGCGTAGCACTTATTCACCTTCGATGATCTATGCACCTGCATTGTCACATGAGTCGATGATATGCAACATATATAGTTGAGCAACAGAAAGAGACAGACTTGGCAAAAATAGAAACAACATATCATAATCATAAATAACAAAGTTCATCGTACCCCAAATGCCCTAACTAGAGTGATTTTCGCTAGTCGAGGAGGAGGACGGTTTAATTACATCACAAATAAAGTTTCACCGTGCATAACTCAAAGTTTTGTCATACAGAAAGTATGGACTAAACGGACACATTGTCATATATCGACAATCACTCCAACATGTCTTTCCATCCATCAATGTCAGGGAGATAGTCCCCGAGTGTCACGACCGGTTTTTCAATAAAATACTTATTGAGAAATCGATCTTTTGATTCCAGTATAGGAAGAGTTATCCATACTGATTGACAAATACTTGATACAGAAGGCCAGTAGCATTAAATATATTACAGGGTTGAGCTGAGGTTGCTAAACAATTTATTACAAATGCGCCAATATTGTACATAAGGGCGATTATGAAACAGGGGTGTGGTGGCATGCTACTGACTCGAGATAAAAGTGGTGGTGGATATGTTACAGTGGAGTAGATAACAAGACCCCTATATAGGCGGCTCATCGAGCGTCGGGGTGAGCTCGATGAATTTATTTGGGTAGCGAGCGGATATAATCTGATGACCAAAACCAGGGTGCATGCAGGACTGGCTAGGACTCCTCTAGGCGTCGGACTCGCTATCGAACTCTTCATCCATGAGATCGCCTTCATCAACATCTGGCCAAATCAACAAGCCAGGTGAGTACTTTGAAAGTACTCGCAAGATAGTTCGGACATAAGATATAACAATTGCATGCATGAATGCGTTATAAGCAAATAGCAATGCACACTCAATTAATAAATATTTGCATGACATGATAAGTAAAAAGGAAGTCGGGCGGTAGTCCTCCCGGAATCCCAACAAACAACTGAAAACCGATCGGGTGTCTGGGGCGACGCCTCGAAGGGTAAACAAATAAATAATCATGCCGCAGTCGGGCGTCTAAGCGACACCACATAAAGGGCTCATATTGAAAAGTAAATGACATGCGTGCCACAGTCGGACGTCGGAGCGACATCGCAGAAAGGGCTTATATTGAAAGTAAATGACAAGCGTGCCACAGTCGGACGTCGGCGACATCGCGAAAGGGCTTATATCGAAAGTAAATAACAAGCGTGCCACGATCGGACGTCTGGCGACATCGCGAAAGGGCTTATATCAAAAGTAAATAACAAGCGTGCCACGATCGGACGTCTGGCGACATCGCGAAAGGGCTTATATCGAAAGTAAATAACAAGCGTGCCACGATCGGACGTCTGGCGACATCGCGAAAGGGCTTATATCGAAAGTAAATAACAAGCGTGCCACGATCGGACGTCGGCGACATCGCAGAAAGGGCTTATATCAAAAGTAAATAACAAGTGTGCCCACGATCGGACGTCGGCGACATCACGAAAGGGCTTATATCAAAAGTAAATAACAAGTGTGCCACATTGGACGTCTGGCGACATCGCGAGAAAGGCGTAATTTTCATTATTCATATCTAATGAATTCACGAAGATATAATACTCATAGGAAAAATTCAACGCATAACAATAAGCGGGTTAGTCCATCCACAGGAATAAACATTTAACGGACTTAACACTCGTGTGTTTCACCGGAGTTTTGTCACAGAGACTGACACTTGACAAGATAAGTTGAACACAGTACTTGGACATGGATAAGATGATTCAAAGGATTTTTGACTCTGCAGAGTTTGTACTAATTACCCACAGCCAACGGATTTCCGTAGTCACGAAGGACTAGTTCCGTTTACGGTATTTCGGTAGAAACGCATCTAACCAGTACACACCCATCCCACCTCGCGATGCCAGGAATCACCCTAGACAACGTTCAAGAAAAACTTTGAGACGGGGAGATCAGAACCTCGAATAGCATGGGATCAAATTTATATACGCGCGCTCTAAGGGTGCCCCCCTCTCGGTCCCAACCGGAAACACCCATGCCCCCTGACCGGATGACTGGCTTTAATCTAGGGCCATGGAACCCTCATCACGGCCTCTCTATTTGGTGTGTACCAGGAAAGAGGTTTGCAACTTACTAAGCCATATCCCTTGCGGAAAACATGTGGTAGTACAGGAGGGGAAAGCGGATGGAAACGTGACTTGATTCACGTTGACACTTGAGTCAAATAGTCTGGTATAAGACTGGCATGCTACAACACTGCCATCTTACCCATTCTCATGCCATCACATGGCCATGCAACTCATTCCAACAACATATGGATTTTCGAAACTCACTTGCCTCAACTTTGCATATAACATAACATTTACCGAAATGCTCATAAACATGCCATGAAACTACTTAATGCAAACATGCAGCGAACATTCATCATATCAAAAGTTCAAACATGCTTGCCTGGTTCGGAGTAGTCGGAGTCTAGCTTGGCGAAGTTCGCGGTTCCGTCACCTCCTTTGGTATCTACGGTATAAGAAAATACTTACTAACGTAAATACCGAGAGTGCACAAAAAAGTGTTCCAAATAATTTTCAAATAAATATAAAAAAACTAGACAGAAAAATAAAGATGACAGAAAAAGAATCAATCAAAAATCAGTTTCTATTTAAAAGTATCCTATCCGTGTCTGATAAGAGGTCGCGCGTACTAGTTGAGCTCCTGATCCGCGCTCAGCCGTGTGCGTCTCGGTCTCTTCTTCGATGACTTTCTATATATACAGCACCGAGCGATCGCCAAATCCAGAGTTAGATCAAAGAGGTAGGAGTAGCACACACGCGAGCGACGACCCCTAACCCCACACCTTCCGTCGCGATGAGGAGCCCCGCAACGGCTGTCATGGCGGTGGCAGCGCTGCTGCTGCTGCTGGTATCCGTGACGGCGGCGACGGAGGACACGACGGCCAAGGAGAGGGAGTGGGAGAGGATCCAGGAGTTGCACGATCGGGTCTTGGCGGACTGGAAGGCAGGGCACGGCAAGAACATCAGGAGCGAGGAGGAGAGTCGACGGGCGTTTGCCCAGTGGAAGGCCGAGTACCGCAAGAAGTACAGCTCCGCTCGCGAGGAGGAACGCCGTTACGCTTTCTTCAAGGAGAGCCTCCGCAAGGTCGATCTGCACAATGCCGCCTTCGGCCCTAACTCAGTTTACAGAATAAAAAACGGGCTGTTCAGCGACCGCACCGATGAGGAGTGGCGCTGCCTGAGCCAGGGAATGTCGCGAGAAAAACCGCTTCCAACCTATATCTGTCATGGTAGATTATGTGTTCGCCGATTGTAAAATATTCTACTAGAGTTCATTATAAGTTCTTACATGGTTTCATCACAAATTGTTGGGTAATTTGCATAATTGTGTCATCCTATCGCTGACTGAAGTACACCATGGAAGTCAATCGATAGACTTCATTTTTCTTTAAGGGATTGATAGCAAAAAAAAATTGAACTGATATGACTTCATTAGGTAAGTCTTCTAGGTAGCACCATTACTGGAGAGAAGAAACACGGGTGAATCTAGATATGGCACTTGTGTTTGTTGCCAGAAGTTGACAACTTTAGCATGACAATCTTGCTTATGTTTAAAAGTTTAGATGCACAACTCTATCTTGTACGCAAATGTGGTTTCCGTTTCATTTATAATGCAAAGTTTATGATATCCCTAGAATTTTGTTTGGAAAACAGTTCCGGGTATATGACAGATGATGAAAAAACAGTTAACAAGAGATTTCACTGTTATTGCCCAGATGTTTGGAAACCAAAGGTTTATCGATGGTCTAAAGAAAACTATGTAACTCATGCAGCGCACATGATGCATAGTAATCAGGTTTATCCCCTCACACCTCTGTGGCTGCTTCTTCTCGACAGATCCTACCGAGCAGCGACTAACAGTCCCCCATCTACTTCTCCCTCACGTGTCTGTTACTCTCGCACCGGTTAGAGCTCATAATCTTGATGCACGGGCTCCATGAAAGTTTTGGAGTAGACCTCTGGCACGCCAGAGAGCAGCAGCGGGAGCTCGTGACTGGTAACAAACGGATCTCCTATGTTCATTCCTCAGACAAGGCTTTGTGATGCTCTAGCTGTGGTGGCACGAATCAAGGAAGATAATTACGTCCATTAAAAAAAAGACTAGCAAAGGCCTAGAATGTTTGTACACACACAGTTTTCCTACAAAACCCAATATGTTCCAGCAGTGAAGGATGCACATATCTTTCCCTAATAATAACCCAGCTATCGCGCCTGGTCGTACCTCGTCGACAATTTGACAGAGAAACCCCTCTATTTCTAATAATTCAATCCGCAATCTCTATTTAAGTGGATCTAGGAAACGATTCATTTAAAAAAAAACCTACGTTTGTAAGAATTCAACTTGTGATCCTTTTTAAAGTGCCTAATCGCGAATACGCAAGAGGCAACACACCCCACCTCGGTTGCGGCAGCGGTGTAGGCGAGCGAGGCAGAGGAGCAGTCAACGCCGGCGTCGAGGGCAAGGTAGGCCGCGCAGGGTCATCGAGCGTGCGGTGGCGCATGGGACGGCGCAGGAGGCTGGGCGCGTGGATCCCGGCGAGTGGAGTGGGGTCCAGATCTGGTCGAGGACGGGGCAACTGGCGGCGCGCCTAAGGCCAACTCCACCGCGCGACCCCAAACGGACGTCCGTTTTGTCCGGATTCTGTCCGTTTGGGTAGGGCAATGGGTCGGTCCGGCCTGTCTTGGGATGCGGTGGCCATGCGCCCAGCGCGCGGCCGCATCCTTTTGCCGCATCTCGTCCGCCAGGGCCTAAAATGCCCATATTTTCATATGAAAACAAGTTTGCACATCCAAATATTAATTGTTTGAAAATTAAAATAGTTTTACAACCCAATCGAAAGTGTCTCTAATAAAGATAGTTTTACAACCAAATTGAAATTGTCTTGAATGAACATAAAACAAACCGATACATCTATCGGTTGCCAATATGCTCCCAGACGTGCTCAACCAAGTCATTTTGAAGAGCCTTATGAGTGTGCCAATCACGCAGCTCACGATGGAACTGGCAGAACTGATCAAACGTGGCCGGTTCTTGGTGCAGGTGCTCAACATTGTCACCTTGATAGTCAAATCCTTGGTCGAAGATACTGTCATCACGCTCGTCCTCGACGATCATGTTGTGCATGATCACACAAGCAGTCATCACCTCCCAAAGCTTCCTTTCATCCCATGACAGTGCAGGGTATCGAACGATGCCCCATCGGGATTGAAGCACACCAAAAGCATGTTCCACATCCTTTCTAGCACTCTCTTGCATTTGGGCAAATCTCTTTCTCTTCTCACCTTGGGGCTTCGAGATTGTCTTCATAAAAGTTGACCACTGAGGATATATACCATCAGCTAGATAGTATCCTTTGTTGTACCGGTGGCCGCTGACCTCAAAGTTGACAGGTGGGGAGCGCCTTCGCAAGCCTCTCAAGACTGGGGAACGTTGCAGCACGTTGATATCATTGTGAGAACCTGCCATACCAAGAAAGAATACCATATCCAGAGATCCTGCGATGCCACCGCTTCTAATATGACAAGGCACTCACGACATGCCCTTTGTAATCGCCCTGCCAAGCAAATGGACAGTTCTTCCATTCCCAAGGCATACAATCTATGCTGCCAAGCATGCCCGAAAGCCTCTAGCTGCGTTGGTCGCAAACAATCTCTTCAGATCAGCTGCAGTTGGCTGCCTCAAGTACTTTGGGCCAAACACTCGATCACAGCTGATGGTGAAGATAAGGCGATATTTAATTCTATTCTGTTATAGTAGTATTTGGTAACTGCTGAGATATAAAAGGCAGATTATATTTAAATAGTAGAAGGTCACGATGGCACCAGAGATAGATGCGTTGGGATTGTCGGTTAAGTTAGAGGAGTCGTCCATTATATAAGTCCATGTACGTGTGCCATGTAAGGCAGGTTATTTTGATATGAAATAGAAACGATGTGTTTTTCAGGGTAGACACCCGTATCAAGTTTTGGAGGGATCTTTAGAAAACCTCTGTGTTGCGATTTCTTTGTAGAAATTGTTTTTGCGCGTGAGTATCATCGTCGAGATTGATCTTCTCGTGCTGGGCCGCAAGGTTCAAATCCTCTATTTCGTGTATGCGGCGTGCGCGGGCGAGAGGCTACTGCTGCTGAAGGTGGAGTGTCGTGAAAGGTCGGGCCGCAACGACGGATCGGATCTCGCCGTCGAGGTTCGGTCTTTTTCAGGTGGTATCAGAGCATTTGGCAGAACTTGTACATTGACATCGACATGTTGTCTCTCTCATGCGCACGCATCATCCACCAGATCGCCTCGAATTCCATAAGCAAGCATGCGGACGTCATGTGCATTTCTGGTAAGAGGAGAACCTGCTCGCCAAGGGCATCCGCCTTGCACTCAAGTATGGGTCATGAGCAACCACTCCTCTCGAATACGATTGAACACATGCCTTGCCATTCAAACGGCCACGGAATTTATCCGCTTGAAGAGCGGTTTGTTGGAAAAGTAATCGGCATAGAGCAGGGTGCGCCTCTCCCTGCTGCGGTTCGGTTGGGAGCACGCCAGGACTGACCCCGCACCGAGGAAGCTGTTGCTGAATGTGGTCGTGAACGACCAGGCAGCCACCACAAGATCTTCATCATCCGACGACGAATCGTCCGGCGAACAAAGGAAGTGGTGGAAGAAGAACTCGCCTCGACCGTCCATACCTTTGTGGGCAAATGTTGAACACCTTGCGGTCGTGGTGGTGAAGAGGCCGCGATGATCACCTCGATGCAGCAGCGTGGTTGCCGGCCGGCTACTGCCCGCCTGGAGCCGCCGGAAGCTGCCGCGACGCCGTGGTACGCTGTCGGTCGTCGGTTCCTTTGCCACCGCAAAGACGGCGACGGCCAAACCTCCTTCGATCGACGGCCAAAACTACGGAGAAAGTGCGGGCGTGGTGGCGGCCATGTCTACACGTGGTTTTGGTATGGATGGCCGGGGGCTGCGCGGTGCGGAGGCTGCCGGAGAATAGCGGCGCCGGCGGCGGCGGGGCGGGGCGGGAGAGGGAGGGTTGAAGCATTTGGAGGGAGGGACTGCTAGTGTCCCCGACAGGCGGGCCACGGGGGACAAGGAAAAGCGCGCGTCCGTCGTTCAAGGTCTGCTTTCACCCCAAACTGAGCGCAACTTTAGGCTGGGGATGGGTCGAAAACGGACGGATTCCGGACATTTGTCCGCTTGAGGCCGCGCGTTGGGCTGCCCTATTCGTCCGTTTTACCCCAAATAGACGCACCCGGACAAGATGGGGTCGCGTGGTGGAGTTGGCCTAACGCTGGATGGAGAGGGAGGCAGAGCAAGGCTCGCCGAATGGCTGGATGGCGACCTCCTCTAGCCTCCTCCTTTCCGGTAGTTGAGGAAGGAAGACGGCCAGGTTCATGGACGCCTTCCTTGGTCGATGACGGGCCGGTGCGGGCTGTCACGGTGGCGCTTCTGTTGTGGAGTACCGCATTAGGACGACGGTGGTTAAGGTCGACGCCAGATCCCTCGATCGCTGGTTGAGCTCAACACCACCTTGCTCGCCTCCAAAGACATCTCATCCAATCCGCTGGTCCGCTTCCCTGTGTCGGCGGCTCCTTCCGCCCAGCAGCACACCACGCCAAGCCTCCACCACCTCAACTCCTCAAGGTATAAAGCTTTGCTTTTTGTTTATACAAAGGATGCAAGATTCTCTTGCTGCCATGTAATAAGTAGCACTCTTGCTGCCATGCTCGGCGGGGAGAGCAGAGTCGACTCGATCCAGCCCAGCCCCGTGTCGCCCCCCTGCGGGCGACCCGGGCGCCCAACCCTAGCCGCCGCCGAACCCAGCCCCCACCTCCTTCCTCTTCTCCCACCGCCGCCGGCGGGAGCCGCCGGGCAAAGCCCGCGCGGTGCCGGCGGCGGCGGGATCTCGTTTGCCCTCGCCTGGAATAGGGGCCGCGGGGTTGCTTTTGCGCGCGCGGCGGAGCTCGCGGCGGGCGCGTCGGTGGCATGCGCTGGTGGTGTCGGTGCGCGGGCGGCGCGCCTGCTGGCCGGTGGCGCCACGCCACGGTGGAGCGCGGGCCGATGGCGGCGCGGGCGTTTTTCGGGCGGAGCTTGTTTCGCCGATCCGCACCGCTGATCTCGAGGCGGCGGCTCGCTGGTGCGGACGGCGCCTCCGCGGCGGGAGTGCTCGCCGGTGAGGTAGGCCGGATCCTCGGCGCGCTGGCAGCGAGGTCCCGTGGGCGCTGGAGGCCCTGGCTCCTCGCCGATCGGAGGCGATCTGGTCCGCCGGATGCATGACCTCCGCCGCCTAGATCTCCGCGCGCGCGCTACCGCTGATGTTGTGGCTGGTTCGAGGTGGCGGCAGCTGCTTGGCCGGGAAATTTTGCCGCCGGTGGCGGTCACGGCGCCGATGGCGCCCCGGACGCCATTCCTCCTTGGTGGCGGCGCCGAGGTTAAACCTCCCCGCCCCCCTTCCCCGCGCCCGGTGAAAACCCTAGCCCTGGTGGCTAAGTGGCGGCGGCGCCACAGCCGCCGCCACCTTCTTGAAGGCGCCAACTTGGGCATGGGGATGCTGGGTGTACATGGCGAGCTTGTCTAGTTTCTGTGGCGGACCGTCTGATCCACTGCGCCGCAACTCGGGAAGTTCTTGTGGCTTCGTGCTTCTTCCAGCCGTGTTCCGATGGGGACCTCGCCTTCCTCACCTTGTACATGCCGTGGTGGAGCGGTACTTCATCTCACTCATTGATGGCGGCGAAGATCGGCGGAATGGCGCTGTGGAGGCTCGCCGCCCGATGCACGGAGATGGACACGCGCAGGAGGAGGTAGTTGTCTGGCGTCAAGGTGACGTCGATGGCGGAGTGGCCTACACAAGGTAGAAGACTTAATATATTCTGATGACAGACTTGTGGAAGATGGCTGCGACGACACAAGAGTGTGTCTCGATCGATTGTGCCCTGCACCTGTATGTGGCTCGGCTGGGGCTTCCGGCCTTTGATGTTAGTTTAGGTGAGTGGTTTGGGTAAGAGTAGCGGCATATGTTGCCGAGACGGTGGATTCAGGAATAAGGTCCTCGAGAATAATTAATAAAGTGGCCGTATGCATCTCCCAGATGCAGAGGCCGGGGGTCATCCTCCTTTTCTAAAAAAAAGTAGCACTTGCAGTTACAATGGACAAGGAGCTCCCCTTTGCCTCTCATCTCTCTCCCCGTACTGGTGGTCACGGGCTGATGTTGCTGCTCCTCTCCATCAGGATCTATCCTTTCTTTGTCTCTCACTCTCTCATGGATTGGCAACTGCATTCTTCCCAAATAAATGTGTGTCTCTGTTCTTGATATTACACCCACAACATGTTTGATGTTATGCTTATGAGGAGTTGAACTTCATTTTTTTTTCAGGTTTTTCTTCGGTGTATCTGGCATTCAGGCTGTAATTTGTTTTCAAAAGTGAACATGTCGTACAATCCGATGTATCTACGAAAATTAAGTTATGGAGAGTTGTTCATCACGTTGCTTGCATATTTTTTGTCTAACAAACTGGATACTTCAGTTTTGGATATAAACATTTAGTAGGTGTTCAGATATTTTGCTAATAATACTTTCCAATTACAACTTGCTTTTTAGCAGAACTACAGACCTATTTGCAGCTTTTAATTATGTGTACTTAAAATGGACTTGGTGTCCAGGGCATGTGGAGTTGAAATCAAGTTGAATTATGTGTTGATGTTCTTCAATAGAATAATTGTTCTTCTCCTTTAGCATGATGCGCCATTGACTTATTTTATTTTAGATGCTCAAATACACACACAAACGACATCCAGTATGCCCTTGGAAAACCGGCAGATTGAAAATACAGAAGCAGAGATATCCAATATGAGGCCACGATGCCCGACAGAGATGCAGCCAACATGCGCCAATCTTTATTTCTTCATGTTGGAACAGCAAGTAAGAGCATGTTCATGTTTATTATGTTTTTTTTGGAGAATTTTTGGGGATTTACAAGCTGAAATTATTGACTGTTTGAAAAAATGCTTTAACCAAAACTGTTTGACAATGTGCCCTGGTTCTGCATTCATGGAATTGTTAAAAAACTGAACAAGTTCAGTCGGAGTTTTGTTCTTGTTAATAATCTGTTCGAAGTGTCAGTTTGTTTCCACTTTCTCATCTCTTAATGTTGAACTATACATGTACTTATCTTTAAAGTTATGTTGTCTTCATGAACTAATTGGATTTTTTAGCACTACTGAACTAATTGGATGTCATCTTAAATTACCTTCCCTTTGTCATTCTTGTACGGATTCCTGAGATCCGACGGGAAAGGGGATGTCCATGGTGGAGCCACAAGAGGATCACAACACCCACAGGTGATGTCACCACCGGCGCCATGGCGCAGAGCTTTCACCCGACCCCAACTCCCAACGCATCGAAGGAACTCCCCGACGGGGACCCCATCACAACGAGACGGGAACTCCAAATCCAGACCAGGGCTAAGCTACCATCGAAGACGACCGCTTCGCCAGGATCCCCCACCACAACAACCCTTGTCATCCTCATGGCCAACGCGCGCTGCCAACACCAGCTACAGCGGAGCTCGCCGAGAAACCAACCCCTGTAGCCCACTGATGTCGCTTGAAGCTACGTCGGTTTTTTCACAAAGAGGAAGGGATGATGCAGCACAGCGGCGGTAGGTATTTCCCTCAGATGTAAAACCAAGGTTATCGAACCAGTAGGAGAACCAAGCAACACAACATAAACAACACCTACACACAAATAACAACTACTCGCAACCCGACGTGTAAAAGGGGTTGTCAATCCCTTTTGGGTAGCAGCGCCTCAAGATAGGCAAAAGGACGTGAATAATTTGTAGTAAATTGATAGACCGAACGCCAAATAAAATAAATAAGTATAAATCGCAGCAAGGTATTTTTGTTTTTTTATTAATAGATCTGAAAATAAATACAACGGAAAATAGATCGCAAAGGCAAATAATATGAGAAAGAGACCCGGGGGCCATAGGTTTCACTAGTGGCTTCTCTCGAGAAAATTAGCAAACGGTGGGTGAACAAATTACTGTTTCGCAATTAACAAAACTTCAAATACTCATGACGATATCCAGGCAATGATCATTCATAGAAATCACGTCCAAGATTAGTAGACCGACTCCTGCCTGCATCTACTACTATTACTCCACACATCGACCGCTATCCAGCGTGCATCTAGTGTATTATGTTCATGGAAAAACGGAGTAATGCAATAAAAACGATGACATGAGGTAGACAAGATCTATCTATGTAGAGATAGACCCCATCATTTTATCCTTAGTAGCAACGATACATACGTGTCGGTTCCCCTTCTGTCACTGGGATCAAGCACCGTAAGATCGAACCCACTACAAATCACCTCTTCCCATTGCAAGATAAATAGATCAAGTTGGCCAAACAAAACCCAAATATCGGAGAAGAAATACTAGGCTATAAGCAATCATGCATAAAAGAGATCAAAGAAACTCAAATACTTTCATGGATATAAAAGGATAGATCTGATCATAAACTCAAAGTTCATTGATCCCAACAAACACACCGCAAAAGAATTACATCATATGGATCTCTGAGAGACCATTGTATTGAGAATCTAGCGAGAGAGAGAGAGAGAGAGAGAGAGAGAGAGAGAGAGAGAGAGAGAGAGAGAGAGAGAGAGAGAGGAAGCCATCTAGCTACTAACTATGGACCCGAAGGTCTACAAAGAACTACTCACGCATCATCAGACAGGCACCAATGGAGGTGGTGAACCCCATTTGAGATGGTGTCTAGATTGGATCTGGAGGTTATGGACTCATGGTGGCTGGATGAATATTTCACGAATTTCTAGGGTTCTGGAAATATTGTGGTATTTATAGAGCATGGAGGTGGTCCGGGGCACCCGAGGTGGGCACAACCCACTGGCACGCCTGGCCTCCCGGCGCGCTTCTGGTGGGTTGTGCCTCCTCGAGGCACCCCTAGGCGCAGCCAAGGCCCATTACATTCCTTCTGGTCCAAAAATCTCCGTAAAGTTTCGCTATGCTTGGACTTCATCTGATATTGATTTCCTGCGATGTAAAAAACATGCAGAATACAACAACTAGCACTTGGCACTGTGTCAATAGGTTAGTACCAAAAAATGATAAAAAAATGATTATAAAACATCCAAGATTGATAACAAAACAGCATGGAACAAGCAAAAATTATAGATACGTTGGAGATGTATATCCCACCACCAAGGGCCGCCGCCACGCGCCCAAAACCGCTTTCCCATCGCCAAGAAGGCCACGACGGCCGCCCAAGGCCACAACTTGGCATGGGTGACACTAGCATAGGGCCGGAACCCCGGTCTACGTGACAAGGAGAGCGCCGGCAACGAGGGCTCGATCCTCATTGGATCTAGCCCCCAAAACCATCGAGGCGGCCAGGATGGGGCAAACCGCAACACCCAGCCGCCACCTGCCCTTACGCCGCTGCCGGGCCATCGCCAACGCACAGCCGGGACAACAGGCCTCCACGGGAGGGACCTGGCAGCTCCAGATCTGGTCGAGGCAGACCCTCAAGGACCGTTGTCCCATGTCCCAGGCACCCCACCGGAGCTCCGCCGGCCCGAGGCGCCGTTCGACAGCCACCAAGCTTCCTCCCACGCTTGCCCCTCCAGATCCGCCTGAAGGAAATATGCCCTAGAGGCATAAATAAAGTTGTTATTTTATATTTCCTTATTCATGATAAATGGTTATTATTCTTGCTAGAATTGTATTGATCGGAAACCTAAATACATGTGTGAATACATAGACAAACACTGTGTCCCTAGTGAGCCTCTACATGACTAGCTCGTTGATCAAAGATACACTACTAGGAAAAAGCCTAGCAGCAGCGCGGGTTTTGGGCCTCTAGGTAGCGTGGGGACCGGCGCTACTAATAAGGCGCTACAGCTAACGTATAGCAGTAGCGCCTGTTGCCCCACGCTACTGCTATACATGAATAGCTGTAGCGCTCTTTAGAAAAGGGCGCTGCTGATATTATCTGCAGCGCTGTTTACCGTGAAGCGCCATCGTAATGCGCGCCATCGCTAAATTTTCCTCGCGACTACTAGTTTTATTAGTTTTTTCCTACATATTTGTTTTTGTATTTGTTTTGTATTTGAATAGGCTTTATACAATAATCTTTAGCATATCATACACATACAAATGTAATCATAGGATATACATACAATTAGTCTCATCAAATCATGTCATCATCATAATCATCATCCAACACAAAGTGGTCTCTCGTCATCATCTCGAAAATAGCGATACAAGTCTCGATTACTTGCAAATACATCGCCATCCATCTAAACAATGATATAAGCGAGAAGAGCTATCACTTTGAGTACATGAGTTCAGATCCCTCTCGCATTAGCGTGAACCTAAACTAACTACTGCCCGTCGCCGAAACCGAAACCGTACACTGGCCTCGACATCCGCCACTTGTCGATATATACTCCTGGCGTAGCACTTATTCACCTTCGATGATCTATGCACCTGCATTGTCACATGAGTCGATGATATGCAACATATATAGTTGAGCAAATGTAAAGAGACAGACTTGGCAAAAATAGAAACAACATATCATAAGCATAAATAACAAAGTTCATCGCATCTCAAATGCCCTAACTAGAGTGATTTTCGCTAGTCGAGGAGGAGGACGGTTTAATTACATCACAAATAAAGTTTCACCGTGCATAACTCAAAGTTTTGTCATACAGAAAGTATGGACTAAATGGACACATTGTCATATATCGACAATCACTCCAACATGTCTTTCCATCCATCAATGTCAGGGAGATAGTCCCCGAGTGTCACGACCGGTTTTTCAATAAAATACTTATTGAGAAATCGATCTTTTGATTCCAGTATAGGAAGAGTTATCCATACTGATTGACAAATACTTGATACAGAAGGCCAGTAGCATTAAATATATTACAGGGTTGAGCTGAGGTTGCTAAACAATTTATTACAAATGCGCCAATATTGTACATAAGGGCGATTATGAAACAGGGGTGTGGTGGCATGCTACTGACTCGAGATAAAAGTGGTGGTGGATATGTTACAGTGGAGTGGATAACAAGACCCCTATATAGGCGGCTCATCGAGCGTCAGGGTGAGGCTCGATGAATTTATTTGGGTAGCGGAAGCGGATATAATACAGTGACCAAAACCAGGGTCGCACGGGACTGACTGGGACTCCTCTAGGCGTCGGACTCGCTATCGAACTCTTCATCCATGAGATCGCCTTCATCAACATCCGCCAAATCAATAAGCTGTGAGTACTTTGAAAGTACTCGCAAGATAGTTCGGACATAAGATATAACAATTGCATGCATGAATGCGTTATAAGCAAATAGCAATGCACACTCAATTAATAAATATTTGCATGACATGATAAGTAAAAAGGAAGTCGGGCGGTAGTCCTCCCGGAATCCCAACAAGCAACTGAAAACCGATCGGGTGTCTGGGGCGACGCCTCGAAGGGTAAACAAATAAATAATCATGCCGCAGTTGGGCGTCTAAGCGACACCACATAAAGGGCTCATATTGAAAAGTAAATGACATGCGTGCCATAGTCGGACATCGGAGCGACATCGCAGAAAGGGCTTATATTGAAAGTAAATGACAAGCGTGCCACAGTCGGACGTCTGAGCGACATCGCAGAAAGGGCTTATATCGAAAGTAAATAATAAGCGTACACGCCGGACGCCCGAGCGACATCGCAGAAAGGGCTTATATCAAAAGTAAATAACAAGCGTACACGCCGGACGCCCGAGCGACATCGCAGAAAGGGCTTATATCGAAAGTAAATAACAAGCGTACACGCCGGACGCCCGAGCGACATCGCAGAAAGGGCTTATATCGAAAGTAAATAACAAGCGCGTTACGCCGGACGCCTGAGCGACATCGCAGAAAGGGCTTATATCAAAAGTAAATAACAAGTTACACCGGACGTGCTACTTATAACGGACGACCCGAGCGACATCACAGAAAGGGCTTATATCAAAAGTAAATAACAAGTGTGCCACATTCGGACGTCTGAGCGACATCGCAGAAAGGGCGTAATTTTCATTATTCATATCTAATGAATTCACGAAGATATAATACTCATAGGAAAAATTCAACGCATAACAATAAACGGGTTAGTCCATCCACAGGAATAAACATTTAACCGGACTTAACACTCGTGTGTTTCACCGGAGTTTTGTCACAGAGACTGACACTTGACAAGATAAGTTGAACACAGTACTTGGACATGGATAAGATGATTCAAAGGATTTTTGACTCTGCAGAGTTTGTACTAATTACCCACAGCCAACGGATTTCCGTAGTCACGAAGGACTAGTTCCGTTTACGGTATTTCGGTAGAAACGCATCTAACCAGTACACACCCATCCCACCTCGCGATGCCAGGAATCACCCTAGACAACGTTCAAGAAAAACTTTGAGACGGGAGATCGAACCTCGAATAGCATGGGATCAAATTTATATACGCCGCCTAAGGGTGCCCCTCTCGTCCCAACCGAAACACCCATGCCCCCGACCGGATGATCTGGCTTTAATCTAGGGCCATGGAACCCTCATCACGGCTCTCTATTTGGTGTGTACCAGAAAGAGGTTTGCAACTTACTAAGCCATATCCCTATGGAAAACATGTGGTAGTACAGAGGGAAAGCGGATGGAAACGTGACTTGATTCACGTTGACACTTGAGTCAAATAGTCTGGTATAAGACTGGCATGCTACAACACTGCCATCTTACCCATTCTCATGCCATCACATGGCCATGCAACTCATTCCAACAACATATGGATTTTCGAAACTCACTTGCCTCAACTTTGCATATAACATAACATTTACCGAAATGCTCATAAACATGCCATGAAACTACTTAATGCAAACATGCAGCAAACATTCATCATATCAAAAGTTCAAACATGCTTGCCTGGTTCGGAGTAGTCGGAGTCTAGCTTACGGTTCATGTTCCACACCTCCTTTGGTATCTACGGTATAAGAAAATACTTACTAACGTAAATACCGAGAGTGCACAAAAAGTGTTCCAAATAATTTTCAAATAAATATAAAAAACTAGACAGAAAAATAAAGATGACAGAAAAGAATCAATCAAAATCAGTTTCCGTTGGATTAGATTACATTATGAGCGTTGCTATTACTTCGTTCGTCGTTTTTCTTTTAATCGGAATTAATCCGTTATTTTATGATTTGATTTCGATCTGATTTTCAAAACTGTTTTATTTCTCGCTCGTTTATCGGAATCGGTGATTCAAGTGCACAGGTTTAAATATGAAACCGCCGTTCGACTACCCTACTTTCACAGAGTTTTGCCACTGTGAAATTTTGACCTAATTTCAGATCGCTAAGCAGAGGCGTTCTCTCTCGAGTTTCGACTTTGGAGTTTGTTTTGATTCGATTCTTTTGTAACCAGGGTTCTTAAGTTGAACTTTCTGGTTAGATCTTTTAATCGAGATTTCCTGTGCATTAGATGAGTACTTATTGTATGCTTGTTGTTTGTCTGCGTTAGATCACCGGTCGCCGCTTGTTACTTGAATCTCTAGGACTCGCGGATCATCGCAAGGCAAGTAACACTTGATCATACCTTTCTCATACCCAGTTTTTATGCATTAGATCTATTCCTCAAACACTTGCATGATTAGGATCTAATTAAATTGTGGGTTTGGGAAGTAGATTGAGTAGTACCTATTACCTTTACTTATGAAACCTTGGGAGTTACTTCTCGTTTGCTTGTTCATGCCATGCTATGCTAGTAGGCGTGGATTGGGTGAGTGAATATCCATGACAGATGTGAGATTGTTAATTAATGGTTTATCTAAGGTGGCAACCTAAACACACATCTGGGTGGATTGAGGCACTGGTTTCCATCGAGACTTGCTGTATTTCTTGGACCGCCACCCGGGCTCTAAGGGATCATAAGATTTTCAAGCTGGAAACTTCCGTGTGCAGCCACAAGCCAATTATGGGCTCTGGCGTAGTTGACTAAGTCGTCGAACTCTTACGGGTAGGCTAGCTGATGTAGGGGATGTAGGTTGATACGGTCTACCCACATGTAAGGTGCTAAGCGCTTACGAAGACTATGTCTCGGTCATCCGTTTCTCAAACACCATGTAGTCACGAGAACCAAGCGGAGGCGATCGAGTCTTGTGGGGAATAGTGCTAAACCTCTGCGAGTGTATAAACTAATCTTGATTAGCCGTGTCCCCGGTTATGGACAATTTGAGTATCCGGTACTTGATTATCATGTGAATCTCAACATGTTACTTCTAAATAAAAGTTATTGGGTTTTGATGAGTACTTTTTAATTGGGATTGAGGATGCTGTCAACCATTCTCAATGTTTAACAACCACCATGATAGTTAAATAAAATTATTCCTTTGATGTAGGGAAAAATCAGCTTTATGCAAATGTAACCGTAGAGCCTTACCACCAGCCATATATGCATGTAGTATAGGCTTATTCATTCATTGCTCTTTATGTGTTACATTGCCGCATATTCCATGTCTGACCCGTTTTGAGCTGCAACTTTTCACGTTGCAGACTTTTGAACGACGATTAAGGTGTTAGGTCGTGGTTCTATACTCGGTGATGCCGTTGGAGTTGATGGACTCGCTTATCTTCCAAGCCTTCGCTGTTATTATTAGATGGCCTTAAGCCATATTATTGTATTCAGTTCCTTGTGGACAACGATGTAATAAGTGTGTGATTGCTACTCTGCTATAAATCCTTGAAATCTTGTGTGGTGTCGGCATTCTGATCCGGGATGACTACGAGCACGAGGCTAGATCCATTGGTCGGTCGCTCTGAGAGAATGGTATCGAGCACCTGTTGTGAGACACGACCACTAAGTAAAAGCCATAGATCACTCTCTCTTCTCATTTCTAACTCCTCATCTTTTCTACTCTCTTTAGGATGGGAGCGAAGATCAAGTACACCCAACGGATGAAGGCACACCTTTTGGATTTCACTTGAAGGAAGTTACTAAGTACACGAACATTGGATTACCAAGCTTCACGGGACTTTCAACGCCACTCTGCGAAGAGGGCTGGAAGATTCATGCTCACGTTCGGAAGGACATTCACCCCAATCACCAAGCCAATAGATAGTGTTTTCGATGCACCCACTTGGAGTGCAGGAAAGAGCATGGCAGCTCACATCACCATGGGGCGCATTGGGAAGTTTATCAAGAAGACCTCAAGGACACTATCTACCAGATTTGCGGACGCGAGGCGACAAGCGGGGCGTCGTCAACGCCAAGAAAGATAGGTCCATTGCAGCATTCATCCGGAGTTAAATCAGCACATTCGGCGCGGAGAACCAAATGTGCAATGACATGTTGGAGTTGCGAAGGCGAAGGAAAGGATCATCGAATTGGAAGAAGAACTAAAGACTACAAAAGACTACATGGGCGAGATCGTAGCTCGGCAAGACACAATAACGATCTTAAATGCGAGATCGAAGAACTCAAGAAGAAGTTGGCGCTCGAGGAATGAAGACCGTATGTCGAACACCAAATCGACTACATCAACATCGGCGACACCGATTCGGATCCAAGTGAACCCGATTTTGAAGGCGAAGTGGAGCAGACATCATGGAGTCTTCCACGGTTCAAATTAGTAGAAGTCCCCATATATTAGTAGTATTCCTCCATGTAAACATTATAGTCACGCACTTTTGCGATAGTTAGATCGTTGTAGCCCTTGTTTGATTGAATGAAGTGATTTTGTGTGCATTTGCTCATGTGCATTTGGGTAGTGATTCCCCTTAGACCTCATTCTATTCTACATTCCTCTTCTTTTCTAAACCCATCAGATGCCTCCAGAGCGCGACCGGATTCGTTTTCCGCGAGATCACCCAATTGATCCAGCAGCAGAATACCTGATTCAAACATTGGTGCGAACAACAACAACAACAACAACAACCCACGCCACCACCACCACTGCGGATCATCGACTCGTTTCCTTAGAGTGAACCGCGGTGTATTCGATAACCGAGCCGATTGTAGCGATGGTGGCTCCATAGATAGGAAGGAGCTGACCACTGCGGGATGCGAGATGGTGAAAGAGTGAAGTTTCAGCACATCAGCTGAAGGACCCTGGCGAGCATGGTGGGAGAATTTCACACCACTTATCCGTGAACAACTTGTCACATGGGACCAGTTTGACAAGCTTTCGCTTGCCCATGTTTCAGCAGGAGCCATGGCCATGAAGAAGCGTGAGTTTAGCAACTTCGTCAAGGAG